>CM061533.1:167459561-168192959 GCA_030545055.2 Neoaliturus tenellus | reverse complement strand
TTTTTAGACCAATGAAAGCTCAGCATTTTACAAAGGTAGTGTTATAACAGAAATTACGTAATTCACACATCAGATGATTGTTCCATTACGATTCATGCTTTAGTTTCTTTAGGAGCCTATCCTCAAAGGAGTGAGATAATGTGATTGACCGAATATTCAAGTAATATTGGATATGGCAACTTGTTTGTGAGTGACTACATTTAACAACTTTTAGACATGATTATTACACCGATCTACAAAATTAAAGTTTTTATAGATAAAGTAGTGTATGCAACAATTATATTCACCCTCTATGATACAATAGTTGCATAAACTCCTATTTGCTCCGAGTGATGGACAACGTTAGTAGTGTGAAATTGGGGATGCTGGGCCAGTTCAAGGTCACCTGAGGGATGAAGTCATCGAGGTCAATGACCTCACCGATGACGTCATTGATGACGTCATCGATGATGCAATCGATGACGTCATCACCAATGACGTCACTTCCATGACGTCACACCCATGACGTCACAGAAATGACGTGCTGATGACGTCATCACCCCTTACGTCATCAAAATGACGTCACCGATGCCACTAAGGTCAAGGTCATGTCGAAACTTAAAATTTTTTAGCACTTTTGCCGTTTCTCGCACTACGCTCCGAGTTTCAGTCCGAGTCCCCGTGACCTTGACCACTCGGAGCGAATTTTCGACGAGAAACGGCAAAAGTGCCAAGTTAAACTCGAGTTTCTGACATGACTCCGCCTAAATGGGCAATCGGTAATCCCTCAGGTGACCTTGAACTAGCACAACACCCCCAATTTCATATTACTGTGACCTTGAAAACCTAACAACGGAGCGCCGACACCGATGCGCACCCCACGACAGCCACCGAGTGACTGACTGTCAGGCTCTGTGTACGCTAGGTATATTGGCTTGAGAGACTAAGACTCTAAACTGTCAGGAATGGGAGTAACTAACTGAATTTTGCAAGGAAAAGTCATTTCATCCAATATTTTAAACAAATCCTCATCAGTAAAACTGACATTAGTCCGTTTTGTATAAAACTTAGGGTGTCCGCGCAACAGTTTGCGCCACTTAGCTAAAGTTGAAACTCTCTTAACTTTGAGTGGTGGACAGTGAGCAAGTAATAAAGCCTTAACACGGCTAAGTTTCTTACCTAAAGTGTCCCGCGACATGGCTTCTCCTCACAAAAGTCCGCACTATACTGAGAGACTGCTTGTAGCGCATGAGTCAAGGGAAAAGAGGTGGGGGAAACAGCAGGAGTGGGGGAAGGTCACAGTGGTGGGGAAAGTGAGGTGGTACGCTGGAGTATCGCATCACTTCACCATGAGCTGTCCTACAGTGAACACACTGTTCTCTTGGCCCGAGTTGGCACTAGAAGAAACATTTCTGTACAGCTTAGGCTGTGAGAGCCGAGGAAGCAAAGTCAAAGTGGAAATTGTGTTAAACTCCAAGATGAAGAGTCTCCTAAATAAACTAATTGTATCCCTGCAATCCCCTATAACTTTAGAGAAATACCACTTTATTAAGCGACACCTTATACTTTGGCAAAACGAAGTGGAAATGGAAAAGATAACAGTAAAATTAATTTAACTTATAACTTGGACTGGACACTCATGGCGATACTACGTGGCGTGCAAACGCCACCCTAAACATTACAAGTTAGGTTATTAAGCACCTCTGGTACGATAACCGATGTGCTAGAGTTAAAGTGTGATGACCTTGAGTCAAAACACTGAAATACTACAAGTCGATATCGTCCCAGAGTTAAAGTGTAGTGACCTACATTCAGAACTTGTAAAATTACTTACATATAGAGAGCTAGAGAACAGCGAGACGCACCGCATGGAAGCCGGAGACATACTGGCGAAGCGGTGTTGTGATAGGGACCCAGTTGTGGTGGGGGTATAGCCAACACTTAGAGTACAAGTGTTGTGGGTGACCTTGACCCACTTAACTAACCTGCCCCCCCCCCCGACAAAAAGTGCGAGCCCCCCCCCCCCCCCGACAAAAAGTGCGAGCCCCCCCCCCCGACAAAAAGTGCGAGCCCCCCCCCCACCCCTGATATCCTGGGCGTGGCAGCCCCGGTGGGGATATAAGGGGGTCCAGCCAGAGCCGGCTCGCAGTCCGCTCCCGCGCGTTGAACGTGAACGATCGGGACGGACCGCCATAGGCATCACTAAACATTGAATGGCGCCTTCAGTGTTTAGCGAAGTCTACTCTAACTTTAAGACTTGTATTAGTTGTTAGATATTGCGCTTGCGTTTGGGTATTGCGAATTGTTTTATATGAGAGTGTTTTACTTGTACCTTATGTCTCCTGTGTGTCTTTTATCCTTTGTGTCTTGTTTGTTATATGTGTTTAATGTGTATGTGCTTGTTCCAGCATTGACTATGTTGAGCTCTATCGTGTGTTGTAAGTGTGTTATATTTTTCTAAAGTGTATACGCTTGTTGTAGCATTTCCCCTTGAGCTTTTGCAATGCTCAAAGTAAATTGTAAAGACAGGGAACGGGAGTAGGCCCCCGTGTAAAGTTACTTTTGTATAATTGTTAGGCTCCTCTCATGCATGCTTCAATGCGGCTGAGAAATAGGAGTTGGTCCGTTTGTACGCTTATACGGGGGTAATGAGCCGATGGCCTCTGCACTCGGACCGAGGACGTAAGCCACTAGGGTGTCCTCAGTTAGTTTCCCTTCTGGAAACTCAAAATTATGTAAATGAAACTTTGTTAGCGATTTGTGTTTTTTGTCCCCAAGGCCCCCGAACATTCGTGGTTCGCCATGGATGTACGGGGGCCGAAATTTTTTAATGTCCGTGTGGCCTTGACCCACATAGGACTTGTAAAAATTTACTGCATTGCTAAATTAAAAATATTAAAGATAGGGTTACGGGAGTAGGCCCCCGTGTAAAGCCACATTTTATAATTGTTAGGCTCCTCTCATGCATGCTTCAATGCGGCTGAGAAATAGGAGGTGGTCCGTTTGTACGCTTATACGGGGGTAATGAGCCGATGGCCTCTGCACTCGGACCGAGGACGAAAGCCACTAGGGCGTCCCCAGTTTCTTTCAAAATTATGTAAATGACTTTTTGTTAGCTATTGGAAAAGTTATTCGTTAGAAATGCAGTAAATGTTTACAAGTCTCGCGTGGCGAAGGGTACACGACATTGGATGTTGCCTTGTTGTCATAGTTGGGTCTCTTCGGAGGCTACAGCGATGACAACCCAAGTGCCCCACACCCCCATAGGGGGTGTGGGGTTTAATTTTTTTAAAGTTTTTTCGTGACCTTGACCTAAATATAAAAGTTTTCAAAATCTTTAACAGTCAGGTCTTATTAACACAGTTTATATATAGAGGTCTTTTAAAAGTTAACAGTTAGGTATTAGTAACACACAAGTGTGGAGTTGTTTATAGTTGGGTCTCTTGGGAGGCTTCAGCGATGGCAACATAAATGCCCCAAGTGGGGCTTATTTTTGAAAAAGTGCGAGCCCCCCCCCCCCCCCGACAAAAGTGTGAGTCCCCCCCCCCGGACAAAAAGTGCGAGCCCCCCCCCCCTCCCCCACCCCTGATATCCTGGGCGTGGCAGCCCCGGTGGGGATATAAGGCGGCCCGGTTGCACGCACTTCTCATTCTTGCTCCAGCCTTCGTTGGAAGTGCTTCCCCGGTTTTTGCAATTAACGCTCTCTTCACCGCAACATGCGCTTCAAGAACTATCCACCCGTTCTCCCATACATCAAATCTAATCCAACCAACACATCAACTCTGACCAACACATCTACTCCGACTTCAACATCCGCTGCTCCGATTCTTCAAACGTGTTTGATGAGCACAATCCTCAGCTGTTTGGAGATGCCGTCGGCTCCTTCAATGCCCAGCCTATCTCCGCTACCAACGGAAGCAACAAGTCCAAGTGTCAGTGGTGCTGGTGATGATCCGTCGACTTCAAGAGGGGCTGGCGCTCACCCTGCAAGCAGCCGAGTGCTCATAGCATCACCGCCAATCTCATTGCTGTCAGATTCTGATTCGGAGTCAGCGGTCTTTGAGGAGAAGAAGTCGAGGTCCAAAATCATTCCCTACTCCCGTACACAGAAAATCCTTTCCTATACAAAGACCCAATGTCCACTACCCGTATCCCCCATGCCATCCACACCAGTCAAACCATCCTGTAAATCGATCTTTTCCCCAGACAAGTCTACCTCACCCAAAGCCAACATTCCATCTACAGTCAAACCATCCCGTAAATCGATCTTTTCCCCAGACAATTCTACCTCACCTAAAACCACCATTGATCTAACCCATTCTCCTACCCGACCCAAAATTGTTTGCAAATTGCCCCTTGACCGTGCTAAACCATCACCCTCCATCCTTTCCAGCCAGCCTAAGTTAGATCAAGCGCCGCTCCAAAACACTAAGAGTCCAACACAAAAGAAACGTAATCGTGTTAAATGCCCTGCTGGCAAGCGTGATAAATGCGATTATGTTTGGTTTAGCAGAGAGGCTGTGGTTCTTTGTTGTCCGAGTTTTGCTCTTCCGGAAAAAGATCGTTGCCAACGACACTTGAATAAGAAAATCAAAATTCCGACACCAAAGCCCTATAGCCTTAATATTATGCCTGAAAAGTCCAAGTTCAAACACCCCAACAGTCCGCAGAAGCTGAAAATTAATAGGCTCAAGAGGGACAAAAAATATTATTTCATTGTTCAAGCTTATGGAGCATTTAACATAAATGTGCAAATCATTCTAAAAGGTGATGGCCGCCTTCATAGAATGAAAGTACCACCTGCGATGGTACAAAGAGAATTTTTTGTCCCCGGTGCTTATTTAATTCGAAGAAAAGGATGCCTATCTGTTTGGGAAATGGATTAGGACATGGGCTCACTAAAAAAGAAAAAGTCAAAATTGTTAGGTTGTGTTGGACAATATTTAAAATTGTTTTTCCAAATTATTTTTCCAAATTTAGTCTTAACCCTCTTAAAGTAAGGGAGAGGGGTATTATACAAGTCAACTAATAAAAAAAAATACTTGACTTGTATAATACTTTAACCTGGCGGTGATGTAAAGTCACTGGGACAATCTCAAACCGTGTCCTTGAGGGTGAAGACTAAGTTACAAATAAATCATTAACAAATAAAAACTTACCTCCAAACACTTGTGGCTTGCTACAAGTGTTTGGAGGTAAAAATTTTTCAAAGTTTAAACGACCTTGACCCATATAAATTACTGTTTAAAATAAAGTGCTAACCTTACAACTAATGTTGTGTATCACGTGATACCCCCACTCTAACGCTCTTACTAAGCTTGTATGAGGCGTTTATTTGCTTTGTAATAAACATGTCAAGGTACAATTACAAAGGTGGTGACTTCTTTATAGATCAACACAATAATTGGGAAGTGCTAAACTGGCATAGAATGGAAGTTGAGTGTTGTATAAGACGAGATGGGTCTACATTTTATTTATGTATTATAAACAACCAAACTCATAAGTATGAACACTGGACAAAAATCAATTATAACAAGATAGATGAGCTGTTTGCTTGGGTGTTTGAGGTGTGTAAAGTTATTGAAGAAACAAAAATAATGGGTGTGCTAAAGGTATGTAAAACTGATGACCGGGAAGACTAAGCAAAATTTTTGTGGCCGCCCCCCCCCCTCGTGTTATCCCCACCACTAAAAATGGGTATATATAGGAGTGGTGATCAACCGTCCTCTCATTCTGCTTTACACCGTTAAGCTGAACACCACCATGTCTGCTATGAACGTTCCAGCCTCTACCTCTGGCCCGGCCGCCTCCAACTCCAGCCCGAGCATTGGACCAATCCGATCGGGGCCTTTGTCAAGGAGTCGTGTCCGATTCTCCGGCTTTGGTCCTGTGAGGAAGGAGTTGCGGAGCAGCGGAGCTTCTCAACCAACCAGGACGGACGCATCAACTCAGACTCCACCAAACATCATCGAGTGGTACGACGAAGTCATAGAGCAAAGGGACAGAATGCTAGAGAATACTCGCAGGGAGCTACTTCATATCCGGAGTAAATGGGAAAAACTAATTAGGAAGTGTGAAAGCCTGTTGGACAGTGATGATAGTGAGGATGAGAGTGGATAGGTGTGTGGGTAAAGACTTGGACTGGGACTTGTGTGTATGTATGAATGTGTGCGTGAATGTGAAATACAGAGCGGGGGATAGATCACTCTGTGGCAATGGACTAACATGCCACTTAGTGATCTATCCCCCGTTCTGGTAATGTTTTTGGATGGCCTTGACCCACTTTACCAAGGTTAGCTAGTACCCCCACCACTGATAAGTGTATATATATACGGGTATTGATGTGCAGTTTGGTTATTCTGCTTTGTATCGCTTAGCTGAATACCGCACTTCAACATGGCTTCCAACTGCAAAACTTCTCGGGCTTCTTCTTCAAGAAGGCGTGCTGCCAATGTCCTGCCTGCTACTCGTGGACCTGCTCGACCATTCCATAGCATAAATGTTGCTCGGGCAAACGCTTGCAAAGCTCCGATGCTACGGACCTTGCTGGAGGTGAGCCAAGACGGGCAAGGCTTGCTCAGTCCTGGTCAACGGCAGGAGCAAGAAAGGCGTATGGCGTACTTCAGGCTGCAGGGTGTAGTTCCCAGCTTGAAGTTAGGCGATCCCAGAGTAGCAAGCATCAACGAGGCAGCGGACTACATATCACACCTTCACAGTGTTTTAGAAGTAAAGGATCAGCAAATTGAAAAGTTAAAAGAACAATTGAAACAATTTAACTTTAATCCGGTGGAGTTTGTAGAAACGGTGATGAGTGATAGTGACGATGAAGGTAGTGAATATATATTAGGTATGTAATGAAAAGACAGGGACATGTGTGTGTGTGTGTGTGTGTGTGTAGAATACAGAGCGGGGGATAGACTACTTTGCAGCAATGGACTAGCATGCTGCTTAGTGGTCTATCCCCCGCTCAAAGGGTACTTTTGAATGACCTTGACCCACTTTAAACGAAGGACAACCGGTTAACTGGTATAAAAGAGGGGGTCTGTACATCCCGACTTCATTCTGCTTTGGACCTTCCAGTGGAACGCTAGAAAATGAGTGGATCACTGATCATTGGTAAGGAGTGGGAGTATGTAACCATAAACTATTTAAACTGTAGAGGGATGTTGAAGAAGGTATATGATAATGTTAAAAGAATGGTTGTTGAAGAAGGTAGGGTAGTGATTGTAGCGTGGAAGAAGAAGCAGTATACAGGACAACAAGTGAGAGCAAGTGACTTTGGGGGGAATAGTGTGTTTCAAATTGGACGAGCGAACTTGGTTAATTTGGACATTGTGTTTTGGGACTTGGAAAGGTTAATTGAAAATAGTGGCAAACATGGGGAACTCTTAATTGGCAGGGAGGACAGAGTATATGAGTAAGTGTAAAAGACTGGGGGGCTTATGTGTGTGTAAAGACTAGGACTTGTGTGGAATACAGAGCGGGGGATAGACCACTTTGCGGCAATGGACTAGCATGCTGCTTAGTGGTCTATCCCCCGCTCAAAGGGTATTATTGGATGGCCTTGACCCATATAAAGGTAGAGGGGGAATGGGTAATAGGAGGGGGAAATTGGTATATATGTAGGACTGATGAATAAAGCATTTAGTCAAGCATTTGTCTAGACACTATCAACAACAATGGAGAGCTTCAGTGTTGAGTTCATCCTCTTGGAAGAAGACATCAACGAAGTGGTGGAACTTATAGAGGATAAGACCAGCCAGGGCACATTGGAACTTGTGAATTGCGAACCGTTGGACAATGCCGCAATCGATAAGATTGCATATTTCATGATGCATTTGTATAACGAACAAACAACCAATATGGAGTTTGTGCAGTACCTTTATCAAAACCAAGTAAACGTGCGAGTGACAATTACTTGGTGGCAGTAATAATAAAGTGTAACATATGGATGTGGACTTGGATGTGGACTTGGACTTGAGTGTGGTCTGCGGAATAGAGCGGGGGATAGATCACTTTGCGGCAATGGACTAGCATGCTGCTTAGTGGTCTATCCCCCGCTCAAAGGGTATCTTTACGTGACCTTGACCCACATAAAATGTATAGTTGGTGGGGGTATAAAAAGGGCAAACCAATTGGATAGATACACCACTTTCATACCATGGCTCCACTTGACAACACCGTGTTCCATCGCGACAGAATTCTTTCAATTCTGGAGGTAATACCTGTAGAAGTTATAGAAGCAGAGGACCAACTACCTGCGGTTGATCAGGAAGAGGAGGAGGAAGAAATAATGGATATTGAAACGGACTCTGACGAAGCTGGTTCAACGGACATTGAAGTGGACTTGCACGCCTACGAAACATTAGAGTCGTCATCTGAGTCGGAAATGGAATTCCAATTGGAAATTGAAGAAGAAGAACAAGAACAAGACACTCCCCATCGTCCAATGGATAGGATGTTAGTTGCCAGAAGAATTATGTATTGTCATCGCTGCCTATTCCGTGATGAGGATGATTCCGACTCTGATGGTGATGTTTCACCCTTGTAAAAAGTTTAAACAAAAAGTTAAAAAAAATGTGAGCGGGGGATAGAGCACTTTGTAGTAAATGATTCTGCTTAGTGCTCTATCCCCCGCTCAAAATAATAATTCCAAATGGCCTTGACCTACATAAACTTGCTCAAACAGACGTCTTTGAAAAAAATTGTACAAATTATTGAATCTAGACCAAATATCATCAATTTATCAAGCCTACTGATAAATGTATTACAAACGGTTGTGTAAAGGCTAAATTTAGCACATGAGTGATAACCTGTTTCTATATGACGTCACTTTCCCCACCTATCTGCCTCGGATATAAAGGGTCCCGGTGGAGCGCGCTGCTCATTACTGCGTGGACATTCACAGAGTGTGCATTCAAAGCCAAACTGTTTGAAATGGCTCTTTGCGACATTTGTGGGGAAATCTTTCAAGACGAAGATCTTTTCACCATACACAGAGAATTACATGAAGACGAAGATAGAAAAGAAGATATTACCATGGATGAAATAGACTTAGACTCAATTGACCGGTTTTTGGAAGAGCACCAGAAGCAGACGGACTACTGGGACAGCTATCTACAGCAAATGCAAAGAAGAAGACCTAGTGTGATCCAATTTGCTGGTGCGGGACCATCTACTGCTAGAAGACCTTTTGAAGAAGAAAATTATATGCAAGAAGAAGACACTGAAGAAGAGGACACTGAAGAAGAACTGGAAGATGTGAAACAACTGCGCACCACGGCCTTGCCAGGACGAGTTGTAACACACTTCAAAATCAATAATGTTCAATTGGAACTGGAAACATTTATAACCCAGGCTAAGGAACTTGTTGGTGGAACCTTGAGGGAAGAATTACAAAGATTAAATTTTATTAAATTTGGAATGGTGTTAGAGGCTATGTTTAAAAATACGGATGGTGAAACAGCATTAAGAGCGTTCATTACCAAAAACCGAACCCTTACCTTCACCTCCAACATCGATGATATTATTGAAGAATGCTTGGAGGAACTTATAACCAAACTTCAAGAACATGAAGGAAGAGGATCTGGATGGACTTTGTCATCAATTGAAGGTATGGATGTAAGGTTCATAAGCATGGATATGGTTTAAGGGGTAGTAGTTTTATTCCTCTACCAAAGAAAATCCAAAACACCAACTCGTGTAGGAATGTGCAAAATGAAGGTAATGAATGTTTTAAATATGCAATGATAACGAAATATGTTAAAGATCATCCTTGTAGAGTTGGTAGAGAATATTATGAGAATGAACATCGCTACAACTTTCAAGGTCTCACCTACCAGTTACCTTGAAAGACATTGACAAATTTGAAAAGAAAAATCCTGGCGTTTCAGTCAATGTTTTTGGTCTGGATGATTCGAACAACGTTTATCCTTTGCGGGTAGTAAAAGATGAGCAAAGAAACCACACGGATTTGCTATTGATAACAAAGGGTGAAATTTCCCATTATGTATGGATAAAGGACTTTGTAGCCTTGGTATGGAATCAGTTATCAAAACATAAAAGTAGGTTAACAGTGTGTAAAAGATGTTTCTGCTTCACATATAAAGAACTAAGACGTGGAGGATCAGAATGGTTGATTGAACACAAAAGACTTTGTAACGAAAATTATGAGTAAAGATTAGTCTGCCACCACCATCTCGAGCGTGTATCCAATTTAACAAGACAGTTCACCAATATCGGATTCCAGTAGTCATCTACGCAGATTTTGAATCTACGTTAGTACCACAGGAGCTGTCGGACGGTGAAGTGACTAGAAGAACAAAATATCAGTTGCATCAACCCAACAGTTTTTGTCTACTAGTGAAATCAACCTTGTCTGAAAACCAATTGCAAGACTATGGTTTAACATCCACTCCAATACTCTACCGTGGTGAAGAAGCCGCTAAGTATTTCGTAGACCAGTGTATGACATTGCTGAAAAGGTACAACGCTTGTATGGTAATGTCGTACCTATGGAACCTTTGAATGAGAATCAACAAGAAGAATATAATCTGACATCAAGATGTTATCTATGCGAGAAGAGCTCAGTGAAGAAAATCCAAAAGTAAGAGATCACGATCACCTGACAGGTTTATACAGAGGAGCTGCTTGTAATTCATGCAATATAAATTACAAACTGCCCCACTTTATCCCTGTCGTGTTACACAATCTTAGCGGCTACGACTCCCACTTCATTATTCCAGAGTTAGGAAGAGATAATGGTAGAATGATGTTCTTGCTACAACATTGGAAAAGTATATCAGTTTCTCAAAAACAGTAGGTAAAATTAAACTTCGCTTTGTAGACTCTTATAGATTTATGGCATCTAGTTTGAGCAGATTGTCTGAGAATCTACGAAGAGAAGACCTAAAAGAAACCAGCAAGATTGTACCTGAAGATAAATTGGACTTAGTATTACGTAAAGGAGTGTTCCCCTACGATTACATAACTTCTACAGAAAAATTTGAAGAAACCAGTCTACCGCCGATTGAAGCCTTCAACAGCAAATTAAACGAAAGTGAAATCTCCGTTGAAGACTACAATCATGCATGTAATGTTTGGAACCAACTAAACATTCAAACCTTAGGGGAATATTCTGACTTTTATATAAAATTGGACGTAACTCTGCTGTGCGATGTGATGGAAGAATTCAGAAACACCTGCTTCTCCGCCTATGGACTGGACCCTCTACACTCGTACACATCTCCAGGATTAGCATGGCAAGCTATGCTAAAGTCAACCAACTGTCGACTGGAACTTCTAACGGATATTGATATGGTGCTCATGATGGAATCTGGTGTACGGGGCGGTTTGACACAAGCTGTAACACGTCATGTCAAAG
The DNA here is from genome assembly GCA_030545055.2 of Neoaliturus tenellus. Taxonomy (NCBI): domain Eukaryota; kingdom Metazoa; phylum Arthropoda; class Insecta; order Hemiptera; family Cicadellidae; genus Neoaliturus; species Neoaliturus tenellus. Next base: position 168,181,597 of record CM061533.1, on the reverse strand, counting down.
CCAACAACAAGTACATCCCCGGCTTCGACGAGCAACAACCATCGGTCTACCTTGGCTACTTTGATGCAAACAACCTTTATGGTTGGGCAATGTCAAATCCGCTTCCCTACGCTGACTTCAAATGGATCGACCCGGCCACCATCGGAGACATCTCACAGATTCCAGAGGATGGTCCAAAAGGCTATATTTTGGACTGTGATTTTGAATACCCGGAGCACCTTCATGACCATCACTACGACTTGCCTCTCCTAGCCAAGACTGAAGTTTCACCGACAGGAAGATGGCCAAAATTGATGATGACCTTGGAGAATAAAGATCGCTATGTGGCTCACTACTGGGTGGTTCAACAGGCTCTTGAATTGGGTCTACGTATAGTGAGAATTCATAGAGCAATTGAATTCACCCAGTCTTGTTGGTTGAAACCATACATTGATTCCAACACTACAAGAAGAGCTGCAGCGACAACAGCATTTGAAAAGGACTTTTATAAATTAATGAACAATGCCATCTTTGGGAAGACCTTGGAGAACAAAAGAAAACATAAAAATGTAAAATTAGTGAGTGATCCTAGAAAATTGGAAAAATTAGTGCAAAAACCGAATTTTGGAACATCCATGATTATAAACGAAAATCTAGTCGCTGTCAGTATGAAGAAAACAACAATAGTCATGGACCGTCCGTTATACATAGGTATGTCGATTTTGGACATAAGTAAAACCCTGATGTATGATTTCCATTATAACAAAATGGTTAAACACTACGGAAGGGAAAACATTGGAGTCGCATACATGGATACGGACGCGTTTATCTACTGGATAAAGACTTTGGACATGTATGAAGACCTAAGGACATTTCCATACAAAGAAGATTTTGACTTTTCTGACTATCCGAAGAACCATCCAAATTTTAATGAAAAAAATAAAAAAGTAATCGGAAAATTTAAAGATGAAGCAAATGGAATGCCTTTAGAAGAAATTGTGGCGCTGATGGCAAAATTGTATTCATTTAAGATGTACCACGAGAACAACACACCGACAGTCAAGAAAGCAAAAGGAGTGAAGACATCTTATTTGAAAAAACACGTAACATTTGACCACTACAAGACTTGTTTGTTTGAAGATACTACAATATCAGCAACATTCAACAATATCCGAAGCTTCAAGCATCAAGTCTACAGTGTCACCGAAATTAAAAAAGCGCTGTCAGCCCGGGATGATAAAAGACATATTTTGCCCGACAAAATCCATACTCTTCCTTTCGGCCATTACTCCCTAAACCCTATCAACTAGTAACCTATTCTTTGTCCTTCTACAACTTCGACCTTATTCCTTTCTCCTTCCGTAAAAAAATGGGGAACACGGCAAGTCCAACGCCGTGTTCCCCATTTTTTTACACAAATTTGGATGACCTTGACCCATATAAATGATGTGAATATTTAAAACAACATTCATTGTGATTATACATGTGATACAACAAACATTGAAACCTGCAATATGAAGGACTTGAAGCAACAAATTGTCAACGAACTTCATAAACCTGCAAGAAGAAAGTTTCCACGAAGAAATACGGTGATAAAAGGAATTAATGATTTATATCAAGCGGATTTAATCGAAATGATTCCTTATAGCAAACAAAATAAAGGATATAAATACATATTGACTGTTATTAACTGTTTTTCAAAAATGGCAGATGCTTTACCACTAAAAGATAAAAGTGGCAAAAGTGTTACAAAAGCAATGGAAACAGCTATACAAAGAGACAAACATACTATTAAACATTTACAAACAGATGATGGAAAAGAATATTTTAATAAGGAATTTGCAAATTTAATGAAAAAACACAATATAAACCATTACTCAACCAATTCAGAAGTAAAAGCCTCAATAATCGAAAGATTCAACAGAACTTTAAAAAGTGCAATGTATAAAATGTTTTCCAACAGAGGATCGCACATATGGATTGATATGTTACCAAAACTTATAAACGATTACAATAACAAATTTCATAGGACTATCGGGATGAAACCAAACCAAGTAACTAGTAAAAATGAAAACCTTGTATTAAAACGTATAAAAACGAATACTAAACCAAAAGTTGAAAAACTAAAGCCTAAAAAATTTAATGTGGGTGATAAAGTGCGAATAAGTAAATATAAAGGTGTATTCAGTAAAAGATACCTGCCAAATTGGACCAATGAGGTTTTTACTGTATTCAAAGTACAACCTACAGTACCTGAGACATATATTTTAAAAGATAATAAAGGACAATTGCTTGAAGGAGGGTTTTATGGACATGAAATGTTAAAATCAACAGTAGGCGATGTATATTTAGTTGAAAAGGTGTTGCAACGGAAAAAAGATAAGGTCAAAGTACGATGGTTAGGATTTAATAAGACGGAAGATTCTTGGATACCTAAAAAGGATTTGATATAACGATAGAGAATCATTTTAGGTTGAACCATTACAAAGGATGGAGATAGTACCACAAAAAGAGAGTTTTACTATTAATAATATAGATGAACTCACAGTGGATAATTCAGAATTCAATAGTGGGAAACATGGCAATTTGTTACCAAACACCGTTCGTTGTCTGGTTACCGGACCTTCCAACTGTGGAAAAACTAATGTAGTATTCAATTTGATTACAAACCCTAAAGGATTACGTTTTAACAATCTATATGTATTTTCAAAATCACTACAACAACCAAAGTATCAATTATTGGAAAAGATACTGACTAATGTGCCTGAAGTTAAATATTTAAAGTTTAATGCAAGCGAGAGTGTCATGCAACCACAAGAAGCTAAACCATTCTCCGTGTTCATATTCGACGATGTATCTTGTGAAAACCAAAACACAATAAGGAATTACTTCGCTATGGGTCGACATAACAACATAGATAGCATTTATATTGGCCAAACTTACAGCAAAATACCTAAACAACTCATTAGAGACAATGCAAACATGTTAATTGTATTTAAACAGGACGAAACCAACCTAAAACATATATATTTTGATCATGTAAATGCGGATATGACATTTGAACGATTTAAAGAGTTGTGTGGAAAGGCTTGGGCTGAAAAGTATGGGTTCCTAACAATTATGAAGGAACAACCGCTAAACAATGGTCGATACAGGATAGGATTTGATAAATTTATATTAATACATTGAACGTGGTATAAAACATTCATTGTTGTACAACACGTCTTGCTACAAACATGGTTAACCAAGAAAAATTAGTAAAAGAAATAAAATCACTTAGTGATTCTATTCGGGCTAAAAACAGAGCATTGAAACTAGGTATTAGCGAGAGGGAGAAATTCCTTGAATCTACTTTTAAACCTATTACTGAACCCTTGAAACAATTAAACAAAAAATTTGCTAAACCTGTATTGGAAGGAGATGCGATTGCACCTATTACGAAGTTTGAAAGAGAAAATGTAAAATCAGAAGAGTTTAGTGATGAAGACCCGGAATCCTCTACATATAGTGGTTTTACCGGTGGAGAACCCGAAAGAGAGCTAGAATCACCGGACTATAGTGGAATAAGAGAATTATATGAAGTAAAAGCCAAAAGAGGACATGAAGTTGTATCAACTGCTAGTGAAGAGGAAAAAGAAGAAGAGACAAGGGAAGGTCCGTCAAACATAAGCTTGTTGGGTGAAAACATTCATAACAAAGGACCTTTAGGAAGGAAATACATGATAAAAATGTTAGCTGGAACAAATCCTAATAAAAACTACCATAGTTATGGAGTAAGATTAACAGAAGACGGTTTAATGGTTGGTAATAGCCCGGTAAACATTGATGAACATGATAATATTATTGTTGGTGATCAAAGATATAAGGGCACAAGGGGATTATTTGAATTATTATTTGAAAATAAGCCTTTAGAATTGTTAGTTAAAGAAAAAGACATGGAAGCATATAAAAAGATTTTGGAACAAACTAATGCATACAGGAGGAAGTATTCAGCTGACCAACCTGTTTTTAGATCAAAGTCTTTAAAATATAGAGAATTTGTATCCAGGTTAATACCAACAACGAGAAGACAACCAATGCCAATAATACCAAGAAAACCTGTAAAACGAAGGTTTGTGTCATCCACTTTGGATATAAGTGCTCCAGAACCAAGAAAAAGAAACAAGTCTGTTACAGGTACAGGTTTAATGAAGAAACTATATAACACAAATGTGATTTATTACAATAATATCAATAAATTGGTGGATAGAATGAAACTAATACATGAAGCTAAAGAAGCGGGTCATACTGGATTGGAAAACGAATGGGTGGCTTTAGTGGATGAACTCCGAAACCGTGGGGTAATCTCATAAAAATGCGTTACTCCCTAGAATACTATTCAGTTGCACCATGAGTGTCGACAAGTTCGGACGTTACTCCTCGGATGGGTTATATTATGCCAATAGTTTAAAAAGAAGTGCTGGTTTACCACAAACACCTGATGGAGATTATGATATGAGTAATAAAAGGTTAAAAAACATAAAAGATCCTACGGATGAAAACGATGCAATAAATTTAAAAATATTAAAGGAAAAGATATCGCCAACATTAAGACTACAAAATAACACATATGACGCAGAAGATCATAGAATCATCAACGTTGGTAAACCAAATCAAAACGGTGATGCAATAAACAAAGGTTATTTGTCATCTGAATTAAAAAATACGTTAAAATTCAATGGGAAAACGTATAGTGCTAACAATAAACGTATATCCAACGTAGATGATCCTAAAGATGCAAAAGACAGCGTAAATAGACGCTATTTACATTCTTTGATACCTGAAAAGACAAAAGATGGGTTTTCTTTTTATAAATTTGTTATTAATGATATAGGTTATCCAAAAACTGAAAACGATGCTGTAAATCTAAAATATATTAAAGATCATTGCATCATACGTGATGTAGGGGTTATAGATTGTTTTAATAATTGTTTAGCAAATGTTAAAGATGGTTCGGCGCCATCAGATGGTGCAACAGTGGGTCAAATGATGGAAACCTTAAAACAAGAAACAACCTCTTTTGTAAAACAAGATCAAGTAGTATCGAAGCAAGGGGATGAATTTGTTCAAGGTAATGAAAAATTTAATTTATTAACATTCAAAAATAATGCTTGGGAGTAGTGTAAAATTGCGGCCGCTGGCCCAGTTCAAGGTCACCTGAGGGATGACGTCATCGAGGTCAATGACCTCACCGATGACGTCATCGATGACGTCATCGATGACGCAATCGATGACGTCATCACTAATGACGTCATTTCGATGACGTCACACCCATGACGTCACAGAAATGACGTGCTGATGACGTCATCACTCCTTACGTCATCAAAACGACGTCACCGACGCCACTAAGGTCAAGGTCACGCAGAAACTTAAAATTTTTTAGCACTTTTGCCGTTTCTCGCACTACGCTCCGAGTTTCAGTCAGAGTCCCCGTGACCTTGACCACTTGGAGCGAATTTTCGACAAGAAACGGCAAAAGTGCCAAGTTAAACTCGAGTTTCTGACATGACTCTGCCTAAATGGGCAATCGGTTATCCCTCAGGTGACCTTGAACCAGTACAACGCCCGCAATTTTATGTTACTGTGACCTTGAACACTTAACAACGGAGCGCCGACACCGATGCGCACCCCACGACAGCCACCGAGTGACTGACTGTCAGGCTCTGTGTATGCTAGGTATATCGGCTTGAGAGACTAAGACTCTAAACTGTCAGGAATGGGAGTAACTAACTGAATTTTGCAAGGAAAAGTCATTTCATCCAATATTTTAAACAAATCCTCATCAGTAAAACTGACATTAGTCTGTTTTGTATAAAACTTAGGGTGTCCGCGCAACAGTTTGCGCCACTTAGCTAAAGTTGAAACTCTCTTAACTTTGGGTGGTGGACAGTGAGCAACTAATAAAGTCTTAACACGGCTAAGTTTCTTACCTAAAGTGTCCTGCGACATGGCTTCACCTCACAAAAGTCCGCACAATACTGAGAGACTGCTTGTAGCGCATGAGTCAAGGGAAAAGAGGTGGGGGAAACAGCAGGAGTGGGGGAAGGTCACAGTGGCGGGGGAAGGTGAGGTGGTACGCTGGAGTATCGCATCACTTCACCATGAGCTGTCCTACAGTCAACACACTGTTCTCTTGGCCCGAGTTGGCACTAGAAGAAACATTTCTGTACAGCTTAGGCTGTGAGAGCCGAGGAAGCAAAGTCAAAGTGGAAATTGTGTTAAACTCCAAGATGAAGAGTCTCCTAAATAAACTAATTGTATCCTTGCAATCTCCTATAACTTTAGAGAAATACCACTTTATTAAGCGACACCTTATACTTTGGCAAAACGAAGCGGAAATGGAAAAGATTACAGTAAAATTAATTTAACTTAAAACTTGGACTGGACACTCATGGCGATACCACGTGGCGTGAAAACGCCACCCTAAACATTACAAGTTAGGTTATTGAGCACCTCTGGTACGATAACCGATGTGCTAGAGTTAAAGTGTGATGACCTTGAGTCAAAACACTGAAATACTATAAGTCGATATCGTCCCAGAGTTAAAGTGTAGTGACCTACATTCAGAACTTGTAAAATTACTTACATATAGAGAGCTAGAGAACAGCGAGACGCACCGCATGGAAGCCGGAGACATACTGGCGAAGCGGTGTTGTGTAGCCTAGGGACCCAGTTGTGGTGGGGGTATAGCCAACACTTAGAGTACAAGTGTTGTGGGTGACCTTGACCCACATAACTTACCTGACCCCCCCCCCCCCCCCCCCCCCCCGACAAAAAGTGCGAGGCCCCCCCCCCCCCGACAAAAAGTGCGAGCCCCCCCCCCCCGACAAAAAGTGCCCCCCCCCACCCCCACCCCCACCCCCACCCCCACCCCCACCCCCACCCCCTCCCCCACCCCTGATATCCTGGGCGTGGCAGCCCCGGTGGGGATATAAGGGGGCCCAGCCAGAGCCGGCTCGCAGTCCGCTCCCGCGCGTTGAACGTGAACGATCGGGACGGACCGCCATAGGCATCACTAAACATTGAATGGCGCCTTCAGTGTTTAGCGAAGTCTACTCTAACTTTAAGACTTGTATTAGTTGTAAGATATTGCGCTTGCGTTTGGGTATTGGGTATTGCGAATTGTTTTATATGAGAGTGTTTTACTTGTACCTTATGTCTACTGTGTGTCTTTTATCCTTTGTGTCTTGTTTGTTATATGTGTTTAACATGTATGTGCTTGTTCCAGCATTGACTACGTTGAGCTCAATTGTGTGTTGTAAGTGTGTTATATTTTTCTAAAGTGTATACGCTTGTTTTAGCAATCCCCCCTTGAGCTTTTGCAATGCTCAAAGTAAATTGTAAAGACAGGGAACGGGAGTAGGCCCCCGTGTAAAGTTACTTTTGTATAATTGTTAGGCTCCTCTCATGCATGCTTTAATGCGGCTGAGAAATAGGAGCGTCCGTTTGTACGCCTATATGGGGGTAATAAGCCGATGGCCTCTGCACTCGGACCGAGGACGTAAGCCACTAGGGTGTCCTCAGTTAGTTTCCCTTCTGGAAACTCAAAATTATGTAAATGAAACTTTATTAGCTATTTGTGTTTTTTTGTCCCCAAGGCCCCCGAACATTCGTGGTTCGCCATGGATGTACGGGGGCCGAAATTTTTTAATGTCCGTGTGGCCTTGACCCACATAGGACTTGTAAAAAGTTACTGCATTGCTAAATTAAAAATATTAAAGATAGGGTTACGGGAGTAGGCCCCCGTGTAAAGCCACTTTTTTTTATAATTGTTAGGCTCCTCTCATGCATGCTTCAATGCGGCTGAGAAATAGGAGGTGGTCCGTTTGTACGCTTATACGGGGGTAATGAGCCGATGGCCTCTGCACTCGGACCGAGGACGTAAGCCACTAGGGCGTCCTCAGTTTCTTTCAAAATTATGTAAATGACATTTCGTTAGCTATTGGAAAAGTTATTAGTTGGAAATGCAGTAAATGTTTACAAGTCTCGCGTGGCGAAGGGTACACGACATTGGATGTTGCCTTGTTGTCATAGTTGGGTCTCTTCGGAGGCTACAGCGATGACAACCCAAGTGCCCCACACCCCCATAGGGGGGTGTGGGGCTTAATTTTTTTAAAGTTTTTTCGTGACCTTGACCTAAATATAAAAGTTTTCAAAATCTTTAACAGTCAGATCTTACTAACACAGTTTATATATAGAGGTCTTTTAAAAGTTAACAGTTAGGTATTAGTAACGCACAAGTTTGGAATTGTTTATAGTTGGGTCTCTTGGGAGGCTTCAGCGATGGCAACATAAATGCCCCAAGTGGGGCTTCTTTTTTGAAAAAGTGCGAGCCCCCCCCCCCCCCCGCAAAAAGTGCGAGCCCCCCCCCCCCCGACAAAAATGCGAGCCCCCCCCCCCCACCCCCACCCCCACCCCCACCCCCTCCCCCACCCCTGATATCCTGGGCGTGGCAGCCCCGGTGGGGATATAAGGGGGCCCGGTTGCACGCACTTCTCATTCCTGCTCCAGCCTTCGTTGGAAGTACTTCTCCGTTATTTGCATTTAACGCTCTTTCTACCTCAACATGCGCTTCAAGAACTATCCACCAGTTCTCCCATACATCAAAGAATTCAACCAACACGTCTACTCCGACCAACACATCTACTCCAACTTCAACCTCCGCTGCTCCGATTCTCCAAACGTGTTTGATGAGCACAATCCTCAGCTGTTTGGAGATGCCGTCGGCTCCTTCGATGCCCAGCCTATCTCCGCTGCCACCAACGGAACCAACAATTCCAAGTGTCAGTGGTGCTGGTGACGCTCCGTCGACTTCAAGAGGGGCTGGCGCTCACCCTGCAAGCAGCCGAGTGCTCATAGCATCACCGCCGATCTCATTGTTGTCAGATTCTGATTCGGAGTCAGCGGTCTTTGAGGAGAAGAAGTCGAGGTCCAAAATCATTCCCTACTCCCGTACACAGAAAATCCTTTCCTATACAAAGACCCAATGTCCACTACCCGTATCCCCCATGCCATCCACACCGGTCAAACCATCCTGCAAATCGATCTTTTCCCCAGACAAGTCAACCTCACCCAAAGCCAACATTCCATCTACAGTCAAACCATCCCGTAAATCGATCTTCTCCCCAGACAATTCTACCTCACCTAAAACCACTATTGATCTAACCCATTCTCCTACCCGACCCAAAATTCTTTGCAAATTACCCCTTGACCGTGCTAAACCATCACCCTCCATCCTTTCCAGCCAGCCTAAGTTAGATCAAGCGCCGCTCCAAAACACTAAGAGTCCAACACAAAAGAAACGTAATCGTGTTAAATGCCCTGCTGGCAAGCGTGATAAATGCGATTATGTTTGGTTTAGCAGAGAGGCTGTGGTTCTTTGTTGTCCGAGTTTTGCTCTTCCAGAAAAAGATCGTTGCCAACGACACTTGAATAAGAAAATCAAAATTCCGACACCAAAGCCCTATAGCCTTAATATTATGCCTGAAAAGTCCAAGTTCAAACACCCCAACAGTCCGCAGAAGCTGAAAATTAATAGGCTCAAGAGGGACAAAAAATATTATTTCATTGTTCAAGCTTATGGAGCATTTAACATAAATGTGCAAATCATTCTAAAAGGTGATGGCCGCCTTCATAGAATGAAAGTACCACCTGCGATGGTACAAAGAGAATTTTTTGTCCCCGGGGCTTATTTAATTCGAAGAAAAGGATGCCTATCTGTTTGGGAAATGGACTAGGACATGGGCTCACCAAAAAATCAAAATTGTGTTTAAAAGTGTTGGACATTAATTAAATTTCCTCTTCCAAATTAATTTTTCTAAATTTAGTCTTAACCCTCTTAAAGTAAGGGAGAGGGGTATTATACAAGTCAACTAATAAAAAAAAAAATACTTGACTTGTATAATACTTTAACCTGGCGGTGATGTAAAATCACTGGGACAATCTCAAACCGTGTCCTTGAGGGTGAAGACTAAGTTACAAAAATCTTTAACAAATAAAAAACTTACCTCCAAACGCTTGTAGCTTGCTACAAGTGTTTGGAGGTAAAAAATTTTTAAAGTTTGAATGACCTTGACCCACATAAATTACTGTTTAAAGTAAACTGCTAACCTTACAACTTATGTCGTGTATCACGTGATACCCCCCACTCTAACGCTTTTAATAAGCTTGTATGAGCCGTTCATTTGCTTCAGTCCGTTCCTATGCTCTGTGGTAAACATGTCACAGTACAATTACAAAGGTGGTGACTTCTTGATAAATGAACACAATGCTTGGGAAGTGCTAAACCGGCATAGAATGGAAGTTGAGTGTTGTATAAGACGAGATGGGTCTACATTTTATCTATGTATTATAAACAAACAAACCCACAAGTATCAACACTGGACAAAAATTAATTATAACAACATAGATGAGCTGTTTGCTTGGGTGTTTGAGGTGTGTAAAGTTATAGAAGAAACCAAAATAATGGGTGTGCTAAAGGTATGTAAAACTGATGACCGGGAAGACTAAGCAAAATTTCTTTCAACCCCCCCCCCCCTCCCCGTGTTATCCCCACCACTAAAAATGGGTATATATAGGAGCGGTGATCAACCGTCTTCTCATTCTGCTTTACACTGTTTAGCTGAATACTACCATGTCAGCCATGAACATTCCAGCCTCTACCTCTGGCCCGACCGCATCCAACTCTGGCTCAAGCTCTGGACCGATCCGGCGGGGCCGCCTGTCAAAGAGTCGCGTTCGGTTCTTCGGATTCACTCCGAGCAAGACGGAGTTGTGCAGCAGTGGAGCCTCCAGAAGAGAGTCTAGCTTGTATGAAGAACTCCAGCAGGTAGTGCCAGGTGTAGTGGTTGGTGCATTTTCACAGGAAGACACTGTTAGAGCTGCTATAAGATATATTAAAGGTTGTAACGTATTGATAGAGGAAAAGGACAGGTTGTTAGAGGAAAAGAAGAGGTTGTTGGAGAGTGCACACAGTGAAATACTTTTGATCCGGAAAGAATGGGAAAAACTAATTATGAAGTGTGACAGATTGTTAGATGATAGTGATGATAGTGAGGATGAGAGTGGATAGGTGTGGGTAAAGACTCGGACTGGGACTTGCGTGTTTGTATGAATGTGTGTGTGAATGCGGAATACAGAGCGGGGGATAGATCACTCTGTGGCAATGGACTAACATGCCACTTAGTGATCTATCCCCCGTTCTGGTAATGTTTTTGGATGGCCTTGACCCACTTTACCAAGGCTAGCTAGTACCCCCACCACTGATAAGTGTATATATACGGGTATTAACGTGCAGTTTGGTTATTCTGCTTTGTACCGCTTAGCTGAATACAGCACTGTAACATGGCTTTCAACTCCAAAACTTCTCAGGCTTCCTCTTCTTCTTCAAGAAGGCGTGCTGCCAACGTTCTGCCTGCTACTCGTGGACCTGCTCGACCATTCCACAGCATAACTGTTGCTCGGGCAAACGCCTGCAAAGCTCCGATGCTACGGACCTTGCTGGAGGTAAGCCAAGACGGACAAGGCTTGCTCAGTCCTGGCCAACGGCAGGAGCAAGAAAGGCGTATGGCGTACTTCAGGCTGCAGGGTGTAGTTCCCAGCTTGAAGTTAGGCGATCCGAGAGTAGCAAGCATCAACGAGGCAGCGGACTACATATCACACCTTCACAGTGTTTTAGAAGTAAAGGACCAACAAATTGAAAACTTAAAAGAACAATTGAAACAATTTAACTTTAATCCTGTGGAGTTTGTGGAAGCAGTGATGAGTGATAGTGATGATGAAGGAACTGAATATATATTGGGTATGTAATGAAAGACTTGGACATGGACATGTGTGTGTGTGTGTGTAGAATACAGAGCGGGGGATAGACTACTTTGCGGCAATGGACTAGCATGCTGCTTAGTGGTCTATCCCCCGCTCAAAGGGTAGCATTGGATGACCTTGACCCACTTTACAGCAAGGACAACAGGTTAACTGGTATAAAAGAGGGGGTCTATACATCTCGACTTCATTCTGCTTTGGACCTTCCAGTGGAACGCTAAAAACAATGAGTGGATCGCTGCTTGGTGCTAACTTGGACAGGTATTCTGTGATGGTACACTATGAAGATTGTAGAGACATGTTGACGGCTGTGTATGATTGTTTGGTGAGAAAAATCTTTCAAGAAAACTGCCAATTTATGTTAGCGTGGAAAAGAAACTTGTTTGTTGATGGTCATGCTACAATGCAAAGCATGAACCACCTTCATGTGTTAAAAGTAGGACATCATAATTTGGACGAACTGGACGATATGTTTAGGGAGCTGGAGTGTTTGATACATCAGGAATGTAAACCATGTGAAATTGAAATTTTTAAATTGGATATGGAATTAGAATAAAATGTGTTAAACAGGACTTGGACTTGGACTTGATTGAGGTTTTTGTAGAACAGAGCGGGGGATAGATCACTTTGCGGCAATGGACTAGCATGCTGCTTAGTGGTCTATCCCCCGCTCAAAGGGTATCTTTACGTGACCTTGACCCACATAAATTGTATAGTTGGTGGGGGTATAAAAAGGGTAAGCAAATTGGATGGATACAACACTTCCATACCATGGCTCCACTTGACAACACCGTGTTCCATCGCAACAGAATTGTCTCTATTCTGGAGGTAATACCTCTAGAAATTATAGAAGTAGAGGACCAACTACCTGCGGTTGATCAAGAAGAGGAGGAGGAAGAGATAATGGATATTGAAACGGACTCTGACGAAGCTGGTTCAACGGACAATGAGGTGGACTTGCACGCCTACGAAACATTAGAGTCGTCATCTGAGTCGGAAATGGAATTCCAATTGGAAATCGAAGAAGAAGAAGAACAAGAACAAGACACTCCCCATCGTCCAATGGATAGGATGTTAGTTGCCAGAAGAATTATGTATTGTCATCGCTGCCTATTCCGTGATGAGGATGATTCCGACTCTGATGGTGATGTTTCACCTTTGTAAAAAGTTTAAACAAAAAGTTAAAAAAGAATGTGAGCGGGGGATAGAGCACTTTGTAGTAAATGATGCTGCTTAGTGCTCTATCCCCCGCTCAAAATAATAATTCCAAATGACCTTGACCTACATAAACTTGCTCAAACAGACGTCTTTGAAAAAACTTGTACAAATTATTGAATCTAGACCAAATATCATCAATTTATCAAGCCTACTGATAAATGTATTACAAACGGTTGTGTAAAGGCTAAATTTAGCACATGAGTGATAACCTGTTTCCATATGACGTCACTTTCCCCACCTATCTGCCTCGGATATAAAGGGTCCCGGTGGAGTGCGCTGCTCATTATTGCGTGGACATTCACAGAGTGTGCATTCAAAGCCAAACTGTTTGAAATGGCTCTTTGCGACATTTGTGGGGAAATCTTTCAAGACGAAGATCTTTTCACCATACACAGAGAATTACATGAAGACGAAGATAGAAAAGAAGATATTACCATGGATGAAATAGACTTAGACTCAATTGACCGGTTTTTGGAAGAGCACCAGAAGCAGACGGACTACTGGGACAGCTATCTACAGCAAATGCAAAGAAGAAGACCTAGTGTGATACAATTTGCTGGTGCTGGACCATCTACTGCTACAAGACCTATTGAAGAAGAGGACACCGAAGAAGAGGACACCGAAGAAGAGGATATGGAAGAAGAAGAACTGGAAGATGTAAGACAACTGCGCACCACGGCCTTGCCAGGACGAGTTGTAACACATTTCAAAATTAATAACGTTCAATTGGAATTGGAAACATTCATAACCCAGGCTAAGGAACTTGTTGGTGGAACCTTGAGGGAAGAACTACAAAGATTAAATTTTATTAAATTTGGAATGGTGTTAGAGGCTATGTTTAACAATACTGATGGTGAAACAGCATTGAGAGCGTTCATTACCAAAAACCGAACCCTTACCTTCACCTCCAACATCGATGATATTATTGAAGAATGCTTGGAAGAACTTATAACAAAACTTCAAGAACATGAAGGTAGAGGATCTGGATGGACTTTGTCATCAATTGAAGGTATGGATGTAAGGGTTCACAAGCATGGATATGGTTTAAGGGGTAGTAGTTTTATCCCTTTACCAAAGAAAATCCAAAACACTAAATCGTGTAGGAATGTGCAAAATGAAGGTAATGAATGTTTTAAGTATGCAATGTTAACCAAGTATGTTAAAGATCATCCTGAAAGAGTTGGTAGAGAGTATTACGAAAATGAACACCGCTACAACTTTCAAGGTCTCACCTACCCAGTTACATTGAAAGACATAGACAAATTTGAAAAGAAAAATCCTGGCGTTTCAGTGAATGTTTTCGGTCTGGATGATTCGAACAACGTTTATCCTTTGCGGGTAGTAAAAGTTGAGCAAAGAAACCACACTGATTTGTTACTGATCACTAAGGGTGAAATTTCACATTATGTGTGGATAAAGGACTTTGCATCCTTGATTCGAAATCAATTATCAAAACAGAGGCGTAGGTTAACAGTGTGTAAAAGATGTTTTTGTTTCACATATAAAGAAATAAGACAAGGAGGATTAGAGTGGTTGATAGAACACAAAAGACTTTGTAATGAAAATTATGAAGTGAAGATTAGTCTGCCACCACCATCTCGAGCGTGTATCCAATTTAACAAAACAGTTCACCAATATCGGATTCCAGTAGTCATCTACGCAGATTTTGAATCTACGTTAGTACCACAGGAGCTGCCGGACGGTGAAGTGACTAGAAGAACAAAATATCAGTTGCATCAACCCAACAGTTTTTGTCTAATAGTGAAATCAACCTTGTCTGAAAACCAATTGCAAAACTATGGTTTAACATCCACTCCAATACTTTACCGTGCTGAAGAAGCCGCTAAGTATTTCGTAGACCAGTTGTATGACATTGCTGAAAAGGTACAACGCTTGTATGGTAATGTCGTACCTATGGAACCTTTGAATGAGAATCAACAAGAAGAATACAATATGGCATCAAGATGTTATCTATGCGAGAAGAGCTTCAGTGAAGAAAATCCAAAAGTAAGAGATCACGATCACCTGACAGGTTTATACAGAGGAGCTGCTTGTAATTCATGCAATATAAATTACAAACTGCCCCACTTTATCCCTGTCGTGTTACACAATCTTAGCGGCTACGACTCCCACTTCATTATTCCAGAGTTAGGAAGAGATGATGGTAAAATTGATGTTCTTGCTACAACATTGGAAAAGTACATCAGTTTCTCAAAAACCGTAGGTAAAATTAAACTTCGCTTTGTAGACTCTTATAGATTTATGCCATCTAGTTTGAGCAGATTGTCTGAGAATCTACGAAGAGAAGACCTAAAAGAAACCAGCAAGATTGTACCTGAAGATAAATTGGACTTAGTATTACGTAAAGGAGTATTCCCCTACGACTACATAACATCTACAGAAAAATTTGAAGAAACCAGTCTACCACCGATCGAAGCCTTCAACAGCAAATTAAACGAAAGTGAAATCTCCGTTGAAGACTACAATCATGCTTGTAATGTTTGGAACCAACTAAACATTCAAACCTTAGGGGAATATTCTGACTTTTATATAAAATTGGACGTAACTCTGCTGTGCGATGTGATGGAAGAATTCCGAAACACCTGCTTCTCCGCCTATGGACTGGACCCTCTACACTCGTACACATCTCCAGGATTAGCATGGCAAGCTATGCTAAAGTCAACCAACTGTCGACTGGAACTTCTAACGGATATCGATATGGTGCTCATGATGGAATCTGGTGTACGGGGCGGTTTGACACAAGCTGTAACACGTCATGTCAAAGCCAACAACAAGTACATCCCCGGCTTCGACGAGCAACAACCATCGGTCTACCTTGGCTACTTTGACGCAAACAACCTTTATGGTTGGGCAATGTCAAATCCGCTTCCCTACGCTGACTTCAAATGGATCGACCCGGCCACCATTGGAGACATCTCACAGATTCCAAAGAATGGTCCAAAAGGCTATATTTTGGACTGTGATTTCGAATATCCAGAGCACCTTCATGACCATCACTACGACTTGCCTCTCCTAGCCAAGACTGAAGTTTCACCGACAGGAAGATGGCCAAAATTGATGATGACCTTGGAGAATAAGGATCGCTATGTGGCTCACTACTGGGTAGTTCAACAGGCTCTTGAATTGGGTCTACGTATAGTGAGAATTCATAGAGCAATTGAATTCACCCAGTCTTGTTGGTTGAAACCATATATTGATTCCAACACTGCAAGAAGAGCTGCAGCGACAACAGCATTTGAAAAGGACTTCTATAAATTAATGAACAATGCCATCTTTGGGAAGACCTTGGAGAACAAAAGAAAACACAAAAATGTAAAATTAGTGAGTGATCCTAGGAAATTGGAAAAATTAGTGCAAAAACCAAATTTCGGAACATCCATGATTATAAACGAAAATCTAGTCGCTGTCAGTATGAAGAAAACAACAATAGTCATGGACCGTCCGTTATACATAGGTATGTCGATTTTGGATATAAGTAAAACCCTGATGTATGATTTCCATTATAACAAAATGGTTAAACATTACGGAAGGGAAAACATTGGAGTCGCATACATGGATACGGACGCGTTTATCTACTGGATAAAGACTTTGGACATGTATGAAGACCTAAGGACTTTTCCATACAAAGAAGATTTCGATTTTTCTGACTATCCGAAAAACCATCCAAATTTTAATGAAAAATATAAAAAAGTAATTGGAAAATTCAAAGATGAAGCAAATGGAATGCCTTTAGAAGAAATAGTGGCGCTGATGGCGAAATTGTGTATTCATTTAAGATGTACCACGAGAACAACACACCGACAGTGAAGAAAGCAAAAGGAGTGAAGACATCTTATTTGAAAAAACACGTGACATTTGACCACTACAAGACTTGTTTGTTTGAAGATACTACGATATCAGCAACATTCAACAATATCCGAAGCTTCAAGCATCAAGTCTACAGTGTCACCGAAATTAAAAAAGCGTTGTCAGCTCGGGATGATAAAAGATACATTATGCCCGACAAAATCCACACTCTTCCTTTTGGCCACTACTCTCTAAACCCTATCAACTAGTAACCTATTCTTCGTCCTTCTACAACTACGACCTTATTCCTTTCTCCTTCCGTAAAAAAATGGGAACACGGCAAGTCCAACGCCGTGTTCCCCATTTTTTTACACAAGTTTGGATGACCTTGACCCATATAAATGATGTGAATATTTAAAACAACATTCATTGTGATTATACATGTGATACAACAAACATTGAAACCTGCAATATGAAGGACTTAAAGCAACAAATTGTCAACGAACTTCATAAACCTGCAAGAAGAAAGTTTCCACGAAGAAATACGGTGATAAAAGGAATTAATGATTTATATCAAGCGGATTTAATCGAAATGATTCCTTATAGCAAACAAAATAAAGGATATAAATACATATTGACTGTTATTAACTGTTTTTCAAAAATGGCAGATGCTTTACCACTAAAGATAAAAGTGGCAAAAGTGTTACAAAAGCAATGGAAACAGCTATACAAAGAGACAAACATACTATTAAACATTTACAAACAGATGATGGAAAAGAATATTTTAATAAGGAATTTGCAAATTTAATGAAAAAACACAATATAAACCATTATTCAACCAATTCAGAAGTAAAAGCCTCAATAATCGAAAGATTCAACAGAACTTTAAAAAGTGCAATGTATAAAATGTTTTCCAACAGAGGATCGCACATATGGATTGATATGTTACCAAAACTTATAAACGATTACAATAACAAATTTCATAGGACTATCGGGATGAAACCAAACCAAGTAACTAGTAAAAATGAAAACCTTGTATTAAAACGTATAAAAACGAATACTAAACCAAAAGTTGAAAAACTAAAGCCTAAAAAATTTAATGTGGGTGATAAAGTGCGAATAAGTAAATATAAAGGTGTATTCAGTAAAAGATACCTGCCAAATTGGACCAATGAGGTTTTTACTGTATTCAAAGTACAACCTACAGTACCTGAGACATATATTTTAAAAGATAATAAAGGACAATTGCTTGAAGGAGGGTTTTATGGACATGAAATGTTAAAATCAACAGTAGGCGATGTATATTTAGTTGAAAAGGTGTTGCAACGGAAAAAAGATAAGGTCAAAGTACGATGGTTAGGATTTAATAAGACGGAAGATTCTTGGATACCTAAAAAGGATTTGATATAACGATAGAGAATCATTTTAGGTTGAACCATTACAAAGGATGGAGATAGTACCACAAAAAGAGAGTTTTACTATTAATAATATAGATGAACTCACAGTGGATAATTCAGAATTCAATAGTGGGAAGCATGGCGATTTGTTACCAAACACCGTTCGTTGTCTGGTTACCGGACCTTCCAACTGTGGAAAAACTAATGTAGTATTCAATTTGATTACAAACCCTAAAGGATTACGATTTAACAATCTATATGTATTTTCAAAATCACTACAACAACCAAAGTATCAATTATTGGAAAAAATACTGACTAATGTGCCTGAAGTTAAATATTTAAAGTTTAATGCAAGCGAGAGTGTCATGCAGCCACAAGAAGCTAAACCATTCTCCGTGTTTATATTCGACGATGTATCTTGTGAAAACCAAAACACAATAAGGAATTACTTCGCTATGGGTCGACATAACAACATAGATAGCATTTATATTGGCCAAACTTACAGCAAAATACCTAAACAACTCATTAGAGACAATGCAAACATGTTAATTGTATTTAAACAGGACGAAACCAACCTAAAACATATATATTTTGATCATGTAAATGCGGATATGACATTTGAACGATTTAAAGAGTTGTGTGGAAAGGCTTGGGCTGAAAAGTATGGGTTCCTAACAATTATGAAGGAACAACCGCTAAACAATGGTCGATACAGGATAGGATTTGATAAATTTATATTAATACATTAAACGTGGTATAACACATTCATTGTTGTACAACACGTCTTGCTACAAACATGGTTAACCAAGAAAAATTAGTAAAAGAAATAAAATCACTTAGTGATTCTATTCGGGCTAAAAACAGAGCATTGAAACTAGGTATTAGCGAGAGGGAGAAATTCCTTGAATCTACTTTTAAACCTATTACTGAACCCTTGAAACAATTAAACAAAAAATTTGCTAAACCTGTATTGGAAGGAGATGCGATTGCACCTATTACGAAGTTTGAAAGAGAAAATGTAAAATCAGAAGATTTTAGTGATGAAGACCTGGAATCCTCTACGTATAGTGGTTTTACCGGTGGAGAACCCGAAAGAGAGCTAGAATCACCGGACTATAGTGGAATAAAAGAATTATATGAAGTAAAAGCCAAAAGAGGACATGAAGTTGTATCAACTGCTAGTGAAGAGGAAAAAGAAGAGACAAGGGAAGGTCCGTCAAACATAAGCTTATGGGGTGAAAACATTCATAACAAAGGACTTTAGGAAGGAAATACATGGTAAAAATGTTACTCGGAACAATTCCTAATAAGAATTACCATAGTTATGGAGCGAGATTAACAGAAGACGGTTTAATGATAGGTAATAGCCCGTTAAACGTTGACGAACATGATAATATTGTCATTGGTGATCAAAGGTATAAGGGCACAAAAGGATTATTTGAATTATTATTTGAAAATAAGCCTTCAGTATCGGTAGTGAAAGAAAAAGACATGGAAGCATATAAAAATATTTTGGAACAGACAAATGCATATAGGAGAAAGTATTTACCTGACCAGCCTCCTTTTAGATCTAAGTCTTTAAAATATAAAGAATTTGTATCCAAGTTAATACCAACTAGAAGACAAACAATGCCGTTAACACAAAGAAAACCTGTAAAACGAAGATTTATGGCATCCACTTTGGATGTAAGTGCTCAGGAACGAAGAAAAAGAAGTAAGTCCGTTACGGGTACAGGTTTAATGAAGAAACTATATAACACAAATGTGATTTATTACAATAATATCAATAAATTGGTGGATAGAATGAAACTAATACATGAAGCTAAAGAAGCGGGTCATCCTGGATTGGAAAACGAATGGGTGGCTTTAGTGGATGAACTCCGAAACCGTGGGGTAATCTCATAAAAATGCGTTACTCCCTAGAATACTATTCAGTTGCACCATGAGTGTCGACAAGTTCGGACGTTACTCCTCGGATGGGTTATATTATGCCAATAGTTTAAAAAGAAGTGCTGGTTTACCACAAACACCTGATGGAGATTATGATATGAGTAATAAAAGGTTAAAAAACATAAAAGATCCTACGGATGAAAACGATGCAATAAATCTAAAAATATTAAAGGAAAAGATATCGCCAACATTAAAACTACAAAATAACACATATGACGCAGAAGATCATAGAATTATCAACGTTGGTAAACCAAATCAAAACGGTGATGCGATAAACAAAGGTTATTTGTCATCTGAATTAAAAAATACGTTAAAATTCAATGGGAAAACGTATAGTGCCAACAATAAACGTATATCCAACGTAGATGACCCTAAAGATGCAAAAGACAGCGTAAATAGACGCTATTTACATTCTTTGATACCTGAAAAGACAAAAGATGGATTTTCTTTTTATAAATTTGTTATTAACGATATAGGTTATCCAAAAAATGAAAATGATGCTGTAAATCTCAAATATATAAAAGATCATTGTGTCATACGTGATGTGGGAGTTATCGATTGTCTTGGCAATTGTTTGGCGAATGTAAAAGATGGTTCAGCACCATCTGATGGTGCAACAGTGGGTCAAATGAAAGAGACTTTAAAACAAGAAACAACTGGATTTGCAAAACGAGATGAAGTATTATCAAAGCAAGGGGATGACTTTATTCAAGGTAATGAAAAATTTCGTTTATTGACATACAAAAACGCTTATTGGGATTGCAGGCATGGAAGGTTATCAAATGTGTCATGGGGTCATGCAGATAGAGACGCGGCTGCCTTAGGACAAACAGTACATCTAGATCCAAATAATTACTATGCGTTTTTTATATGTAGTAATAAAAAATTAACAAACATGGCGCAAGGAAGAGAAGCAAATGATGCTGCAACTGTAGGACAGGCTATCACATTATCACAAATGGATAGCAAAGTGTATACTTGTAATAATAAACGTATAACAGACCTTAAAGACCCTGAACATGTGGATAATGCTGTCACTGTTAATTTTCTTGTAAAAGTTTTAGGAAATGCATTATTTGATGTATACAATCTTATTGGTATTCATTCAGGTCGTACTCCTTTGTTGGAATCTGAGAGAGGTACTTGGATTAAACGGGAAATTGTTCAAAACTATTTTATCAACCCTCGTACAAAAAAAGTTTAGATCATCGGATTGGGGTGATTTTGATATTTAATAAAAGAACACAATAAACGACTTCATTTATGTCCAAATTGTCATAGAGGTAACACATAAGTTGTACATTGCGATTATAAAAGGACAATAATGACGTTCCAGTACATCAGTCCATATAGAGACACTGTAAGGAGAGGAGGTGGGATCACGTCCACAGCGGTTTCTCTGTTAAGTAAAGCTTTAAAACGAATTCCAGTAGGATCCATAGTAAATAGAGCAATAGACGCATTACCATACGAATTTCATATACCGGGAGGTTATCAGTATTGCGGACCAGGAACTAAATTGAAAAAACGACTGGAAAGAGGCGATCCTGGCATAAATAAGTTAGATCAGGCTTGTAAAGAACACGATATCGCATATTCCACGTTTGCCGATTCAAAAAATAGATTAATAGCTGACAAAAAGCTTGCGGACATAGCTTGGCAACGAGTAAAATCAAGTGACGCTAGCATAGCAGAAAAAGCAGCAGCTTTAGCAGTAACAGCAGGTATGAAGGCTAAAACAGCAGTAGGAGGTGGAAGAAGGAGAGTAAAAAGGAGGTCAACCACAAGAAAACATGGAGGAAATATAAAAAGAAGACGACGATCTACAAGAAAAGGCAGGAAGAAGCCCACCGTGTGGTCAATGGTAAAAAACGGGGCAGGTCTTTACCTAAGACCTTATCGTGCATATTAAATGAAGGAAATCAATTGGTCATACCACATAAAGCATTAACCAATATTGAATTATTTAAATATATTTCCTGTTTAAAAATACCATTTTTCCGCGGTGTGTTTATGAAAGACAGTTTACCAAAGAAAATGTGGCAAAATGAGACTGGAATTGTAAATTTGGATAATACTGAAGGGCCTGGCACCCATTGGGTTTGTTATAAGAAACTAAATAACAATGTATATTATTTTGATAGTTTCGGTAATTTGCCACCACCAAAAGAACTTCAAAATTACTTTAAATCTGCTAAAAACATATATTATAACTATAAAAGAGAACAACCTGATAATACTTCAATATGCGGCCATTTATGTTTGGAATTTCTAGCTAAAAGTATCAGTCACTATTGAGATGTCTTCCTATACGGTATCATTAACAGGAAAATCGTCCACTTTACGAAGTATCCTTTTTCCAGCGTTACGCTTGCAAAAAGGAAGGTTTTGGGAGGCGGCACTATTGGATTTTACAACTTACAACTCTATCCCCAATGTTACGGAAGGTAAAAATAACGTATTGCATTATTATAAGGGAAAGGATGCCAGTGGAAAATTTACAGACTTACAAGAGTGCAGGTTACCCACAGGTTCTTATGAAATTGATCATATAAATGAATTTTTGCAAACTAAAATGGGAAAAGACAATATAACATTAAAAGGTAATAATAATACGATGAAAGCTGAAATTACTTCCAAATATTATATAGATTTCACTCAACCAAACTCAATTGGTGATTTATTAGGATTTTCCAACGATGAGCCTGTTTTAGAACCAGATGTAACACATTCCGGTAAGAAAACAGTAACAATATTAAAAGTCAATAGTATAGACATAACTTGTAACATTATACAAGGTGCTTACAGGGATGGGGCTAACACCCACATCATACATACTTTTTACCCAAGTGTACCACCTGGATTTAAAATTGTTGAAAAGCCACAAAACCTGGTATATCTACCGTTGAACACCACTTTCATTTCAGACATCGTGTTGAGCGTATTGGATCAAGACGGTAACTTGGTAGACTTCAGAGAAGAGCCTATTACGATTAGATTACATTTAAAATCGACACTTTAATACAAAACCATGGGTTTAACATTTAAAAGCGAACAACCTACGGGAAACCGCATTAGTAGCTCTTCAGCTGTGGAGGAGTTAACACGCGAGAACATTCGTTTCTTAGAGAGAATTGGATTAAAATTAACCGAGTATGGATATACTGGATATAGCGCAGGGTCCAACATTCGACGAAACCCTATGGGAAAAAGAATATCACACCCACAACCCTTACACTTCATCGAAATTAAACAATAACGATGAAATTCGTATTCCCATACAAAATCAAGACATTTACACACTACCATGTGAAAGTTACTTGTATATTGAAGGACAAGTTACTAAAAAGGACGGTACTACTGTTGGTACAACAGTTCCATTTATAAATAATCCTATGGCTTTCCTATTTGATGAAATTAGATATGAAATATCAGGTGTAACAGTTGATTCCACTAAAAAAGTAGGTATTACGACAACTTTAAAAGGATTAACATCTATAACACCCAATGAAACCAATTTACTTAAACCTGCCGGATGGGTATTACCTACGATTGACACGATCACTCCAAATCCAAATGGATATTTTGATTTTCATATTCCATTACGTTTGCTGCTTGGTTTTGCTGAAGATTATAGGAAAATAATATTAAACGTTAAACAAGAATTAGTTTTGTTGAGATCTTCTAACGATAAAGACATTATTAAAGCTGCAGATGCTACTACAGATGCGACTTTAGAATGGAAATTAAAATTAGACAAAATTGTATGGAGAGTTCCACATGTTAAATTGGCTGACGAGCATAGAATGCTACTTTTAAGAAAATTAAAAGCCGATCGTGATATTGTTATTCCATTTAGAAGTTGGGAATTTCATGAGCATCCCAGTTTACCTACTACGGATCGACACACTTGGACTGTTAAAACATCGAATTATGTAGAACGAGCCAGGTATATTATATTTGGTTTACAAACAGGTAGAAGAGACGCCATTACTAAACATGCAGGACAATTTGATCATTGTGACTTGAAAAATATTAAAGTTTATTTAAATTCACAATTCTTTCCATACGACAATTTAAATGTGTCATTCACTAAGAAGAAATACAGTATATTGTACGATATGTACGCGAGATTCCAAAGTTCATATTACGGTAAAACAAATACACCTTTATTACCACCTGACAAATATTTCGATGCCTACCCAATAGTTGTAATCGATTGTTCTAAACAAAATGAATCAGTAAAGTCTTCAAGTGTGGATATAAAAATAGAAATGGAATTCAACGATGCTATACCGGCTAATACAACTGCATACTGTTTAATTCTACATGATAAAATCGTAACATACACACCTTTAACTGGAATTGTTAAAAATGTATTGTAAGAACCGGTTTTGTTTCATTCCGCGAGTATAAAAGCAGAGCGTACAGACCGCTCCTCATCAGTTTGTTGCCTACTGTTGTATGGGTAGCATCGTATTCAATATGGCTTCTCCTAGTGGTACACCTGAAAATGTGGTAGATATTGAGAAGGAGATATCTGAGTTTTTAGATCCTCAAGGTCACCAGGAAGGAGGTGAACAAAACGTTTGCGGACAACTTCACGCCAGTAATAATGTTGAAGAAAAAGGTAAAAGAAGAAAGACTATACAAAAGAGAAAAAGGGATATTGAAGATAATATTTCTCCAAACATATTGAGTGAGGTATTTTTGCGAATATTTTATCCAATCTCTTCCAGTTTGGATAAAAGTGTTTTAATCGGTGTTATGAAATCTACAGATTATTCCCCTACTGTAATTTTAACTCATGGACCCAAAATGATTTTGTTTACGGACAGTGCTTGGGAATCGTTTATGAAACATTTGCATCTGCTAGAATGCTATTTAAGTAGTAACATGTTTGGAAGAAAGACAAGGGTAGGACTTTTGGATTCAAATGTGGAAATTGATATCATTAAACAACGTGGTGATCATCAGCTACGGTTTAGAGACAAAACAAGACATGATAACAAAATTCAACTTAATCGAGAGGAGTTTTTCATTTTAACTTGTGCTACTGAACCTATAACAAGATACTTGAGACAACTGGTGTTTTCAAGTTCGATTATTAAAGATTATCTGGAAGACACTTTGGACAAACAACCGGACGCACCTATATTATACGGACCTGTGGATACTTCTATATTTAATAGAGTTCCTCATGAAGTACAGATGTGGAGACAATTGGAAAAGTACGCTCAACTACATAAGAAATCAGTAAAACAGGAAGAAGAGGAAGATGGAGGAGAAGAATCAAGTGTTAGTGATGAAAATGAAAATAAGGAAAATATAAAGATGGAAACTTAAATGACAATGGTTAGTTTTTAAAACAATAACCAACATTTTGTGGGGTTAGGCCTATTGGGGACGGTGCCCACGTTAAATATACACCAACGCGCCAACAACTGTACGGCCTGGTATAAAAGTAGTACCTACCGTGGTGTGGAAATCAGTTGACCTCCTGACTTCGTAATGAGCAGACGTGTGACCTTCAAAATGGACAAGGGAGAAGAACAACAAGTAAAGTCCAAGCCTGGTATTATTGAGTTTCAAGCGTTTCGTGGTAATGATGATAGATTCATTATAAAAGAACTTGTGTTTTTGGACATGAATACAAGTGTTCCTTATTCGTTTTTATTTAAACCACCATGTTCTTATTCGTCTTTAACTAGTAAAGCCGCTACTACCAACAGATGGATTTCAAAACACTTCCATCATATCGATTGGTATGATGGTTTTACAAGTTACACGGACTTGTATCACATTATGCATCACTTTTCAGACAAGTTTACCAATATTTACACAAAGGGGCTGGAAAAGAAAAGATGGATCGAAGGATTTACTCATGTTCCGGTTAATGATGTGGAATTGGATAAGAATTATCAATACATGCTGGAAACCATATGTATTTGTACAAAAAGCCCAGAACATGATAAAGATAGACATTGCGCTTTGAAAAATGCCTATAAACTCGCCTCTTACCTTCAAAGTGGGGAATTGGGGAGTGGTGGGGGTAACGGAGAGTATATAAGTGGGGAGCAGACAGGGACCTGGCATGAGTATTACTCGAGATTCCGAGACGACAACATCTCCGAGCAAGAAGACGATCTGTAACCTGACCATGGCATCTCACCAGTTCCTTCAGACTTTGGTCGAGCAGTTCAATGCTCACTCCAAGTCAACAATATTACCTGTAAAGAAGTGCTCGGAACTAAAAGACGAGAAGCACTACATAATCCATGCTATGAAGAAGATGGAGACTACAGTTGGGGAGGCCATCTGCTGCAGTCTCAGCGAGGCACCGTTTACTCCGGGGGATGAACCAAAGTTCCAGGTGTACCTGCCCAAGAGATTCGTCCATCTTCTACAAAACGAGGATCTTCGCTCTATTCAACCCGGGTGTCTATACCTGGTGTCCCACGGCTGCACGGGTAGCAATTCTACAGAGTTGACCATCCACATCGCTGACAAGCAGCAGTGTTAGATTTAAGTTTTAATGTTGTACATATGTTGTTGTTGTAATGTTTTATAAATAAACGAATCATAAAAGACAAAAAAAAAATAAAAAAAAAACAAAAAATGCAACATATCAATATGTGACAGACTTCACGTATTGATATGTTGCATTTTTTTTTAAACTTCGCGGGTGACCTTGACCTTTGACCTTTGCATTTCACAACTACCCCCACTACCGTAATTACCCCCACTACCGCACTAGGATTCAAACCTGCTTGGATGCGAAAAACGGTCATTCTGTTGCCAACTAGCAAACGATGAGCACCTTGTACGAGCTTTGCTTACAACGAGTTATAACCGACGCATCTTTATTCCAGATGTCTTTACGAGATAATATCCCTATAACAGTAAAGCAGGATATCGAGGAGTACAAGAAAGATAATAGAGGGTATTCGGGATACTCCTGGTATAGGTTCCAAGACGGGGAAAAGTTTTG
The DNA here is from genome assembly GCA_030545055.2 of Neoaliturus tenellus. NCBI lineage: Eukaryota > Metazoa > Arthropoda > Insecta > Hemiptera > Cicadellidae > Neoaliturus > Neoaliturus tenellus. Next base: position 168,154,396 of record CM061533.1, on the reverse strand, counting down.
TAGGCCTTGTGGCAATGCTGCCGTCAGAGACCTTCGACGGTTCGTACAGGAAGGTGGTAGAAAACAGTTTGGATTTCTAGCACCAATGTTTAGATTTGAAAACTACAAGGACACCTGTGCTATTTGTTCCATCCCTTTGTATCAATGGAAAAAGTTTAGAAGTGTTTAATTGCATCTTCCATACCCCCACCACCATCACCCCCACCACTTTTCCATGTACCTCCAAACGCTGTGCCTCGGCTTCATTTCTACTCCAGCAGCCAACCTAGCAACATCAGGATGTCTCTCAACGTCAGTTGCGCAAGTTACGAGGAGGTGAGCATCAAGACTCAGCAGGAGCTAAACGACTTATACAAGGAGTTGCAGCTGATGGTGGCACGAGGCTACCGTATAAATGTGCAAGTTTACGCTTGCAATATACGGAACACCCGGCAGTCAAAGGAAGAGCCTGGACACTCCTCGACGGCTTCCTCACCAGCGTCCATGAAGACCGAGCCAGACAACTTGGACTACTTCAGCTGACTAGCAGTTGTATTTCTTGTCCTAACCATTGTAGAATATGTATATTTTTTCATTATATTAAAGAAGTAAAAGAGCAAAAACACCTATCTTGTTACTGACATATAAGCTCAGTAACAAGATAGGTTTTTTTAAAACACAATTTGGATGACCTTGAAACTTCCCCCTCCACTGCTTTGTTACCCCCACCACTTGACTATTGGTGTACATGGCACATCGCAATTGGAAACCTCATTCCATCTTCAACAGCCACACCGACAACATCAACAATGGCAAACCTACCAACAGATGAAAGATGTCCTCACGCATGTTGTGACTTCGTCCACGAGTTGGAGAAGAGGATGCAGGAGAGGGCGATAAGAAGAAAACAGATCCACTCAGAAAATATCATGATAGTCAACGGCTATCTTTTATTGTTCGGCCTTATTATGGTTGTACTTTTCATACTGTACGGCATAGTCACATGTGTCGGCAAGGTTGCAGAAGAAAACGCTCGCCACCATCAATTGGAAAGTTTCAATGTTACTTTGTAAGTTTTCCTTTTTTTAAAACTCCGTTTGGATGACCTTGAAAATACCCCCACTACTCCACCACACCCCCCACCACTTCACCATGTTCCTGCATGAGCATCACATCAACCGTCATTCCTTGTCCGACAAGCAACCATGGCAGACAACAACACCATCAGCCAAGCTGACTCCACTACTGATGTCGGTACAAGTACGGGTTGGACACTGTCGATCGATAGTGTACACTATTTGGAGTCAATTTGCGAACGTATGAAGGAAATACTGCGGGACAACCCTGGGATCATAATACAAATGAATTTAAATTATGATTGGTCCCAAGTTAGAATGCAAGGGGACGACAACAACGGTCAACAATCTCCACAATATTCGCCCATGTCCCCGATCTATCCTTACGGCGAGTCTGACGTCGATGAAGATGAGGCTGATGAAGATGCAGGGGACAACGAGGCTGAAGAGGAGTAAGCTTCATTCCTTTTTTTAAAACCTAAATTGGATGACCTTGAGAATTCCCCCTCCACTATTTCCTTTTTTTTAAAACCCAAATTAAATAACCTTGAAAATACCCCCTCCACGTACTTTTGGTTTACCCCCTCTACTTTTCAATACTGTTACCACAGTCTGTAGCTCACATCATTCCTTGCTTAGCTATCATGGCGGACAGCACTCTTTCTCGAGTTGACTCCACTACGGATGAAGAATGGCCATTTTCCTGGAATGTTCATCTGCAAGACTCGGCAGAAGTGGATATGTTGCATGAGAAATTGGTGTATGTATTAAACGAAAACCCCAACATTGAATGTAGAATGACTATGGATTTCGATGCGACAGGGGTCCACACTCAACCTTCCACTTCCAGCCAGCCTGAACCTCAGCTACAGCCAAAGAACTTTACACATCTTTACACTCCAATACGGCCGGAGGATGTGGTTATCAGCGAGGCAGACTCTACTACAAGTTATATTGAACCAACGAATTGGAAGCTTGTTGTTGACACCTTACACAAGGTCGACTTAGTATGTGACAAATTAAAGGAATTGATGATGCAAGATCCTGGTCTTCGTTTTAAAATTGATTTGTTTTTCATCTGGGGAGCACCTGCACGGGGCTCTTCGTCTGACAGCTCTCTAAGTACAACGGATGAGGAGGAGGAGGAGGACGACTAGTTATCTTTTTTAAAACTCCGTTTGGATGGCCTTGACCTTTCCCCCTCCACTGAGTTTATTTAAGGTGCACTCTCAATGAGTGCAGCATCATTTCATCGCGCACCTTCACCACAGCAACATGGAGAGTCAACTCAACTACTGTTGCGAACGGAAATGTTTTTCATGGCCGAATGACATTGATGTTGCGGATGGTCTGGCGTGTAGAAAATGTGAAGCTTTTGGTCAATGCATGTGTAAGTGCAAGTCTTGGAAGAAGCCGAAACCGGAGTTGAAGACATTCCATGTGTACCAGATGAGAGGGCATAAGTACACTTGTTGCCCTGAACGTTGCATTGAATTCACATTAAAACAGCTAACTGGCTGCAAATTGTGCAACAATCATTTTGCAGGTTTTTGCAAACATTATTTAGGAGCCTGTCAGTACAGATCAACTTGGCATACAGAAGCACTCACTATCAATGAAATCGCTATAGATACACAAGAGTAGTCTTTCTACTCTTTTCTTTTTTTAAAACTCCATTTGGATGACCTTGACCTTTCCCCCTCCACTCACCTTAGTTTATATAAACCCCATTCCCACTGACCACAGCATCACTTCATCGTGCTCCCTCGTCAAAGCAACATCAACTATGGAAAGTAAGCGCATCTCATGTTGCGAGCATAGGTGTTTGGAGATACAAGGCGTCACATATTGTGCAAAGAAGCGTTGGGAGGAAGAGACGGGGACAACCTATTGCTGTGAGGATAAGTGTTTCCTCTTACCAAAGTGGCAAGTGGATGGGCTGGCCTGCCGGCAATGTGAATGCTTCGGATGTTGCAGGTGTAGATGCAAGAACCAACAGCTGCCACCGCCGGTACTACAAACTTTCAAAATCTACAAATCCAAATACTTTTATACTTGTTGTCCGCAGCGGTGTATTAAATTTCACTTCTCCAATCTTACCAATTGTCGGAAGTGCTACGGACAACCTGATGGGTGGTGCACCTGTTTTCTGGACTCCTGCCGCTACAGATCGGATTGGTTTACAGATCCATTAGAGATTGATGAAGTCGCCCAGGAAGCACAAGAGTAGTCTTTCTACTCTTCAACTTTTTTAAAACTCCATTTGGATGACCTTGAGATTTCCCCCTCCACTTCCCCATATACCTAGAGTACACAGATCCTGGCAGTCAGTAACTCGGTGGCTGTCGTGGGGTGCGCATCGGTGTCGGCGCTCCGTTGTTAGGTTTTCAAGGTCACAGTAATATCAAATTGTTGGTGTTGTGCTGGTTCAAGGTCACCTGAGGGATAACCGATTCCCCATTTAGGCAGGGTCATGTCAGAAACTCGAGTTTAACTTGGCACTTTTGCCGTTTCTCGTCGAAAATTCGCTCCAAGTGGTCAAGGTCACGGGGACTCTGACTGAAACTCGGAGCGTAGTGCGAGAAACGGCAAAAGTGCCAAAAAATTTTAAGTTTCGGCGTGACCTTGACCTCAGTGGCGTCGGTGACGTCATTTTGATGACGTAAGGGGTGATGACGTCATCAGCACGTCATTTCTGTGACGTCATGGGTGTGACGTCATAGAAATGACGTCATTAGTGATGACGTCATCGATGACGCAATCGATGACGTCATCGATGACGTCATCGGTGAGGTCATTGACCTCGATGACGTCATCCCTCAGGTGACCTTGAACTGAGCCAGCACCAACAATTTGACACTACTCATATTATATTCTTTTGGCATCATATCCTTCAACTAAGTATGTGTACAGTTCACTTTAAGACTGTCATTAATTATCATATACTCTAATACGAGTAAGGTATAATCAATCGTATGAATGTATGTATGTATGTTTGCACACTGACCTCAAAAACGAATCGAACGATTTTCTTCAAACTTTGCAAATAACTTAGTTTTGGGATAAAAATGATATAAATACAGGTCTATATACCAGGATAAATCTTGTTTCGTTATAATCTTAAATAAAAGTCTAAAAATTTTAACATTGGGCTTATGCAGTTTAAAATAAAAGCAGAGAAATAATGAAAACAGCTGACTCAACTGTCAAAGTGCAAACCACATGTTTCAGTATAAACATATGGGTCCCCATTGCAACCAGTTTCTAAATGATTATCAATGGTATTAAAAAAATATATTTATCATGTTTAAAATCGTGCTTTATACTGATGAGTACCAGGTTATACCGAGCCTTGCTCGTTGATTTTAATTACTTTTGTTATAGTGTCATGGTAAATCAAGCTATTAAATCTACCAGACTCTTTACAGATTACAGCTTTTGAAAAACTGCTTAAAATTAATGTTCCTTTATTTTTGTTTACTTTCAGTTGTCATTTCGTCACCAAAATAGCAACCCATAAGACCAAAGTAAAAAATTACGATTTTAAAGCTTAAATTTAGACCAAATTCGATTTTTTGTGAGATTGAGGCTGTTTCTAAACTTATTTTTCGGCCAAAACACTCTTAAATGCAAAGTTTAAGCAAAATATAACCGTTAGATTTCGAGATCGTGGAACACACATCCCTTCAGACATTGTTCGTATTATAGTATAGGATTATGTAAAGGTTTTGATAAATATGTAAAAATATAAAACAACTAATAAATTTGTAAAATTGTAATTTAATTTAAAAAAAGACTTAATTATTAACAATTATAAAACCAACAGTTAACCAAATAATAAGAATCAAGCTGTTAATCAAATAAGTTACAGATACAACATGTGGTTTCAACTTGTGCAGCACTCAGAGCATAAACCAGAGTGCAGCATCCGTAGGAAGAGCCTTGATTTCTTGGGTAGAGCCATAGATTGGTGGCTACATTAGAGTCATCTTCACCTTTGGGCCAGTAGCCCATTGTTGCGCAGTCGTCAATTTTAACCATACGGCTTTTTTATGCAAAACATGGAATTTTATTCCCCTGTTTCGGACGCAGTTTTTCAACAGATTTTCTTTAAACTTGGTAAGTGTTTAGTCGAATAGTTGTATTAGGCTCCTCGAAACTTAAAAATTTAACAAATATTACTCTCTGTGACGTCGTAAGGTAACTTGATTTTCCTTAGTAATTTTTGTTAAATTTTCAAAATTTCGAGGTACGAGGGGCCTAATATAACTATTCAACTAAACACTTACCACAAGTTTAAAGAAAATCTGTTGAAAAACTGCGTCCGAAACAGGAGAATAAAATACCATGTATTGCATTAACCCATTTGTGCACTGTCTGGAAGGCGAGTGAGCGGAGCGAACCGGTTCGTGTTGAACAAGAAAAAAGTCTTTTTTTCACTTGGCATTTTAGTGCACCGCATTCTGTATCTATTTAGATAAAGAATTATATAAGTTCGCCGAGCAAATGCTCGGCAGCCAGGAACTTTGTCATAAAGGGAGGATGGGTGTAACCGGTGTAACACGTTGAACATTTGAAAGCCATATTTTAAACTTCTGAATTCACCCCATTTGAGAGAATTTATTTATGAGTTATTAGTATGCCTACAGTACAGCAGGTGGAGTTATGTTTTGGTTTGTGGTTCTTTTGTCTTGCCTTAACACCATCAGCAATGGTTGAAATGAAAATATTAGGTCTATAGTTAAACAATTTACTACATGAAATCCTATATATTAATGCGCGATTATAACGCTACGTTCACCGAACAGATGTTCATGATTTATATGTCAAATTAAAGTGAATGATGCCTAGATTTGCAGAATACCCTCTAAATGCACAATTAATTAATTGAACTCAGTGCCCATGTCGGCATTCAAGACAAACTTGAATAATTTAATCATTAATTTCAATTTGTATCATGTTGCTATTATAGAGTTCCTTTTGGTTAATGTTTGTACTGTGATTAAATATAATTTTTTGCTATAAACTATTAATAAACGAAAAATGTTTATATGAACTGAAAATTATATTTAAAAAGCCTACAATTTATCGTATTAGAAAAATAGAACTTTGTATTGGTAAAAATGTGAATCTTAGAAAAGATTGTTAAAACTCGTTATGTTAAAGTATCATTACTGATAAACATTTTTTATGTAAAAAAATACTCTTTGTAATTTATTAAGTACAGTAAGCTATATATTTATTATTCTTGATATTCACGAAGCGGAGCACGGGCGATTCGCTATTAAATATAAAAACCCAACTGGTTATGGGCTGTGTTTCTCTAATATATATCTTTATACTTGGCATAATGACTTTACTTAGTTACATTACATATAGCTGTGTGTCTACACTTTAATAGGGGTTTTATGTGGTGGCCGTTGGGAGGAGGGCGTTGCCCCACTCTGTACATTTATGTTTCTTGCATAGTTACTAAAATGTGCATTAAAACTTGAGCAAATGCGCGATTGTGAACTCAACAAGAATGACAAACACCAAAAATGAATTTCAATAACATCGCCTTTCAATATTCAGGCCTAACCTTAACTACTGCATTACAAGGAGTGGGTGACTAATAATAAATTAAAATTTACGAAAAGCTCAAACGGCAGGTTTGTTAAAATCTAGTTTGCACTTATTAAACAACTTGCATTACAGCATAATATGTTGTATGTCAGTTTACTTTCTAACACACTAAGCATTTATGGGTTTTGTTATCTTGCCGTTCTAACCGTTTCTCACTTATCACTGAGCATAAAACGGCTCTAGTCCTACAATTCTTGGATTTTTTGACGGAGCTAAAAGGCAACCTACACTACACTATACATTGTTAATAACAAGATTTGCAGCAAGGCAGACCACGTCATCGATAAATGTTGTTACAATTTACACTTTTACAATAAAGTAATTACTTTTACAAGTACTTTCAATTTTTAAACAACATTATTGCAGTTCGCTTATTCCGCATAGAAATGTGCTTAGAGTGTTTTAATAGCTACTTATCCTATACTATCCTATCCTATACTCTAATACGAGTAAGGTATGTATGTATGTATGTATGTATGTATGTATGTATGTATGTTTACACAATGATATAAAAAGTTGCTAGAACTGTTTTCTTCAATCTTTGCAAATAACTTAGTTCTGGGATAAAAATAATATAAATATAAGTCCCAATGCCAGGAAACATTTTATTTCTTCATTTTATTCTATCCTCTAATACGAGTAAGGTATATTTGAATATATGTATGTATGTATGTATGTATTATGCATATATGTATGTATGTTTGCACATACGGATCTCAAAAATGGCTCGAACAATTTCTTCAAACTTTTTTTCAACTTTTCTTCAAACTTTGCAAATAACTAGTTCTGGGATGAAAATAATATAAATACAGGTTATACTAGGAAAAATCTTATTTTTTACAATCTTTAATTAAAATTCTAAAAAATTTACCATTGACCTTATGGAGTTAAAAAACAAAACTAAGAAATGATGAAAACTACTGGCTCAACTGTCAAAGTGCCAACCACGTGTTCTAATATAAACATATTGGTCCCCATTGCAGCCAGTTTTTAAATTATTATAAATGGTGCAAAAATAAAAACAATTTATCAAGTTAAAAATCGTACTTTATACAAATTAATATGTTTTGATAAAAAAGTTATGTAAAATTATAAAACAAATAATCAATTTGTAGAGTTGCAATTGAATTAAAAACATTAACAATCATGAAATTAGCTGTTAACCAAATAAGTACCAGGTTAGACGAGCCTTGCTCGTTGGTTGTAATTCACTTTTGTTAAGTGTCATGGTAATCAATCTATTAAATCTACACCAGACTCTTCACAGATAACAGCTGTTAAAAAACTGCTTAAAATTAATGTTCCTTTATTTTTGTTTACTTTTAGTTGTTATTTTGTTACCAAAACAGCAACACATAAAACCAATGTTCAAAACTACTATTTTCAAACTTAAATTTATACCAAATTCGATTTTTCCTGGGATTGAGTCTGTTTCTAAACTTATTTTTGGACCAAAACACTCTTAAATGCAAAGTTTAAGCAAAATCTAACCGCTAGATTTCGAGATCGTTTAACACACATAAGGGATGTGCACACAGACATTGCTCGTATTATAGTATAGGATTAGAATCCATCTGTTACAGATACAAGGTGTGGTTCAACTTGTGCAGCACTGAAAGCATAAAAAAGAGTGCAGCATCCGTAGGCAGAGCCGTAGATTGCAGGCTACATTAAAACAGTCTGAAAGCAAGTGAGCGAAGCGAACGAGCTGGTCTTGAACAAAAAAACATACTCCGATATTTTTCACTTGGCATTTTAGTGCACGTCTGTATCAGATATTACTATAAAGAATTAGGGCCCTTATACGTTTACTGAGCAAATGAACCCTTCAGAACCCTTCAGGTTCTATTGAAAAAAGTCAATTTCACTGCATTGCCTTTTCTGTCTGAGGGTGCGGGGGCACCGAAACTGCGATCCTTACCCCTGCGACCCCAGGCAGACGCCGAAACTGCGATCCTGGCACGGAGGCCGCCCCCGGGACGATACTGACGATACCGTACATAAGACGATACTGCTGCTCTTGCTCTCAAACTGAGAATGACTGATATATTTGTGGGGGAAAATAAATAAGGAATGTATGCCCTGAAAGTCTTCGTTTATTGGTCCAGGTTAAGAGTCATCTTCACCCCTGGGCCGGTAGCCCATTGTTGGGCAGTCGGCAATTTTAATTATACGGCTTTTAATGCAAAACATGGTACGGTGTTTGATTTCCCTGTTTCGGACGCCGTTTTTCAACCGATTTTCTTTAAACTTTGTAAGTGTTTAGTTGAATAGTTATATTAGGTCCCTCATACCTCGAAATTTGGAAAATTTAACAAATATTACTCTCTGTGACGTCGCAAAGTAACTCGATTTTCCTTAGTAATATTTGTTAAATTTTCCAAATTTCGAGGTATGAGGGACCTAATGTAACTATTCAACCAAACACTTACCAAGTTTAAAGAAAATCGGTTGAAAAACGGCGTCCGAAACAGGGGAATCAAATACCATTTTTTGCATTAAAAGCCGTATAGTTAACATTGCCGACTGCGCAACAATGGGCTACTGGCCCAGGGGTGAAGATGACTCTTAAGGGGGTGGTATGTGCGAGTTAAGTACAACTTGGAAATCCCAGTTCATTGGTATTAGTTGAAAAGTGACTTGAGCTACACGTCGGACGGCGAAACATTCTAGAGCCACGGACGCTGGAATCCCCGCTGGACCCTCCGCTACCTGCTGATGGGCCGCTGTGCCAGGATCGCAGTTTCGGTTGTGGGATTAGCAAACCCTTTTGAGGATTAAAACTAAGATCGCAGTTTCGGTGCACCGGAGGGTGCGGAAGAATGGTGTAATATGTTAGTGTAGTAAAACTAGTCGGAAAAAATGAAATAATTTTTGGAAAGCTAATTTCTTTTGAAATGTGTTCTATGGCATCCCCTGACATTCCTCCGAAAAGTCCCCTGCAATCCCATGTGGGGATCATGCCCAAAAATGAGGGGTTGGCCTATAAGGAGTTAAAATATATTTTGATATTAAGCATACTAAATTTGATTAAGTTCCAGAAGGTTTATATATATCAAATTAAAGGTCTTAAAATGTAGAGCACAATGCCGTAAACTCGACCTAAATATAACGGTCGAGTGAAAAATGGCAGACGTTCAAAATTTAGAATAAAATACAGTAATACTATCAAAAATTTGAAATGCCATAACTTCCGACATATTTGACCTTTTGAGGTCTGGTTTTCGGCTATGTACTCTCCTTATTAAGGCCTTTAAAATTATGTATAGCATGGCTATGGACTAAGAAAGATTTTTCAAAACTCCCTCTTTGGGACGTCCATGTAGAGGGTGATTCAAGGGTAATATGATGGGCATATGTCAAACTATCCGTATTTGCCAAGGTAATTGTACAAGCAAACGTTTGCCGCAAACCGGACCTCAAAAGGTCAAGTATTTCTAATATTATTACATTTTTAAGCGTTTTGATTAAAAGTTGATTTTTATTCTAAGTTTGACAGGCTGCCATTTTCGACTCAAGCAACCTTTTGAGATGGGGTTTGTGGCATTGAATTCTACTACTTTAGAGCTTTAATTTGATATACATAAACCTATTGGTCGGCGAAAAACTTATTTCTGACTCCACGAGGGCCATCCCATCATTTTTAGGCATGTTGCCCACTGGGGATTTCAGGGGACTTTTCTGAGGGAGGTCAGGGGATGACATAGAACACATTTCAGCAAAAATTGGCTGTCCAAAAATTTTTTCATTTTCCAGCCATTTGGCTTAATTTTACTACACTATGTGTCAAACTAATGATATTTAGCAAGCAGGGCCTATTACAGATTTGCCAGCTTGTGCTGGCAACGTTTAGTCTACCATTTTAGAGGAAGTTGCTAGTTGCTGCATGTCAAACTTGGCTGTCATTAATTGATCGTGTACTAGATAGTAGCGTCGCAGCAATATTTTGTCATTGAACAAAATTAGAGGAAGAGACATAAACTAATAAAACTCATTCATTGGCTCTCAAATTGGCTCTGTTAAAGGGGACAGATTTCAAATGAAAGGTCATATAAAAAATAACTGTAAAGTAAAGAGTTAAAAATATTTTTAATGATTATGTCTTTTATGTGTCTTATTACAGGGTGAGTCTATTAAGAACGAGGTTCTTAAAAGAACGCCGTTCGAACTAAATAAAATGGCGGAAACGGTCTGAAAACGGCACATGGTTTCACAAATCCGGAACCCCCTTTTACGCCCCCCCCCCCAGGCTAACGACCTATCGTGTACCGTATGACACCCAGCTCAGCGTCTCGGCACGGTACAGTACCGTGGCCATGACTTTGCCCCGCAGTCCGCGGTGAACCTGTTCCTCATGTCCAAGGTCGCCAGGGCGTGGTCCACTCCGGCATTCCGCCGTCCAAGGTCCGCCGTAATGCGACCGCCTCGCCTTCCGTCTCCGTCAACGCCTATAGCTCTTTGTCTCCGCAAATATGGTGAATTTTTATGAAATGTGGGATGTAGAGATTAGGCACCTAGAGGGATTCCCTTCGTTATCGAGCTGTTCAGCAATCTAAACTATATATATGTACACGATTCCTGTTCCGGAAATGGGTTTGCCTGCTGGCCCTGTCTCCACCATTTGCCTGACAAGTTCAAAGTTCATTGCAGTTTGATTATTCTTATTCCCTAGTCTGTATTACAAGTAAGTACCAGGTTAACCGAGCCTTGCTCGTTGGTTTTAATTCACTTTTGTTATAGTGTCATGGTAATCAAGCTACACAAGACTCTTCACAGATAACAGCTGTTAAAAAACTGCTTAAAATTAAATTTTGGTTCAATTTGTTTACTCTAGTTGTTATTTTGCTAGCAAAACAGCAACACATAAGACTAATGTTAAAAACTACTATTTTCAAACTTAAATTTATACCAAATTCGATTTTTCCTGGGATTGAGTCTGTTTCTTAACTTATTTTTGGGCCAAAATACTCTTAAACGCAAAGTTTAAGCAAAATCTACCCATCAGATTTCGAGATCGTGGAACACACATCCCTTCAGACACTGCTCGTATTATAGTAGGGTATAGGATTTGTTTGGCTGACAGGTATGCTCATTGATGCCCAAATGCAAACTATGTTGAAATAAAATACGATCACTTGCTTTAATTACTAGCGTAAATTATATCGTAAATACGTTGCTTGCTCAATTTACTTTTGAATAATATTGATGTTAAATATATATTCATCTTTAACACTTAGGGTGAAAAGTTATACATTATAAATGATATTTTAAAGAGCTTTTAATCGTTGTACTTTAATACACATTTCTATAGAGTGCCAAAAGTCACATGATCTATAATGGTGAACTAAGTATGTTGATAGCAAACAAGATAAACCAACTTTTAGCCTTGCTTGGTACTCTTATCTCTTAAGATCTGTTCAAATTTAGTCTAAGACGTGAACTCTATCACGCAGAAATGGTACCGTACTTAAAATGTTAGGCTACAATAAAACAAAATTGGCGAACTATCAAAATGTGAATGAAATTGTTATAATCAATTATTTTGTAACAATTATTAATTTTAATCTGCGCCTTTTATAAGTATATGATATCAGTTAGTAAATAATTTCCCTATAATAATTAATTTTCATATTGTTGGATAATAAAGTTCTTGAATTTTCATTAGTGGTTGGTTATATCAATGATGTAAGTAAATAGGTCATACCGTGATTGTATCTCCTCGGGTCGTTTAGCAAGGACGGTAGAAAAAATGCTTAATGAACAGTCATTTGAATAGCCAAACATTGTTGCTCGTGGTTCATCTATTAACCAAGTGTGGTATATGTGGAAGCTTTTAAATTAAAACTTTCAGGGTAAAGGCACAAGTACCAGAAAATATTTTATGAAAGGAGAAATAAAACTCAGTTTTCGTTATTTAAACAATTTAAATATCACAATACCTATACGACGGGGTGGAATATCTACAACGAGGGGGTGAAATTACTATACACAGGATGGTTAAGCCTTGCTAAAAGAAAAACTAAAACCGTCCGGTGCCCTGTTGAGACTCAGTTTGCCGGGGGGGAAGAATCTGTGGGGGGCGGGGGTGGGCTCCAGGGGTGCGGACCACCTCTGGGGGGAGGCGGTGGTCCATTGCTGTGGGGCGGGGGTGGGGGCGGGAGCGTTCCACTGCTGGGGCTGAGCTGGGGCGTTCCACTGGGGTTGCGGCTGGGCGGGGGCGGTCCACTGGGGCTGGGGCTGAGCGGCGGGGGTGTTCCAACTCTGGGACTGGGCGGCGTTCCAGTTGGAGGGCGAGTTGGGCGGGTACTCCACCTTGGTGTCGTCGATCCACTGGCCGTCGTCCTCCTGGACGTTGTACTGCGGTCGAGCCACGGGGGCGGGGGCCGAGTACTGCTGGGGAGGGTTGTACTGCTGCTGCGGCGGGGGGTTGTATTGGGGCAGGGGGTTGGTGACGGGCGCGGGCACGGCGGGCAGGTGGTCTCCGGTGGGCACGAACCCGTTCTTGCCCGCTACGTAGCTGATGGTCCGCCGCTGGCCCGAGGGGTCGACGTAGCTGTAGCTGCCCCGCCGCGTGCCGTCCGCGTCGGACTCCTCCTTGAACTGGACGCCGTCCTCCTGCTGGTAGGCGGCGCCGAACTTGCCGTCCACGCTCAGGTAGCGCTCCTCCTTGAGTATGGCAGCCGTCTTGGGGTCCACATACTGCTGGGCCCCGCACAGCGCCAAAAGACAACTGAGGCACACCTGCGACACACCACACGGTAACATGAGTACACACACGCAGAACATGCTGAACGTGGTTCTAAAAGGCCCTCAGCTAGCACCGATCAGCCGAACTGTGTGGTCCTAGCATACACAATCCTGTGTAGTGGGTTGGAAAAAACCTAGAATGGTAAAAAAATATTAACAAACAACTTTAACTTTTGCATAATGGTTTAAAATGTCAATTACAATTTTTTATTGTTGCAAATTGTCATTACCAAAAATAAACTAACAGAATCATCTGTCCATTTTATTATTATTATTATTTTTTACTAAAACTACTCTTATGTTTTCTACAGTAAATTGTAACCAAGGGTGTGTATCATTCCACACTTTTTGCAAGTCATGACATCACTGTGTATGCTGTCTCAAATGAATTGATTCTACAGTATGGTCTGATCAAGTATCCATTTCTGTCTCTAAACAGAATTTGATAATGCATGAAAGAAAGTTTTAAATGACACCGTTGATTCTTCAGCAGCGAAGATCCTTTAAAAGGGTGCATACCGGTGTCGAAATCGGCGATTCACTTCGAAGAACAATATAAGGAAGAGATCTACTTTAACTATGAAATACGTGTTACCTACGGATAAACTAAAATAGGACAATGAAGTATACGAACATCTTTATCATCTATACTATATAGTATTGGTGCATTATTTGGTCCAAGGTTGCAGCGTGCTTTTAGAAAGAAAGTGAAGCTTTGTAAACTATTTTTACTTTGTCAGGTGTGTATATAAAATTAAAAAAATTTTGAAAAAATTTTTGTTGACAGTAGATAACTATAAGAGAGGAAAAGAAGTTTAACTGCAATAAATTTGATAAAATTTATTGTATGAGCAGATAATTAAGTTCATTTGTAGCGGACTGATGAATAAAAATTGTGATAAACGGAAGAAAATAAACCAAACAACTAGGCTATATTCTGACTGATCACCAGCAGTTTGAAGGATTTTACATTAAACAGCTTATAAAATTGATAAAGTCTCGAAGATTTCTTGGATTTAAATTTTAATACAAAACTTTAACATCTTATAAAGTTTTTCATATTTTGAGGTAGTTGACAAATACATTTTTTAATCAATATAATTTAAATGCAATTTATAAGTTAGAAAAATATTTTTGGAAATATAGTGAAACTATAACCCTGATATAAAATAGGTTTGAATTTTGGATTATTGTAGTACAGTACGCAATTCCAATACTAAAAACGGAAATCAATACGATGGTAGGAGGAGGCCAACTAGAAAAGGGGAATCGAACATAGTCTATTCCCTATAAGGAAATTCTCTAATTTTCTAATGTAACACCCTTACATGTATGACACATTTAAGATTTACCCAAACAAAATATTTCTTTGAACACACCATGTGTCTAGTTCAAAGTAAAAGAGAAAAATACAAAGTACTGTATGCCTGTAAATATATCAATTTATTAATAAAGTACAAATGCAATTAAATGTTTGAGTATTCCCACATCAATAAATATAGTATAATTAAAATCAATAAATATAGTATAATTAAAATTTTAGCCATTATCTACAATAAATAAATCATAAAATTTCCATCCTCTAAAACCACCTAAAACCAATTAATTTTCATCCGGAATTTATAACTGTAGGCATACTTAGTAACTAGAAACTAGAAAACAATTCAAAACACAAATTTTCCAACCACTTGGTCAACCGAATAATTTCCACCGTATTCCCAAAATCACAATTTAGGCGTAAAATACATTTTACTCGGTACTCACCAAACTGAGCATGACGGCGAGCGGTGGTGTGGTGTGATAGGGAGAGTGTGCGTGCGGAAGCCACCGCCGCCTTATATACCGCAGACAGGCCCTCGCCTTGGGCCCAAGGACTCCGCTGGAGCTGCTGACGCTGGGGCAGCAGGGGCTGCACTTCCGGTACCCCTAACACCTCACACAGCAACGTGGGACTGAGTTTTGGCTCATTTTAATGGATTATAACCATTATTATCATTATTATCATTATAGTTATTATTTAGATCTGTCAACGTTTTGGTAAATTTGAATTGGTTTGGTTTAAAAGCTGCAGGCTTCTGCCTCCAAAATATTTAAGACTTAAAGCATGATAATGAACGGCACTATCATGACAAATTACGTACTTCAGAGGAACAAAAAATGGAAGACATTCGAGGGCTTTTCAGGGGAGTAAATCTATAACTTTTTTACAAAAGCTTGGCATACAACATAAAAAGTAAGATTTAATATTTATTACAGTACGTAAAAATTGTGAAAAAGACAGGTTGTATTGTAAAAGGTTTCATGAAAAATCAGTTAGGTTTATACATAACAACAATACTTACTCTAATGCAATGTACATAAAATGTTTAAGTAGTTACCGCTCAAATGTTTTACCTCACATCATTTATCTTATCTACTATATACCTGACAAATCCACCTATAACACTCACGTACCATAGAATCTCCATAACCATAAGGTATAGAGGGTTGAAATTGGCATGGACGTTCCTCTATGCTAAAAAATTTTCACAAACAAACGGTTTTCTAAAATTTCTTCAGGTAACACCCCAGGGTCAAAATTGTTCATGGACCTTCCTCCAAATATTATCTTTAGGGCTCCACCCCTCAGTACAAAATTATTATAGGGACTATGGGTTGAAATTTGACATGGACAATTACTCCCGACATATTTGTAAAACAGACTTAAACATATAAACCTAAACATATTTGTATTTTCGACATATTTGAGTAAAATGGCAGGCGTTCAAAGTTTAGAATAAAATAATATTATCTAATCTTTGAAATGTAATAACTTCCGACATATTTAACCTTTTGAGGTCTGGTTTTCGGCTATATACTCTCCTTACTAAGACCTTTAATAATATGTATAGAATGGCTATGGACTAAGAAAATTCTTTTAAAACTTCCTCTTTGGGACGTTCATGCAGAGGATGGTTCAAGGGCAATATGATAGGCACATGACAAGCTATCCTCATTTTCAAAGGTAATTGTAAAAACAAAAATTTGCCGCAAACCGCACCTCGAAAGGTCAAGTATTTCGAAAATTATTACATTTTGAAACGTTTAGGTTAAAATTTGATTCTTATTCAAAGTTTGACAGGCTGCCGTGTTCGACTCAGGCAACCTTTTGAGATGAGGTTTGCGGCATTGAATTCTACTACGTAAGAGCTTTGATTTGATGTATTTACGCACTAAGAAACGGTTTTGCAAATATAGTTTATGAAGTCATTTAGGGCTTCACCCAGCAGGACTTCACGTTCACAATGACAATGATATTGAAACAAGAATTAAGAATCTATATAATTCCGTAAGCGAATCGGTCCCCACGAAATATCTCGAGTTAGAAGAAAGATAGGGTAATGTACGATGGCTCATTTTAAAGCTTGAGGGCCAAGGACGCAAGGAAAAATACCAGAATCGTCACAATTTACCTGGGCTTCGCCCCATTGGACCTTGAAGTTCTAATGTTAATCTGGGAAGAAGATTTTTCGATCTACACGTGTGATTAAGCAGATGATCCAGTGAATAATTTTTATCATAAACTCAGCTGTTTATTGAACAGATATTTTGAGTTAAGATATAACCATACTTAATTATAACTTTTTAAAATTTGCAATGCACTATATAAAAAAAGGAAAACACCAATAGTGATGGAAAAATCACGGATCTACGGTAGATTTCTCTCTTCAAAATCTATGTCATTATGATTTTGTGTGCTGAATATACCGCTGTAAAAAGTGACTTAGCCGTGATATGGTTGAAATAATAGTTAATAAAGTGGCTTTACTCAGTGCATGTCATAAAAATATTACGTTACTGCTTTATATATTGGCTATTTAGTGGTTAGAGTTGAATCGTTTTTTAGTAATTGTTTATTTTTGACTAAATCATATTATGTAAACTGCTAACATTGGATAACCTCCGTATGAGGAATATTTTGTTTTATAAATTCTCTGCTTCTTTCCTTACATAGGTCGCACGGAATCAATTATTGCCCATTAATACATAAATACGGGGAGCTTTTCGTGTATGCAGTGTGCAAAAACGAACAATATGTCAAACAATGTTCTACTTCATTGAACGAGTAGACAAAATAGACTAGAATCATAGTACAAGGAACGTCGTTAGACTCAAGTGACTGGTGGTTGTTGGGGGGGGGGGGGGGCACGAGGGGTTTTCAGTGGCAAAGGGGTAGGGGGAGCATGGGGTCCTCGGTGGAGGCATGGGTGGACATGCTAAACAAGGGGGGAACGGCAGGTAACGGGGCATGGGGATATGGGTGCCACGGGGGTATGGGGCCACAAGGGGCACACGTGGTCGGTGGCCACGTCGGTCATAGGGGGTACGGGAAGCACGGGTCGTGAGATGAGGGCATGGGGGAGACTTGGGGGGGGACATAGGGGGCACGGGAGAGGAATGGGGGACATAGAGAGCACGGGGGCATCGAGTAAGAACGGTGGACAGGTGAGCACAGGAGAATGGTACAACACAGCACAGAGGTATATAAGGTGTATGTGGGCATGGGGGCCGCGAGGCATAGGGGTATAGGAAGCACGAGTCACGAGAGGGGGGCATGGGAGTCTTGGGGTACATAGGTGAACGGCACGGGGAGGAACGGCAGGCATCTGGGAACGGAGATATGAAAGGCACGGGGAGGAATGACGGGCATCATAGGAGGTACAGGAAGCATGGGTCACGAGAGAGGGGCATGGGTTATACTTGGGGGAGGGCGCGGGTGAGGAATGGGGGACATAGAGAGCACGGGGGCATCGAGAAATAACGGCGGACATGTGAGCACAGAATAATTGGGGGCACAGAGGCATAGGAGGTACGGGGGCATGGGAGTTATTCAGGCCGCGAGGCATAGGGGTACAGGAATTACGGAACACAAGAAAGGGACACGGGGTAGGCTTGGGAGGACATAGGGGGCACGGGGATATGGGAGGCACGGGGACGATTGGCGGGCATCATAATAGGTACAGGAATCACGGGTCATGAGATGAGGGCATGCGAGAGACTTGGGGGACATAGGGGGCACGGGGGAGGAATGGGGACATAGAGAGCACGGGGGCATCAAGGTAGAACGGTGGACATATGAGCCAGGTGAATGGGGGTCACAGAGGCATAGGGGGTATGGGGACATGGGGGGTACTCGATTTGCAAGGCATGGGGGGTACAGGAAGCACATGTCACGAGAGGGGGACACATGGGAGGCTTGGGGGGGCATAGGGGGCACGGGGAGGAACGGCAGGCATCGGGGAACGGAGATATGGGAGGCACGGGGTGGAAAGGCGGTCATGGAGGCAAAAAAGGATATGGGAGACACGGGGTATGGGTATGTCGGCACGAGGTGCACTAGAGATTTCGGTGACACTGGGGGTAGCTGGGTATGGGGGACGGGGGATTAATGGGAGACATAGAGAGCACCGGAGACTCGAGGAAAAACAGCGGGCATGTGAGCTTGTGAGAAAGTGGGCACAGATGCATGGGAGAATAGAGGAACGGGGGTACGGGACATGGGGATAATCGGGCCACGGGGCATATGGGGTACAGGGAGCACGGGTCACGAGAGGGGAACGGGGGAACGGGGGAGGCTTTACGGTTAAATAGGCAGCACAGGGAGGAAATGTGGGTATGGGAGCACGTAGCTATGAGCGACATGGTGGCATTGGCATTGGGCACAATTGGCACGAGAGACGTTGGAGGCACTTTGGTTAGTTGGACATGGAATACACAGAGGAGGAATGGGGGTCATAGAGGACACGGGGGCCTCGGGGAAGAACGGCGGGCATGTGGGCACAGAAAAATATGGGTCACACTGACATGGGGGCACAGGGGTTCGGGGGCATGGGGGGTACTCGGACCATGGGGGCATATGGGGTACAGGAAGCATGGATCACGAAAGGGGTCGTGGGACATGGCAAGTGTGGGAGGAGTGGGGGGCACAGGGATCCTAGAGGCAGTAGTGTACAGTATTAATGGGATAATAACAATTTTGTCATGTTGTATTAAACATTAGTTTAATTCACGTCTATCTCACGGCAGGCATCTGGGAACGGAGATATGAAAGGCACGGGGAGGAATGACGGGCATCATAGGAGGTACAGGAAGCATAGGTCACGAGAGAGGGGCATGGGTTAGACTTAGGGGAACATAGGGGGCGCATCGGCATATATAAAAAAAAAATATATCGTAAATTCACTTGAGTTACGAACTCATTATGTGTACATGTAATTTTACTACGTCCTTCAGTCTAATCGTGCAAAAATATTTTTTCCACAAAATAGACAACCTACTGTATTGTTTAATGCAATTGAGAATATTGGCAAATTACTGATTTGTTACCACCAAAAAAATATTCGCCAAGATTAAGTAATATTTATAAAAAATATCCATCCGTATAAATTCACAGTACAGCTTGAGAAGAAATATAATAATTGTGCAACTAGGTGATGAATTGAAACTTTTTTTTGCGATAACATCATCATTTAGATGTTTGGGGGCCTTTGCCCCTACAAGCCCCTAGTGATATTTAAACATTCCAGTGGTGGGGCCCTGAAGGAGATTGCAAAAACCTTTTCTTAGTGAGCACCTAGTTCAAAGAGGAACGACCATGTCACTCTGATCCCCCCCATTATACCTGAGGGGTTGAACTTTAACATGGTTCCTCTTTGCCCTAGGTGCTCACTAAGAAAAGGTTTTGCAAAATTCTTTCAGGCCCCGCTCACACTAATGGAATGTTTCATTATAATTCGTAAGGAAGAAGATTTCGTTGCTTTTTAATGAGATTTTATTACCTATAAAATAAATTTTATCACGGGCGAAGCCGTCAATGTAAAATGCTAGTAAATTATATCAAAAACTTTAAAAAAAACATCAACTCTGCCAATCATGCTGAATAGGTTTTCGATGAATTAATGATTTGACACCTTTTGTACTTTTATCACACTTGGTATATTTTCCAATTAACTTTACGCAAAATTTCTTGCGGTAGCTTTATGTATAAAACCGGGGTTTATTTATTTCAATAAATCAAGACTGTAAATCAGTTATCTAAAATGCGACTCCCAGTCCAGAAACCAGCTCGGAGAATCAAGTCACAACGACTTATTCAGAAATATTGTGATTGCATACAATCAGTAAAAACACCTTGCAACCGTTAAAAAGTTTTATTTAATTTGTTTATAGTAGATCAGCGAAAATAAATTGCTATTCCTTGTTGCATTAATTGCAATTTAATTGCTTGGTTTGAAATCATCAGAGGCTCAGAGGATAATAAAAGTTCATCAGTACCGATAGAACTACTTCTCCTCCTCAGTTAAAGAAGCTATATATCTTCAATTGTGTTCTTCCTTTGTGCCTCAATATTATGAACTATATCCAATCGTACATGATCTCAGTGAGTGATTCAACCAAAGAATGATAACAAACGTTCATGAATTCAAACCTAAATCCTTTTATACTTCAGTGTAGACTTTTGGAGAGAGTATGATCCAATCTTTCTTGAACGAATCAAATTGTAATAGTTGATGGGCATTTTTTGCTACAACAGTTTTGTAGAGTGGAATGTCGACTTGGCCTGACCGTTGACATTATCGGTCCCAGTGGAGCACGTGACGCTTAGCTCAACGCAGCCACTGTTAACGCTGTAGGTGTAGTGTGCAAGGACCTCCCAGGTTCAAGGCTACAGAACCACCATACCCGTGCCCCGTGCCGAGGGTCCGGCAGCACTGGCTATATCTCTTGGTCGTCGGAGCTACACTAATGATTAGCAAATAATGGTTTCTATTTTGGTGTTGCATTATTTTTACACAAAATTTTGTAAGTTAAATTTGTAAGAAAAAACTTATTAGAGATCAGAATTTAAATCATGGCCGTTGGATTTAATTTAATCAGTCAATGAGGAGTTGGTTTCAGTAGTCGAAAAGACTATAAAGTTTTCATAAATGTTGATTTTCATGTCATAGACTAAAGTATCCAAACTGGTTTTTCACTGTAGTACACCCTTTGATTATATAGCCCGTTAGTGTATAGGTATAGTCTAAGGTAAAACCATCGCCCAAGTGCAAATATAAGGAACCTCTTAGAAATCTCTTGAAAATATACACAGCAGTATTAACACTCGAACCAAACAAACAAATAAGTCCATTTACTTCTCAGGGGAAGAAGAACTTTCCAGTCTTAATTTCTAAGTTTGCGGGGAAGGAATCGATACAGTATTTTATGATAGGAATATTCGATTATTACAGTTAAGTACGTCTTACGTCCGCGAGGTCTAGTATTTTATTCATTGTCGGGCAATATACGATGGTTTTGTATACAGTTTCTCTTGGTAAAAGTAAGAAATTATTTCTTCAAAATCTATCTATACTCAGTAAGAAAGGGAAAGTTATGAACCCCCCCCCCCCCTCATAGAACTATAGACCATAGAAGACTATAGAGATTTACAGCCTGAGTCTATCCATAATCCTGGGTATTTATTTTAACTAAGAAGAAGGAATAGAAAAGATTACTGTCTCAAAAGAAAAATGCCTGTTTGCAAATTTTAATTAGTAAATATTATCATTAAGAGGGCGTTGAAGTGCCGCCATGTTGGAAATTTTGGAAATTCCCATACACTGATTTTATTACTACGACCTTCAGACCGAACATTTACCTCTAGAGCTCCACAACAGGAAGGGTCCGTGTATATTTGGGCGTGTCGACTCCGCCGCGGCGGCGCGGGCAGGAAGAGGACTGGTGATCCTTGGGATGAGACCGACACTGGACGGCGACCATCGGAGACGCCTCGGGCGACTTCGGCCCCACGCTGGCGATAGAGCGGGAAGCGACTCTATTGGTGTTCATAGGGTCATAATTTATCCACGACAGAGTCTTTGTGAACTAATTATACAGTAAGCTATAACTTTTTCTTTGGCGCTTTCTTTTTCTCTTAAAATCCTGAATCAAGCAACAATTGTGTATCCCTCCTTCCTAATTATTTTTATGCTATACGGATCCCAAGAAATCTGTAAAATCGCTTTACACATGTTTAACAACAGTGTTTGAAAAACGTGTAAAAACTCATAATGGTAATTATTGTGGGCTGAAAAAGAAAAGCAATTTGTTTTATAGTAAAAAAATTAAAATGCCAACAATTTCTTAAAAATTGTTTACAATTTTTTTTTTATAGAATTATAAATAATTTTAGACATATTTATACATAACAAATCCGATCCACTTATTGTCTTACAGAAACTTATGAGCGGTTCTCAAAATGGAACGATAAAAGCAATGCCTTTTAATCAGAAGTTACCAAGCAACGCCTAACACACCAAAATTTATGTGATCTTTTATTTTGTTACATTAAACGTAGTAAAAATAAAGTAGTATTGCTAAGTATATTTGAATACAAACAACATTAGTTTGCTGACGTAAGTATATTAATAGTTTACTAGATTTTCATACTTTAATATCATACTCATACAAACAGTTCTGTACAATATGCCAAAATTTACACTCATCGGCTTTTTGTTTAATGTCGTATATTTTTTAGGTATATTCTTGTCAATAAGTTTTGAATTGGGGAGTGTGTGTAATCAAATTAAATCCAAGTCCTAACAAATGGTACCCCTATAATATCAATTATTTCTTCTTTTTGTTTTGTGAAGTGTTTAATTTGTGATTATTCTCTTAAAATAAATATATAAATTTAATATACGATATGGTTTTTTGTGCAAGGAACTCCTCCTATATTTTCCGACCAATTTTAATGATTTTGTTGGCATTATGGATAAGGTTTTGTGTGAAGTTGTTTCTAATGTAAATTTAAAACTTCATTGTGTTATGAAATACGTGTAAACTTGTCTTCTATACGAAGTAATAATTATCTAAGTACCAAGTACCCCATATAGGTTTATAGTGTCAGTCACGGTAGCCTGTAGCGACAGTGCAACGTGTTGAACATAATAATCAACGGAGTGCAGGCAGCGCCACACCCGGCCCAGCGTGCAACGGCAACAATGTAACAGTACAGCTGTGACCTTGGACCGGACTCAAGGTCGTCTGATCAGCTGATCGGCTAGCCGGCCGTCTGATGCTCAAGCTGAACCGTTCATCGCTCCTGCTCATGCTGCTGCTGTCACTACACTGCGACTACCTCGTCACTCGCAGCGCAGCCGTACCGAGTGCAAAGGAATTGCAAGTATTCCAAGTTTAGGCGGATTGAGGTTTTACTTCACAAAGGACCTGAAATGTCTGGAAACTACTCGATATATTTACATTTGTATTTTAACTTACATAGGATGCTAAAGGGGGAAGGATTGGGGAGGGGGGTACTAAGCCCCCCAGATTTCCTGGGCTTAGTAATAAAATCATATTACATAAAAATAATAATTGATATGTCGACTGGCGTTTCAAAAATGCAATATAGGGTTGGGTGAAATTATAATGTTATCAAATAAGATTGACACACAAATTTTAATAAATTATAATTTTTAAAAGAATCAAGATATGAGCTATTTATATGTGTTATTTTCACGGTTAGGCTACATGGTGTTAGGCTACATGTGTAAGGATAGTATGTACACTATCCTTACACTAAGTTATTGCTTACCAGTGTCTGGGTATAGCCAATGAATACAGAAACTTTTAAGAAGAACACATCTTATGGCTTTTATTCTGCCAGATTCGGTAATTGGGCAACTCACTACGAGACAGCGCGCGCTGTACTTCCGCGGTGTTCCATTATGTGTACCCCCCCCCCCCCTTTCACATCGGTCTACAGAGGAATTAGCGCAATTCTAACAATGGTGCGCGCCTTTGTTTACACCTTCCTGGGCCATACAAAAGTGGTTGAAGGACTATAAAATTTAAATATTCTGTTGCTGTATTATATTCCGAATCCAACAATATTAAAATTGCCGCTCACACTGTGGTTGCTGGAGGGGGGATGAAGTGCAATTGAAACAGCCAGCTGTTCGAGGTGTTCGTTGGTTGGAACAGCCACCGCTCAAAGCTACCGGTGGTGATTGGCCCAATTAAAAAAAAAGACTGGGGGGTTGTAGTCGTTGTTAGAACAGCCAGCACTCCGACGCTACCTCGTGATGAGTTGCCCAATTAAGAAAAACGGCAAAATATTTAACATGGGATCTTTTTTTTTAAACTCTCTGTATTCATTGGTATAGCCTTACTCAGAAGCAGATCGTGTTGCTTCATAGGGTACAAAATAGCTCCTTGAGGTTCGTCTTCAATCTCAAGAAGTATGAACATATATCAAGCTACCGAAACACTGTTGGAGTGGCATCCATGAAAAGCACCTGTGACAACAAGTAGCTTGCATTGTTCATAAAACACTCATTTTAGGAACACCGAATTATTTAAATGAAAAACTGAAGTTGAGAGCAGCAGTAAGAGAACGTAGAACCCGGCAGGACTTGTTGCTAGACATGCCAAAGGTTAGAGTGCAAGCAGGTAGAAGGGGGTTTTCTTATTTTGAGCCAGCTCAGTACAATGCAGTACCAAGCCAATTAAAAGAACTGCCTTTGAGTACATTTAGAAGTCAATTAGACAATGTATAGTTTTCTTTTTTTCTTTTGTAAACTTTATGTAAATAGGATAAGATTATTTTGTTTTCTGTGTATGTTTGACGTGAGTCAATTTGAAAAACAGTCTTGTAACTGAAATTCGCTAAAAAATAAAGACCTTCTTTATTTGTTTATTCATTTATTTATGGTGTGCTAAACCCACATGTTTATCCCCTAGAGTAGTCATCACTAGCTGCATGTCAGAGCACTGTTCTTTCGTTTTTCTGTCAAATCCCAGCAGTAGGCTACAAAATAGTAAATTTCAGATATCAAGTTGGTATAGCAACCGTCTGCTACCTGTCACTCAGGTACTGAGCAACGAATCTATATACAGCTGTACTGAGTTCTGATAATCTTAATGTCTTTGTCCAGTAATTTCAAAAGCTATCTGGCTTGGCTTTGTAATTTTACTCATAACACGGTTGATCCCATGGGTTTATCCAGCTAGGCGATGAATTCATTTTGTGGTCTGCATCTTAGATCCCATCAGGTTTTGAGCAACTACCGTCGGATTAATGGTAAGAATACATACAACAAAATGTCAAGTAACTTAATTTGTATTGACAGTTAGAATATCTTTAGATTACGCCATGTAACATTTTTGACAGGACGAACGTTTATTTAGTAGAGCACAAAACCGAAAATATTATATCACAAAAATCCTCCTGCAAAACTAATGGACTCACAGACATTCAAGTCTAAATTTTCAACTATGACTAATTCTCAAGATTGTAATGACAATCTGTAGTTGACCATAAATTTACGATTTGGGAAATACCGCTACCAATGTGGATTAGGTATAAATTGTTGGCTGAGAATTACATTTAAAATGCAAATAATTTAGTTAGTTATGTTCAAATTTGGCAAAAGATTAATAGAAGAGTGACAAATGTAGCAGCTTTCATGGTAGCAGGAATTATCACTTGGGGAGAGCTAACTTTCCTAATATGATACTGACTTACCGGGTGTCCCATACTACCCTTGCACCTCTTTCAAAATTTAATTTTTTAACAAAAACAAGCTGTGCCGTTGTAGGTAAAGCTATTTCGCTCTGTTGAACAAACGCTCTGTTGATTGGTACTGAATTCAATACAGAGGGGACCAGACGTAATTTTAAAGCAACTTTAACATTTATAATTTTAAACCCTAATCATGATAATTTAGAAGATAAAAGAGTTTAAAATAAATTTTTTTATTGGGATAAATTTCAAATCTATACCTGAAAATTTTACATAAAACAGAACTTTCCAAACATGACAATGTCTTAGAACCTCATTTTAAATCATGTAAACTCATAAAACATCAATCATCACGTGATTAGTTTTACTAAACATTAAAATACTTGTTCATTAATCTCCGTCACACACTCCACACCCGTGACGTCACACACTCCACCTCGTCACCGTATGACGTCACACATACGTCATCACACGTCACAAATACGTAACCACTGATTAAAAACCGCTGAATTTGCGTTTGTCCTGAAACTCCCAAAATGCCTCTACTCCTATTCAAAAGAGTTTAAAACCTTTTTGTGCTGAGACAATTTTGCTTAACCAAAAAATGCTCAGAGAAGATTTGGAAATTTGTTTCATGTTATTCTTATGAGGTAAATCTAAATTACAACTGCAAATGTTCCCCAAAATGCTGAAATTACGCGTACAAGTTCAAATTGTAAAATTTTCTAAAAAAACGTGTAAAAATAAAAAAATTTAAAGTGAGGGTTAGTATTTGAAATTAGTGACTTCCGGTTTGAAGAGGTGATTTCAGGTACACCCTGTACATTGATATTACTCTGAGTCGATAGACCGCTTCACCTATAAAGACACAAATGGTTAAAGTTATAAATAAGTTCTGTATTTCTTAAAAGGGGTGTTTCGGTGGTCTGGGACACCCAGTATATGTTGGTGATCTCGTCGTCACCAAGGTATTATTTATGTAACTATAACCGTATTGTATATGTAATGATTAAATCAAGTTATATTTTGATGTGAAATTGAACTTTGTCAGTGGTCAATACATCAATAATCTGTAGAGGTAGAGTTGAGAACATTCAGTAAAAGTTAGGCTGGGAATATCACTAGGAGGACAAGGTTGATCCAATAGTCTCCATAGTCAAGATACAACTTTATGACATTCGACGTGAATACACCAGAGTGTACAATAAATCAGTTCTAATATATAAGTACGGTAACTAAACCTGTTAACTGAACTACGTTACCATTCCTGTACTGCATTACCCTTTAATCTACCTTACCGACACTTCACGAATTTCTGATACCCCAATCAGTTACACATGCGAGAGTATATATTATAGATTATAATGTATATTATTTCCAAATTTTATATTATATATTTTTAAATAGGCTATATCTTGTATATTATTTTTAAATAGTATGGTTAGGGATCTGAAAAGATTCCCCTAGACTCCTTCTTAGGGAATAAATACAATATCATTTTAAATATATACTTCCAAGTAGCAGTAGATTCGTCGTTGTATTTTACATAAACATTTAATCAGCAGTTCAAAAATATTAATTTTTAAACTTGGCGGTTCATGTAAAGCCATTGTAAAACAACGTAGTTAGATTTCCAGCTGAGGTAACCCCCTCCCCACCTTTAACACTAAATTTGATCACCTGTCGTTATGGCTCATTTATCCATTCTAAGTCTAGGTCTTTTTTCTAGCTGTTTTGGCATTCCACTATGGTACATATATCCACTTATGTATGATACTATCAACTGACTCTTTAATGGTTATTAGGCTCCATCTAAAGGTATGCAGTTAGTAAGAACCTAAAAATGGTTTTTAAGTTTCCTACTAAAGTCGTAAAATTAATCTCCAAGCCCATATGCGGCTATAGACTAGATTTTCTGGCGGGCTAGGGCTTCAGAAGTATTCGCTCTAAATGCCCCGTAGGCGACCACCCCCCCTTCCATCACCAATGCAATTACGTCATCGATACGACAGCAGAACCACTTCAACTTTCATCAGAAGGACTATGTAATCCAATGCTGAATGTAAAGTGGTCATATTTATAGAAAAATATTATAAATTACAATAATCAAAATGAAATATGGAAGAGTCCGATATGAATTTATGAATGTATTCAGAGCAAAAGATTATGTGGAACGCCAACCTTGTTTACTAAATTTGGTCTTTAATTAAAATTTTAAGTAAAATTTGTTTCTTAATAATAACTATAACATGTGCTAGGCTATATTCTATGGAAATATCTAGAAAATTCTAGTATATTCATACGTACACTGAGAAAAGTGCCTTGTGGTGTCCACAAAAAAAAATGAGGCCGTCACATTAAAAACTGTTATTTGCAGACCGAGAAGCAATCTTGAGGATACCACTAGACAGGTCTAGTGTCATGACTCCAGCCACGGCTAGCGTGCTCCACAGGATATCCTAGGCTATACATGTGACGTCACAACCTGATGACGTAATAACTATCTCTTTAATTCTTGAGGTAACAGACATACTGCTCTGGTGTGCATTACACTCTGCCTAGTTGGAACCACAGTACTGTCTGGTGTCAGACCCCAGCCAGCTAGCAGCCACCTCTCTTCGCGTCTAGTTTGCGTTCTACCCTTTCTAGTTGCGACCACAGTACTGTCTAGTGCCAGAACCCAGCCAGATAGCAGCCACCTCTCTTCGCGTCTAGTTTGCGTTCCACCCTTTCTAGTTGCGACCACAGTATTGTCTAGTGCCAGACTCCAGCCAGCTAGCAGCCACCTCTCTTCGCGTCTAGTTTGCGTTCTACCCTTTCTAGCTGCGACCACAGTACTGTCTAGTGCCAGAACCCAGCCAGCTAGCAGCCACCTCTCTTCGCGTCTAGTTTGCGTTCCACCCTTTCTAGTTGCGACCACAGTACTGTCTAGTGCCAGACTCCAGCCAGCTTATTTTAATAGAGCTCATTTTAATAGCTTATTTTAATAGCTTATTTTAATAGAGTACAAATGTTACTTTAGCTCTAAATCAATGACATCCGACCAATCCATAAATGTGAATATCTGTTATCACCAACTACTAAATTAAACAAATACAACATGAAGAATTTGTTCAGATACAATACAAATAGTCCAGTAAATCTGTAAGAAAATATGGGGTTGCTGTACAAAAGGTCGGGTGGTTTTGATTTTTTGTTATGTAACTCTATCGGTGAACAGTTGGTTTCACAGAAAATACTACTTTATTGAATTAAAGAAGAGCAAATTTGTGACAGTTGAAACCCAACACCATGTATGTAGGGTAAATAGTATCCGAAACAGTACATACCTTCACAATAAAATAACTAAATTAATTTGGATATTGTTACCAGTAAAACCATACAGTAAAACAAACTCTCGTGAAAAAACATCATAGTATCGAGTTTCTCTGCTGTTTTATATATTTTTGGGCTGCCGAATTTGAAACTGAAGTTTGCCCTAAAATTTCTCTTGTGCTTTCCGAGATATTTGCAAAAAACATAGACGTTTTGGCACTTTTTTAGTATTATGCTTATTTTTTTCAGAAAACATCTATTACTTGCTTTGAAACCCGCAAACGTGCAGTTACCCTACTTATATTTTCCAGCTAAAATTACTTTTAGTGTGCACATTACACATTTTACAAACATTAGCGCTTAACACTCAATAAAACGATATAAGATTAATAATTTTTAAATAGTTTTGACCTATTAATTTAATCATAACAAAATTTGTGATTTTTTCTCTCCATAATCCATTGATAAGTACCAATTTGAAATAAACACTGTATTGTCGATTATTATTTCATGGAATATAAGTATTTAAATATCATTAGAAGTGTTAAAACTATTCATCAAAATAATATAGGCTATGTCCGTGTTTTATAAGTTTTGATAAGTTTTTATTTATTTATTTATTTTTATTTTTTACCATTATTTCTTCTTACTTGGCAATACGCTCATCAATCACTATTGCAGTTTAACGTGAGCTTACCGATTTATATTACCAAAAATATTTCAATTAGCATTTAAAGTAAAATCTAAAGATATCTATAGTATTTATATTTCCCGTAATATAAATCAATAAGCTCACGTTAAGCTGAAATTGTGATCCCTGAGCGTATTGCTAAGCAATGAGAAAAAATTTGCTGAAAGCAAAACAAAACTTATCCATACTCATAAAAAACTATGAAACTAATATCATTGTAATAAATATTTAATACTTATTAAATTATAATTATACATAAAATATTTATATAAGTATGATATTCAAATAAAATATAAATATTAATACCTAATACAAACGATTCAGTAAAACTATTAATTAAACTACTCACGACTGTTACAAGGGATGTCGGTCCTTAATTCCACTGCTGTGTTGATCGAAACATTTATAAGAGAGTAGAGCTAATTATTTTACTTAGCGAATAAACTTGACAATTCCGTTAACTCACTTTCAAATTCTCCTGTAAACAGGAGAGCACCCACTATATCACTATATCATTATCTTGAGACAGGGACCTCACATAGCACACCCACTCATCGAGTAGCTTCTTCGAGTAAGTTTCTTCGTCCATAACGACAACTTAGGAACTAATAGACACTAGAAACTCACTTTATTACTTAGGAATAGGTCCTGATCCCAGGGCTGTAAATTTGGAACTAAAAGACGGAATGGAGAGGATCAGACCGAGAATGATGCAACCATGCATCTGCGCAAGCGCGGTTATTTGTCAAACGCATAGTAATCTTGAGCCCACCACGGGTACGGCTGGGGTACGTTGCACACCCTAGCATTGGCTGGGTGTTCAGTCTTTAAAGTTTGTTTGCGCTTCGCTTTATTAACTGGGGGCGTTACAAGAAAACTAGTGTAATGGAAAGCTCTAGATTTCTAGAGTAAACAAATGTCACTAGTATGATCTAGGGTTAACTATTACGTCATTGATTTACATACACCAGCTTGGCTTGTGGAGCCAACATGTATAGCATGGGTAACGCATGGAATCTAGTTTCAACAGTTTTTACATTATACCACTAGAGGTGGGCCCAAGCCAGAATGTGTGTTTCTGGTGTTTGCCCCAGTTGGCATGTAGCTATACAACAAGAATCCTGTTAAATCAGTAATTACATGCAATCTAGGGTATGGATTTTTCTCAGCGTAACTGTCCAATATAATGCAGAAAACGGGAAAGAAAGAAAACCAAAGACGAGTGCGATTCGGGTGCGAGACAATTTTGTTCACCGCTCTACATTGAGTTCATTTATCATGAAGGAAACAAGAATATTCAACCCAACCAATATGGTTATAGGTATTTTATATTGTTTATAGTTAGGCTACGGCCACACATGGCGACTTAGTCGCCGCGACACGAACGCCTCGACTTTTCTCTGCTGCGACCAGGTCGAGGGTAGTGTCCACATTTACGCGACATACGCCTGTTTTATCTTGTTTTTTCGCGGTTTTCACAATAGCTTCAATGAGTTCGGACGATGACCATCTACTCATGCTCGTCATTCGGGCGTATTAAAAAAAAATATATGAAAAGAAGGTTTGGAATTCATTCCATTAGTTGAGACTACGGGCGTGCATCATTTGCGCATCATGCGGAGAGCCAGGTAGAAGGGATGCTTGTTTTGCGCATCGAGCTCCAGGGGGCTCTCAGTTATATGCATCGTTTGCGCACTGCAGAGTGGTGGAAGCGGCATTATTTTTATTTACAAAGTTATTGAAAACTCATGCCCGTGTAAAAGGTCTTTTGAATGATTAAACGTGTTTGGCATAAGACATATAAGTTTATAAAAATTAACAAAACAATATTCAACAGAACAGAAATAATGGCAAATAATCGGACACAATATCACGGCCTTGACCGTACATTAACACTTAGATTTCATGTTTACCATTTGTAGTTTGTTTCTATTGCAACAGTGAATTTTATGAGTTGTTTTTATAGGAGAGGCTGCTATCTACAGTTAGAATAGAGGCAAATTTGCCATAGAAACAATTCATGCAAAACATTTCAGCTACAGTAATACAATCCGAACCAACCATACACGATACACATGTGTATTCAGTGGTATGTGTGGGGACGACTGTTTGCGAATTGTTGTCTTCAGGCTGAGGCTACCTGGACGGGACAGTGCGCAAACGATGCAAGGGGATTAGGCAACCCTTCGAAATATTTTACAGAAGGATTAAAAAGTGCGCAAATGATGAACGACCGAGACTACAGCATGGACAACTTCATACAATAATGAGCTGTCTCAGGAATGGTGAGGACAAATTATTATCTTATTTTGTATGAGTTCATCGTCATTCAACGAGATCTTATCGTAAGACCAGGATGGAGTTTAGAAAAAGGATACGAAATAGCGCCTTGCAATTCCACCAGAAGACTTCTATGCATACTGTTAAATAGTTTGTTTTAATAGGCCACTCTACCCTACACATAAAAGTCCTTATCGCCTTGTAAACAACAATTTTATTGAAAAGGGGAAAAAGATGCTGTAGAGATTAACAGAATTTCTTATCCCAATAAAATTGTTGGGGAATGTCATTTGGTTTTTAGATATTTAGAAGTTTACAAATAATCTATGCCTACGTAAACAAAAATCCGAAAAAGTTGTTAAAAGCTTACAAAATAAATATCAATGTTTAAAGAGATAATAATTTCATTGGTATAGTAGTTAAGCGTATTTCTAACTATTTTCTATCTAGGGTTTTAACTTAGGCATACTCTCTGATCATGGCTTCGATGATCGGTAACACCTTGATACCAAAAGCTGGTAAAACAATTGTACTTTTAATGTAGTTAATTGTGCAATGCAAACATTTATAAATAAATGCTTTTTGCGATTTATGCAATTGGCTTTTAAGGTCTTCGAAACACAATGTTACTAACGTCTCGGCAAGTAGCCTACGCCGAACTCAGTAACTACTTCCTGAAAATGTTTGGGGGGAAACTAGCTTGAAAACAAACTATTACACCGTAGCCTTAAACATTAATTTTCCCCCCAAAATCAGCAAGACAAAAATTATTAAAAACTACTCAAATTAAAATGTTAAAAATATTACAATACAGTCTGACAAGGACAGTTAAAGGGATAATTGATCGGCCTACTTGATTAAGAGCTTTTATTGTCAAAGATAGATTTATTTGCAAATAAATCACGCAGCCATTTTTTTTATATCACTCATGTCTCACTCTGTACGGCCTCTGACGCCAATTCACACGTTCAGTCATATCAATCATTTTTGTTCCGTAACTTTGTAATGTATCGTTGTACTGTGTTTGATTAAATATCTCCTAACACCTTTTCTCTACGCTATATAACAAAAACAATCAGCTAAACTAACTAAATTAAATTTTTACTTATTTCAAATTAAATTTCAACTACTTGATTGTTACGAAATGTGGCACACTCTTAAAATTTGAAGCTTTATTAGTTTTTTAATATGGCTTTTGAAGTATAGGTATTGATTTATTTTTACTTGTTTTGATTTGGATTATTGCCCATGGGTAAGTATGGCTGATATTGATTTTACATTGCCTTCAGCAACAATCCGATTTAAAGCTTCTAAATTACAATTTGTAACTTTATGCACTTGCATCAAGCAGAGACAATTTTTTCTAATTTTGTGTTTTCTTAAATTAGGGGAATTTTTTAACAACTTGATGAAATTTTTAACATGGGGAATTTTTAAACAGCAGAACTCCGTATTCCCCAATGGAATTTGATGAGTTCTTTTTTCAATATGTTTTCAACTTAGTTGTTGCATACTAGTAAAAGGTAGGCCTACACACTATCCTTTATCGTATTACTTGTAGAAAAATTCTGTCATTTTAGTTAGTTCTAAACTAAAGTATTCTATGAATAGCAGTCAACTCAAACATTTTTAATAAGTGCAGGTGCTTACTACTTTTAATATTTTAAGTCAGGCCGAAATGATTATTGGTTGCCTGCCTATGTCCAAAAACGCAGAGCGCTAGTCAGTGCAGTGGAGCTACTTGCAGATTAAGAACGGCAGGCGCTTCCGCTATCACCGAGAACATATTAATTCGCATTTGTCATGAAGTGCATGGACAGGAGCATGTTGGTGGATTGTGGAGTTTTTGCTGTATATTTTTTAGATAGTATCACATCGGTGCATATTATTCATATACAGTATAAAGTAGGCGTCCATGAAAATGCGAGCCTGAATTAAGAACAGTGTTGTATATTTGTGCCGACTCATCCAGCTGTTAGGATATGTTATTAACGAGGTGGCCCATGCGCAAATTGCGCATTTTATGATTATGAATGAGAGAAACTAACCTTAAGTATCTGGCTTTAAAATTCATCTGAAGGTAAGTTTAATCAGCTGTTAAATTACAATTTACATTAAAGATCTTGTAATAAAAGTTGGTCAACATTTTAAAGCGCCCTCTAGGAATAAATCAATGGCCAGGGGAGCGAAGCCCGAAACGATATGACCTTTTTAATTACGATTCGCCCACGCGCTATATAGTAGGGGAAAAATAGACTTTGACCTCGGACAAATTGTACTCCCAAATTTTTATGTTTTATTGAGATAGTAGGTGTAAAATCAATAACATATCAAAAGTTTACCGGAATTCCTCCATGGGAAATTCGCCATTTTGACGAATTTTCAAAATGGCGGACAGTACCTATTTTTATCAAGTTATTCCGCGTTAACTTCAATAAACCCCCACTGTAAATCAGATTTATTGATTCATTTGAGTACATCACGATAAGTGGTAACTGTATGAAGCAAAAAAAGCACCCACGTATCAGCAGACCTGCATAATCAGTAAAATGCAAAAACAATTTTAAAATAGTTTTAAATTTTCAAGAAACCACAAGGTGTGTATAGGTTTGCTGGATTTGGAGAGTTTTATGCAATCACAATTATACTGTATAATAACCAGTAAAAATACCACTCATTAAAAAAATTATTAAAAGAGAGATGTAGCATTGTATTGATTTCTCATAGGAATAACACAGGGATCTTCATATTCCCTTTTTAAGGTACTTCCTTCTTTTTAAACATAATAAAAAAATGTAATATATCAAATTGTTCATTTCTTAAAGAGTTCCGAGTGTAATGAAAATATAATCATAATACATGTATTCCTGTCTCGTCATACCTGAGTACTCAGCGAATTTTCAATGGAATTCGGTATTTTTTTTGTTTTCTCCAAAAATACAGGGTTATGTTGATTTTCCATTAGAATGGCATAGGAAACACATTATTGTACTTTCTCCGTAATCAGTTATACGCCGAGTTGCAAGTTAAAAATTATTAAATTCTTTGTTTTTCAATCCCTTTTAAATGGCTTCAGTTTAAATTGTTGTTTTTTTAAATTGAGGTATAGGAATATGCCAAACAATCTTTTTGACCCTTTTGAAGAATCGGAAATCTCGTTTGAATAATAAAATTATACTGGATGGAAAACTCATGAAAAAAGATTTAGGCCTACATCTTCTTAGAGTATTTCATTAAAATCAAAAGTACCTTTCAAAAGTCATTAGTACCATCCGGACACATGCATGTGTTGTATTTAATTTGTTATTACACTTTAATATTTTGTTAAGTATATGATTTAACTGCAATATTTCATCGTCTGCCATTTCGGGGTCGGTTCTCCATTTTAGGTCGGGTTTGCGGCATTGTATTATACTAAATAAGACCTTTAATTTGATATACATATCAACCTGAGCTTACATTGAAGATTTTCTTCTGACTCCTGGTGGGCCGTCCCCCATTAGGACTTAAATGTTATGAAATGTCACCAAATTTAGCATTGGCGACCCAAATAAGATATTTAAAGTTTAATTTCTCTAACTAATTCCACACATAAAATGAGAAGGGTGAGGTGCTTCATAAGCCACCCAACCCATTAACATGGTAGGTACATAAGATTTTAAAAATGGTGTTTTTTTTAACAATTTCCCATGGTCCGATTTTGGTAAACTTTTTTTTCTACGTTTACCACTTGTCACTTGACACATCAACGACAAAATATTTGGGAGTACAATTTGTCCGAGGTTCAGCCCTATTTTCTCGTAGATTTCCCCGACTAATATCCTAAGCTTTAAAATGGCACCCCAATCTTGAAAATCGGTTTAGTAGGTCGAGAGAAAAAGGGACATAACAGAAGAAACCCTTATAGAAATAATAAGATAGCTTACTGAAAATGTAGGAAAACATCGAAACAAAAACAAACGACAAAATCGTTACGTTTTTCAAAACCTTAGTGAGACAAATTTGTTTTGTTTTGTTGGTTTTTTTACCTTAGATATATCGATAATTATAAGGAATATCTTTAGACAAACTTCAAATTCGGATTTAGCCCCCCAAAAAACGTATCCATCAGCAAAAAAATTTCATACTACAATTTTTTTGTAGTGAAAGTACCCATAGATAGACTATTAAATAAATCACAAAATATGAAATTTCGACACAATTTTAAAATTGATTTGTTGCTACTTTCCCATGGACGGATTTTGTCTAATTTTGGATTTGTTATAAAGCAACATTTGTTGATGTCAATACCACTCCTATCGTTTGTGAAGCAATTTTGCCCAGGTTTTTTTTTTTTAGTTTGACTGGACTAATACATTTTTTGTACGTATTTAATAAGGTTCCATTTTATATTAGTAGTGATCCAATCTCAACAAATCTTAAAGGAGCTAACATAATTGCTGTTAACTTTGAATATTAACCAAATTAAGGATTTTTTTTAATTTAAAAAAATGTATATATCTTTATTCAATATAGAACAACACTTCCCTACATTTAGGGTTGCCATTAAAACAAAGAATACTATACTATTTTCTTAAAGTTTATAAAGCTTGAAAAATTTAGATATTTTAGAACTTAATTGAGTTTTTTTATAATTACTGTATATAAAAGCTATAAGGGTTTATTATTACAAGGGTGTCAATAATATTTATACTTTCTTGGAGAATTTGATTTTGATTTGCATTTACTGTATAAATGTATACATTATTTTTTCCTCTGAAATTCTATATTTCTATTTAAGTAATCAAAAGCACCCAATAATGTTTGTTAATTGGTGAACCTATAATCGGTTTGTAGATGGAAGGGCTTTCTTTGGTCGAAAATAAGAGAGAATGTTTGATGGCCAGGTCGACTTCACATTGCTTCGGCGCCGACAGACCGACACTACTCGGTGTGTCTTCTCAACCAAGTCGACGCGACAATCCACTATCGACTACCTCCGGTGGA
This sequence comes from Neoaliturus tenellus, assembly GCA_030545055.2. NCBI lineage: Eukaryota > Metazoa > Arthropoda > Insecta > Hemiptera > Cicadellidae > Neoaliturus > Neoaliturus tenellus. Next base: position 168,117,153 of record CM061533.1, on the reverse strand, counting down.
GTTGATCCTTTTACAACACCACCTTCCATCAATTTACTAACTATACATAAGGTTTATAAGTATAAGGCCAAAGGTTTATAAGTTTTTGTACAACATTTCCACATTTTCCGTCCCATTGCTGACCTCAGTGCAGTTCAACCTCACAGACAACCCTCGCAGCCGCGGTTCGCTCCCACAGACAATACGCTGTTTGCTCACATTGCCTCCACTTTTGTGCGCCAGATTCCGAGCGTTCTTCCCGCCATTGTGGGATAATCGGGGCAGATAATGTAAATACAGGGGGGGGGGGGGTTGACAGTGATGGCTGGTAAATAGAGCAGTCTGCGGATAAAGAAGAGTCGGGGGGAGGGGGTATCAGTCAGTCGGTCGGTCGGTCGGTCAGTCGAACACATACAAGGGATGATGGGGATGATGTGTGGAGCGGGAGCGGGAGCGGGAGGCGGGAGGCGGGAGAGCGCGTGCGTCAACCACCTGGGTAAATAAAGAGGCGATTGTCAATTGCAGACCCTTCAACAGCGATGTGGCAAAGTTAAGTACATCATAGTGCGACCCCATCAAGCCAAACTGGGGAAATACCCATTGCCCACTATACGACACCAATGTTACGACACAGAGGTCGACGACGCGACGTTCATGTACCAAAATGGTTTATGATTGTATGTCTTTAGTCACTGAAAAACTACCTCACAACCTACATTGCATTTTAGTAAGGCTCCGTTTTCCTTGATGACTTTTAATATAATTTACAAATCATTCTCAACTTAAAAATATATTAAATTACAGTATATGTTTTTATTTTATCAGTGGTAAAAGGAATTAAACAGTTTAGTTATTATTTATAGTTGTCTTGTATTTCGAGTATAACATAGACAAGGGTGATTCTTTTCTTTCTTTTTTCCTCAGCTTGTATATATTGTAGGAGAAATCATACTGTTAGAAAGGTTGTGTCCTGTAGATAAACATAAACCCATTATAATTCACATCTACCACTGGGGCTACGCCCTACAGGCTTTCAAAGTTTTAACCTAATGGACCAAGTATAATTAATTGAATCATCAGACTGCTTTTGTAATAACAAACGCTAGAAGAAACAGGAAGAAAGGATGTTTCAGTGGAAAAGAATATTTTTAATTAACAGAGTCCAAATTAATTAATATTTTGGCATGATCTCGACCATTGGCGATCTTTATTTGTATAGTATTCTTTATTTGTATAGCAAGATCAATAGAGGAAAAGCATAACTACTATTTGAGGTCTGATATCATTTTGTGTTCCGGATGTGAAAACGTTAAATCTAAATCTGAAGACAAGTCATTTAAACTTACACAGCTAATTAAATAAGCGGATGAAGCATTGTTGCTAGTTGTTATATGGGTACAATATTTATATCAAAATAACACCGTATTACTATATTTTACTTTTTGATTATTTTGTAATAACAAACCATTAGTTATGGCTATCAAATTAAGAACTAACAATAAAGGTAAACTGTCAACCATAAAATCTACCTTTGTTTACTTTTAAACTTCTTATAGGCTTAATTAAGGCTTAAGTATTGTTCGGCTTAATTAAGACGAACAATCTCCGACAAACACGAGTGTAATTTGTTGTTTCCTGTAGCGTTGGCAACACTTGCTGGTAACAAAGAGTAAAATGTTGATTTTTAATACTTATTTAACCACTATACGTACTCGGTGGCGACAGCCACGATTGTCGCAGAAATTTGCACCATTGCTCTTATGGGATCTAATTCACCTGTCCGAGACTACAGTAATCTTGGATCTACAGTTTATATGCGGTAAATAAAGCTGAATCTTGTCTGTGTGAAGGTGGCCCTGCGGCTAAACCACGTTAAATGTTCAGGAATGTTCCCTTTTGGGTATAGATGTTGCACCTGACTCTTAGTTTCCTCTAAATCCTGTGCCTCCCGTGTTACATAAAAATTTCCTATGAGACCAGTTTTCTACTGTTTATTTAATGTCATTAGAAATAATTATTCAGTAATTGATATTGCTATTGTCACACTTTGTATAGGCCTACATCATAATTTATGCAGGATTTTAGTTGATATTCAAATGATCCCAGTACTGTCCTTCTGTGCTGCATGTTTTACTGATAATGTTTACCTTTTATTTCGCCTATTGGCATGTAAAACTGATGTTACGTCTACAACTTTCAACTTATGATTCTAAGATTTTTGCACTGTAGGAAAGTCTTGTAAAGTGTAATCCTAATAAAAATTCAAAACTCCACGATATTAGAACGACATTAAAATACGTAATTACTATGGTTACAGTTGATGACCATATTTTTTTATTTATACATGATAAACAAAACTCTTATTTTGTATCTATAGAAACCTGGCAACCATTGTCGTGAAAGAACATTTTTCTAAAAACGCTATCCAAAGGTGCATTTACACCAGAGGTTGACACCAAAAGTTGTTTACTGTTATATCAATATGGCTAAAGTTTACAACTTTTGCTTGTCAACCTCTGGTGTAAGCGTATACCTTAGCCAGATTTCTGCAAATTCTCTAGATATCCTAATCCTAGACTGACAAAGGTTTCTTACGCTTCTTCCTCATTTTTTGCAACCACCTTTTCTGCTGAGAAGTGTCTACATGGTAAAATGACAGGATCATTTGGAAAAATACTTATAGGACTTAGAAGAAAGAACCGCGAGAGAAGGCACGGAGGAGGGCAGAGCACCACTAGAGGCTGATATCAAGGACTCCAACCTGTATCTCAAGTATTTGACAAGATTTTTTTTTTACTTTAAATTTAATATCATTTAAATTTTAGTTAAGAAAGAGCTAGGTTTAATATTTTGCTCATTATTTTTCATTGATAAGTCTTAAACCACAATTTATTGTGAATGAAAATATCATTGACGAAATCTTGAATTCAGTGAAGGTTTCTCTGAAGATGCGTTAAAAAAAGACCAAAAAATCAAGCGATACTTTCGCCAAAGAATGAATATTGTCACTAAATAAACGATAAAGTAGTTGAGAAACTAAACAATGACAGTTGTTACTACAGTGTTTACAACACTGAGTTTACTACTCAGTGGATACTTTGATTCAAGAAGAGATGGAACAGTTACATGTCCCTGATGAATTTGTTTGCACTTCAGCACCAAGTGGTTTACCCCCTCACAAGTTATGCATTTAAAAAGGTGTAATTGTAATTTTATTGAGAAATTTAAACCCACAAAAAGGGCTGGTTAATGGAACCAGACTAATGGTAAAAGAGATGAATGACAAAGTTTTAAACCTAGAAATTTTTACTGGAAGTTCGGTCGGAAAACGAGTATTACTACCCCAATTAAGTTTAGAACTGTCAGAAGGAAATTTCCCCCTAAAATTCAAATGTCGATAGTTCCCTTGCTGAATTGATTGTGCCATGACTATCACAAAAAGTCAAGGACAGAGGCTTGAAAAAGTTGGTCTTTATCTGCCAGAGCCCTGCTTTCAGTATGGGGCATTGTATGTAGCAATTTCAAGATACCGCGCTTATGATAAACTTAAAATCTATACTTACTAGGGGGCCTGTGCAGCGCAATGCGCTGCATTCATTAGGGTACCTGGTGATCAAACTTTGCTCCATGGTAATACTTTGAAAAACAATTTCATTATAGTGAAAATCAGATAGAACATTATTGATGTTTCATCAATCGATCTTCATTGCCAATTTTCCAACTTCCCAATGTGATAGTGTTGAGATGTGATGCTCGTTCTTTTAGGTCTGAATTAGCTAAGATTACGTATTTGTTCTTCGCCGATATGTCTTAGGGCCTTAGTCTAAACCCTCCTATAAAATTAAGAATAAATTCACAGATGTTGGATCCACACAGTTCATCAAACACAATACGTAAATGACAACCGAATAAAAATCAACATTCTATTACTCCCCGGTCCAGTATGAGTTATGCAGCACTCACTGCGGCTGTTTTTGTTGTACTACTGTATGAGGTAGTCAATAACATAGTGAATGAGTCCACATTACTATTTATGTCTAAATCCTCTTTAACTTAACTTTCCATGACATTACAAAATTTAAATAAAGAAATCACAAAAATTAAGAGAATCGACATCTTTGTTGGTGTGGTCCATTTTGTTTTTAGTGGCATTTTTATTTTGGTTAAAATTTATCTTTATAAAAACCATTTTTGTAATAAGCTTGTTTTCTATACTGTAGGTAAAAAAATTTTAAATGTTGTCTTTTACACAGGTTTTTTAATCAATAAATCAATCAATCGACCAACATTTATTCGGCTGACAATTAAGAAATTGCATTATCCTATACATAATAAACTTATCTATAATACCTAAAAAGTATTTAAAATTCACAATTTCTTATTTTACATTGTAAAAGTCTTCCATTGAATAAATGCTCTTGTCAATAATATATCTTCTTAATTTCTTCTTAAATGTTTTTGTGTCTGAATTCATATTCTTAATTTCAGTAGGAAGGTTATTGTAAATTTTGGTATTGTTATATTTAATATGATTTTCATAAAATGATGTTCTATGATAAAAGGCTGAAATTTTATTAGTTTTTCTGAGATTCATGTTCGAGTTATTGGTTTATATAGTATGAATGAATAGTGTGTAATAATATGTGTAGCGTTCTGCTTAAAACATGTTTATACTATAATACTAGGCCTAAATAAAAAGGTTATTACACTTACAACCAACTATCCCTTTTCGTTTATAGTAGTTTGAAAACTCATGGACAAAATTTAGTGATCTATTTTAATATTTTTTACCTTTCATTATTGTTTCAATACCAGTCGGACGACCAATAAGACCCATGTCAAAAATTTCAATTTCCAAAATTGTTTTCGTAAACAAAAATTAATTTGTCTAGGGTTCAGTTATAAAATTTATTTTTTTTGCTCACATGCGCGTTAAAAAAACTTTCAAGCAAAATCTACCAGCTAAATTTTAAGAAAAGGTTAAAAGATCAGATTAGACACACGTATTAGAGTATGAAATTATGTTGATATTTCAGTACCAGTTCAATTTGCTTCTATTCAGCTTCTTAAGTGTTTGTTTGTTTAACTATCAACAGCTGTTTTATTTAGCAAATTCAATATAAATTGTTCCCCATGTTAATTTTACGAACAAAAAATGAACTTTGAGGGCTTCCCGTGAGCTTCAGAATTAAAATATCAAAAATCTAAAACCTTATTGCAAAACTAAGGACTGAGACCATTCTTTTGACACCTAAAATATTAACATTGGTGCAGAAATGAGGGAGGAGTAGTGTTAACAAAAAAAAGGGCATCTTATCTTCTATCTATACTAGGGGGCCCGTGCAGCGCAATGCGCTGCATTCATCAAGGGTACCTGGTGATCGAACCTTGCTCCATAGTAATTTACCGAGTTACTTTGAATGAAAATTAAATTGTAGTGAAAATCAGATCACACCACATTGGTATTTCATCAATCGATCCTCATCAATAATTCTCAAACTTCCCAATGAGAGGGTTTTGAGATTTGATGATTGTTACTTTAGGTCCAAATTAGCTAGGATTAATGTAATGGTTCTTATGCCGATTTGTCTTGAACCTGTGCCTAAAAATTAAAAAAAAAAACATTAGAATAAATTCACAGATAGTTCATCACACAAAAAACGTAAATGACAACAGAAGAACTATCAATATTTATTTTAACTTCCCGGTCCTGATGAGCTATGCAGCACTAACTGCGGATGTTTTTCTAGTAGTATGGGTTAGTAGTTGACATAGTGAATAAGCCAAACTATTACTAATTATAACGGACTAAATCCTCTTTAATTTAACTCCCCATGGCACTACAGAATATAAAGAAAGAAATCATAAAAATTAACAAAATCTAGGCTAAATCTTTTTTGTGTGGCCCATTTTGGCTTGATGTGGCACTCATATATTTTGGTTAAATTTCTCTTTATAGAAAGCACTATATTGCACTACCACTATTTAGAAAACCATAATTGTGCATTAGATTTGTTATGGTATCTCAGTAAACAGGTTAATTAATTAATTTACACCAATTTACATTCCTTTTCCTAGCTCACAGCAGTTTGAAAACCCATGCGCAAACATTAGGTGTTTTATTTTAATTTTTGTTAACTTTCGTTTTTGTTTCAATACCAATCTGATAATCCACAAGAAGAACATAAAAAATTTCAATTTCCAATCTTGGTTTTGTACAGGAAAATCAACTTTTCTGGGGTTAAGTTTTAATAAATTTATTTTTGTGCCCAAATAAATATAAGTACAAATTTCAAGCAAAAGCTATACATTTTGAGGAATAAGTAGAACTTACAATTTGTTCCACACATAGACACTCCTTAAAGTATGGAATTGTTTTGATATTTCAGTACCACTCATTAGTTCAATTGCTTCTATTCACCTACAGGACTGTGGAGAAAATATAAACAAACTCGATTACATTGCAGCAGTTTTCCCCAGCCCTGATTCAGCTAACTTTTGGCATGTGTTTGTTTGTTTTACTTTCAACAGCTGTTTTATTTAGCAATTCAATATAAATTGTTCCCCATGTTAATCTTATGGACAAAAAAATTAACTTTGAGGGCTTCCCGTGAGCTTCAGAATTAAAATATCAAAAATCTAAAACCTTATTGCAAAACTACGAACTGAGACCATTCTTTTGACACCTCAAACTTTAAAATTGGTCCAGAAATAAGGGAGGAGAAGCGTTAACAAAAAAGGGGCATCACGTATTATATATATAGATATATATATAGATATTAATAGGCAAGCATGTTTCGTTTCCTCCTTTTTTCTCAGCTCGTGTGCATCGTAGGAGAAATCCGCGCATAGCCTACCGTTAGAAAGGCGTAGTCCTGTAGATGAGCAGAATCCCATTCTAATTCACATCGGACTCCAGGGCTAAGCCCCACAGACTTCCAAAGTTCCAATGTTAATCTTATGGAGAAAGGATAATTGATTGAATCATTAGACAGCTGTTGTAAAAACAACTGATAGGAAAACAGGAAGAACAGATGTTTCAGTTATAAAATGTTTTAAATCTTCTGAGCCCGGATAAACCGAAATTTGGGTCGAATTTCGACCAGGAGGCGATCTCTAGTACTTATTTAATACGCTAAGGGTTTTTTTGTCTTGAGAACTCCTCCTACAATTTCCAACCGATTTTCAAGTTTTTGGTGTCGTTCGATAGGGCTTGGTCTGTAGTTGTTTCCGCCAAAAACTGATAAAAATCTGACTGAAAATAAAAGCGCTATCCACCATTGAAATTTCAAAGTTTCCAATTAAAATAACATTGGGATTGAATAAAGCTTTTTAAACATCTGTTAATAATCAGCTGTAAATACGTGTAGTTATTGGTGTTTTCAGATATTCGCATTATGGGATTGGTCGGATGTCATTGATTTAGAGCTAAAGTAACTAAAGTAAATGTGTACTGTATAAAATAAATTGCTCGATTTCGAGCAACAGGTATACTAGTATATAGGCCTATAGATAGATTTAATACGCTAAGGATTATTTTGTGTTGAGAACTCCTCCTACAGTTTTCAACCGATATTCAAGTTTTTGTTGTCGTTGGATAGGGCTTGGTCTGTAGTTGTTTCCGTCAAAAATTGATGAAAATTGGACATAACACAAAAACACTATACACAAATTAAATTTGAAAATTTCCCATTAGAATAACATTGGGTTTGGGTTGAACATATTAAACATCTGTTAAAGTAGGCTACAGCTGTGAATACTTGTAGTTTTTTTTGTGATTACTCATGTTCACAATATTGGATTGGTCGGATATCGTTGATTTAGAACTTAATGTTACTTTTGTATTGTATCAAAATAAATTGCTAGATTTTTGGCAACAAGTAGACTAGTAATGATTAAAGAGCAACGAAACCAAGGGCATCTTACTAAATACGATGGAGTGTTTACAAAAAACATAGTATGGGAAGAGGTATCTTTTAACATATCAGAATTAAGATGAAATTGTTTTGTCATTCAGTATGCAATATTCTGTTAAAACCTTTATTAAAACAAGCTGCACATTTTTTATTATTTATTGTTAATTAAGTTTATACTCTTTAACTTTCTTTTTTTGTAAAGACATTTTAAAAGGTACTTTAAATGATTTAATGATAATAAAATTTGGTTAACTGGAAACAACTAGTTTTTACAATGATGTATTCATAACAGAATTGGGGAACGCTATTGCAATGTAATAGGCAAGCGCTATCTCATTAGCGGGTAAAACGACATGCACCACGTCACTAGCCTGATAACACAAACTAGGGATCGCCCACTGGTCGCAATTCGACCAAAAATTCAGTTGCTTTAAAGCCAATTAATTTTAAAATGTATTATTATTGAATACCTGTTCTTTATGGTTTCCTACTACTGTATTTGTTATTAGTACAAAAACAGAAGTCAAATGATTCCCTCAATTATCCTTCTCCCGTAAGATTAACATTGAAACTTTGAAAACCTGTAAGGCATAGCCCTTTGGCCGAAGGGAATTGCAATAGGATTCTGCTCATCTACAGGACGATACCTTTCCAACGGTATGCCTGGATTTCTCTTGCGATGCACACAACCTGACAAAAAGGAGGAAAAGAAACATGCTTGCCTATTAATATATAGATAAACAGCTGGTGAATGTTGTCTTATGGACATTAAAAGCACTACGCCACAAGCCTGACTCAAAAGCGGCAATTTAAAACATCAAAGGAATGAAATAGCCCTTCTTGTGTTTCTTTTTTTCTCCGCGGTTCTCATAATCGGATTTAAAAAAATATTTATTTATTTATTTATTAAAACAGTCAAATACGTTATATATTGTGTTGACTTTTTTCAGCCTTATACAGATAGAGCCATCAGTATATAATTATGATAAAGACAGTAGTCTAAGTACACTTCGTTTTCATAGTTTTACTGCCTGTAGAGGCGAATGAGCGAAGCAAACGCGCTTGCCCTCATGTTATTATTAAAAAATAAAAATCATTTTCTGACTTAGACCATTACGAAGCACGGTGTATAGCAGCTAATCAATGAAATAAAATGTATAGTTGAACATATTTTACATGTGTTACCTCTCCTAGAGCGGGAAACCTGAAGTTACAAATTTAGCTTTCCTCTCTTAATTCGTGATTCAATTATATCGTTGGGCTTTAGAAAATTTTCAAACTAATCATACTTTATTTAATATGAGAAAATTAAAAACTCCTCCTTAGATAAATTTATCCATTTTTGGGTTATCCATTACAACCTCAGTTAAGAATCATTGTTTGTTTTGTGAGTTTCCTCTAATAAATACCTAGGAGAAAATAATTAGTTCGGTTAAATAACATATTTTATTGTTTTCATGTAATAACAACTCAATCAGCAAAGTTCACTATACCAACTATTAAACTATACCCTTAAAGCACACAGTGATTTCTAAATAAAGGGATGGTAACCCCTTGTTTCTTTATTATACAATGTGTATAAATTCTTCTAGTTGTCAAAGGTAAGCCTTGTCCTCAACTGAGTTCCCGGATAATAAATACTCTTCATCCATATTAATGAATAATTTGGTTGATAAAAAACGTGTTGGTTGCGACGATTGACTTGTTTCTTCGCATTATTTGAGTTTTAAGTCCCTGCCAACTGATTTACAGCTTTCCAAATCAGTTTGGCGCTTCGTAACGACGATGTATTAGCATAAACACCTCTGATATTTTATGACCGTGCTTTAGATACAATTATTAGCCTTTTCGTTTCCGGAGTTTTATGATCATCCTCTGTTGGCCCCGCCCTGCCCAAGGAGGCCGATCCTTTTTCGTCTATTTTTTAGGTTCTTTATAGAGTCTAGTTCGCCTACAAGAGGCTTATAGTTGTAAAAAGTAGTTCGTATAATACAGTTGACATTAAACTTGAAATTTATTTCTCCACGTGTTTTAAAACAAGGTCTTCATATATCATAATCTTATCTTTAATCTTAGTGAGAGCATAAAAAATATTTTCAAAAAGTTTGTTGACAAAAAAGTGCGGTTTTTACAATCAGTTATTTTCTGTATCCTCTATTTATTTGGAAAGACTGAAAACCCGTGTCTCTCTTATCATTTAACAAGTAGTAGTCTAGATAGGTGATCGAATAAGCCTAACTAAAACAAAATAACATCTTTTGGAATCATTATAGTAAATAAACCACAGTGAAGCCACAGCTTGAAGATTCTTTTGATTACAATATTTTGTGATAATAGCTGTGCTTTTTGGATTACAATTTTAAGATTATAAATGTATGAACTTAATTAGTGATTGTAGATATCGAACTAAGGTATATTTTAAATAATGCTTTTTGAATACAGAAAATTACTCTCCCTTTTAGTCTATGGTGTTAGTTTTTGACATTAAACAAATAATTCCTACATTCCTAAATTGGTGTTCCCGTTTCTTATTTCCACAGTCAGCCCCCCCCCCCCCCCTTCGCCTTGTCCCATCCCGGTCACTCGAGCCTCGTCTCCCAGACCAAACCACCCAACAGCGTGTTGGAAGGGACATTAGCGGCTGTATTTTCGATCTTTACCGTCAATGATGTGGACAATGGAGTGCCCGAGAGGCGCTGCGAGCTGTTGGCTTAGGAGCGGCCGCGTCGAGCCGAAATGGCAAATTGTCAGTGGGCTTGAAAGCGATGTGGCGACATATGCGAGGATTATCTGCAACAAAGGCGCAGCTGCCCTACCTGGGTCTATTATACAGTGCGCGGCGAGGGATTACCGAGCGGAGCGAACGAGAGCGACTGCTACACGACGTCACAACGTCACCGCTCAGCGAGGGCGCGTGACGTCATGTGGGGCTGTGAGCTATAATGCAGGCGCCCTCGGTGATCAATGTTCAGACAACATGTTTTCTGGCAAAACATGTCTAATATCTAACAAACATTTCTAGCTGGCAACTCAAAGCAAACATTCATTGTCTTTAGGTTCAACGAATATTAAAAAAATGTTGTAGACAATTAAAATCTCTAAAAAAATAATACTTGATGCAAACGTGTTTTAAAACTGAAAGTACACTCCACCATCCTGCATCCTAGTAATCACGGCTTCGATAAAGCGTTGAAGAGATACAAAAGAGTTAACAGTTGTAACATCCTATAAAATAATGTACAGTAATGAATTTACATCCCTCACAGGATGTAGGCCTAGACATTTTCTTGGAACATAAGGGGAGATAATATTTAATAAAGGAAACCTTAAAAAACTTTGGCAAAATCAAAACTAAACCTTTTGGTAATATATTTCAGTCTAAATGATTCACCGTCCGATTTCGTCTTCCTCAAACTATTTCTACTAACGTAAACGTATAATGTTAAATTCCTTGTTTTATAAAATCCTCTCACAGGATATAAGAAAGTTAATTTAAGTTTGTCTGTCATCATGTATGTTCTATTATTACAAACTACAAAACCGATTTGATTGAAATTCAAAGATGACGATACATAACTTTATCTGTCATAGACATATATTCTATTCCTACATTGGTTAAAATCATATTAAGTCCTCCCCGTTGGAATTAAGGCTATATTGTTCATATGAAGAATAATTTTAATGGAGCAGGCGTTAATGTAGGAAGTGCAATAATATAAACAAATACTTTAAAGGATTAACTCCAGAATGCAGAACTCAAATAATTACCTCTTGAGAACGGGTTTACCTACTTCTCAGCTTGTGATCGATTCAAAACACTTCAAAACAATTCAAAGCCTAATTGAACTAAGCAATAACAACGTAATCACAACTAATAACCAGTGCCCATTTCAATAGATTGTTTACAGTGAGGAGAACCACGCGGCTATCGTGGCAGGGGAGTGTTACTGCTTGGCTGTTACCCGTAACCCGTAATTACCGGTGTAAAGAGCACGCGTTTGGCTGTGAAATTGTAGCCATTGAGCGGCTACAGCGGGAGGGGCCGGTGACTACAACGGTGGAGGGGAAGGGTGCGCCCCAGCTTTTTGGCGTCTTAATTCGACTTGTTTCTCCCCCCGATCGGGTAACCACCCTTCACCCCTTGGCGCCCAACTCGCCAAAGGCAACATGACTCGGAATCCGACTATGTACGAGGGTTTTTAGGATTTTGATTCGTCACACGGGTTCTTGCTGATTGAATTTTGGCTTGGTGGGAGATTGTATAAACTGTACTTCTTCTACGTAGATAAACTTTAAACCTCACACAACTTAGCGACATGCTAAAAAAAATATTGTTATAACCAAGAATGAATTGTGCTCCTGGAAAAATGAGAAAACGAGTACTAAAAAAAAAAATTTAAACTTAATATAGGTGTAAATTGCGTTAAAACATAGTTGATTATTATGAAATTAGAGTATTATATTATTGAACTACCTTTTCCTGTGGCTTGGCTCGCGTTACTCGCCGTCACGCCTCACCCTACATATAAAAAATTGCTGGAATGCCTAAAATTGGAATTTTCATTGAATTTGTTTCTTAGCAACAAATAAATAAATAATAAAATGGATTTTTAGATTTTGTTTTACAAATGTTTTATCTTGCGTAAAAAATATACTTTTTAAGTAGGCCTATTAATTTTATTATGATCGGTTGAGTAGCTTTCGCGAGAAAGCGTAACAAACAAATGGACATTCAAATTTATAATATTATATAAGAAGGGATTCTTTCTGCATAACTTACGAGTTGGGATTGAAATGATGACAATTTCGTTCAAATACCTACAAATTTCAAGACAAACGTGACTTTAGAAACCGTCAGGAGAATGCAGAGATGTAATCGATTTCCAAAGAAGGTTGTAGTTTAATTGTGGTGTTCCTCAAGTATCGGAGGCCATTTTTAATGACCATGGCTGTTGAGTTCTATAAAAAATACTATTTCAATGTTCGGACTATATAATCAATTTCTCTCAAGATAAGTTTCAACTGATATATTTTAATGGGCTTGCATATTTAAAACACAGTATTCCTCTATTACGACCCCATGGAATTTTTAAGTGCGTAATTCTTTTGCTACATGCAATTTGTTTTAAAATTATTAAATCACTACCAGATGAAAGTAAAAACAACATTATTATCTAAGCATATTAATAACCAATCAACATTATACATGATGTTATTTTCTTGTTAAACAATTTTTTTTATACATACGGAGCAATTTAATAAAAACAAAATGAACAAATTGCTCAAAAAAAGTTTGTGGGACGAAAAAACACGAGGGAACAGGATTAGGCAAAATCCTCAACGCATAACCTCTTGATTTACCATACGTTAATATTATAGCTTACTATAAGCATAAAGGATTTTTCACTGCTTGCACGGACACTTCACCGCGAAGAGATTCTCAAGCAGCAGAGGTAGAGCACCCCTTGAAATATAACTTGTAACACTTCCCTGTTCACCCAAGCGCCCCTCACTTCCTTCCCACCGGGATTATCGCCCATTACATGTACAGTGTGCAGCATGTATAGTGTGACGGTGTAACGGCCGCTGCGCTGTGTCGTGTATGCGCGGCGGACGCGACGCGGCTGCTAATGAACTCGAACCCGCGACACTCCGTGCGGCGGATTAGCGGCAACATGGCGGCCGCCGCGTGCCGGGTAAGTGGTATATGGCCGGAGTGTCGGCGGGATAGCTAGAGGATACTGCGGCAATGTAATGCATTGTCGTGGATATTGAGGGGATGATAATATAAAAGCTATGCAACTATAGTTTTTAAAATCTAAATTACACAGTACAAGACTAAAGACGCGACCCAATGTGCAATTAGGTATACGGTACTTCTAGTTTGACGATAGTCGCGAGTTTCCTGAGCCGATTTTACTCCCTCCGTTTCGTTTACCCGGATAGTCTTTGTATTATTTGTCCCAATTACGCTTGGACAAAAAAATGGTTACTTTGGGAAAATGGTTGCTATAGCGATAGAACTACGTTAAAAGGCACAAAATATTGGTTGGTGGTTGAGCTGCAATATCGTTTGTCAACAACGCTCGCGCCTCAGGATAGCGGTCGCAGGAGCGGCAGGACCGCGTTTTAATGTACATAAGTCGCGTGTAGAATCGACGATGAGGCCGCGAAAAAACGCAGCAAATAGCTATTATCACGTTTTGCACAGGCGAGCACTGTAGGCACGTACGGGGGTATCGAGTACTCCGGATTGTGGAGTTAGGGCCTACATAGGAATTTAGTTTGTGGGCTGTTACTCCATTATACTTTATATAGTGTTCAGATTTTGTTGATATACTCCCCAAAATGTTTAACATTGATACATTTGCATTTTGGTTGTTTGCAGCCGTTTTCTCCGGCATTAGAGGCTATACTTTAGAGAGGGTCGGTTTTATTTTTCCCCTGATGGGAGGGGAACGAAATGTTTTTAAGTTGAACATGTATTAATTGGTTACTGGGTATTTAAATACAATAGCAACTGCAATGCTAGGAAAGGGGGTACGCCACTCACTGATGCAACTCATTTTTATAGCAACCGAGTAGGCTACATGTGTATAACGGAGGTAATCCACCGAGGAATTTTGTGGCCAGCATCGGCACAATTTTAAGTGTCCTAACCCCACTAATAAATCAAAACACCCGCCTCGCTCTAATAATTAGATTTCTTGTAGTGGCAGTCGTAGTGGGTCGCAGCGCAGCCTGTAGGCCACTCGTGCAGCGAGCGAGTTACTCTAACCAGTTCAAGTGACACTCCACGCTCGCCGCGCCTGCAGTTGAGGGCCCGCACTGTTTAATTACCGCATTGGACGCTTTGTGCCAAACAAAGTCCCAAAGTCCCTGCGGTGGGAACGCTACAGTGTCGACATTGTTTCAGCCCAGCTGACCGCGTCGTCCATTGTTGCCAACTCAGCTCAATGTTGCGATCAGCTGTTTACTTCACCTGCTCGCGGCCTCTCCAATGTAACATTGCTGTGTGTCGAGTGTTTCTTTTATTGGTATTTAACTGTACCCTCTTGTAGAGTTGTGGTCCAATACCGCGCGAGGCTATGTGCTACGAAAACAATGGAATGGCTATAATAGGGATATTAACAATTCAACAACCCCTGCATGGGTTTCAATTTCGATTGGAAAAAATATTTAAGGTGCTGACAAAAAGTTTTATTGGATATCGTTAGTGTGTGAAAATAAACGATTTTAATGTAGTGTTTAGGGTATGTAGGTTGAAAAATTGCTGGGCTAGAAAATGTCAAGATTTTGTTAACATACAGGTTAACAAGCTTTAAGACTTTTAAGACTAATAAGACTAATAAGACTTTTATAATGTTTGATGTAAATTTATTTGGAAACTTAATGCACATCTTGAAATGTTATTTTTATCCAACAAACACATTGAAAATGTTATGGTAAAATTGTAACAAGTTGCAAATATGTCTTATGAAAGTTATTTGAAAAAACTTTACATACAAAAATAGTACTTTAATACTATAAGCTGAAAATATCCATTAAATACCATCACAAAAAGAACTAAATATCCGTTAAATACCATCACAAAAAGAACTAAACCCAACCAAATGTTCAAACCTCAGCTGATAGGGCAAAGGATTGGTATCCTTAGTAGGCCTAATATTTGTTTTCAGAATTCACACGTCGATTGAAATCAAATACAGTACAGTAAAATCTACGCCGACAAAGTCGAACTACGGCGAGTTTTTATCAAATCTAGACGAATTAATTTTTAAGGTATGTCGTCGCCCGACTTTGGCGTGGTCCCGAGTAATTAGAAGAAAAAAGATGAATTAAAATCCCTTTGATTCATTTTGTGCCTTCGTCAAATTCGTTCAAAACTCTCGCACGTGTCTGCTTTATACGTATTCTCTAAGATAATTCAAGAACCCAAAGCAACTATAGTGGTTCCGGTAGATTTACACAATAACCAACCGTTGACGAAACAAAATTTCAGGATCCTGCACTGAATGTCAATTCGATTCCCAAAAAGACTTTTCACCTTCCTCCAAGAGGTTGTTTTCAATCACCGCCAGTCACATTGTTTAGAGTGGAGGAGCAAGTCACACGCAGGTCCGAGATGTTCCCGCGGGCAGGGACGGGATGCGGGCAGGATGGGGATGGGATGGGATGGGGGTCGAGCGGCGTGCAGGTGGAGTCACAGCCAGCGGGGCGCAGCGCGGCGACAATACGTCTCCGGGCACTCGACGTCGTTGTCAAGACTACAAGAGGCGCGTACTGTAGCTACTGTACAGTGCACATCCTTCTGGGGACGGGATTTTTTCAAGGGAATCTCTTCTTGCTCAGTTACGGTATTTTTTTCTGTTGCTGTTGTAGTTTTGAAATTGTTTTACTACTCTACTACTATCTGCGGATATACAGTGTGTTGAACTTGAACACGATGTTTTAAAGCTAAAAAATGTACTAATGTAACATCGTTTTGAGTCATATAATGTTTGAAAATATTGTAGGTACTTAAATGTTGTATAGGTTACAAATCATTGCGAATACTGAAAAAGAACACGAAACAGTCCAACTGCTTAATTCGCTACACCCTTGTTAAACATTCCTAGTTCAAAACTTACTTCTTAGCGTATTATAATTTTCTTAATTTTTCTGGTCATGAGAATAATTGGCTAACGTCGGAGCTTGCTAAACAAGGATTGGATGGAGTTAGACTGTCCAGGGTAAACTGTCCAGGGTAAAGTACTGTTACTTGGCAACCTATTGACCACATATTTAAAACTTAACTTAAAGGCTATAATTTTTCATGTCTATTAGGAGAATAAAATGGAAAACGAGACGTTTTCAGTCATATAAAATAGTTTTTTATATATATAAAGTTAGACTCACTGAAATAATGCGCAACTGAAATAGGTGCAGACGGTACAGTAGAACACGTTTTATCACAAGTATTCATAATCTTTTTTTATAATTTTTAGTATACACAGAGTTTGTTGACATTTTGTGAGATCCTTATGCATCATTTCAAGTTATATCCCATTGAAATTTCAATCACAACAATGATCGTGTGATGGTGGTTTATTCGTTTATTGTTAGAGATGCCGTGCTCAGCAGGGATGGAGACTGACAGCTGTACAGATGGCTGTACACGACAGACATCGCTCCTCTTTCATCGGCACATTGCCTATATGGCCAAACTTCCGCCACTCAGTCCTGCCACTGGCCAATCACTCGTGAAACGCGGCGGCCCCAGGCCCAGGTAGCAACAACACGTCGAAACATCGCAGAAATCATCTTACTGGGAGTGACCGAGTTGGCCGGCGAACTACGTCAATGTACATTACATTTGGACTTCTTGATGCCAAATACTAGACGTATATATCCCCGTATATATCTCACCGATTAACTCAGCCAAGTAAAAAATACTGTATATTCTATCACTGACTGCGGTTTATAAGTTAATGTTCCTACTAACTCAGAAAAATTTACTTCACTAAATAGGAACAGAATGAATTTTAATGTAAAAATATAGTGCAATATTATTTCTAATAGTGTTGGCCTATATTAACTGTCATCTTGCCAGACATTATATCATGTATAGATTATCATATCATCAGTTATTCTCGCCTATTCTACTAGTTACTGAGTTACTATGTAAACATGATTTGAGTTTTATCTTGAGGCGATATGTGACTGTTCTTCTGTTCATTCTGGCCATTAACTTTTGAGGTGACCCTTAATACTGTTGGATTAGGCAATCTGTTCCAGCTAATTTTGCCCTCCAAACATCTAATCAAAGAGAACAATGTAGTCTGCCATTAAGGAAATGCAGTTTTCTGCACATTGAAGTTGCAATTACGATGTATTACAGTGTAAGTTGTCAAAACATGAATGTTAATTCAAATTTGGATTTGATTAAGTATACAGAATTGGGATTTTCAATGCAGGGAAAATTGTTACAACAAAATAAAAATATATAATAGACAGTAAATTTAATTCAGTAGAGAAACAAACTCAATATTCCCCTCGGCCTGTTAGTTGGCGTTCACTCTCCCTCTCAGCCACATAATCATCACCTCAATCTCTCTATTGACGAAACTCCGAGAAAACCGCGGCATCCCTTCCTCGCGGCGTTGTTGGCGGATTTAAGTCACCTTTAAATGAGTTGCCTTTACATTGACAGCGCGCCGGTGAAAGGCCGGGGCCATCTCGCGGTATAATGGGCGGGACCGGGGCAGTGTTGGGCAGTATGGGGCTGTTTGGGCCCAATTTGTCCGGCGGTGCTTCTGTTTACTGCTCGCTATTGTGCGACTGTCCGGCCTTTATGGGTTCCGCCGCCGCCGCCGCCAGGCCACAACAAAAACACCATCATGGGCGCGACTCGGTTTTTAAGACTTTCTGACCACAAGGACGAGGAGAATGAGGGTAATATTGGGATCTGAATGGAGGAAAAGCAATATTTTTGATTTTGTTACTCTTTTAACGCTGTCGGTAAAGGAGGTTTTAGAAAACAAATTATTTGTCGTTTTCCCAAGTATGTAGCGTGCTTTGGCCATCAAGTTAAAAAAAAAAAAAAAAAAAACAATAAACCTCCGCCAAAATAATGCAAAAACGGCCGCTAAAAATATAACACACAAAAATGTTGTACAAGACTACAAGAGGCACGTCGTTATTATGGTAAATGGTCATATTCTCCGGTAGGCCTACATTCGTGCGGAACGGGGGTTTAGCCACGTTCACTTGGTACTTGAAGATCGCTCTGATTTCAACCAAAAAATTAACCTAAATCTACTATTAGCGATTTAAGCTATGCCCCTAAAACTAGCTTTAAGTGTATTTCGTTTTAAATTGTATTTAAAAAACGAATTCGGAGAACTTTTGGTACAGTTGAAGATGTTATATTTGTATTAAAATGATTACTCAAGTAAAATTTTAGATTTTTATAATTTAAATTTATTTATTATTTTTTATATTTAATTTTTTATTTATATTTAATGATTTTTTTATGTAAAATGATTAAAAAAATTTTCATGCGACAATATTTATCATTCGGCTTGAAATCAGCCTGTTTTTTGCTCTCTCAATAGTACAAAAAAGTTTCTTTTTTGTCCTAGGACTGAAAAATCAGCTGGAATATTTATATTTTTAGGGCCTTGGACTGAAAAGTCTGCTGATTTATAAGTACATTGTAAATAATTTATTAATTTAGATATGTAGAATTTTGAAATTATAACGTTACTAGCTGTTGCCTGTCACAGCTTCGCCCGTGATTAAATTCATTTTACATGTAATAATATCTCTTTAAAGAGCAACGAAATCTTCTTTCTTAAGAATCGTGTAAGCAGGGCATTGAATTTTGAAAAAAAAAATTCTTAATGAGCACATATGAGCAAAGAGGAACGAATATGTCAAATTTCAAACCCCATACGTAGCGGGCTCTAAAGGACTTCAAAAACTATTTTTGCAAAACCATTTTTTATTTAGTAGGCAACATAACAAGTAAAAAGGGCAAATTTCAACCCTGTAGGCTATATAGTAATTTTGAAGTCCAGTGGGGCGGAGCCCTAAAGGACTTCAAGGACTTTATTTTGTAAAACCCTTAGTGAGTACATATGAGTAAAAAGAAACGTCCACGTTAAATTTCAACCTTGTATGCCCTAGAGTAATTTTGAAGTCCAGTGGGGCGGAGCCCTAAAAGACATCAAAAAATATCTTTGCATAACCTTTTCTTACTAAAAGACATCAAAAAATATCTTTGCATAACCTTTTCTTAGTGAGTACAAATGAGTAAAGAGGAACGTCCAAGTCAAGTTTCAACCCTGTACGCCTAAGAGTAATTTAGAAGTCCAGTGGGGCGGAGCCCTAAAGGACTTCAAAAACTATACTTGGAAAACCGTTTCTTATTGAATACCTATAAGCAAAGAGGAACATAAATACTAAATTTCAAACCCACTGGCCCTAGAGTGATTTTTAAGTCCAGTGGGGCGGAGCCCTAAAGGACTTCAAAAACTATACTTGGAAAACCGTTTCTTAATGAATACCTATAAGCAAAGAGGAACATAAATACTAAATTTCAAACCCACTGGCCCTGGAGTGATTTTTAGGTCCAGTGGGGCGGAGCCCTAAAGGTCTTCAAAAACTACAAAAACTAAAGTGACGGATATTTATTTATTTAGTCATGTACAATAATGTGAATATTGCGTTGACTATAGGCCTATTTGTCTTAAACAGACAGAGCCACCAGTTTAAATTGATCCCACTGTTGCAAAGTGCTGGTTTATCATAAGTAATAAATCAAATTTTACTTGTGTGCATGGTTATGATTTATAAATTCTTCAACACTATAAAAAGCATTATTTATTAAATAATTTCTTAGTTGTTTCCTAAACAATTTAGTATCATTAATCTGTCTAATGTTATCAGGTAGATGGTTAAAAAGTTTAGCCCCTGCATAACATGGTAATTTATGATAAATTTTTAGTCGGTGGAAATCAACTCGAAATAAGTTTTTATTTCTCGTGTCATAGTCATGTAAATTTGTACCTTGTTTTGAACTGCATTTTGTCAGAAAAAATTAATCGTTTGATAAATGTAAAGACCAGCTAGCGTTAAAATTTCCATATCGCGAAAAGCGTTACAATACCGTTAAAAAAATATATTTTTATATATTTTTTATTATTTATATTTTTATATTTATTTATTTATATTTATATATTTTATTATTATATTTTTTATATATTTTTATATATTTACCGTTAAAAAAATGGTAAAATGTTAAAAAGGGTAACCAAAAGTCGTAATTACATATATTTTATCTCCGATTTGAGTGGGCCTACAAAATAAGGGAAAAAGTAATAAAAACGTTTTAATGAATCTTTCTTTTATTTAACTTGAGGTAGGCATACATAATGGCTACCAAAATAGTATGTGCTATAAAAATAAATATTTAAAAAAATCACAGACAGTGCATATATTCATTTTTAAAGTCCTTAAATGCTTTCTACAAATATTTTTTGCTATTTACAAATAATTTACATTAATATAAAATAATGTACATAAACATTCTTATAAGCAATTTTAGAGTAACAACTATTACAGTATTGTCAAAAAGGCACTTGTTGTTTTTATAATAGGCTACTTTATTGCACTGGTAAATGCAAGTTTGGTCAATACTCTTGAACTAAAATTATTTAAAACTAATAAAGGCCAAGAAATTAAAATAATATGTCCAAACACAAAACAAAATCAAACATCCGTGACAAAAATTTGAATTAATCTAAACTATTTAAAAACTGACACCCATCAAAATAGATTTACACTATTTTTTCCATAATCAAAATTAAATACAACAGTACAAACTATAACAGTACAATATTTAAGTAAACAAATTAAAATGAAGTTTTATCAGTGTTTAAGAGAGTTTTATATTTAAATAAAGTCAAACTAAAGCTTTCAAATTAATTTGTTTCTAAAATTTTCGATCAAAATGGTATTGGTACGTGTATTTCCAAGACAACTACAATGGCTAGCCTAACATCAAAATAAAGCTTACGATAAAATAAATCAGGATTGTTTATTGGTACACTAGTAATTTAATTTAAAACCTGAAAAGCTTGAAACGTTTAATTATTTAATTAATTAGATACTATAAAACTATGTAATAAAAGCATCCTACATCGAAATTAATAATGCCCCTATAGCTAGAGTTTTATGAGATCAATCTTTACGTTTAAATTTGTTAAAATATTCAAGCAGATTGGTTAAAAACATAACTTCCTATGTCAATATTTGTAAAACCTGACAGTCTTGGATTGGAGTAAACATTTGGATAGTCCTGAGTGGGTTCTTGAGTAAAATATTTACAAAAATGCATGTCATTTTTTTAGAAACTGATAATACACTGTCGTAAGTTATACACGCATTATTTTGTAAATAGAATTGTTAAGTCCTATATATTTGATTAAAGTCTTGTATTTGAGCTTGAAATTACTTTATCATTTTTTTTAGTATATTAGGTGTACAACACCATGCTATATACTACCAGGAACATTCAAAGTGATTATTATTGAAAGGAGGAGTTTTACGATGAACTATGGGTCATTGTGTTTGAGGCAACCCTTGGTTATAATTCGTCCTTTATTGGTGAGTTTCAGTGGTCACTGGGAGGGTGGCGACAGGTGGAGCGGGATGTAGGGGTAGGACCGCTCGAAGGAGGTCTTGTACATGTCGCAGAGCAGGCGGACGATGGGGATGTCGCCGATGGTGCGGCGGAAGAAGAGCTCCTCGATGGTCTGCGAGGAGACGGCGCGCAGGGAGGGCAGCAGGAGCAGCAGCTTGCCGAAGCGGTAGGGCTGCGAGGGGTGGCGGTAGGTGACGTAGTGTTGCAACGTCATCTGGGTCTGGTCCTGGAACGAGGCTACGGACGTGACGTCACACAGCGAGCCGCCCTGCACCACTGGAACGGAAACGGTTACTGTTGTAGTAGCGAACAGCTGATCCCGTGTTAGGGGTTTCAGTCAACATAGTTAAACCATTGACTGTGTACACTAACGTGAATAGACCTCTCATCCAATGCATTTAGTCTGAGGCAAAAATTTGGAAGTTTCCTGTATGCGGCGCCAGAGTCACTGCCATCGATGTTGTTATTATTATTTAGATTACTAATTTTCAGTGCTGCTAAAACATTTCATCACTACATAAAAAAAACCTCCATTATAAAATGTTTAATCCTTGATTGAGAAGAGTGGTAGTACTGATTTGCCTATCATATCATATTACTCTTCTACTTCCATGTACGCCACACGAGATCACACCACCGTCAAAAAGTTTCAATCACGCCTATGCTATGAGAAGTCTACTCACGCTATAGTAAGATGCACGAAAATCTAGGTGGTGTTGAAATAGTCCGATGGAAATTTTAACAGCTGTGATCCCCCTCACCCCCTCTCGCACTGCAATGTTGTCATTTGTGGTTATGTTTACCATGTACAGTATAAAAATGGGTTTCAGAATAAATTTGGCAACAATGTATAGACTCTCATCGGACTATTTTAGTGAATTCTACTACAGGTACATAGCCAATAGTTAAACTATATATTGATTGATACAAAAGATAGGGAAGTTTGTCCACCGACGTTTCTATGGTAACCAATTTAATAGCCTGTTTACAGACCATTAAATCAAAGTGGTTTTAAAAACAAACAACAAAGAATCAGATGTTTCCCAAGTAAATTTCTGATTTTTTAAACTTATTGCGACCAATCAGAATAGCTAAAACTGGTTGAAAAGTAAACGAGGGTAAAGTGTGGGATATTTGAAAAAGAAACGTTGGGAATTATGGGTAAAGTGGCCCAAATCAACAGGCGACAAACTAACGTGTGTTTATCAATCTATATGTAGTTTAACCTCGTTGGTTTCAGTAATTACCAAAGAAAGGGTTGTCACTCAACTGCATATAATAAATAAAAGGCGCTCTGATGATTTTAAAACGATTGGATACCGCCATATGTGATATGGGCAAATCAGTGGTGTTGCAAATCCCCGTAATGGAAATTACCATTGGCTCTGGTAAATATTGTACAGTTTTATTTGAGATGGCGATTGCCAACAATGCTGATTCGCAAACTTCAATCAAATTATCAAGCTATTTCCTTTCAATAAATTATAGGTACTTCAATAAAGCAGCGTCCGCACTGGTCGAACATTCGTGGCGAACTTGTTCGGTGAACACAAAAATCAACAAACATTACAAACGAACAATTACCAGCCATATAATTTACATTTGAAATGGTTAGCAACGAACAAAAAAAGTTCGGAGGAACTTTGTTGTCACAAAACCTTGCTTGGGTAAAAAAATAATACATATATAATACATATTATTTCTTAAATTATAATAAAACCGTCAATGCTCCGCATATACATTCTGGTTCAAACTAAAACCTGGACAGGCTCCAAAATACATGGGAACTAGAATCAGCTAATTTGGATTGACAGCCCATAAAGTAGCTGTCATTAGTGGATCAAAATATGCGGCCGGCGCGGCGGTGTTGGTGTGGGTTCGGTGATATATCCCGCCTTGGTCATGGCCTAGGACAGTTGTGGACCACCTCGGTGGACGTTTCAATCTTGTGTCTCACCCACGCGAATGCGCGGCCATCGCAATAAACCTCAGACGCCCCGTTACCACGACATCGGCCCGCTATGGCCGGGCACACTCAGCTGATTTGAATAATCCGCGAGCACGCGACGGACGGATGGTCAAATTGGAATACAAGATTAAACGTTATTTACGATAAAGACTTGACACTTCTTTATTTAATTCGTTGTATTTTTTACTACTATCTCTGTAAAAAATACATTCCCTCACTTTTTTATTATCTAAAAATGGATTACTGACGTAGGTAAGGTTTTTTCAACGCTTAAGAATTTTAATTATTAATGACAACCCCATGTCATAACTAAGAGTAAATATTATTTATGTAGAGAGCTATAGAAGGAAATCACATACATTTTTTTTCTATTACAGTTTGTTGTGATACGTATTATTGTACATTTTATAAGCGTGGGACTTTTGTAAGATTAACTTTTTTTACTTAGCGCCTTAAAAGTAACAAATTTTCATAAAACACCTCAAACCCCTCCGATTTAAACCTTTGGCTATCTTTGATTGATAGCCTTTTAATGACTTTGAAATATAAAATCAACTGCTATCTTGAAAAAATTAATGGAGAAAATGCATTGTTACTCTCTATGGGATATCATGGTGATATTGAGCAATAACATTAAACTAATGTAAAGTGTTACTTATCTATAACAAAGGAGGAAGTTTGCGTTACATTATTGTTCCCACGCACAATTGACCAAACCAGTCCAGGATAAATAAGCTTAACTCTAGCCAGTTGTAATTGCGCTGAGTTGTTACCCACCGGTCTTGAAGAGCACGATGGCGCGCAGCAGGTTGTACTCCGTGGCATCCAGGTGGAGGCCGCGTAGCTTGGCGATGGTCTCCTGGAACAGCGCCACGTCGTGGGCCAGGTCCCGGGAGTCCCTCAGGAGCAGGGTCAGGTCCAGAGGGGGGAAGTGCTCGGCGGCACCCAGCACGAACAGCTCTCGCCAGCTCTCCTCCAGCAGTAGCAACTGTGACAGACATAGCAGTGAAATGGCAGGACAAGGAACACACCGACTAGAAAACTAGTTCAGTGATAAATGACAAAATCGTCCAGTAAAATATCACGAGAATACGACATAAAAAATCAACACAATTGACAGTCATAGTATGACAAAGAAATCGGCAAAAACTGATACTCAAGTTATATTATTAGATTGTAATTTGTAAACAGTAGTTCAAATCACAATGAAGAGTTATCATTTTGTTTGTATGAGAGTTCAAATGCACAACTCATGAGTTCAACTTGCCATGACAGCGTGTTATCGGCTGTAAATGACTAATACATCGCATCACGACTGTAAATTACTGATGAATGAATCACAGTAAAATTGTTCAACATCGGCTGCTTGTAAAATAGTAGGATTATTGAAATGCTCTTAATTTAAATTCATATTGCGGTTGTACTTCAAAGTTTGGCTTACGTTCTCTCTGTTTTATACCAGAGAGGTGTAAAGGAGATGGCAAGATAAAAACTGAGTTTAAATGGATTAAATGAGAAGCCCTTGGAAAAAGTTGGCTAATTTTATGTGTCACTCAAATACAACAACAAATATTATTCCTTGAGTATTATCCCGAGACAATATTGCATTTTCATGAGTCCTGGTACCTCGCTAAATTAAAACTTTAAAACGCTAGCAAAAATTACATGAATGGTGGGTTGAGGTAGACTAACCTGGTCCTTGAGGGCGAGGTAGGTGAAGGCGGGGACGCTCTTGATCCAGGTGACGGTCATGAACAGGATCCTGGCGGCGTACTCGCTGATGGACTCGGGGGTGTTAAACATGAGTGGCGGCGGCAGCGAGCACGGCTCCTGGTGGACAGAGGAGGAGATGATGAATGTGACACAAGTAGGTAGCTAGTGGTGAGATGCTGGTACAGGTGACGGTCATGAACAGGATCCTGGCGGCGTACTCGCTGATGGACTGGGGGGTGTTGAATATGAGCGGCGGCTGCAGCGAGCACGGCTCCTGGTGGTCAGAGGAGGAGATGATGAATGTGACACTAGTGGAGAGATGCTGGTACAGGTGACGGTCATGAACAGGATCCTGGCGGCGTACTCGCTGATGGACTCGGGGGTGTTGAACATGAGCGGCGGCGGCAGCGAGCACGGCTCCTGGTGGACAGAGGAGGAGATGATGAATGTGACACAAGTAGGTAGCTAGTGGTGAGATGCTGGTACAGGTGACGGTCATGAACAGGATCCTGGCGGCGTACTTGCTGATGGACTGGAGGTGTTGAATATGAGCGGCGGCTGCAGCGAGCACGGCTCCTGGTGGTCAGAGGAGGAGATGATGAATGTGACACAAGTAGGTAGCTAGTGGTGAGATGCTGGTACAGGTGACGGTCATGAACAGGATCCTGGCGGCGTACTCGCTGATGGACTCGGGGGTGTTAAATATGAGTGGCGGCGGCAGCGAGCACGGCTCCTGGTGGACAGAGGAGGAGATGATGAATGTGACACAAGTAGGTAGCTAGTGGTGAGATGCTGGTACAGGTGACGGTCATGAACAGGATCCTGGCGGCGTACTCGCTGATGGACTGGGGGGTGTTGAACATGAGCGGCGGCGGCAGCGAGCACGGCTCCTGATGGACAGAGGAGGAGATAATGAATGTGACACTAGTGGAGAGATGCTGGTACAGGTGACGGTCATGAACAGGATCCTGGCGGCGTACTCGCTGACGGACTCGGGGGTGTTAAACATGAGTGGCGGCGGCAGCGAGCACGGCTCCTGGTGGACAGAGGAGGAGATGATGAATGTGACACAAGTAGACACAAGTGGTGAGATGCTGGTACAGGTGACGGTCATGAACAGGATCCTGGCGGCGTACTCGCTGATGGACTGGGGGTGTTGAATATGAGCGGCGGCTGCAGCGAGCACGGCTCCTGGTGGTCAGAGGAGGAGATGATGAATGTGACACAAGTAGGTAGCTAGTGGTGAGATGCTGGTACAGGTGACGGTCATGAACAGGATCCTGGCGGCGTACTCGCTGATGGACTGGGGGGTGTTGAACATGAGCGGCGGTGGCAGCGAGCACGGCTCCTGATGGACAGAGGAGGAGATAATGAATGTGACACTAGTGGAGAGATGCTGGTACAGGTGACGGTCATGAACAGGATCCTGGCGGCGTACTCGCTGATGGACTCGGGGGTGTTAAACATGAGTGGCGGCGGCAGCGAGCACGGCTCCTGGTGGACAGAGGAGGAGATGATGAATGTGACACAAGTAGGTAGCTAGTGGTGAGATGCTGGTACAGGTGACGGTCATGAACAGGATCCTGGCGGCGTACTCGCTGATGGACTGGGGGTGTTGAATATGAGCGGCGGCTGCAGCGAGCACGGCTCCTGGTGGTCAGAGGAGGAGATGATGAATGTGACACAAGTAGGTAGCTAGTGGTGAGATGCTGGTACAGGTGTCGGTCATGAACAGGATCCTGGCGGCGTACTCGCTGATGGACTGGGGGGTGTTGAATATGAGCGGCGGCTGCAGCGAGCACGGCTCCTGGTGGTCAGAGGAGGAGATGATGAATGTGACACTAGTGGAGAGATGCTGGTACAGGTGACGGTCATGAACAGGATCCTGGCGGCGTACTCGCTGATGGACTCGGGGGTGTTGAACATGAGCGGCGGCGGCAGCGAGCACGGCTCCTGATGGACAGAGGAGGAGATGATTAGTGTAACACAAGTAGCTAGTGGGGAGATACTGGTGCAGGTAAGGAGTTTTGCAATACTATTACAGAGTTTCCAAAATTACATCGACATAATATCTTCAATTCATGTGTCGCAGAGTTAGGTAATAAGGAATTTTAATGTTATCTTCAGTATCCTAAGAGAAAAAACCTTCCTCTAACAAATTGTGCTATTTACTTTAATGGCCGGATTAAGTGATTGGTAAGTGATTGGTATTTATTGCGAATACACTTACGCTTCTAAATTCGTAGAATCCTTTAAAACGTTTTAAATAAAAATAATTGAGTTATTATATTTTTAGTTACCTGATCATGATAGTTGACATTTTGTGATATTGCACTTGTAATGCTGCCACTTAGCAAGTTATCCTTTTACTTAAATGAATCAGTGTGTTAAGCGTTAAACGTACTGTGAACCTCGATGATGAGCAAATTGGAAGCAAGGGAATAATATCACTTTCATTGCTAGAGGCAATGGTCATAATAAATGAGGATACATTATACATTCTACGTTTCATGTAGTTAAAAGCAACCAATCAAATATTCATCTCCTAATTAATTACAAGATGGACCTCGATCCCCCCGAGGCGCAACAGAGGTGCTGTAATTGGCCGACGTGTTATACAGACCTTGGGCAGAGGCGTGGTGAAGAAGAAGGGCGGCGGTGGCAGGAGGTGGGCGGGGGGCGAGGGCCGAGGGGGCGACGCCGTGGAGGACGACACCTTGGGCAGCGCTAGGTCCAGGACCGAGGGTGCGGAGGAGGGCGGCGACAGCGGCTCAGCGTCCTTGAAGAACAGAGCCATCTGCCGACGAAGAGTCGAGTTGCGGGGCCCCCTCTCGTGCTGCACTGCTGCAATGGGGAAAGCATATCTTAGAGTTGATTGAAAACAACATGTTCAAACGGCTTGAGCGTTATATGTTAATGACTAGCAAATGATACATGCGCATATTTACTGCCGATCAAATCCTGGTCTGACGTTTGTGTTCGTCACTAGAAGACTGATTTGTTTTCTGTGTAAATCGATGCTTCTTCAACTTGGAGTCAGGGTGACTCAATATGGTAACAATAACCTGACAAGTAATCAGAACCCACAAAATTTATAGAAATTCGGGACTGCATAGCTACAGAATAGGCCTATAGCGTCTAATTTAATTTCATGTTGAACAACTGATTACAATATCCTCTAAAAACAAACCAAGCGGCTAAGAAATCAATTTTTTAACATATCCAATGACAGATCATTTTCGCGACGTTAAGCAAGATCTTCGGGTCGCTGAAGAACTGTGCTCCATGTGAGCAGCTAATTTCACTCTCCGCCGTCAAAAAACTCCTTGAACGAAATCTAAACCTTGGAATACATTGAACATTGGTTGTCGAAAGTTGAGCGTCAGTTGTACGTACCATCCTTGTTCATGCCGGCCTGGACGCATTTCCTCAGCCTGCAGGCTCGGCACTGGTTCCTGTGCGTCTTGTCCACCACGCAGCTACCCTCACACTTGGCCTTGCACACGTACTGTCTGTTGCGCCGGATCGACCTCTGCACAAACCACAACCTCGATAACATACAACAACCAACAATCTCAATATGAGAAAACTCGAATATATAGTTAATTTGACTTACAAGTTAACATGGCAGTCAATAAATTACTCTTTCTTTTGAATGGACGGTGGTGGTTTATTCCTTTGTTAGTGAAATTCTTATTTAAAGGTGTGCTGCTGATTTCTGATTGAAAAAATATTTGGCATCAATAATTTTTTAATCTTTGTTTCCATAAATGTTCAAAAATTACTAAAGTCCTACGGTGAGAAGAGAAGCGATATTTTTTGCGACCAAAATTATGTCATGGGCCAATCAAAATTAATTTCCTATGTGATATCTTCACCTTATTAAGTCTTGAGCCATTTTAATGTAGAAAAACAAGATGCTGTCATTTGTAGGTCTAATTATCAGTAAGTGTTGATATAATTATAGTTTAAAACGACTAAAAAATGTATAGTTTGGTCAAAACATCTGTAGCCAGAAGGCAGCCACTGCTATATAGTATTGTAGGTCAATCAAGGGGATCGACGGGCAGCTGGGAGAAGTCATCCCGAGGAGGATCCAACATGGCTGCCGAGTGGTGGGGGGAGGGGAGGGGGGACCCAGGTGTCTTGTCCCTAGGTCTCCATTGAGCTAATGTTTATCTCCTCGCCCCATCCCCTGCGGCACCCATCACTGCAGCACCCATCGCCCGTAGTCACCCATAGCACATCTCATCGCCGATGGCTTTGTTGGAGTCACCGATTCACTGGCGCGCACATTGATTGTAGGGGAGATCCCTACTGGGGCGCTAATTGTTAAATCACCCTTTTTGAATTTAATGATTATTTTGACTTCTAATCAGAAAAGACATAACCCTTTCAGATGAATTTCGAATAGAAGTCAGGCAATAGAATAATTTAATTGTTTTATTAAATTGTATCGAAAAATAGTGATATTTACCTTGAAGAAACCGGCACACCTGAAACAAAATGACACATATTAGATGAATGGATCGAAGAAAAGTGTGTTAATAAATGTGGAATATATTATTACACTGTTTTATATTATTAAATAGCATAGTATAGAAGAGAAATGTTAGTTTGTAAAAAACATCATATGATACCTTAGATTACACCGACATAATTACAGCAACACCAAATATAAAAATAACTTAAAATCATGTCAATTACACAACACGTTCGCGGCGGCATGGGAGCGATCGCTCCCACGCGGAACCCTAATGCCATCCTGATGGGTGGGATACGGTGGGATCGCTCCCAAGCTGCACTGCTTTACATTATGATTTATTTTTAAGCCAGGATCTGAGCTAGAAATCTGAAGCTTTGCACAGCACTGCTCAATAGTACAATGTATTTCGGGACCACGTGGGTTTTTACTGGACAGTGCTGCTGCTACGGTGGGTTTTACAATTTTCACATTCAGGATGGTGATGAGGTTCGAGCAAAAACCTCGCCGCCGCGAACGTGTTAATAGAGATAAATTAGGATACACTTCTACGTTAAAATAATCCGCTTTGTTTTGGTACACATTTCTGATTCTAAATACAGTATCCCAGAGCGAGTTTTATCAATAATTTTGTAAACCCTCCAAATTGTCAGAAATATAGTTAAAACCCAATAAAGGTTGAATGTTTAATGTGGAAATAAGCAGTAGCGGATTTACGAAGGTTGGGGCCCTAGGCCAACTTTTCTGTGGGACCCTCCTCCTCCCCCCCTCATCATTGACCGAAGTATGATACTAAAATCCTTAAATTAAGCTAGATTCGTCCTTAATTTTTTATCCTATGCTCTGGTGCGAGTAAAGTGTAATAGTATGTGTACACTCTGATCTCTGAGAACGAACTCGTCCTGAAAAGATGCTGAATTATCCAGCTGCTAAATAGGGGTGGGGAATGAGGCCCATTATGCTTTATCATTGACTATATCCATAGTCAATGGATCTATGCTATAACTGGAGTCACTACTCTATGTTCAAACGCTTGTGAAAAACGTGCCGCTGTATTTTAGGGATATTATGTCCGTTACGTTGGTCAAATTGCTGTTGGTGGGAGGCTATCAAAATATTTAAGATGGCTATCCGTACTCAATTTTACCAAACTGTATTGAATAGTGTAGGTGCAATGGGGTCCTTATTGATTTGAATTACTTTGTTAATATTACTATATTGGTACAAATTTGTTGCTTTCTGAATTTTTATACTTATGGTACACAAACTTTTTATATACAACTTTGATTCACAAAATGGTAATGGTTTTAGAAAATCTTTAACTAACTTTAGTTTTAATGTCATCTAGATTTTGCATTTTGACAGCGTCTCACCAATAGCAAACTGGCAACCAAAAAACATCAACGGGAAAGCGGTGCACTTTCCCAGTGCAAATTTAGTTACCTCAGTGCACTTTCCAAGACGCAGAGAGGTAAATTCAGTTAGTTATAATAAAAAGCCCAAAGGGGCCGCCGCGTCGTTGCCCAGTGTTGCCACCAATATGAATGTGACTTAACCTACAGGTAGCTCATGATCACCCGAAAATGACATGGAAGACGGCAGACGCCACAATGACTTCATCAAAGTCTCTCTTTGTGTTGTGAATTTACGGGTTTTCAACTAAAATAGTCTGCCAAAAATAAAAAAATTGCTCCATCAGGGCTGAAAGCTAATGTTAATCTTTACCGTGCAAGTACATCCTTAAAAAATATATGTATATTTGGGACTCCGTGCGGCCCCCCTGCAGCCCGCGGCCCTAGGCCAGGGCCTAGTCGGCCTAGAGGTAAATCCGCCACTGGAAATAAGTTATCTTTTTGAAGGTTTGTTGCTGGGCCAAGTTGCCAATTTTGTAATGAGGCTTTTAATTTTACAACCGGTTAACGTTAAATAGAAAGAAGCCCGAGGTTTGGACTATTCCTCATCAAAACGTAAAAAAATTCCACAGGCTTTGAAATGCACAAACAATTCTATGTACAGGCCTGCTGTGTTTTGAACAACAATTGTTGGTTTAAAGTTAGTATCTTAATGCAATACAAAATTGAATAAAAATGTACGAACAAAAACTCTTGAGAAAGTAACTAAAAATGTTTATCTTTACCTAAAATTAATATCTCATTTAAATGGATAGCGTCCATCAAGCATCACTCACCCGTCACAGGCGAAGATCCCGTAGTGTTTGCCGCTCGAGTGGTCCTGGCACACTTTGCACGGTATGTCGTACAGTATCCGACCTGCAACAGGCAACACATGTCACATGACGTCAGTTCCGGTGTTCCGGTGTCCGGTGTGCAGGAACGCGGGAACCGGGGGCGATCAGCTGATCAGCCGATGGGGCAGCGGAGGCGGTGGACCGTGGATAATGATAGTGATAGTGATAGCCTCCCCTGGCATGTGTCATGGGGAAATCTTGGTTCTCATGGGCCACGGGACAGAGCAGCATCAGGTGGCACGACAGATGGGGAAGCGATTAGCGAGCATGGGCTGGACAGGCCATTACTGCATTGAGTGATTGTTATGTGTTATTGTCGGCAAAAGAATGAATAGTACGTGGATTATGGATTATGAAAGGTAAAATCGGACAAATCGATCCAAATTCAATTTTACCCACGTATACAATGACAATGGTCAGTTTATTATTCATAATCTAAAACGTTTCATATCTTAGTAGAATTTTTAAAGTTTGTTATATGGAATCGGTTCAAACCTAGCTTAAAACGAGCTACTGGACTTGTCTAATGTCGACGTATTTTTATAGATAAGATCATTAAATAGCTAAATAGCAAAACTCTTCAACTGGCTGTATAATCCCACAGTTAGTTAAAATGTGTAATGTCCTAAAAAGATAGAAGAGTAAAAGTAATTCAATACTCTTTGAATACAAATTTTGAGCACATTAAAAATAATTTCCAAAAACAAAAGGGTGGAACTGGGTTGGACGACCTAACTTAAAATATGCATCTTTGCTCTGAAATAGTGAATTCATGAAATATTAAATTAAATACTTACAGAGTTATAGTATATGATATATAAAAAAAAATCAATTTTCTTCCCGGTCAAAATTAGGCTAGCTATAATCCACATATAGCTCAATAGCTTATTTTATAGAGCAACGCACAAAAAAAATTAGAACACAGTGAGCATAGTGTTGGTATAGGCCCTAAGCCCTAATTTGCCTACAAATAATTCGGGAAAATATTCAATATTCTGACACTATTTTAAAGAAAAAGGTTAATATTATTACGTAAAAAATTGTTTCGGACAGTGCGTTTACTCTTTATGTTTAATTTTTGAGCCATAAAACTTGAGAATGAATAAACTTTACCAAGGAAAGGAGGGTTTGCTATTTATCTTACGAGGAAAGCGAGTTTAAAATAAACATTTTTACTTAATTGAGTCCCTTTCTCAAATGACGCAAAGCATGAACAGTCTACAGAGTCAGCCCGACGCGTCGGAACAAATTGTAAGTAAACAATCAATTCCAAATTCGTCATTGTTTGCCCGGTGTCAGCTCTGATTGTGGGGGGCCCTGGTGTAAAGACGGAAATCGGTAGTGTTGCCAACATGACAGAGGCACTTGTCGATAATGAGGGGTGTAGTGGGACCTGCACCGGAAACGCTCAAGACTTCCGGTCTGCGTACACACACCTACACGCACACGCACGCAGCGGCCTTGCATTGTACGGCGGTGCGGTACGGCGCGGTGGGCGCGTATCAATCAAAACAAAATCGCCGTCAAGCGGACAATATGTTCGCTAATTGATACCTGTTATAAGTTATGACCTTTTTGGCTGACTCTAGTGGCTAGAGGGTGTCGCGGGCGGTAACAGTGATTAGTACACATGATACGGCAGTAAAACAAACATACACTATGATGGCGTGTTATAATGTGAAATATTAGACAAAATTTCTTGTGTTTTATTTCCATTCAATTGTACCTAATTATAAAACAGATTTAAAAAAAGCGACACAGAAAGGCAAAGACTGTTTGAACTTTGACAATCACAAAATCAAATAAATCAGAAAGAAATCAAATGCAGATTTAGAGTCTATAAGTTTAAAAAAGATGTTGCAATAGTTTATTGTTTTAACTGATGGTTTCTTAATATCTATTGACGAGAGAGTCAGAGCGAAGTTGACTCAGTTATCTCTGTCATTACCGGCCGATGAAGAGTCAACAAGTGATGAATGTGGCGAGAAAGAGAACGTGGGAGTGTTCTGTAAAGCGTAAAAGGAATATTACTTTGATACAATGGTTATTAAAAACCACTCTCTTCATTGGGCGATTACGTAAAACTTTTCTATTTGAACAAATATTACTATCCTTGCGAAGCGTTGCATCGATCAATTCGGTTGACAGCGCAGTTAGATTAATCAATCTAATTCTCAAAGAAATGTTGCATCTTTCAAAAATTGACAATCATTAATGACAAATTAAATAAAAACGATCCATTTCAAGCGGTTGTTGCATTTAATAAAAATCCACCCCAAAACACAGATTTTACGGTATTAATTTTGCCTACAATTATAATTTTACACATTCTTACTTATTGTTACTTAGTTTTTTCCCTCATACATCTTTTGTTTATTAATGAGATTGCTTTATAACAAGTACCGGGGAGCCGAGCTTCGCTCTATAATTATGTTGTAAAATGTTACAAAATGTTTAAAGTTACATTTAAGTTTATTAAGTGAGGTTGAGATGTCAGAGCACGCCTTCAGTCTTCCCTTTTCTATAGGTTTTTTTACTTCCTCCTCGAGAATGTTGGGGTGGGAGAAAAGTATTTAAAATGTAAACAAAGAACTTAAACTTACGATAAAGGTTTTTGAGTAGTATTTTCCTAAAATAACATTTTCAATCTATCTATAAAAATGAAAGTATGTATCTTTAAAAACGAAAGCTTTGTGTGTCCTGAATAGGCGCAAAGACTACTGGACCGATTGACCTGAGGTTTTGTAAAACTATACTTTATTTATCTAGCAGAAAGATTGATAGGCCTATTCCTGTTATTTATAAGCTTCTGGGCTTTGCCCTATTGGCCCTACATATGTATTGTACGGAGAAATTTAAACGTGTATACAATATAATTATAAAACTTGAAACTGGGCAAGTTTTGTTCAAATTTATTTATTCTTTAATTCAATTTATTAATATAAATAAACAGCTGTTAAAATTTATTCTTCACGGCACTTAATTATTTTGTTATTTTTGGTAATTTTACTTTTGCAAAATTATTAGACCATCTCTTTCCATTCAACCAATCTGCAGCATCTATACTTATTTATTACGCTAAGGTTTTTTTTTGTGTTGAGAACTCCTCCTACAAATTTTTAACCGATATTCAAGTTTTTGGTGTCGTTGGATAGGGCTTGTTCTGTAGTTGTTTCTGCTAAAAATCGATGAAAATCAGATATAAAATAAGGGCGCTTTACACAAATTAAATTTGAGATTTTCCCATTAGAATAACATTGGGTTTGGGTTGAACATTTTAAACATCTGTTAATGTATAGTTGTAAACACGTGTAGTTTTTTGTGATTACTGATATTCACAATATTGGATTGGTCGGTTGTCGTTAATTTAGAACAAATGTTACTTTTTATATTGCATCAAAATAAATTGCTCGATTCCGAGCAACAAGTAGACTAGTAATTCGTAAATAAAAATTACTTGTTGCGTTCTTACACCATTTACCATTTACCATCGAAGTCATCTCTGCAGTCCTTGAAGAGAGGGAGAGTCGTCAATTATTGCATGAATGTGTTTGTGTGTGTGTGTGTGTCAGTGTGTGTGTCATGTGTGGAGCATTTTATTTTTTATGGGAGTGTTCTTCTATAAACTCAGTTTGTAGTAAGGTCTTTCCAATGGATATTTTTAGTTGCTTTTTAAACATGGAGGCCTTATTAATTTCTTTGAGACTATTTGGCAACAAATTAAACATTTTTACCCCCATGTAATTAGGTGTTTTGCTGGTTTTGGTTAACCTATGGTGGTTTAAGTTAAGATTAGTTTGATTTCTCAAACTAAGATTGTGACAATTTATTCTTAGTTGAGGGGGATTTTATTTAATGTAAACTATTATTTCAAAGAGGAATAAGGAAATGACGCTTAGGATGCGGTTGAGAATGAAGGAAGGTTTGCAATGTTCCTGAGGTCCAACTTGTTCCATGATTCTGATTGCCTTCTTTTGTTGAATGAGGATTTTTTTATTATCTGTTTCATTTGCTGACCCCCAAACGATAATTCCATTCCAGACGTGAGAAGAAAAAAGTGCATGATACGCAGTTTTAGTTATGTCCTTGTTTGTTAATGTTCTGATTCGTTTGAGGGCGTAAAGCACTTGAGATAATTTCTTTTGTAGTTTGTCAATATGAGGCTTCCAGGTTAAATTATTGTCAACTATTAATACTATAAATTTTGTGGAGGATTGATCTGGAGCATTATTGGTTTGACGGCAATTTTTAGCAGGTAAGAAGTACGATGTTTTTTTCTCGGTTTATTTTCAGTCTCAGGTAGGCCTAGTTGCAGGCAGTTTCGGATGAGTGTAGGAGAAGGTCTACTGCTTGTTCATGGAAGTTAGGATTGGCTTTATCATTGGGAGATATAAATGAAGTGAAA
Source organism: Neoaliturus tenellus (assembly GCA_030545055.2). NCBI lineage: Eukaryota > Metazoa > Arthropoda > Insecta > Hemiptera > Cicadellidae > Neoaliturus > Neoaliturus tenellus. Next base: position 168,080,252 of record CM061533.1, on the reverse strand, counting down.
AATAGTACTTCAGAAATAATAAATAGGATCATTCCGATTTATTTTGTATTTAGTTTTTATTAAATTAGTTTAATTGTATATATAACTGTCGTGTCATCAGCGAACATAATACATTTTGACTGGTCTGTGAGGTGGTTAGGAAAGGAATTTACGTGTATGAGAAAAAGCAGTGGGCCGAGGATGGATCCTTGGGGAATTCCTTGCGTAGTGACGGTAGTGTTCTGGAGTGACGATCTTACTTTGACTTCATAGTTGTTGTTGAGGTGTTCTATTTCCACTATTTGCTTCCGGTTTGTGAGATAGTTTTTCAGCCAAAGTAGTGCATTGCCTGAGATATTAAGTTGAAGGAGTTTACTAATAAGGGTTGGATCGGTCCAGGCTATCAAAGGGGTTTTCTGTGTCTATGAAGATTCTGGTAGCTTGCTTCCTTTCCTCCCAAACTCCCGAGATGTCTTGACAAATTTGGGCCAGGGCTGTTGATGTTGATTTTCCTTTTCGGAACCCATGTTGCAAACCTGATATTAGACAGTTCTCTTCTAGATATTTGATTAATTGGTTGTGGATTGCTTTTTCAATGTATTTGGATAAAGTGGGCAGCACTGATACGGGTCGGTAATTTGATGCTTTGGAGTTTTCTCCTTTTTTGTATTTAGGGTAAACTAATTCTATTCTGGCTGCTTCAGGAATTTCATTTTGTTCTATGGAGGAGTTAATAATGTTTAATATGGGCAAAATTATTACTGTTTGACAATAACTGATTATTTTGTTGGATATTTGGTCGATTCCTGCAGAGTTTTTGGGTTTGAAGCTCTTAAACATATCTTGAAGATCTTTGATGCTGACTTTGTGAAACTGGGTCAGGCCTTAGAGTTTAAGCCTTACTTTCCCATAAGGATGTATCTGCTTATTCGTTTGTGTATAGGCCTACATGGACGCTACTTACATTTTTTAACATTTTTTTTATGATAGTATGTCAATTTTTTGCCACAGTCCACAATGTAGCTCGCTAAATGATGTCAATGATGTTGTTATTTCTAAGTCAACCCTTATTACTGAGTGGTGCAGTACAAAGAAAACCTGCATGAATGCTGAGAAGGTTCAGGATGTAACACTGTGTCTGGGCAGTAGATCCAGCAATGTCAAATCACTTAAGTTCTTGGGGTTTCATTTGCAGTCCAATATTAAGTGGCAAACACACATTGATTATTTGGCTTAAAAAATTGCGACGGATATTCATGATAAGATCACTAAGTGATAGTGTTTCTGCTGATGTCTTTCTCTGTATTATTCCGCATACATCCATAGTTTTATGTCATATGGAACCTCAGTGTGGGCTAACTGTTCTTATGCCATTGACATTGACAGAATTTTTATGTTTTATAAAAAGGCCGTAAAATTAATGTGTGGCGTTCATAACCAAACACATTGCAAACCACTCTTGATTGCTCTTAAAATACTTACCATCATTGTGTGTCATGTCATGCTTTTTGTCAAGGACAATCTGCCAAATTTAACCAAAATATCAAATGTTCATAGCTACTCCACAAGTTTTAGAGGTAATATTTCCACGTCAAGGTGCATGTTTTCAGCCACTGACATGAATAGCCTTTGCTATCAAGGCTTGAAAATATAATTCTTTGCCTGTTAACATAAGAAATTTATCTACAGCTAATGTTAAGAATGTTATAAAAACTGTTTTAACAAAAGTCTCATTGTATAAACCTGAAGAGTTTTTTGAGGTTAAGTTTTTATGTATAACAAACTAACCTTAGTTTGATTTTTTGACGATTGTCATAAACATTGTTATTGTTTCTTTGACTTTAAAGCATTTCATTTTATTATAATCATATGATTTGCACCTATACTTTTCTTAAGGGCAAAAATTTGATTCATTATCTTACTATGTAATCCAAGGTTTTTCGTGTTTTGATGAATTAAACTACCTGTTATTTTATACCCTAGAATTTATCGCTCAATACTGGGCTTCCACTCGTGCTTTTGAATATTATGCCCAACCCCCAACACAACTAAGAAATTTTCTCGTTTTTAATACACAAACTGGCTACATGGTTAAAACATGGGACTTACGTTTCGGAAAAAAATTTATAATCAGGTGATCGCTCCAATGCTTTTCTTATGGAGAAAAATGATTTTTATTAACGATTTTACTAAATATTTCGAGCATTTTGAGCGTTTTGATGAATTAAACTACCATTATTTTGTACCCAAGAATAGTAATTTTCCATCCGGAACGGTCTAGCGCTTGTACTTCACGAAATAATTTCCAACCACAAACCCCACTACAAAACTTTCTCGTTTAATATAATAGGATTTGGGCTCTTTCTTGATATGAAAAAGTTCGTCTAATTTTAAATTTTGTTCTAATCGGTTTCGCTGTACGCTGACCCCATTGGTGGACATCTAAATTCCACAATATAATTCATCGCGGTAATCTCTCTCCATTTCGCCTCCCGTAACAGTCCTGCGTGTTTGTTTTCCCAATTTCCACATATCATCGCGTGTCCGTGACATGACGAGAGGGTCGCTTCGCTTGCGTCGCGGGGTGCGGCATTCCCACGCGCAGATGCGGGTGTCGCAGATGACGGACCGGAAGTGATCATTCCCGGCCCTCAATCCGGACACGGAAACGGAACAAGTGATACCAACTCACCAGGTGAGCCAGAGCCAGGGGTGCCATACCGATAATGCGGGGGATGTACGAGGCCCACTATGGGAATCGCGCGGCCGTCCCGCACGGCTGAGCAAACCATTGATGGATCGTTTGTTTGTTGGAAATTGGTTTACGGGATGTTTTTACATCGCTTTAGTTCCAGTTGGTTGGGTGATTAAATACGTGAGATAAATGCATTTTCTATCTTTCTACTTAATGATGAATATAAACAATTGTTAATTGTACTGTTAGGCCTATTTCTATAAAGGGATTTGGTGTTAATGGATTTTTGCCATCATTGATGAGCCTTAGCGGGTTTATATTTCTGGTAGTTTTGTTGAGTGTCAGCTTGTGCATGTGTGAGAACGGATTATTTGTGTAAAAGAAGTTTTTAACATTTTATCTCTTTTGCTACTTGAATCTTTGTAGTAGTTAAGAGACGAATATGCATATAATTTTTATTAAGTTTATAGAGTGTAAGATTTGTATACTTTAGTGCAATATCGATATCAATGATTAGATCTAATGGCCGTATGTAGTTAATGACACTTTATACTATCTACATTATTAGTTCGTGGCTAACTAGTTGTTGTGGAATTTCAGGAAAAAACTTTTAAATCAACTTTGAAGAAAAAATATATTTGGACACATTTAAACGAAATTTATAAAATTATCTTGTGAGGAATAGATTATCTGTATAACAATTCGAAATTAAATTAATTTAGTTTCATAGTTAAAAACTACTAAATAGATATTTTTAAAAATTATTTTCCAAAAATATCTGTCCAATTTAAACTTCTAGTTTAATAATGAAGTCCAAATTTAACAAGCAAAGCTACCCATGGACTGTTAAATTGAAAAGGAGGGCAATTTTGTCGTTTTTTACCCCCAGATGGCCTACCCGGAGGAATCCGAATTTCTAAGAAAAATCGCCTAATGAACCAGTGACTCCGGTTGGCTTTGGAGGGCTCGGAGCTCCCATTCAACAAGATCATCCACCGACGGAGGAGATGAACTCAGACATGCGGGAACAAAGAGGCCTTTTGTGCCGCCTTGGAGTGGCCCCGGGCCGGAGTTGGTTTTGAAACATTGTAAGCTCTCCGGAGACTGAGGACTGATGTGCTGCGTATCTAGATCAAGGAGGATTTGAGAGTTTCAGCGGTGAAGTAGTCTTTATTTTCAAACCTTTGGAGTTTGCCATTATAGTTGGACACTATAGATTCTGCATAGAAAAGTCGATGTTGCAGTGAACATTTTTTATATGAAAAAACAATGATGGCTACAAAATCTACTTTACTTTCTAATGATAATCAATACACAACTAAACCGTCAAACTCAAATTAGTTTTAATCACGACTCTGAGATGAATACACCTAAGTAAAACCTGGAATAGAGTAGGGTTAGTTCATTGCTACGTAGTTATATCTTAGTCCCTCCGTAAATCACAATTTTTAATTGTCTTTAGTAATAAAATATTTACTAAATATTTAAAATATTTAATTTAATAATAAATAATAAAATAATATTAAATATTAATAATAATAATATATAATAATAAATATTAATAATATATAATAATAAATATTTTTTTATTATTATCAAAATATTTAATGTATCAACCATGTAAATTCTTTGCTCAAATCAAAGAATATAGTCTAATGAAATAATTGCATTTGTTCATTTCATTTGGTATTTTATTTATTAAATGGTATCTCTTCAGCAGTCATGTCCCTTCTTTTATCAAACAAGCATGATTTTGACTACAATTTAATCAAACTGAGTACATTAAACACTATTATAGTCAAGCTGCTAGTCATTCAAAACTCTTACATAATCACGCCTGTTCTGATTGACCTGAGATTACAAATTGCACTTGTAACTAATTGTAGTATTTTAACTTTAAATATGAGTTGAATCATTCTTGAATTGAAACTACAAAAGAGCTGTATGGATTTGACTTAGCACCACAGAATAATGAAACGTTAGTTTGTCTGTGGTTAGCACTAATCACCAAGGCCTACTGTCGTTTTTTCACCGTGCATTGACACCGTGTTTCTTCCACCACACAAAACCGTCTCCACAATGCCCGCTTGTTTTACAGGGCGTTGACTGTGCAGGTGGATTTTCGCCTGATTTGAGTTACGGCCACAATGGCCGAGTTTATTTCTGGCCCGGGTCAAACAGTCGGTAGCGGCCGGTAGATGGGTTTCATCTGTTGTTTAGGAGTTTTTTGTGTAGAGGATTAGCCGGATGGTGGACCGGCGCCGGCGACACTTTCGCTGCCAGAGACACCGACGACCGGCTACCTTGGAGATACCGGGGAGCAATCGGTAGCGCCGCCGACGCGGACCTGACAAGGGATGGAAAGGGAAAGGGGCGGCGGGGCGGAACAAGTAGGCCAACGGACATATTTACTGGGGTTCGGTCGTATTTTCTAGTAGTCTTCCATGCTTACCGATCAAAAATTCTGCATTACAGTAAAGTAGGGGTTAAAAGTAGGATAAAGAGAATTTTGTAGAGATCATGAATCATGAATTTCATGTAAACATGCTGAACAAGCTTTACTAATGGCTGCAAACGCGTTATTTGTCTCGAGAATATTGATCAAACAGATGCAAAACAATAAGAAGATATCGTCATTTCTGTAGCTCTTCTTATTGAGACAATCAATAAATTTTAAGTTAAAAACTCACTCTCCAATAATTTCATTATTGGAAAAAATTTATTTATTGGAAAATGAGTTTTTAATTTAAAATGTATTAATAAGAAGGGGTAGTTTGTTTTGCTCATTCTTGTCTAAAAGGTATAGTTAAAAGAAATTAACTATACCATAACACTCATATTTTAATAAGAGGTAGGCCTGGTAATGGTAAAGATTGTATTTGACAGTAGTACACAAATTTATATTTGTCTAAAAAATTATTGCGAAAGATTTTAGAGTAGTAATGTCAGTAATTTTTAGAGAAAGATGTGTACTAAGTTGGTGCCTACTTGGGGGGGGGGGGTCTATCACTTTTGTTATCACTCTCAAGTTTATTTTCATGTGAATAGGGAGTAATAGTTTATGTTATAATCCACTTGTTTGTGACAAAATCGATGAATGTATTTTAAAGTTCCGCGTCTTGAAAAAATCAAACTTTTAGTAAATAACACTTTATTAATCCACACGGATTCAATTATATCTCACTAATTACTCTGGTCAGGATGGACTAAATCATAACTGAATTTAATAGCCAATAAGTCAGTTTTAATTTATATTTAAACAAGAATAACAATCTTCGATCACCCAGGATTCGTTTTGTTCAAACAAATCGGGAGATAAGGTAACATATAATACTGGACTCCTTAAAAGAGTAATCTTTGTTAACTTGTTAAATATTTCAATGAAACTTAATAATACTTAAATGTAACATAAAAATGAATGCTATTTGGTTTTATAATCAGCTTTATGGAAAGTCACTTTGATTGTTCATTGCAGATAACGCAGAGCTGATTTCTTGTAGTTTTATAAGAGGGCTTAGTATACGTTGTAACATTTTATTGCTATTAAATAATTTATCTATTAAATTCAAATAAACACAATTTCCTGTTTATTCACGAAACAAGTGACGGTAATTATGCCATTCAATAAATAGAATAAGTATACGAGGTAATTTTGCTGGTAGTCGTTGTCTCCTTGTTAGGCAGTGTGGACGTAAGTTAAATGTAAAAACATGTAATATAAATTAAGGTACTTAAAATAGGTTTATGTTTAAAATGTAAATTTTAATGCTTTACGAGTCTTTTCTTTCAACTAGTTTACATGTTGCTGAAAATCAGCAATTTATTTTGATATACAATACAAAAGTAACGTTTAGTTCTAAATCAACGATATCCGACTAATAGAATATTGTGAATATCAGTAATCACCATGCAGCCATGGGGGGTTTAACCAAATATCGATTAGTTACTCCCCTCCTAGTAGAGGTACAGGCAAAAATGTATTAAGTATTTATGTATTTATTATTTTCGCGAATTTCTTTACATCCGTGAGGGTTTTAACTTGCTCCAACCGAGCCTTGCTCGTTGGTTTCAATTTAATTTTGTTATAGAATCATGGTAATCAAGCTATAAGAGGTTTACGCCAACTATACCTTTTCACAGATCACAGCTGTTTCAAAAGCAAAGCTTAAAAGTATCTTGCTTTTAATTTTGTTCACATTTCTTTGCCTTGATGGAAACCCATACCTATGTCAAAAATTACAATTTTAAACTTAGTTTTACACAAAAAGCGATTTTCCTGGGGTTGAGGCTGTTTCTAAACTTATTTTTTTACCCAAACACTCATAAATGCAAAGTTTAAGTAAAATCTACCAGCTAGATGTCAAAATCAATGGAAGATATATCACCAGACACTCCTCGTATACAGTTTGTCATTTGTACACCTTAATTGCTGAGTATAATATTTTATTTTTCTGTTCTTTTAAATGATAGAGAAGGATCGATCTTTGTTAAATCTGTCCGTAAATATATTTTAGTGTGATTACTGAGTTCCAAAAAGGCAAAAATTAATAAAAACTAAACAAAATTATCTTTCGAAAATAGTGTTTACACGCGATTCTCTTAGTTTCAAATTAAATATAATTCGCAATGCTTTTTTATTTATAACTAAGACAATTGTTTTGTTAATTCTTATTTAATTTTCTTAGATTGGTGTAGCGTAGCAAAGGTGTGCAAAATTATTTACACAATATGCTTTAATAGATAATTTATATTTTTAATATCAAGATAATTTTCGAATCATAAAATTGGCGATGAAAGTTTCTAGGCAACTTTTTATGTGTATATTATGTATTTTTTGATCCATGGTTATGCCACAAAATTTAACCCATGTACAATTTGAGGATTACATCCACCGACTGATCTATCAGTACATTCATGGAATGAAATAAATCTTCTTGTTTCATACTTATAACTTTTTTTAAATTTATAATTAGTTACTCAATAGAATAGCTCGTACTGTATTAGAGTTTTGCATTAAATGTATCTACTTTAAATTTTGTGAAAATGGGTTTGATATTATTGAACAATAGCCATCAACAATTTAGTTTAGGTGACCTTTTTCATAGTAGATAATATTGTAGGTCTTTATCGTATACAATACTATATTTAAATTACTCAAAGTATACAATTACTTACACTACCTATTTTTTTTTTTTTTTTTTTTTTTTTTTTTTTGAGGGAGAGGCGGAAAAATGCATTACGCACACAGGTGGCCAGCCTGTAGTGTGGGGCTCCCCTAAAAACGAGTTTACCCACTAAAAAACCTCCTCTACTCTTTAGGAATCTACCTATTTAGTTAGGTCGCCATTTCAATAAAGGTATTAAAGGTATATAAAGAATGCAGTTTGCCCCAGTACTGAGCCTTGAGGAACACTACAAGTTTTCCAACTTATTTGCAAGATTCAAGCCATTATTTGTCAGCTCTTGGTATTCATACAACTTCTTCCCTATCAATTAATTAGTTAACGTAGTTTTTATGTTATTTTTAATTTGTTGGTTTTATTAAATGGGTCTGAAGTTAATACAATAATATTAGGATATTATTTTAAGTGTAAGTTTACTGGTTTTACAGTGGAAAGGTCAACTTTAATAGTATGGTGAATACTCAGGTCTAAACAAGTATTTATTAATTCACATACTTTGATGATTAGCTACCTTTAAGGGGAAAATGTTTAATATGATAATTTTCTATGGAATTATTTTTTCATCGATTGTATTACTAAATATATTTCCCTTTCGTTCGTTAGATTAAAAAAATTGATTCTATTATAATTATTTACCTATTTCCTTTATATGAAAGTCATTAATTAAACTACAATATGACCACGGTAAATAAAAATTACAATAAAATCTGGATATTTAACTATTATGCCTATACATCCTTTTCGCTATAACATTATGCAATAACAGAATTTTTTTATCTAATTTGCTATGGATAAAACAATATTCTTTTAAATCATTTAAATTTTTCATGCATTATTCCTAGGTCCGAATCCTTCTTTGCCGCGTTATGTGATTACATCTTACATTAACAAATGTTTAGTTGAAATTATAATTTTAAATTGCTCTTTCAGGGAACATTTCCTTATGTAAGTAAAATTAATTTCCGGGGAAAGTAAAATAGTAAATAGTCATAAAGATTTTAAACAAACTATTAAAAATATTAAATTAATTGTAAGGGCCATACAAATAGAATCATAAATTCAATGTGTTCAATTCTGGTGTGTTAATTTAAGATAAACACTAGTTTCTATAACTTATGCATAATATTATATTATAGATTTTTAATATCATATTTATTTGTTTTCATATAATTTAATTCTTGTAGAGAACAGAAATTTATATACACCCTTATAGATTTAATTATTAAATAGTTGATCAAATCATCGCACCAATTGGCAGTGGTCCAATTGTTTTCTTTGCTTAAGATTATACCTATTATTTCTTTGTTGAGAATTGTAATCGGTAATTTAACAACTATCTACACCTAAGTCAGCCGGCCCGCCGCGGGGCCTGCAGGGTGTATTTTCAAATCCATTTCTCATTAGCTTACTGTATTATAATTAATATTTTATTCACTAAATTATATTTAGAAATTTATTTTTATACTAAAAAATTTAAACAAAGAAAACGCAATATATTAAATAATGTCTTTGATTATTCGCCGAGACTCATAACAAGAGAAGTAGGCCTACTGTACCTAAAGCCAATAATTTCCATGTTCACAAAAAATTACCGTTAGTTAAAACCGAGTATTGTTTTTAATAAAGATCCTAAATAACTGCAATACATTACAGTGAAATTTAAAAAACTATAAAATATAGAAAATAATATATTTTTTACTGATTATGAAAAATAATAAAGGGGGTGTGACTTACTTGATGTGCCGGCAGCTTTTGCTGCAGATGATCCATGGCTTGTTGCATGACACAAACACACGGTGACTACGACTGACTACAGGACTATAGGACTTAGCCGCTGACTTGTGCCGCAACCCCGCTAGCGGCCCTGCCATTGGTCCGCAGGCCACCCCTGGCCCCGCCCCTGCCTTCCCCCACCCTTCCACGGGCTTATCACGGCCTGGCGGGCCAATAAATACGCGAGATAGTCACTCACTTACTCATGAGTTAATCGGCGTTGCGCAATCCGCCGGAGATGCAAGAGATATCGGTAATTGTGGGGGCTGTCGACAAAGAATGTAAAAAATATGCCACACTAACAACAAAACAAGTGAAGACAAAGGGAGTTTAACACTTGATATTCGGTTTTATGTGCAGTGTGCATTTTCACTATTTTTATTTCAAAGTAAGCCTACAATAACATAAAGTGTTCAATGACTAAGAATAAGCACATAAATCAACCCAGGTAGAAAATATTTTGAACATTTTATGAGGTTTTGTTGAATAAGCGTCGGGAACTCGTTCAGTTAGGCCTAGTATAGGATGTCCCTAAGGAACTGTCGCAAATTGCTCTTAGACTGTCCGCCTGGGAGTTTCCAGTCAACTCCTAGCATATAATGGTGTTCTCCATATTATAAAAAAATATTTTTGGTATTATTAGTGTAGAAGGTGCAAGCTGGAACTTGTTCAGTGCTTTAAACTCAACAGCTTAAAAGGTTCATGTGACGTTAAACACCTGTCAATCGTAGGGTAACCTGTTAAACAAACAGGTTAAGGTTAATGTTGCCGATAAGTTTCATATCAAATGTTGATATCCTGCATGTTGAGGTGAGAAGATTCTACTTTTCTAAAACAAAAGACATCAAAGCAACAACACTGAGACTGAAGTGTAGAGATACTGTAGATTTAACAACTTATTTTATCAATTAACTTTATAAGTATTCCTATGGAAATTATATAAAGATTTTTTAATTTTAATTTGAATGAGCGTATTTTACACACCATAGGCCTGATATGAAAGTGATATAACTAAAACCTAGTTATTGTCTAATTTGCAACACGTTTTACAAATCTTATATTCATCCAACACATCCCCATACTTAGGCCTATTATGAACAATTATGCTGCAATCCCCATTTAAAACACAACCCTTTCCCGTGTTTCCCAGTATGGCCTGTAGTACTTTATAAAACGAGTTTTTTTTACAATGAATAATCGTTTCATAGTTTCTACTGCCATGTAAGAGCGGAAATACCACTCGTTAAGGGTAGATTTCGACCTTCTCTCAGGGGTAAGTTTTGCCCTTTCATTGTCGCGTTAGTCATTTCCTGTGGCGTTAAGACTTGCGAGATGCAAAGTGTTTCGCGGTACCCATCAACAAGCGATAACCGTGCCAGTGCAGGTCCTGATGACATCCGGCAATGAGTCACACCCGGTCCTCACATCCCCTCGGAGCCGAGCGCCATCCTGTCGGCACATAGCTTAGTTTTCCTTATTCATAGCTTATATATATATGATGGAATAACTGTACTGTTTTTATTTTTAACAGTCGGGAATAATTTAAAACAACAAATTTAGTGGGCAGTGAGTACTCATAAAAGTCTGCTCAATCGAATAGCTCTGGAGTTTATCTCTTAAAACATCTAGGGTAATACTGCTTCAAAAGAAAGCTGTTAGAATCCTTGTGGATGTCCCGTTTGATGCACTCTGCAAGCATATTTTTATTTCAGAAAACACAATGACTGTTTTTTGCATTTATTGTACGAATGAAGGAAGTGCATGAAAACTTTAAGTTAAGACAAGTACAAATACAGTTGTCACAAGTACAATAAGTAGTGTGTTTTTGCGGTTGCTGGCTCAGTTCAATGACCTCTGAGGAATGTGATGACGTCATCGCCAAGGTCAACGACCCCGATGACGTCATCGATGACGTAATTGATGACGTCATCGATGATGACGCAATCGATGACGTCATACCCATGACGTCATCAAAATGACGTCATCGATGACGTAATTGATGACGTCACCATCGATGACGGCATTTCCGTGACGTCACACTCATGACGTCACAGAAATGACATGCTGATGACGTCATCATCCATTACATCATCAAAATGACGTCACTGACACTGTTAAGGTCAAGGTCACGCCGAAACTCAAAATTTTTTGGCACTTTTGCCGTTTCTCGCACTACGCTCCGAGTTTCAGTCAGAGTCCACGTGACCTTGACGACATGGAGCGAATTTGCGATGAGAAACAGCAAAAGTGCCAAGTCAAACTCGAGTTTGCGACATGACCTTGCTTAAACCGTCATCCACTAGTCCTCAGAGGCCATTGAACAAGCACAACATCCGCAATTTCATATTACTGTGACCTTGAACACTTAACAACTACAGAGCGCCGACACCGATGCGCACCCCACGACAGCCACCGAGTGACTGACTGTCAGGCTCCGTGTACTCTAGGTATATGGGGAAGTGGAGGGGGAAATTTCAAGGTCACCCAAATGGAGTTTTAAAAAAGTAAAAGAGTAGAAAGACTACTCTTGTGCCTCCTGGGCGACCTCATCAATTTCTAACGGACTTGTAAACCAATCCGATCTGTAGCGGCAGGAGTCCAGAAAACAGGTGCACCACCCATCAGGTTGTCCGTAGCACTTCCGACAATTGGTAAGATTGGAGAAGTGAAACTTAATACACCGCTGCGGACAACAAGTATAAAAGTATTTGGATTTGTAGATTTTGAAAGTTTGTAGTACAGGTGGTGGCAGCTGTTGGTTCTTGCATCTACACCTGCAACATCCGAAGCATTCGCATTGCCGGCAGGCCAGCCCATCCACGTGCCACTTTGGTAAGAGGAAACACTTATCCTCACAGCAATAGGTTGTCCCCGTCTCTTCCTCCCAACGCTTCTTTGCACAATACGTGACGCCTTGTATCTCCAAACACCTATGCTCGCAACATGAGACACGCTTAGTTTCCATACTTGATGTTGCTTCGGCGAGGGAGCAAGATGAAGTGATGCCGTGGTCAGCGTGAATGGAGCTTATATAAACTAAGGTGAGTGGAGGGGGAAAGGTCAAGGCCATCCAAATGGAGTTTTAAAAAAAGTCAAAGAGTAGAAAGACTACTCTTGTGAGTCTATAGCGATTTCATTGATAGTGAGTGCTTCGGTATGCCAAGTTGATCTGTACTGGCATGCTCCTAAATAATGTTTGCAAAAACCTGCAAAATGATTGTTGCACATTTTGCAGCCAGTTAGCTGTCTTAGTGTGAATTCAATGCAACGTTCAGGGCAACAAGTGTACTTATGCCCTCTCATCTGGTACACATGGAATGTCTTCAACTCTGGTTTAGGCTTCTTCCAAGACTTGCACTTGCACATGCACTGACCAAAAGCTTCACATTTTCTACACGCCAGGCCATCCACCATATCAATGTCATTTGGCCATGAAAAACATTTCTGTTCGCAACAGTAGTTGAGTTGACTCTCCATGTTGCTGTAGTGAAGGCGCGCGATGAAATGATGCTGCAGTCAGTGAGAGTGCACTTTAAATAAACTCAGTGGAGGGGGAAAGGTCAAGGCCATTCAAACGGAGTTTTAAAAAAGATAACTAGTCGTCCTCCTCCTCCTCATCCGTTGTACTTAGAGAGCTGTCAGACGAAGAGCCCCGTGCAGGTGCTCCCCAGATGAAAAACAAATCAATTTTAAAACGAAGACCAGGATCTTGCATCATCAATTCCTTTAATTTGTCACATACTAAGTCGACCTTGTGTAAGGTGTCAACAACAAGCTTCCAATTCGTTGGTTCAATATAACTTGTAGTAGAGTCTGCCTCGCTGATAACCACATCCTCCGGCCGTATTGGAGTGTAAAGATGTGTAAAGTTCTTCGGCTGTAGCTGAGGTTCAGGCTGGCTGGAAGTAGAAGGTTGAGTGTGGACCCCTGTCGCATCGAAATCCATAGTCATTCTACATTCAATGTTGGGGTTTTCGTTTAATACATACACCAATTTCTCATGCAACATATCCACTTCTGCCGAGTCTTGCAGATGAACATTCCAGGAAAATGGCCATTCTTCATCCGTAGTGGAGTCAACTCGAGAAAGAGTGCTGTCCGCCATGATAGCTAAGCAAGGAATGATGTGAGCTACAGACTGTGGTAACAGTATTGAAAAGTAGAGGGGTAAACCAAAAGTATGTGGAGGGGGTATTTTCAAGGTCATTTAATTTGGGTTTTAAAAAAAAGGAAATAGTGGAGGGGGAATTCTCAAGGTCATCCAATTTGGGTTTTTAAAAAAGGAATGAAGGTTACTCCTCTTCAGCCTCGTTGTCCCCCACATCCTCATTAGCCTCATCTTCATCGACGTCAGACTCGCCGTAAGGGTAGATCGGGGACATGGGCGAATATTGTGGAGATTGTTGACCGTTGTTATCGTCCCCTTGCATTCTGACTTGGGACCAATCATAATTTAAATTCATTTGTATTATGATTCCAGGGTTGTCCCGCAGTATTTCCTTCATCCGTTCGCAAATTGTTTCCAAATAGTGTACACTATCGATCGACAGTGTCCAACCCGTACTTGTACCGACATCAGTAGTGGAGTCAGCTTGGCTGATGGTGTTGTTGTCTGCCATGGTTGCTTGTCGGACAAGGAATGACGGTTGATGTGATGCTCATGCAGGAACATGGTGAAGTGGTGGGGGGTGTGGTGGAGTAGTGGGGGTATTTTCAAGGTCATCCAAACGAAGTTTAAAAAAAAAGGAAAACCTACAAAGTAACATTGAAACTTTCCAATTGATGGTGGCGAGCGTTTTCTTCTGCAACCTTGCCGACACATGTGACTATGCCATACAGTATGAAAAGTACAACCATAATAAGGCCGAACAATAAAAGATAGCCGTTGACTATCATGATATTTTCTGAATGGATCTGCTTTCTTCTTATCGCCCTCTCCTGCATCCTCTTCTCCAACTCGTGGACGAAGTCACAACATGCGTGAGGACATCTTTCATCTGTTGGTAGGTTTGCCATTGTTGATGTTGTCGATGTGGCTGTTGAAGATGGAATGAGGTTTCCAATTGCGATGTGCCATGTACACCAATAGTCAAGTGGTGGGGGTAACAAAGCAGTGGAGGGGGAAGTTTCAAGGTCATCCAAATTGTGTTTTAAAAAAACCTATCTTGTTACTGAGCTTATATGTCAGTAACAAGATAGGTGTTTTTGCTCTTTTACTTCTTTAATATAATGAAAAAATATACATATTCTACAATGGTTAGGACAAGAAATACAACTGCTAGTCAGCTGAAGTAGTCCAAGTTGTCTGGCTCGGTCTTCATGGATGCTGGTGAGGAAGCCGTTGAGGAGTGTCCAGGCTCTTCCTTTGACTGCCGGGTGTTCCGTATATTGCAAGCGTAAACTTGCACATTTATACGGTAGCCTCGTGCCACCATCAGCTGCAACTCCTTGTATAAGTCGTTTAGCTCTTGCTGAGTCTTAATGCTCACCTCCTCGTAACTTGCGCAACTGACGTTGAGAGACATCCTGATGTTGCTAGGTTGGCTGCTGGAGTAGAAATGAAGCCGAGGCACAGCGTTTGGAGGTACATGGAAAAGTGGTGGGGGTAATGGTGGTGGGGGTATGGAAGATGAAATTAAACACTTCTAAACTTTTTCCATTGATACAAAGGGATGGAACAAATAGCACAGGTGTCCTTGTAGTTTTCAAATCTAAACATTGGTGCTAGAAATCCAAACTGTTTTCTACCACCTTCCTGTACGAACCGTCGAAGGTCTCTGACGGCAGCATTGCCACAAGGCCTACAAAACTTTTCCCCGTCTTGGAACCTATACCAGGAGTATCCCGAATACCCTCTATTATCTTTCTTGTACTCTTCGATATCCTGTTTTACTGTTATAGGGATATTATCTCGTAAAGTCGTCTGGAATAAAGATGCGTCAGTTATAACTCGTTGTAAGCAAAGCTCGTACAAGGTGCTCATCGTTTGCTAGTTGGCAACAGAATGACCGTTTTTCGCATCCAAGCAGGTTTGAATCCTAGTGCGGTAGTGGGGGTAATTACGGTAGTGGGGGTAGTTGTGAAATGCAAAGGTCAAAGGTCAAGGTCACCCGCGAAGTTTAAAAAAAAATGCAACATATCAATACGTGAAGTTTGTCACATATTGATATGTTGCATTTTTTGTTTTTTTTTTTATTTTTTTTTTGTCTTTTATGATTCGTTTATTTATAAAACATTACAACAACAACATATGTACAACATTAAAACTTAAATCTAACACTGCTGCTTGTCAGCGATGTGGATGGTCAACTCTGTAGAATTGCTACCCGTGCAGCCGTGCGACACCAGGTATAGACACCCTGGTTGAATAGAGCGAAGATCCTCGTTTTGTAGAAGATGGACGAATCTCTTGGGCAGGTACACCTGGAACTTTGGTTCATCCCCCGGAGTAAACGGCGCCTCGCTGAGACTGCAGCAGATGGCCTCCCCAACTGTAGTCTCCATCTTCTTCATAGCATGGATTATGTAGTGCTTCTCGTCTTTTAGTTCCGAGCACTTCTTTACAGGTAATATTGTTGACTTGGAGTGAGCATTGAACTGCTCGACCAAAGTCTGAAGGAACTGGTGAGATGCCATGGTCAGGTTACAGATCGTCTTCTTGCTCGGAGATGTTGTCGTCTCGGAATCTCGAGTAATACTCATGCCAGGTCCCTGTCTGCTCCCCACTTATATACTCTCCGTTACCCCCACCACTCCCCACTTCTCCATTTTGAAGGTAAGAGGCGAGTTTATAGGCATTTTTCAAAGCGCAATGTCTATCTTTATCATGTTCTGGGCTTTTTGTACAAATACATATGGTTTCCAGCATGTATTGATAATTCTTATCCAATTCCACATCATTAACCGGAACATGAGTAAATCCTTCGATCCATCTTTTCTTTTCCAGCCCCTTTGTGTAAATATTGGTAAACTTGTCTGAAAAGTGATGCATAATGTGATACAAGTCCGTGTAACTTGTAAAACCATCATACCAATCGATATGATGGAAGTGTTTTGAAATCCATCTGTTGGTAGTAGCGGCTTTACTAGTTAAAGACGAATAAGAACATGGTGGTTTAAATAAAAACGAATAAGGAACACTTGTATTCATGTCCAAAAACACAAGTTCTTTTATAATGAATCTATCATCATTACCACGAAACGCTTGAAACTCAATAATACCAGGCTTGGACTTTACTTGTTGTTCTTCTCCCTTGTCCATTTTGAAGGTCACACGTCTGCTCATTACGAAGTCAGGAGGTCAACTGTTTTCCACACCACGGTAGGTACTACTTTTATACCCGGCCGTACAGTTGTTGGCGCGTTGGTGTATATTTAACGTGGGCACCGTCCCCAATAGGCCTAACCCCACAAAATTTTGGTTATTGTTTTAAAAACTAACCATTGTTATTTAAGTTTCCATCTTTATATTTTCCTTGTTTTCATTTTCATCACTAACACTTGATTCTTCTCCTCCATCTTCCTCTTCTTCCTGTTTTACTGATTTCTTATGTAGTTGAGCGTACTTTTCCAATTGTCTCCACATCTGTACTTCATGAGGAACTCTATTAAATATAGAAGTATCTACAGGTCCGTATAATATAGGTGCGTCCGGTTGTTTGTCCAAAGTGTCTTCCAAATAATCTTTAATAATCGAACTTGAAAACACCAGTTGTCTCAAGTATCTTGTTATAGGTTCAGTAGCACAAGTTAAAATGAAAAACTCCTCTCGATTAAGTTGAATCTTGTTATCATGTCTTGTTGTGTCTCTAAACCGTAGCTGATGATCTCCACGTTGTTTAATAATATCAATTTCCACATTTGAATCCAAAAGTCCTACTCTTGTCTTTCTTCCAAACATGTTACTACTTAAATAGCATTCTAGTAGATGCAAATGTTTCATAAACGATTCCCAAGCACTGTCCGTAAACAAAATCATTTTGGCTCCATGAGTTAAAATTACAGTAGGGGAATAATCTGTAGATTTCATAACACCGATTAAAACACTTTTATCCAAACTGGAAGAGATTGGGTAAAATATTCGCAAAAATACCTCACTCAATATGTTTGGAGAAATATTATCTTCAATATCCCTTTTTCTCTTTTGTATAGTCTTTCTTCTTTTACCTTTTTCTTCAACATTATTACTGGCGTGAAGTTGTCCGCAAACGTTTTGTTCACCTCCTTCCTGGTGACCTTGAGGATCTAAAAACTCAGATATCTCCTTCTCAATATCTACCACATTTTCAGGTGTACCACTAGGAGAAGCCATATTGAATACGATGCTACCCATACAACAGTAGGCAACAAACTGATGAGGAGCGGTCTGTACGCTCTGCTTTTATACTCGCGGAATGAAACAAAACCGGTTCTTACAATACATTTTTAACAATTCCAGTTAAAGGTGTGTATGTTACGATTTTATCATGTAGAATTAAACAGTATGCAGTTGTATTAGCCGGTATAGCATCGTTGAATTCCATTTCTATTTTTATATCCACACTTGATGACTTTACTGATTCATTTTGTTTAGAACAATCGATTACAACTATTGGGTAGGCATCGAAATATTTGTCAGGTGATAATAAAGGTGTATTTGTTTTACCGTAATATGAACTTTGGAATCTCGCGTACATATCGTACAATATACTGTATTTCTTCTTAGTGAATGACACATTTAAATTGTCGTATGGAAAGAATTGTGAATTTAAATAAACTTTAATATTTTTCAAGTTACAATGATCAAATTGTCCTGCATGTTTAGTAATGGCGTCTCTTCTACCTGTTTGTAAACCAAATATAATATACCTGGCTCGTTCTACATAATTCGATGTTTTAACAGTCCAAGTGTGTCGATCCGTAGTAGGTAAACTGGGATGCTCATGAAATTCCCAACTTCTAAATGGAATAACAATATCACGATCGGCTTTTAATTTTCTTAAAAGTAGCATTCTATGCTCGTCAGCCAATTTAACATGTGGAACTCTCCATACAATTTTGTCTAATTTTAATTTCCATTCTAAAATCGCATCTGTAGTAGCATCTGCAGCTTTAATAATGTCTTTATCGTTAGAAGATCTCAACAAAACTAATTCTTGTTTAACGTTTAATATTATTTTCCTATAATCTTCAGCAAAACCAAGCAGCAAACGTAATGGAATATGAAAATCAAAATATCCATTTGGATTTGGAGTGATCGTGTCAATCGTAGGTAATACCCATCCGGCAGGTTTAAGTAAATTGGTTTCATTGGGTGTTATAGATGTTAATCCTTTTAAAGTTGTCGTAATACCTACTTTTTTAGTGGAATCAACTGTTACACCTGATATTTCATATCTAATTTCATCAAATAGGAAAGCCATAGGATTATTTATAAATGGAACTGTTGTACCAACAGTAGTACCGTCCTTTTTAGTAACTTGTCCTTCAATATACAAGTAACTTTCACATGGTAGTGTGTAAATGTCTTGATTTTGTATGGGAATACGAATTTCATCGTTATTGTTTAATTTCGATGAAGTGTAAGGGTTGTGGGTGTGATATTCTTTTTCCCATAGGGTTTCGTCGAATGTTGGACCCTGCGCTATATCCAGTATATCCATACTCGGTTAATTTTAATCCAATTCTCTCTAAGAAACGAATGTTCTCGCGTGTTAACTCCTCCACAGCTGAAGAGCTACTAATGCGGTTTCCCGTAGGTTGTTCGCTTTTAAATGTTAAACCCATGGTTTTGTATTAAAGTGTCGATTTTAAATGTAATCTAATCGTAATAGGCTCTTCTCTGAAGTCTACCAAGTTTCCGTCTTGATCCAATACGCTCAACACGATGTCTGAAATGAAAGTGGTGTTCAACGGTAGATATACCAGGTTTTGTGGCTTTTCAACAATTTTAAATCCAGGTGGTACACTTGGGTAAAAAGTATGTATGATGTGGGTGTTAGCCCCATCCCTGTAAGCACCTTGTATAATGTTACAAGTTATGTCTATACTATTGACTTTTAATATTGTTACTGTTTTCTTACCGGAATGTGTTACATCTGGTTCTAATACAGGCGCATCGTTGGAAAATCCTAATAAATCACCAATTGAGTTTGGTTGAGTGAAATCTATATAATATTTGGAAGTAATTTCAGCTTTCATCGTATTATTATTACCTTTTAATGTTATATTGTCTTTTCCCATTTTAGTTTGCAAAAATTCATTTATATGATCAATTTCATAAGAACCTGTGGGTAACCTGCACTCTTGTAAGTCTGTAAATTTTCCACTGGCATCCTTTCCCTTATAATAATGCAATATGTTATTTTTACCTTCCGTAACATTGGGAATAGAGTTGTACGTTGTAAAATCCAATAGTGCCGCCTCCCAAAACCTTCCTTTTTGCAAGCGTAACGCTGGAAAAAGGATACTTCGTAAATTGGACGATTTTCCTGTTAATGATACCGTATAGGAAGACATCTCAATAGTGACTGATACTTTTAGCTAGAAATTCCAAACATAAATGGCCGCATATTGAAGTATTATCAGGTTGTTCTCTTTTATAGTTATAATATATGTTTTTAGCAGATTTAAAGTAATTTTGAAGTTCTTTTGGTGGTGGCAAATTACCGAAACTATCAAAATAATATACATTGTTATTTAGTTTCTTATAACAAACCCAATGGGTGCCAGGCCCTTCAGTATTATCCAAATTTACAATTCCAGTCTCATTTTGCCACATTTTCTTTGGTAAACTGTCTTTCATAAACACACCGCGAAAAAATGGTATTTTTAAACAGGAAATATATTTAAATAATTCAATATTGGTTAATGCTTTATGTGGTATGACCAATTGATTTCTTTCATTTAATATGCACGATAAGGTCTTAGGTAAAGACCTGCCCCGTTTTTTACCATTGACCACACGGTGGGCTTCTTCCTGCCTTTTCTTGTAGATCGTCGTCTTCTTTTTATATTTCCTCCATGTTTTCTTGTGGTTGACCTCCTTTTTACTCTCTTTCTCCTCCTTCTTCCACCTCCTACTGCTGTTTTAGCCTTCATACCTGCTGTTACTGCTAAAGCTGCTGCTTTTTCTGCTATGCTAGCGTCACTTGATTTTACTCGTTGCCAAGCTATGTCCGCAAGCTTTTTGTCAGCTATTGATCTATTTTTTGAATCGGCAAACGTGGAATATGCGATATCGTGTTCTTTACAAGCCTGATCTAACTTGTTTATGCCAGGATCGCCTCTTTCCAGTCGTTTTTTCAATTTAGTTCCTGGTCCGCAATACTGATAACCTCCTGGTATATGAAATTCGTATGGTAATGCGTCTATTGCTCTATTTACTATGGATCCTACTGGAATTTGTTTTAAAGCTTTACTTAACAGAGAAACCGCTGTGGACGTGATCCCACCTCCTTTCCTTGCAGTGTCTCGATATGGACTGATGTACTTGAACGTCATTATTGTCCTTTTATAATCGCAATGTGCAACTCATGTGTTAACTCTATGACGAGTTGGAAATAAATGAAGTTGTTTATTGTGTTCTTTTATTAAATATCAATATCACCCCAATTTGATGATCTAAACTGTTGTGTATTAGGGTGAATAAAGTACTTTTTAAAAATTTCCTGTTTAATCCAACCACCTCTCGAGGCTTCATCCCAAATTTTATGACCTGGCCCTCCTCGAAGAACTTCCGGTGTGAAATGATTGTGTAAATCAAATATCGCATTACCTAAAACTTTTACAAGAAAATTAACAGTGACAGCATTATCTACATGTTCAGGGTCTTTAAGGTTTGTTATACGTTTATTATTACAATCATACACTTTACTATCCTTTAATGATGTTGTAATGGTCTGTCCTACAGTTGCAGCATCATTTGCTTCTCTTCCTTGTGCCAAGTCTCTTATCACTCTATTATTACATGTAAACCATCTAAAATATTTATCTGGATCTAGATGTACGGTTTGTGATAAAGCAGCTGCATCATGTTTTTCATAACCCCATCCCATATTTGATAACTTTTTATCCATGCAATCCCAAGCATCATTTTTGTATGTTAATAAATTAAATTTTTCATTACCTTGAACAAATTCATCCCCTTGCTTCGATACTACTTGATCTTGTTTTACAAAAGAGGTTGTTTCTTGTTTTAAGGTTTCCATCATTTGACCCACTGTTGCACCATCTGATGGCGCCGAACCATCTTTAACATTTGCTAAACAATTATTAAAACAATCTATAACCCCTACATCACGTATGATGCAATGATCTTTAATATATTTTAGATTTACAGCATCGTTTTCAGTTTTTGGATAGCCTATATCATTAATAACAAATTTATAAAAAGAAAATCCATCTTTTGTCTTTTCAGGTATCAAAGAATGTAAATAGCGTCTATTTACGCTGTCTTTTGCATCTTTAGGGTCATCTACGTTGGATATACGTTTATTGTTAGCACTATACGTTTTCCCATTGAATTTTAACGTATTTTTTAATTCAGATGACAAATAACCTTTGTTTATTGCATCACCGTTTTGATTTGGTTTACCAACGTTGATGATTCTATGATCTTCTGCGTCATATGTGTTATTTTGTAGTCTTAATGTTGGCGATATCTTTTCCTTTAATATTTTTAGATTTATTGCATCGTTTTCATCCGTAGGATCTTTTATGTTTTTTAACCTTTTATTACTCATATCATAATCTCCATCAGGTGTTTGTGGTAAACCAGCACTTCTTTTTAAACTATTGGCATAATATAACCCATCCGAGGAGTAACGTCCGAACTTGTCGACACTCATGGTGCAACTGAATAGTATTCTAGGGAGTAACGCATTTTTATGAGATTACCCCACGGTTTCGGAGTTCATCCACTAAAGCCACCCATTCGTTTTCCAATCCAGTATGACCCGCTTCTTTAGCTTCATGTATTAGTTTCATTCTATCCACCAATTTATTGATATTATTGTAATAAATCACATTTGTGTTATATAGTTTCTTCATTAAACCTGTACCCGTAACGGACTTACTTCTTTTTCTTCGTTCCTGAGCACTTACATCCAAAGTGGATGCCATAAATCTTCGTTTTACAGGTTTTCTTTGTGTTAACGGCATTGTTTGTCTTCTAGTTGGTATTAACTTGGATACAAATTCTTTATATTTTAAAGACTTAGATCTAAAAGGAGGCTGGTCAGGTAAATACTTTCTCCTATATGCATTTGTCTGTTCCAAAATATTTTTATATGCTTCCATGTCTTTTTCTTTCACTACCGATACTGAAGGCTTATTTTCAAATAATAATTCAAATAATCCTTTTGTGCCCTTATACCTTTGATCACCAATGACAATATTATCATGTTCGTCAACGTTTAACGGGCTATTACCTATCATTAAACCGTCTTCTGTTAATCTCGCTCCATAACTATGGTAATTCTTATTAGGAATTGTTCCGAGTAACATTTTTACCATGTATTTCCTTCCTAAAGGTCCTTTGTTATGAATGTTTTCACCCAACAAGCTTATGTTTGACGGACCTTCCCTTGTCTCTTCTTCTTTTTCCTCTTCACTAGCAGTTAATACAACTTCATGTCCTCTTTTGGCTTTCACTTCATATAATTCTTTTATTCCACTATAGTCCGGTGATTCTAGCTCTCTTTCGGGTTCTCCACCGGTAAAACCACTATACGTAGAGGATTCCGGGTCTTCATCACTAAACTCTTCTGATTTTACATTTTCTCTTTCAAACTTCGTAATAGGTGCAATCGCATCTCCTTCCAATACAGGTTTAGCAAATTTTTTGTTTAATTGTTTCAAGGGTTCAGTAATAGGTTTAAAAGTAGATTCAAGGAATTTCTCCCTCTCGCTAATACCTAGTTTCAATGCTCTGTTTTTAGCCCGAATAGAATCACTAAGTGATTTTATTTCTTTTACTAATTTTTCTTGGTTAACCATGTTTGTAGCAAGACGTGTTGTACAACAATGAATGTGTTATACCGCGTTTAATGTATTAATATAAATTTATCAAATCCTATCCTGTATCGACCATTGTTTAGCGGTTGTTCCTTCATAATTGTTAGGAACCCATACTTTTCAGCCCAAGCCTTTCCACACAACTCTTTAAATCGTTCAAATGTCATATCCGCATTTACATGATCAAAATATATATGTTTTAGGTTGGTTTCGTCCTGTTTAAATACAATTAACATGTTTGCATTGTCTCTAATGAGTTGTTTAGGTATTTTGCTGTAAGTTTGGCCAATATAAATGCTATCTATGTTGTTATGTCGACCCATAGCGAAGTAATTCCTTATTGTGTTTTGGTTTTCACAAGATACATCGTCGAATATAAACACGGAGAATGGTTTAGCTTCTTGTGGCTGCATGACACTCTCGCTTGCATTAAACTTTAAATATTTAACTTCAGGCACATTAGTCAGTATCTTTTCCAATAATTGATACTTTGGTTGTTGTAGTGATTTTGAAAATACATATAGATTGTTAAATCGTAATCCTTTAGGGTTTGTAATCAAATTGAAGACTACATTAGTTTTTCCACAGTTGGAAGGTCCGGTAACCAGACAACGAACGGTGTTTGGTAACAAATTGCCATGTTTCCCACTATTGAATTCTGAATTATCCACTGTGAGTTCATCTATATTATTAATAGTAAAACTCTCTTTTTGTGGTACTATCTCCATGCTTTGTAATGGTTCAACCTAAAATGATTCTCTATCGTTATATCAAATCCTTTTTAGGTATCCAAGAATCTTCCGTCTTATTAAATCCTAACCATCGTACTTTGACCTTATCTTTTTTCCGTTGCAACACCTTTTCAACTAAATATACATCGCCTACTGTTGATTTTAACATTTCATGTCCATAAAACCCTCCTTCAAGCAATTGTCCTTTATTATCTTTTAAAATATATGTCTCAGGTACTGTAGGTTGTACTTTGAATACAGTAAAAACCTCATTGGTCCAATTTGGCAGGTATCTTTTACTGAATACACCTTTATATTTACTTATTCGCACTTTATCACCCACATTAAATTTTTTAGGCTTTAGTTTTTCAACTTTTGGTTTAGTATTCGTTTTTATACGTTTTAATACAAGGTTTTCATTTTTACTAGTTACTTGGTTTGGTTTCATCCCGATAGTCCTATGAAATTTGTTATTGTAATCGTTTATAAGTTTTGGTAACATATCAATCCATATGTGCGATCCTCTGTTGGAAAACATTTTATACATTGCACTTTTTAAAGTTCTGTTGAATCTTTCGATTATTGAGGCTTTTACTTCTGAATTGGTTGAATAATGGTTTATATTGTGTTTTTTCATTAAATTTGCAAATTCCTTATTAAAATATTCTTTTCCATCATCTGTTTGTAAATGTTTAATAGTATGTTTGTCTCTTTGTATAGCTGTTTCCATTGCTTTTGTAACACTTTTGCCACTTTTATCTTTTAGTGGTAAAGCATCTGCCATTTTTGAAAAACAGTTAATAATAGTCAATATGTATTTATATCCTTTATTTTGTTTGCTATAAGGAATCATTTCGATTAAATCCGCTTGATATAAATCATTAATTCCTTTTATCACCGTATTTCTTCGTGGAAACTTTCTTCTTGCAGGTTTATGAAGTTCGTTGACAATTTGTTGCTTCAAGTCCTTCATATTGCAGGTTTCAATGTTTGTTGTATCACATGTATAATCACAATGAATGTTGTTTTAAATATTCACATCATTTATATGGGTCAAGGTCATCCAAACTTGTGTAAAAAAATGGGGAACACGGCGTTGGACTTGCCGTGTTCCCCATTTTTTTACGGAAGGAGAAAGGAATAAGGTCGAAGTTGTAGAAGGACGAAGAATAGGTTACTAGTTGATAGGGTTTAAGGAGTAATGGCCGAAAGGAAGAGTGTGGATTTTGTCGGGTAAAATATGTCTTTTATCATCCCGAGCTGACAGTGCTTTTTAAATTTCGGTGACACTGTAGACTTGATGCTTGAAGCTTCGGATATTGTTGAATGTTGCTGATATCGTAGTATCTTCAAACAAACAAGTCTTGTAGTGGTCAAATGTTACGTGTTTTTTCAAATAAGATGTCTTCACTCCTTTTGCTTTCTTGACTGTCGGTGTGTTGTTCTCGTGGTACATCTTAAATGAATACAATTTCGCCATCAGCGCTACTATTTCTTCTAAAGGCATTCCATTTGCTTCATCTTTGAATTTTCCAATTACTTTTTTATTTTTTTCATTGAAATTTGGATGGTTCTTCGGATAGTCAGAAAAGTCGAAATCTTCTTTGTATGGAAAAGTCCTTAGGTCTTCATACATGTCCAAAGTCTTTATCCAGTAGATAAACGCGTCCGTATCCATGTATGCGACTCCAATGTTTTCCCTTCCGTAGTGTTTAACCATTTTGTTATAATGGAAATCATACATCAGGGTTTTACTTATGTCCAAAATCGACATACCTATGTATAACGGACGGTCCATGACTATTGTTGTTTTCTTCATACTGACAGCGACTAGATTTTCGTTTATAATCATGGATGTTCCGAAATTTGGTTTTTGCACTAATTTTTCCAATTTCCTAGGATCACTCACTAATTTTACATTTTTGTGTTTTCTTTTGTTCTCCAAGGTCTTCCCAAAGATGGCATTGTTCATTAATTTATAGAAGTCCTTTTCAAATGCTGTTGTCGCTGCAGCTCTTCTTGTAGTGTTGGAATCAATATATGGTTTCAACCAACAAGACTGGGTGAATTCAATTGCTCTATGAATTCTCACTATACGTAGACCCAATTCGAGAGCCTGTTGAACTACCCAGTAGTGAGCCACATAGCGATCTTTATTCTCCAAGGTCATCATCAATTTTGGCCATCTTCCTGTCGGTGAAACTTCAGTCTTGGCTAGGAGAGGCAAGTCGTAGTGATGGTCATGAAGGTGCTCCGGGTATTGAAAATCACAGTCCAAAATATAGCCTTTTGGACCATCCTTTGGAATCTGTGAGATGTCTCCGATGGTGGCCGGGTCGATCCATTTGAAGTCAGCGTAGGGAAGCGGATTTGACATTGCCCAACCATAAAGGTTGTTTGCGTCAAAGTAGCCAAGGTAGACCGATGGTTGTTGCTCGTCGAAGCCGGGGATGTACTTGTTGTTGGCTTTGACATGACGTGTTACAGCTTGTGTCAAACCGCCCCGTACACCAGATTCCATCATGAGCACCATATCAATATCCGTTAGAAGTTCCAGTCGACAGTTGGTTGACTTTAGCATAGCTTGCCATGCTAATCCTGGAGATGTGTACGAGTGTAGAGGGTCCAGTCCATAGGCGGAGAAGCAGGTGTTTCGAAATTCTTCCATCACATCGCACAGCAGAGTTACGTCCAATTTTATATAAAAGTCAGAATATTCCCCTAAGGTTTGAATGTTTAGTTGGTTCCAAACATTACAAGCATGATTGTAGTCTTCAACGGAGATTTCACTTTCGTTTAATTTGCTGTTGAAGGCTTCAATCGGTGGTAGACTGGTTTCTTCAAATTTTTCTGTAGAAGTTATGTAATCGTAGGGGAACACTCCTTTACGTAATACTAAGTCCAATTTATCTTCAGGTACAATCTTGCTGGTTTCTTTTAAGTCTTCTCTTCGTAGATTCTCAGACAATCTGCTCAAACTAGATGCCATAAATCTATAAGAGTCTACAAAGCGAAGTTTAATTTTACCTACTGTTTTTGAGAAACTGATATACTTTTCCAATGTTGTAGCAAGAACATCGATTTTACCATTATCTCTTCCTAATTCTGGAATAATGAAGTGGGAGTCGTAGCCGCTAAGATTGTGTAACACTACAGGGATAAAGTTTGGCAGTTTGTAATTTATATTGCATGAATTACAAGCAGGTCCTCTGTATAACCCTGTGAGGTGATCATGATCTCTTACTTTTGGATTTTCTTCACTGAAGCTCTTCTTACATAGATAACATCTTGTTGCTGAAATGTATTCTTCTTGTTGATTTTGGTTCAAAGGTTCCATGGGTAAAACATTACCGTATAAGCGTTCCGCCTTTTCAGCAATCTCATACAACTGGTCTACAAAATACTTAGCAGCTTCTTCCCCACGGTAGAGTATCGGAGTGGATGTTAAGCCATAGTCTTGCAATTGTTCTTCAGGTAAAGTAGATTTCACCAATAAGCAAAAACTGTTAGGTTGATGCAATTGATATTTGGTTCTTCTAGTTACTTCACCATCCGGAAGTTCCTGCGGCACTAACGTGGATTCAAAGTCAGCATAGATAACTAGTGGAATCCGGTATTGGTGAACTGTTTTATTGAACTGGACAAATGCTCTAGATGGTGGTGGCAGACTAATCTTCACTTCATAGTTGTCATTACAAAGCCGCTGGTGTTCCGACAACCACTCCGATCCTCCACGTCTCAACTCTTTATATGTGAAACAGAAACATCTTTTACACACTGTTAACCTACGTTTCTGTTTTGATAATTGATTTTAACCAAGGCTGCAAAGTCCTTTATCCACACATAATGTGAAATTTCACCCTTAGTTATCAATAACAGATCCGTGTGGTTTCTTTCCTCAACTTTTGATACTCTCAGAGGATAAACACTATTGGAATCATCTAAACCAAACACATTTACAGAAACACCTGGGTTTTGTTTCTCAAAATTACCAATACTTTTAACACTAACAGGGTATGACAAACCTCGAAAGTTGTAGCGGTGTTGGACATTTTGATACGCTCTGCTAACTCTACAAGGATTTTCTTGCACATATTTTGTTAGCATAGCATATTTAAAGCATTCATTGTCCTCATTTTGCACATTGATACAAGATTTGGTAGCTTGTATCTTCTTTGGCAAAGGTATATAACTACTACCCCTTATACCATATCCGTGCTTGTGAACCCTTACATCCATACCTTCAATCGATGACAGACTCCAGCCGGATCCTCTTCCTTCATGTTCTTGCAGTTTAACTAGCAGTTCATGCAAACATTCTTCAATAATTTCATTGATATCAGATTCAGTTGTAAGGGTTCGGTTTTTGGTAATGAATGCTCTTAATGCCGTTTCACCATCAGTATTGGTAAACTTTGATTCTAACACCAGTCCAAATTTAATGAAGTTCAATCTCTGTAATTCTTCTTTTAGCGTTTTTCCAACAAGTACTCTGGCCTGGGTTATAAAATTATCTAATTCCAATTGCACATTATCAATTTTAAAATGTGTTACAACTTGTCCTGGTAAGGCCGTGGTGCGCAGTTGTCTCACATCTTCCAGTTCTTCTTCCGTGTCCTCTTCTTCCGTGTCCTCTTCTTGCATATCCTCTTCTTCAATAGGTCTTCTAGTAGTGGATGGTCCAGCACCAGCAAATTGGATCACACTAGGTCTTTTTCTTTGCATTTGCTGTAGATAGCTGTCCCAGTAGTCCGTCTGCTTCTGGTGCTCTTCCCAAAAACCGGTCAATTGAGTCTAAGTCTATTTCATCCATGGTAATATCTTCTTTTCTATCTTCGTCTTCATGTAATTCTCTATGTATGGTGAAAAGATCTTCGTCTTGAAAGATTTCCCCACAAATATCGCAAAGAGCCATTTCAAACAGTTTGGCTTTGAATGCACACTCTGTGAATGTCCACGCAATAATGAGCAGCGCACTCCACAGGGACCCTTTATATCCGAGGCAGATAGGTGGGGAAAGTGACGTCATATGGAAACAGGTTATCACTCATGTGCTAAATTTAGCCTTTACACAACCGTTTGTAATACATTTATCAGTAGGCTTGATAAATTGATGATATTTGGTCTAGATTCAATAATTTGTACAAGTTTTTTCAAAGACGTCTGTTTGAGCAAGTTTATGTAGGTCAAGGTCATTTGGAATTATTATTTTGAGCGGGGGATAGAGCACTAAGCAGCATCATTTACTACAAAGTGCTCTATCCCCCGCTCACATTCTTTTTTTTAACTTTTTGTTTAAACTTTTTACAAGGGTGAAACATCACCATCAGAGTCGGAATCATCCTCATCACGGAATAGGCAGCGATGACAATACATAATTCTTCTGGCAACTAACATCCTATCCATTGGACGATGGGGAGTGTCTTGTTCTTGTTCTTCTTCTTCAATTTCCAATTGGAATTCCATTTCCGACTCAGATGACGACTCTAATGTTTCGTAGGCGTGCAAGTCCACTTCATTGTCCGTTGAACCAGCTTCGTCAGAGTCCGTTTCAATATCCATTATCTCTTCCTCCTCCTCTTCTTGATCAACCGCAGGTAGTTGGTCCTCTACTTCTATAATTTCTAGAGGTATTACCTCCAGAATAGAGACAATTCTGTTGCGATGGAACACGGTGTTGTCAAGTGGAGCCATGGTATGGAAGTGTTGTATCCATCCAATTTGCTTACCCTTTTTATACCCCCACCAACTATACAATTTATGTGGGTCAAGGTCACGTAAAGATACCCTTTGAGCGGGGGATAGACCACTAAGCAGCATGCTAGTCCATTGCCGCAAAGTGATCTATCCCCCGCTCTGTTCTACAAAACCTCAATCAAGTCCAAGTCCAAGTCCTGTTTAACACATTTTATTCTAATTCCATATCCAATTTAAAAATTTCAATTTCACATGGTTTACATTCCTGATGTATCAAACACTCCAGCTCCCTAAACATATCGTCCAGTTCGTCCAAATTATGATGTCCTACTTTTAACACATGAAGGTGGTTCATGCTTTGCATTGTAGCATGACCATCAACAAACAAGTTTCTTTTCCACGCTAACATAAATTGGCAGTTTTCTTGAAAGATTTTTCTCACCAAACAATCATACACAGCCGTCAACATGTCTCTACAATCTTCATAGTGTACCATCACAGAATACCTGTCCAAGTTAGCACCAAGCAGCGATCCACTCATTGTTTCTAGCGTTCCACTGGAAGGTCCAAAGCAGAATGAAGTCGAGATGTATAGACCCCCTCTTTTATACCAGTTAACCGGTTGTCCTTGCTGTAAAGTGGGTCAAGGTCATCCAATGCTACCCTTTGAGCGGGGGATAGACCACTAAGCAGCATGCTAGTCCATTGCCGCAAAGTAGTCTATCCCCCGCTCTGTATTCTACACACACACACACACACACATGTCCATGTCCAAGTCTTTCATTACATACCCAATATATATTCAGTTCCTTCATCATCACTATCACTCATCACTGCTTCCACAAACTCCACAGGATTAAAGTTAAATTGTTTCAATTGTTCTTTTAAGTTTTCAATTTGTTGGTCCTTTACTTCTAAAACACTGTGAAGGTGTGATATGTAGTCCGCTGCCTCGTTGATGCTTGCTACTCTCGGATCGCCTAACTTCAAGCTGGGAACTACACCCTGCAGCCTGAAGTACGCCATACGCCTTTCTTGCTCCTGCCGTTGACCAGGACTGAGCAAGCCTTGTCCGTCTTGGCTTACCTCCAGCAAGGTCCGTAGCATCGGAGCTTTGCAGGCGTTTGCCCGAGCAACAGTTATGCTGTGGAATGGTCGAGCAGGTCCACGAGTAGCAGGCAGAACGTTGGCAGCACGCCTTCTTGAAGAAGAAGAGGAAGCCTGAGAAGTTTTGGAGTTGAAAGCCATGTTACAGTGCTGTATTCAGCTAAGCGGTACAAAGCAGAATAACCAAACTGCACGTTAATACCCGTATATATACACTTATCAGTGGTGGGGGTACTAGCTAGCCTTGGTAAAGTGGGTCAAGGCCATCCAAAAACATTACCAGAACGGGGGATAGATCACTAAGTGGCATGTTAGTCCATTGCCACAGAGTGATCTATCCCCCGCTCTGTATTCCGCATTCACACACACATTCATACAAACACGCAAGTCCCAGTCCGAGTCTTTACCCACACCTATCCACTCTCATCCTCACTATCATCACTATCATCTAACAATCTGTCACACTTCATAATTAGTTTTTCCCATTCTTTCCGGATCAAAAGTATTTCACTGTGTGCACTCTCCAACAACCTCTTCTTTTCCTCTAACAACCTGTCCTTTTCCTCTATCAATACGTTACAACCTTTAATATATCTTATAGCAGCTCTAACAGTGTCTTCCTGTGAAGATGCACCAACCACTACACCTGGCACTACCTGCTGGAGTTCTTCATACAAGCTAGACTCTCTTCTGGAGGCTCCACTGCTGCACAACTCCGTCTTGCTCGGAGTGAATCCGAAGAACCGAACGCGACTCTTTGACAGGCGGCCCCGCCGGATCGGTCCAGAGCTTGAGCCAGAGTTGGATGCGGTCGGGCCAGAGGTAGAGGCTGGAATGTTCATGGCTGACATGGTAGTATTCAGCTAAACAGTGTAAAGCAGAATGAGAAGACGGTTGATCACCACTCCTATATATACCCATTTTTAGTGGTAGGGGTAACCCGGGGGGGGGTAAGTTTAAGGACTTCCACTAACTTTCCCTTAGTCCTCGCGGTCATCGGTTTTACATACCTTTAGCACACCCATCATTTTGGTTTCTTCGATAACATTACACACCTCAAAAACCCAAGCAAACAGCTCATCTATGTTGTTATAATTAATTTTTGTCCAGTGTTGTTACTTGTGGGTTTGTTTGTTTATAATACATAGATAAAATGTAGACCCATCTCGTCTTATACAACACTCAACTTCCATTCTATGCCGGTTTAGCACTTCCCAAGCATTGTGTTCATTTATCAAGAAGTCACCACCTTTGTAATTGTACTGTGACATGTTTACCACAGAGCATAGGAACGGACTGAAGCAAATGAACGGCTCATACAAGCTTATTAAAAGCGTTAGAGTGGGGGGTATCACGTGATACACGACATAAGTTGTAAGGTTAGCAGTTTACTTTAAACAGTAATTTATGTGGGTCAAGGTCATTCAAACTTTAAAAATTTTTACCTCCAAACACTTGTAGCAAGCTACAAGCGTTTGGAGGTAAGTTTTTTATTTGTTAAAGATTTTTGTAACTTAGTCTTCACCCTCAAGGACACGGTTTGAGATTGTCCCAGTGATTTTACATCACCGCCAGGTTAAAGTATTATACAAGTCAAGTATTTTTTTTTTATTAGTTGACTTGTATAATACCCCTCTCCCTTACTTTAAGAGGGTTAAGACTAAATTTAGAAAAATTAATTTGGAAGAAGAAATTTAATTAATGTCCAACACTTTTAAACACAATTTTGATTTTTTGGTGAGCCCATGTCCTAGTCCATTTCCCAAACAGATAGGCATCCTTTTCTTCGAATTAAATAAGCCCCGGGGACAAAAAATTCTCTTTGTACCATCGCAGGTGGTACTTTCATTCTATGAAGGCGGCCATTATACTACGTTATGGCCAAATAGTAGTACAAATTTTGTTTTTTTTTTAGATTAAACTCTTTTTACCCACAATGGCTTCAGGACCTTTCAATAAACATAAATTTCCAAATAATGTGGTTTATTACTAGTTCTCCCAAATACAAGATCAATACATAGGTCTTCACCTATATTTATTACAAATATATAAATTGGTTTGATCTTACTTGATTAACGTAACTGTGTGACTTGACGCCTGAAGACTCTAACTCGAACACATGAACCGTAATTACTACGTTAATGTTCATTCGGAGGCGTCACAGCCAGTTATCAGGTTGTGAGTTTAACTTACAGTTTAAATTCAGAGCAGTCTACCAACACAACAACTGAAAATTCTCTTAACATACGATCATAAAAAAAACTTAATACTACATATAATTACAATAAAGATAAATATTTTAACAAAATCAGTATAAATTTCCCCCGCTAAATAAAATATTTATCTAACATAAATACTTAAATTGAATTTACAGTTTAACTTTTCTCGCAGAAATTGTAATTGACACATATTGGTTGTTTATTTTTCTTTGAAACAAAATATATGAACAATATTGATTTTACGGCCCACAGTAGGCCGAGAAGAATTTTTCAAGAGGGACAGAGAGAGAAGGAGAGTGAGGTATACGCCCAGTTTATCTTATCTCGGGACAGGAAATTACAATGGTTTTGTTCGCCCAAACGGGCTTTCCAAAAATATTCCAGTATTGTGCTCGGTGCTCGTATATTTTTCAATTCAATCCTCAGTCGAGTTCAAGACTTGTTGCAGTGCGTGTCGTGTGTCCGTGTGTCGTGTGTCCGTGTGTCCGTGTGTCGTGTGTCAGTGTGTCCGTGTGTCGTGTGTCCGTGTGTCCGTGTGTCGTGTGTCAGTGTGTCCGTGTGTCGTGTGTCGTGTGTCAGTGTGTCGCGTGTCAGTTCAAGTGCAGTTTAGCTAAACAAGTGAAGTGAAGTGTCAAGTGCAGTGTGGAAAAACGTATCCTTAAAACTATAGCATACAATCAACTTACATACTCATTCACGCCAACTTTCGCTTAACCCACATATTCACAGATTCATTCCCAGTCTCACACTTCATTCGTTAATATTTTGGAAAATATCTTTTATATAAAATATCTAATACGGACCCTTTAAATATAAAAAATTTTTTAAATTCCGCCCCTTTTAAATTGATTTTTGTTCTCTTGAAAATTCTTCTAGAAATTAAAAATACTTCTCTTCTAACAAATTAATAACTCAATTGAATGCCTACATAAATTCAAATAATAAAAAAAATAATTTTTCCTCTTTACAATAGTCAAGTTAAGCGTATATCTGATCATGGAATGCTAACTTGACTTAAATACACAACCTTTTACTAAACATTTCTAGGATTGGCTAGTTTTAAGTCTACAATGTGTACTTTTCTCACATCACTCAAGTGAATTTACAAATATTTTCTTCTCCGGGAACAGTCTTTGGCAATATGTCCAGTCCTTTGACAATTATAGCAAGTCTTCTCTTGATGGTTGGATTTAGGCTGCTGTGCAAGGTTTGAGTACCTCCTTGGATCATAATTCCGACTATTGTACCCTGTCCTATCCACAGTGGTTTCAGACCTATGCGGCATGTTTTCCCTAATGTAATCGTTATACTGAACATTATGGACTTCAATAGATAGCTGATGTAAATCTTTAAAGGATTGAGGGTTTTGTTGGAAAACTAGCTTACTTCGCACTGCTGGGTGGATTCCATTTTTAATGATTGAAACCAATTCCACTTCGGTTAAATTACTTCTAAGGACTTGATGAAATGTCTTGACTTCATTGATGTAGATTGATAGCGGTTCCATATGTCTTTGTGGTCGAAAAATCAAATCTTGCTTCAATCTTTCTCGAAGGCTGATTGGTATGAAAGTGTTTATAACATCTTGATGCAACGTTTCCAAGGACTGATTTGCTTGCCTGTGCTCCAATATTTTAGTAACCAAGGGGGGAGTAGCATAACTAGGCAGTAACTGATAGATTTGGCCTGAAGTTAGGTTAGTTTGGTTTTGGATTTCCACTAGATTTCTCAAGAATTGCAATAGCGGGTTAACCTCTAGACCATTACAAATGGGAAATTTCTTTAGATATGATTCAATAGGATTTGTTAACTTATTAAATACTATGGGAGCTTCTTTTTTACCAGTTGGCATAGTTAAGGTTAGGCTAGGTTGGTTTAGTTCAGGGACATTCAATCTAGGCTCTATAGGTTGTTGCATGGTTAGGCCTACTTTTATTTCTTCCTTTAATTCCTCTTTTCTAGCAGGAGTAGATGTTTTGTTTGGTGTTTGTTGTGCATGCGACCCGATTATTAGATTTAGTTCCTCATCTTCGATTAAAGATTGATTTAATTTTTCTTCATAGGAGCTTAGTTCTGAATCACTGATCTTATCCTTCAAGTCTTGAAACTTAGTAGAGTGGGTTTCTAGTTCACTTGTCAATTTGGCTAGGATACCCTTATATATTTCGTCCAGCTTACACTGACTAAGATGAGATAACCTTAAATTAACATGACTTATCTTAGCATTTAGTTTAGCTATTTGTGCTGTAGTAGCTTTTTCCTCTTCAGCTGCATTTTCTATCAAAAGTGAGATGTTTTCTATTTTGGTTTGTATTTTATCAAATTGGTCTTTTAGAGAATACTTGCCCTGGAGATGTGTTATATCAACACGGACATCGAGTTTAGCCCTAAGTAATTTTCTTAACGAATCAACGTTTTCATCTGTTGTTTCATGACCTCTTATTAACAACTCATAAACAAGTTCTTCTTTAGTTAGGTAGTTTAAGTTGTAGTTAGGCATACTGGATAGGCTTTATGTAATAAAGGTCCTTAAATACTGAAATTTCTATTTTGTATTTTTTTCCCTTTAGTTCTATTTATCAGAACCTGCCATATTTATAGGGATAGAGTTTAAATAGCAGAGTTGCGCAAATATTTATACTACGTTATGGCCAAATAGTAGTACAAATTTTGTTTTTTTTTTAGATTAAACTCTTTTTACCCACAATGGCTTCAGGACCTTTCAATAAACATAAATTTCCAAATAATGTGGTTTATTACTAGTTCTCCCAAATACAAGATCAATACATAGGTCTTCACCTATATTTATTACAAATATATAAATTGGTTTGATCTTACTTGATTAACGTAACTGTGTGACTTGACGCCTGAAGACTCTAACTCGAACACATGAACCGTAATTACTACGTTAATGTTCATTCGGAGGCGTCACAGCCAGTTATCAGGTTGTGAGTTTAACTTACAGTTTAAATTCAGAGCAGTCTACCAACACAACAACTGAAAATTCTCTTAACATACGATCATAAAAAAAACTTAATACTACATATAATTACAATAAAGATAAATATTTTAACAAAATCAGTATACCATCACCTTTTAGAATGATTTGCACATTTATGTTAAATGCTCCATAAGCTTGAACAATGAAATAATATTTTTTGTCCCTCTTGAGCCTATTAATTTTCAGCTTCTGCGGACTGTTGGGGTGTTTGAACTTGGACTTTTCAGGCATAATATTAAGGCTATAGGGCTTCGCATTTTTGTCGGGGGGGGGGGCTCGCACTTTTTGTCGGGGGGGGGGGGTTCGCATTTTTGTCGGGGGGGGGGGGGTCAGGTAAGTTAAGTGGGTCAAGGTCACCCACAACACTTGTACTCTAAGTGTTGGCTGTACCCCCACCACAACTGGGTCCCTAGGCTGCACAACACCGCTTCGCCAGTATGTCTCCGGCTTCCATGCGGTGCGTCTCGCTGTTCCATAGCTCTCTATATGTAAGTAATTTTACAAGTTCTGAATGTAGGTCACTACACTTTAACTCTGGGACGATATCGACTTGTAGTATTTCAGTGTTTTGACTCCAGGTCATCACACTTTAACTCTAGCATATCGGTTATCGTACCAGAGGTGCTCAATAACCTAACTTGTAATGTTTAGGGTGGCGTTTGCACGCCACATGGTATCGCCATGACTGTCCAGTCCAAGTTTTAAGTTAAATTAATTTTACTGTAATCTTTTCCATTTCCGCTTCGTTTTGCCAAAGTATAAGGTGTCGCTTAATAAAGTGGTATTTCTCTAAAGTTATAGGAGATTGCAGGGATACAATTAGTTTATTTAGGAGACTCTTTATCTTGGAGTTTAACACAATTTCCAATTTGACTTTGCTTCCTCGGCTCTCACAGCCTAAGCTGTACAGAAATGTTTCTTCTAGTGCCAACTCGGGCCAAGAGAACAGTGTGTTGACTGTAGGACAGCTCATGGTGAAGTGATGCGATACTTCAGCGTTAAGCCTCACCTTACCCCACCACTGTGACCTTCCCCCACTCCTGCTGTTTCCCCCACCTCTTTTCCCTTGACTCGTGCGCTACAAGCAGTCTCTCAGTATTGTGTGGACTTTTGTGAGGAGACGCCATGTCGCGGGACACTTTAGGTAAGAAACTTAGCCGTGTTAAGGCTTTATTAGTTGCTCACTGTCCACCACTCAAAGTTAAGAGGGTTTCGACTTTAGCTAAGTGGCGCAAACTGTTGCGCGGACACCCTAAGTTTTATACAAAACGGACTAATGTCAGTTTTACTGATGAGGATTTGTTTAAAATATTGGATGAAATGACTTTTCCTTGCAAAATTCAGTTAGTTACTCCCATTCCTGACAGTTTAGAGTCTTAGTCTCTCAAGCCGATATACCTAGAGTACACAGGGCCTGACGGTCAGTCACTCGGTGGCTGTCGTGGGGTGCGCATCGGTGTCGGCGCTCTGTAGTTGTTAAGTGTTCAAGGTCACAGTAATATGAAATTGCGGATGTTGTGCTTGTTCAATGGTCTCTGAGGACTAGTGGATGACGGTTTAAGCAAGGTCATGTCGCAAACTCGAGTTTGACTTGGCACTTTTGCTGTTTCTCATCGCAAATTCGCTCCAAGTCGTCAAGGTCACGTGGACTCTGACTGAAACTCGGAGCGTAGTGCGAGAAACGGCAAAAGTGCCAAAAAATTTTGAGTTACGGCGTGGCCTTGACCTTAACAGTGTCAGTGACGTCATTTTGATGATGTAATGGATGATGACGTCATCAGCATGTCATTTCTGTGACGTCATGGGTGTGACGTCACGGAAATGACGTCATCGATTGCGTCATCATCGATGACGTCATCGATTACGTCATCGATGACGTCATCGGGGTCGTTGACCTTGGCGATGACGTCATCACATTCCTCAGAGGTCATTGAACTGAGCCAGCAACCGCAAAAACACACTACTACAATACGAGATGAAATAACATTCTTGACGTCTCGTATGTTAGGTTGAGTAAAGTTCAAAATAGTTCCTGTATACTTAGTATTAAGTTTTTTGACAAGATTCCTGTCTGTGAACCAGTCCTTTTCAAAATTTGAACTAAAACTTGAGCGGTTCACTATTGGCCTATCTATCCACTCTACCCCATCCAGGATTTTTTTTTAATACCAGCAGCTGAAGTAAGTATACCATTCTTGGTCGGTAATGTTTTACATTTTAAATTTTGGCTTTTGTATGACTTACCCGTGTGAGCTTGTTATAATTTTCTTGAACTTGCATGGTGTGCATTTTGTCTTTTGAATTTTGCATGGTTTGCAAACTTTAGTTTAGTTAGATTTAAGGATGATGACGATGTTCAGTGCATGTTTGTAGTGCTTGACGAAAATAAAATATTGCTTATAGTTTATTGCTCTGTCGCTGTCATGTTTTATCATCCATGGTTCCTATCAAAACAAAACGTTGTACGCCCACTCGGAAAAAGTCTCTCCACTTCAAAACACTTGAAGATTAAAATTTCAATCAGATGCGGGAGGTGCACAATGCCGCCCGGACTCCCACGTCAGTCACGTCAGTGCGGTCCTGCGGGGCTGTATAGGAGCGCACCTGCGTAACTCGACCTGCTGCGCCGGAGGTTACCACTTACGCGTGTTTTTGTGCGTCGCCACGCATTGTGTGCGTTACGCATCACAATGCGCCGCGAGGTACCTGCATCCCACCCCCTCGCTGACGCTGCCTTGCCTTCGCGCCATCTTACATCACATCAGCCATCTGACCCACCGCTTCCTAGGACATCTCTATAAGGGATGGGACAACAGATTTAGGAGTTTGACTGCGCATTTCAATTCCTAATTTTGATTTCTCTAGATTTCCGCTTGGGATTTCATTTTATAGTGTGGCGTGCCTGAAAATGCGGTTTGAGAAACATCTCTTTTGATAACTTTTCTTAAAGAGGCGTTTTGTGGATCTGAACACAACTTGGATATATATATATATATATATATATATATATATATATATATATATATATATATATCTATACTTATTTATTTAATACGCTAAGGGTTTTTTTGTACCTCCTACAATTCTCAACCGATTTTCAAGTTTTTGGTATCATTGGATAGGGCTTGGTCTGTAATTGTTTTCGCCAAAAATTGATGAAAATCGGACTTAAAATAATGGCGCTATCCACAAATTAAATTTGAAATTTTCCCATTAGAATACAACATTGAGATTGGTTTGAGCATTTGAAACATCTGTTACTTACAGCTCATGTAGTTTTTATGGGGATCACTTATATTCACAATATTGGATTGGTCGGATGTCATTGATTTAGAATTAAATGTAACGGTTTTTACTGTATTTTACTGTATCAAAATTAATTTATCGATTTCGAGCAACACATGCACTAGTACATATTTAATACGCGACATGGTTTTTTGTTCAAGGAACTCCTCCCACATTTTTAAACTGATTTTAATGATATTGGTGCCATTGGAAAGAGGTCAGCGTGAAGTTGTTTCTAAAGTAATTTTGGTAACTATCCATTTAAAATGAAGTGTCCTACAAGGCCTTAAAGTTCGTAATTTTCCCTTTGATTACCATTGGCAAGGAAATTGATTGATTTCCAAGTTAAGAGCTGTAAAGTGTAAACATCGGACATCAGCGGAAGTAATATCTACATTTTCACTAAAGAGGTTATGTTAAACCACGGAGTGTGCCTGGTTAACCAACTGCGTGAAGTATGCACAAGGAAAATATTTTGAAAACAGTTGTGAGCGTTTCATAAATTGTAGAATCAATTATTGAGTGGTCTCAAATTAAGGTTTTGACCAAAGGGACTGAAAACAATAACGACATGTCAAATAAGCTATGAGGAAATGATAAATAACGTAAAATAACGTCCTCCAGAAGAAAAGCATGTAGATATAACTTATCACATTAACATTAAAATAACATCAAAATGTATGTTTTGATTTTAAAACTATAACTCGATGACAACAATGCGTTTAGTAGGCCTATATGTAATTGATCATAGCCTATGTTAAATTTTGGTGTTGTTATTGACAAGTAAACCTACTAAAAGCGTTACTGTATGTTATATTATCGATTCATTATATTTAAGATTAGCTAACCAAGAAAATTTAATATAGTTTTATAATTCATAGTGTAAATGGTGCTGAACTGTATTGAAAGAAGATTAATTGTGGCATGGGTGCTGGTTTCCGGACACGTTATCTATCTAATTTCCATTATAATGGCTAAATTAATTAATTATTATCACTCAAATTATGATACGATGACTTTTACTTTTTAAAACTTATGTTTTCACTTCGAGATTCAGGAGAAAAGAGTTTGAGACCAATAATTTCATGAAATGTTATGAAATTAATATTACTACATATACATGGAATTATTGGGTGAGACAAGGGCATTCAGATAAAGTCTAATTCTTACTACTTGCATTGACTTTGTACACTTGTATCAAATCAAATAATTTGTAAAGGTAGCTGACTAAGAGCTTCGGCTAGGCGTATATAAGCTATAAGCCAATATAGGTAGGTAGGCCTATTAAGCTACGCTACGCGATAAACCAAGGTCATATTGTTAAAAATTATAAAGTGTATGCAGGCCTACAAGAGTTGTTTACAAGAGTTGTTATAGAAAATAAATAAATTCTCTGTTGTAGTTAATAAAATTTCTCAGAAACTAAAGTGCTCGATTTCGAGCTATACAAAGAACTCCTCCTACAGTTTTCAACCAATTTTAATGATTTTAATGTCATTGGACAGACCTCGGCGAGAGGTTGTTTCTAAAGTAAATTGGTAAATATCTATCCAAACGGAAGAGCCTAAGAAGCCCTAAAAGTTCCAAATTTCTCCATTTGATTAAAATGAATGAGGGAATTAAAAAAAATTAAGTCAACAACTGTAACGAGTAAACATAGTATAAACGTTAAAAAATGTCACTGGCGTAAATACACACATAATAAAATAAAAACTAGAGAAATTTTCTGCTCATTGATTATAATGAGAGGGATACGTAAAAAGTTAAATATTAAGTATTTACTTAACTTTATATATTTATAGTCTCACAAATCTATTCTACCTTCACCTAACCGATAGTCTGTCTCTCCTCGTACCTCAGCAACACGCCTTCGCCTTGAAATGGAAGTCCTCGTCGAACCGCATTGGCAACGCCTTCCTGGGCGAGACGCTAACGTGGTGGCGACTTAGCTTGGTCGTCAGCACCACCAGCCTTACGGCCCGTCCCCGAGCCGCGGTAGTTGTTGAGGTCAGGGATGAGGAACTCCTGTGGTGAGGACATCCAGCCCGTCAAGGGGCACGAACACTTGCATGTCCTTAATCAGCCGAACCTGGATGTGAAACATGAAAAAATACTGTTTTCCTTTTTTATCACTGTACATTTGGATGGGGGGGGGGTCTCTTGTAAATGACGTGGAGAAATATGAAGGAAGGAGTATAAAATGAAGGAAAACAAAATAGAACAACTGTTGAATCGAGGATAGAGTGCAATGAACTGTGAAAAAAGAATAAAACACGAGATGAAATAAAAAGTAACAAGGAGAATAAAATAACATTTTTGTAAAAGACAAACAAAATAAAAGTTGAATAAATAGTGAATTGGGCTTAATTAAACAATAACTGCACAATTGAGCTATATATTAACTGTAAAGGAATGTAGAATAAGAATAGAATAACTATAGCACCTAGTTAAAAAGCACAAATTCGTGCTTCTTGCATCAAGGATTCAATCTCAGTTCGACGATTCTGGGATTAATTTGTGCTGTTTCTCGTTTCGACAAAATAAGCTCTGGAATTGTTCCCAAAATAGGCAATATCCCACCTAAAAGAGATAGGCCATTCTTGTTGAAATATTCCACATAAGAAATATAGCAATCCCTTGAAGTACAGTAGTATATAATGTAAGTTATTAATCTATTAATATCGTTATAAATTTTCCAAATTTCCAGATATCGTTTAACTACGGCAGGCCAAATGTACAAGAGTACAAGGCATAATCACCTCGGTGCCAGGGAGGGAGTAGTCCCTGGTGACGGCCCTCATCAGCAGCGGGTTGAAGCTGTAGAGTCGCAGCGTTT
This sequence comes from Neoaliturus tenellus, assembly GCA_030545055.2. Taxonomy (NCBI): domain Eukaryota; kingdom Metazoa; phylum Arthropoda; class Insecta; order Hemiptera; family Cicadellidae; genus Neoaliturus; species Neoaliturus tenellus. Next base: position 168,037,751 of record CM061533.1, on the reverse strand, counting down.
CCTGGATCACCTCTGGTCCAGGTAGGTGCTTCCCCGCAGCGTCTCCCAGCTCCAGCTTGGTGCTTCAGCAGGGAAGAGTCGATCTCCTTGTACAGCTGGTTCTGGATGCTCGAGTTCTTGGTGATCTCGAACAACGCGCAAGTGATGGTCGCCCCAACCGTATGATGCCTCAGGACATAAAGTTGAGGATTTTCGAAGATCTTACCTCCTCAGTGAAATATATTTATTTTTTAATTGTTTTCTTCTTCCACTTTTTTCAAATCCAGCATTGTTTGCAAAACATCATGTCGTCTTACACCATTGAGTTTAGGATATATTAAAATAACTTTTATCACATTGAAAGCTTCTCTATTGCTTCTATAGGAGCGTCTTTTAGACCAACGAGTTTAAGCAGCGTCGATGGCAAAAGGGTGTGTAACTTCGCTGCTACATTAGCACGAATGAAAGATTTTACAGTATGATCAAAGCTTTCTAAAAATCTTCAGCCTCCTTAGAATCCCATCTGCATTCCACAAAAGAAACTGACTAAAGCCTGCTTACTGAAATCTGAAATAATAGATTCGAACTCGACTCCGTTCTGTGGGTCTAGGTCTTTGTCAAATTTAGCGAGTAAGTTTTCTATGCTTGTAAAAATCTGATAAAACATATCTTTCACTCTTCTGGAAGCAAATGCAGAAGCAAAGTCAAGCCTCAAAGGCCTCAATTTCTCTCCTTTGCTGATCAGGAGGTTGGTTTTCTCCGGCGAGCCGTCGTTGCCGAACAGCCTGTTGTGGAAGCAGGAAATGTCTTCCACCAATACACTCTCAATCAATTTTGGGTCACAGACCAAAAAGTAGGGGTCCCTGCTATACACATCACCTAATCCGTGGCTTTTAAAAGTAACGTAACATTTATTGATAAAGGATAACCAAGTTTTCTTTTTCTGAATTTCGTCCTTAACACCTCCAAGAAGAACAACTGGTTCAAAATAAAGAACATTACTATTCTACCACTAATTGGAGTTTTTTTTTTTTTTTTTGTTTTTTTTTTTTTTTTGTAAGGAACCATTAAAGGAAATAAATAAATAAATGTTATTAGAACTGACACCGAGACTGATATTATTCCTAAAGTCGTGTTTGATACAAACCAGTAAACCACTCTATTGTTGTTTCCATCAGTTGTCAATACATCTACGACAACGCGCTCTCGGGAGCGCGGAGATAGCAGTAATGGATTTATTATGTCCGTTATCTGACACACATTAGGAAATTGATTCAACATTGACCAATTAAATTATTCAAGACTTGCGTTTTAAAATAGGCCTACCTCATTCAAAGAATACAAATAAATAATAGGCCTAATAACTATTGTATTATTTAAAAGCTGGTTTCTGAACTCGACTATTTTTTCTTTGAATGTTTTCACTAGATTGTGTTGCTAATATTAGGTAATAACAATGACACTTGATTCTAATAAATAATGACTCTATAATGATGTGCTATTAAGTAGGACAATGCACATTCCCCACTTGTTTTATTCAACTTTCTCCATCTATATGAGATTATTATGTGTAGAGCAAAACATGCAAAGGACCTGCAATAGAAATTTCAGTACTATAAAACTGAAATGCGATTTAAATCAATCTCGATGTTTGTAAAAATATATTTTTTATAATTGGTTTTCCGCGAGATTTGCACCATTACAATTTCAGTATGAGGGCAACATTCCTATTAAAGCTTAAACATTGTTTATCAAATTCAAATTAAGTAAAAAAAAACTTGATGAATCTAGTTCCCCTTCTTAATTTATTCAAGGATGGTACAAAGAAGCAACGACTCCCCAAGATCCCGGTGACAGGTCCTTGCGGTGCCGCCCACTTGAGGGGCCTCAAACCGACGTCTTGAGTCCAACGGACAAAACCTGCTGGATCCGAGACAAGACAAGACTCGAGGGGCGGTGAATGGCGAGAGGAAGTGGAGGCGTGGTCGGAGGTTCCCAGGGGCTTGCGACACCAACGGACTCATAGGTGCCGCAGCCGGGGAGACAAGCGAGGGCTCAGGTGATCTGTGATTACCAGCACTGGCTGACATCCTCGTAACGATTACTCTTCAATGGTTTTTTGAAAAGTCACGTAGCCTATTTGCAAGATTATTAAATAAATCTACATGTAGTCATTAAAAATCAAAAGAAAACAGCCATGTAAGGACACCTTTAAAAGAATGGGTTTATTGACGCTGCCTTGTACCTATGTATTAGAAACCACTGTTTATGCTCGATTTAAATGTAAATTGACTAAAGGCAGTGACATCAATCATTATAATACAAGATTTGACCAAACTTTTAGGCCTCAACAACTAAGGCTAAACATTAGTCAACATTTACCATCAAGTGCTGGTGCCAAATATTTTAATATTTTGCCAACAAATATAACAAGAGAACAAAATTTAAGGCCATTTAAAAACAAACTAAAAAAGTTTTAATTGAAATAGTAGTTTTCATCACTAGGAGCAAAAGTGGGTCTTTTTGGTGCGCAATCGTGTTTTAAAAACGAGGCGCAGACGAGTTTTTAAAAACGATTAAGCATCAAAAAGACACTTTTGCTCCTAGTGATGAACAACGTTTTTTATCATAATGCAAAATTAGACTTTTTATCTTTAAAAATATTAACTTTAAAGTTGCATTTTCGAGGTTATATTTACAAAGTAAGTAATATGCAGTGTTTACATTTCTGTTATTTACAAACAATGCTCTTTATAACGTTTGAATTTGAAAATTCTGCTCCTCAACAGTAATAAATCAATAATAATATACTTAGCAAACAGCTGACTTTTCAGTCCTAGGACCTGAAAAATTCTCCAGATGATTTTTCAGTCCTAGGACAAAAAAGAATCGGTTTTGGTACTATTGAGAGAACAAAAAACAGGCTGATTTCGTGCAGAATGATAAAAACACATTTTACAATATTGCAAATTTATGGATCATTGTCAAATCACCAGGTAACAAATTTCAACCTAAATTAAACCTTTTTTACTAGTACCGGTATTTGAAGTTATTAACTTAAGAGTCTGCAGTACCTCCACCATCTTGGTACTGTCCCATAAGAACAACGTTAAGTTTAAAACATTATGTGAGTTCGTTTTTCGTTAAAAAACTGTCATTATAAATGTTACCATAGTATTTTTTGTTTGGCATGATAAAAAATTAATTTAAAAAGTTATCCACTCGAATAACGAATAAAATATAAATATATTAACACCATTTTTATTCACGTCATGTAAACCACCTACCATTATGATTCAACCATTATGATGAACAAATTCAAGTTTCATACGAATCCGATGCATGATTATCGAGATAAAGTGTTTCAAAGACACCTATAATTAACAGTAATTTAAAATTGTTTTTAAGGGACTAAAAATCCAAGATGGCGCAAGTGTTGCAGACACTTAAACGATTTTTATTGGATAGTATTATTTTATTTATTGCACTTTTATATTTTGTATCTAAATTGTTGTTCTCTGGAACATTTCTTCCAACTATTTATGTTGCAATAGTAATAAACTTATTCGATTTGATAGTAAAAAGTATTCTCTGCAACATGTGCTTAATCACACGTGTAGATCTAAAAATCTTCTTCCTATTAGATTAACATCGAAACTTCGATGTTAATGGGTCCAATGGGGCGTAGTCCTATTACCTTTTGATACTTCTGGTATTTTTCCTTACGCCCTTGGCCCATGGGATGTGGTTGGTTTGCAGGCATTGGGTCTTTGCCAAAGCTACCCCCTCCTAGTAAAGGTACATGAAAAAATATATTTGTTAATTAATAAAGGGTATATAATGTTTAATTGATTTCCCATAAGAATAAATTAAGAAACTCAATTTGATATCTCTCCATAACCAGTTAAGCTAAGTTAATAATTCAAAATAGTGAATTGTTATTTATTAAGTTCTTGTATATAGATTAAGTTCGAAAAAAATGCCAAAGTCTATTTTTCAGCTTTTAGAAAGCCGATGAAATATAATTTTCGTGGTCCAATCAAGCTGGTTTTCGAACTTAACTGATGAACGCTGTCCTAACACCTCTGTACCAAGATTTATCAAAATCAATAGGTTACATTCGAGAGTTACTGTATTAACTGACATATGCAGGGTGGAATGAGGTTAATGTAAATATTTTTTTGTAATAAAAGATGTATGTGATAAATGTGTGTATTAAAAAAATTATACTCCAAAGTCTGTGGACAACAGAGGTATTTTTTACATTTTTCAGAATACAGTTTATATTTCATTTAAAGTTAATTTCCTCATAATAGGCCTACAGAACCTTAAGGCGAACCTTGTATTAAGAGTCGAATAACATTATCGGATTCTCCATTGACTCTGTAATTAGAAAGGGTAAAGATTTATTTTTTTAGTTCATAGTTTTAAACACTAGGACCTAATTGAACATTTTCTAAATTTAAAATTCAAAACAACATTATATTTTAAAATAATTTACATTTGGACAAGGCCTGTCATCGTCAGGTCCGCCATAAATAAACAAAAAAGTAAATTTACAAACATTATTTGACAAATACTGAATAAACAATTCTAGTATAGGATTAAAGAATACAGATTTGAGAATTGTTTTATGAGGTCATTGTTTGGATACCTCTATATTATATTCAAATTTCAAATTCAAATTCAAATTCAAATTTCTTTATTTGGATGCTTTTAAACAGCAAAAAGCCAATTACATAAAAGCATCAGTACAAATACAGTAATTTACATGCATGAATAAGAGTTAAATAAATCAGTCCATTCAAGCAATGCAACAGTCACTATACCTAGATAACAATATAACAAAATATAAATAATAATTAAATGCACAAAGTTATACATTCAAAGAGGATAGTGAACATGCAAATAAATAGAATGAATAATATAAAATTAAATATAATAATAATGTAATGCAAATTTAGACCATGTAAACAAATTAAGGAATTAAGTTAATTCAATAACAGTAAACTAATGTTCAGGCTCATGCAATATTACGAGGACTTTATTTTTAAACATATTAAGCGTATCATAGAATAAATCTAAATCTAAATCGGAGTTTGCAGCAAGACAGTTAAACAGTCTACACATATTGTTTATTGGAGAAAAATATCCCAGATTGGTTCTAGAAAATGTTGGAGAGAACAGGCAAGAGCTCCGCGAGCCAGGTCGAGGAACAGAAAAATTGAGCCGAGACAATAGACCTCCATCATCGACCACTCCCCCAACCAATTTATGTAAAAATAACATATTATTAAGCTTGCTTCTACTGGCCAGACTAGGGACTTCAAATATATTCAATAGTTCAGAATATGAAATTAAGTCGGTGTAAAAATTAAAAGCCTTAAAATAAAGAAATCTTAAGAACTTTTTTTGAATATTTTCAATCATATCTACTAGATAATTTGCTTGAGGATACCAAATGATCGCCCCAAATTCTACTTTAGATCTTACAAAAGAGAAGAAAAGTAACTTGAGAGAATCAGGATTTTGCAAATAAATACTTGATCTTTTAATAAAGCCGACCATTGAAAAAGAAGATTTACAAACAGATAAAACATGATCATTAAATTTAAAATGAGAATCAAATACAATCCCAAGATCTTTTATGCTGGTCATTCTATTGAGAGTAACATTTTCCATGTTGTAATTAGAAATTATTTGAGATTGAGGTGTTTTTCTGGTGTATGAAACTACTGCACACTTACTTACATTGAACTTTAAATTATTTTTACTCCAGTTTATTAATGAATCTATGTCCTGTTGAAGTTCATAACAATCATTTATGTTGTCAACAACTTTAAAGAGTTTTAAATCATCAGCATATAGAAGCAAGTTACAAAAAGTAACACAACTCTGAATATCATTAATAAAAATTATGAAGAGCAATGGGCCCAGATTTGACCCCTGTGGAACCCCAGAACCCACAGAGAATTCATTTGAGAAAAATCCTTCATATGACACGTACTGTTTCCTTTGATTTAAATATGAACAAAAGAACTTGATGAGTCCATCACTTATGCCAAGATAATGCAACTTTGATAACAGATCCAAGTGACTAACTTTGTCAAAGGCTTTTTCGAAATCTGTGTACACTACATCTACTTGTTGATTGTTATCTATTTTAGCTGAACAATATTGAGTGAAATTTAACAAATTTGTGTTGATGGATCTATTTGGGAAAAAAACCATGCTGAGCGTTACTAATGTATTTTTTAACATGATGAAAAAGTTTATTGTAAATAATTGATTCAAAAACCTTAGCAGCAGGAGATAAAATAGCAATGGGGCGATGATTTTTTATGTCATTACTATTACCTTTTTTGGGGACAGGAACAACTATGGTTAGCTTCCAGACATCAGGAAAACAGTTGTTTTTTAAGGATAAATTGTATAAATAATGTAAAGGTTTAACTAACACCTCTGAACAAGCTTTAAAAATGTAAGGGGGTATTTTATCTGGACCCATTGTTTTTTGGCTTTGAGTTTATTTAAACCCGATAAAACTTCTACTTCAGTTATCTCATCAAAAGTTAAGAAATCTACATTTTTCATAACTGGCGAGGCAAGTGCCCGACGACAGAGCTCATGTGCACTAATATTTGAATATTCATATACTGATTTGAAATATGTTGCTAGTGCCTCTGCTATCTTCCCCTCCCCCTCTATCTCCTGATCGTCAATAATCATTGTCGCATGTTTCTCACCTGTTCCCCTCAATCTTTTAAGCCAAGTCCAAAATGCTTTGGGGTTTCTGCTGATTTCTAACTCAGCTGACCTAACATAAAGTTTATAATCTACCTTGATCAAATTTTTAACTTGAGATCTTAATTCCTTAAATCTACTATATATTTGTAAAAATACCACTCACTCACGTATCAGAGTATCTCCAAAACTATAAGGCCAAGAGGGTTAAAACTTGGCATGTACGTTCATCTTTGCTAAAAAACGCTCACTAAGAAACGGTTTTGCAAAATTCCATCAGGGCTCCGCCCCACACGACTTGGAAATTTCGTTACAATTTTATTCTTATGGGGGATTTTTAATCTATACTTATTTACAGATATCGCAGAATATCTTGGCCTCTGACATACTCCACTGCTGGATTCAAATTGGTAAACATATGGTACTAAAAACAGTCTGCGACAATCTGCAACTTCGTCGCTCTACTCCAATTGTTTGAACTGTAAACGGTCATTACAGGCCAAGATATTCCGTGTTATCTGTAATACGCTAAGGGTTTTTTTTGTCTTGAGAACTCCTCCTACAATTTTCAACCGATTTTCAAGTTTTTGGTGTTGTTGGATAGGCCTTGGCCTGTAGTTGTTTCCGCCAAAAATTAATAAGAATCGGACTGAAAATAAAGGCGCTATCCACCATTGAAATCTCAAAATTTCCCATTTAAATAACATTGCTATTAAATAAAGCATTTTTAACATATGATAATAATCAGCTGTAAATACATGTTGTTTTGGTGATTAAAGAGATTCACAATTTTGGATTGGTCAGATATAATTAATTTAGAGCTAAAAGTAACATTTGTATTGTATTAAAATAAATTGCTCGATTTGGAGCAACACGTATACTAGTTCAAATAAAAGCAACAACGAATCTCCAAATGTAGAGAACATGCAGGATTGAAATTTGGTATAGACGTTCCTTTCTACCCATTGATGCTCACTAAGAAACGGTTTTACGAAATTCCTGCAGGGCTCCGCCAAACACGACTTAAAAATTTCGTTACAATGTTATTCTTATGGAGCATTTAAAACACGAATCTAGGAAACAACGAATCTCCAAATTTATAGGACCTACAGGGTTGAAATTTGGAACGGAAGTTCCTCTTTGCCTATAGGTGCTCACTAAGAAACGATTTTGTGAAATTCCTGCAGGGCTCCGCCCCACACGACTTCAAAATTTCGTTACAATGTTATTCTTATGGAGCATTTAAAAGACGAATCTAGGAAACAACGAATCTCAAAAACTATAGGACTTACAGTGTTTAAATTTGGAATGGAAGTTCCTCTTTGCCTATAGGTGCTCACTATGAAATGGTTTTGCGAAATTCCTTCAGAGTTCCCCCCCACTCGACTTCAAAGATTTGATGTAATTGCTATTGAAGATTCAAAGCTATCAGCTGTTAATGAAATAATACATTTAAAGGATGACGTAGCCATATGATAATGTTTTAATATATTTGTAAACAATTTAACTGGTGTAAAAATGTTTATTAGTTATAAGTTTAGGTTATGTTAGGTTAGTTTAAACTAGGCCTACTTTGTCAAATACTACTCACTCATGTATCAGAGAATCTTCAAAACTATATGAAATTTGCATGGACGTTCTTCTGTGTAAAAAAATGCTCACTAAGAAATGGTTTTGTAAAATTACATCAGGGCTCCGCCACACAAGAATTGCAAATTTCTATCTAATGTTATTCTTATGGCCAATTTTCTTTATACCAATCTAGGAAATAACGAATATGGAAAGCTGTAGGACCTACAATGTTGAAATTTTGCATGGACGTTCTCCTTGGCTCATAGGTGCTCACTAAGAAACGGGTTTCTAAAATATCATCAGGGCTCCGTCACATAGGACTTCAAAATTTCCATCTAATGTTATCCTTATGGCCAATTTTTAATATGAATCTAGGAAAAAACGAGTCTGAAAACCAGATGGCCTAAGGGAATTATCTGTACCATTTAGAATTGGAGTTCCACTTCACCCATCGCTGCTCAATAAGAAATACTCTCAGAAAACACAACTTCAGGGCTCCGCCACACATTACTGCTAAATTACTCTAGGACCAACGGGATTGAAATTTGGAATGGACGTTCCTCTTTGTTCATAAGTATTCACTAAGAAACGATTTTGCAAATATAGTTTTGGCTCTGCCCCACTGGACTTCAAAATTACTCTAGAGCATACGGGGTTAAAATTTGACATGGACTTTCTTCTCAACTCATACGTACCCAATAAGAAACGGTTTAACAAAATTCAGGTTTTGAAGACCTTTAGGGCTCCGCCCCACTGGACTTCAAAATTACTCTAGGGTATACGGGGTTAAAATTTGACGTGGACGTTCCTCTTTACTCATATTTACTCACTAAGAAACGGTTATGAAAATATCGTTTTTAAAGTCCTTTAGGGCTCCGCCCAACTGGGTTTCGAAATTGCTCTAGAGTATACCTTGTTAAATTTGGCATGGACGTTCCTCTTTGCTCATAAGTGTTCACTAAGAAACGGGTTTGGAAAATATAGTTTTTGAAGTCCTTAAGTTCTCCGCCCTTTGGACTTAAAAATTCTTGAAAAAAATTTGGACCTAATTGGAACTAAAAATTGGTCTTAAAAATTGCTCTAGGGGTTGAAATTTGACGGAAACGTTTTTCTCTTCTCATACGTAGTCACTAAGGACTTACAATGGTTTTACAAAATATAGGTCTTGAAGTCCTTTAGGGCTCCGCCCCACTGGACTTCAAAACTACTCTATTGCATACGTTGTTGAAATTTGACATGAACGTTCCTCTTTGCTTATTAGTGTTCACTAAAAAACTGTTTTGCAAGTACAGTTTTTTAAGTCCTTTAGGGCTCCACCCCACTGGCCTTAAAGATTACTCTTGAACATACGGGGTATAAATTTGACTTGGTCGTTTTTCTCTACTCATACGTAGTCACTGAGAAATGGTTTTACAAAATAAATTTTTTAAAGTCCATTAGAGCTCCGCCCCACTGGACTTTAAAATTACTCTAGGGCATACGGGGTTGAAATTTGACGTGGATGTTCCTCTTTACTTATACTTTACAGTCTTTATGGTTAAGAAACCGTTTTACAATTATACTTTTTTAGGTCCTTTAGGGCCCTGCCCCACAGGACTTCAAGATTACAACTGAGCCTACGGGATTGAAATTCTACGGGGATGTTCTTTGTTACTCAAATGTAGGCTACTCACTAAGAAATGGTTTTACAAAATATATTTGTTTTGAGGTCCTTTAGTGCTCCGCCCCACTGGACTTCAAAGCTATACTCTAGGGTATACGAGGTTGAAATTTGATGTGGAGGTTGCTCTTACTCATATGTACTACTAAGAAACAGTTTTACAAAATATAGGTTTTTGAAGCTCTTTAGGGCTCCGACCCATTGGACTTCAGATTACTGGGGTTAAAATTTGACATGATAGCTCCTCTTTGCTCATAGGTTCTTACTAAGAAAAGGTTTTGAATAATTCAATGCTCTGCTTACACTTCTTCAACGTTTTAATATAATTCTTAAGAAAGAAGATTTCGTTGCTCTTTTAAGAGATTTTATTGCAAGTAAAATAAATTCAATCACGGGCGAAGCCGTGACGGGCAACAGCTAGTTTGTTATACAATTCAGGTGTTTTATATTTTTTGTATCTTTTTCTTGCAGTTTCTTTCTTACTAATAACTTTTATCAGATTATCCGAGTACCAGCAAGGATATTTTGAAGTGTAACTACTAAATTTAGGAACATGCAAATCTAATATGCTATACAACTTGTCATAAAATAAATTAACAGAAACGTCTATACTATTACTTAAATATAAATCATTCCAATTAGCATTCTTTAAATCACAATAAACAGAATAAAAATCAGCTTTACTAAAATTATAAATAGGATTTCTACTGTCAACATTATTTCCATTAAAATTTGATGATTTTTCATTAAAAAATAATTCAATGTTTAAGGCAGGGTGATATCTATCAATATTAATCAGTGGACATGCATCTTCAGTTACAGACAAATCATCAATATCAGATAGAACTAAATCTAAAGTTCGTCCTAGAAAATTTACAACATTGTTCTTTAATTTTAAATTGTACAACCTTTTAAATAGTAACAATTGTTTACAAATATTGTTACCCTTTGACAAATCATATTGTGTGCCAGTGATAGGAAGATTAAAATCTCCCACTATAATTATATTTTCTTTTTTTAATTGATAACAGTCCAGCCTATCTAAAAAAGATTTATAATCATTAAAATGAGAGTTTGGAGAAAAATATACTATTGCAACTATCACTGAGCACTTACTATTTAATTGAACCTTTAACCATATATTTTCTGAATCAGTTTCTAAATTAGCCAATCTTTTGGCTTTGATTTCAGATTTTAAACCAAATAAAACTCCTCCTCCCCTCTCATGACCAGTTACTGCAACATCCCTATCCCTCCTTTACACTACATAGTTTTCATTGAACAACTCTGAATTACAAATTGATGAGTTAAGCCAAGTTTCGCTCAAAGCCACTAAATCATAACTGCTTTCAAGCAGACCTAACCTAAAATCATTTGTTTTTGTTCTTAAACCACGGCAGTTTTGATAATAAATACTAAAACTAGACATTATAATTTATAATAAATAGTAGGCTATACAATAAATAAGAAACCATGCAAAATGAACAACCATTCAATACCAGACATTAGGCCTATATGAATTTAAAATAAATACCGGAATTATCCTATGCAGCCTAAATAATATCCTGGATTCATTCAGAATATGCAAAAATACTTCATGCTTCATACAAGACATTACCGTGCTAAAAAGGATTGCATGCATTACCGTGATCATAAACTCAAACATTCTGATTTTTAAATAGGCTTACAAAAACTTTAATACAACCAAGCAGTTACGATAAACATTCAATAATAATGCTAGCAGGTGGCGAAGCTGTTTTCAACAGCGAAGCTGTCATTGTCGGATACTAGGATCTAAAAATCAGCCGTTATCTTTTTTAAGTCCTAGGACATAAAAAGTCAGCTTTTTGTAACTTTCATACAAGATATACCTTACCACACATTATAAAAAGTATTGTTAGTAAATAACATAAATGCAAACACTTAAAAAGTCTAATTCCACATTAGGATAAAAAACGTTGTTCATTGACCGGAACAAAAGTGTATTTTTGGTGCTTAATAGTTTTAAAAGATCGTCGGGACCTCCATTTGAAAAACACGATTGCGCACCAAAAAAGGGCCAATTTCGCTTTACTCCTAGTACTAAAAACTACTTTTAGTACGTATTTCCCTATGTTATGGCAGTGGTTCTTCCGTTACATGCAAGTAAATCGAACGGTCATTTGACATTATTTACATTTCAGAGGCTAGTGCACAACAAAAGTTTAAAAATATTGTTTAAAGAGTATGATAATATAGATTTAAAATCTCAATTTCCTTTGTTTGTTATGCATGGCAAATTACTTACATTGTCTTGTTTCTACATTTAATATTTCCCAAGATTTTATTTAACAAAATAAAAAACATTTCGGTAAAAACTTTTGAGGCTTTACACAATTTCTTTGACCACTTGCCCTAAAGGTGTTGAATAACACAAGACAAAATATTACTTGTGTGGATTTAGCAAAAAAATTCATTCAGATTCAGATTTTTCTGGAGGGGAACAGGAAAACAAAACGGCAGTGATCTTTGACTGGGGATGCAAGACAAGTCCATAAGCCGTTGTCGGTGCTCGGCTAATCAGAGATGTTCGTAACTCGAGCTCCGCCCTTATACCTCGGTATCCGGGTCTTTCAGAGCCTGGGAACACGGCGGGCACTCACACGTGCAGGACGGGCATCTCCCTCGCCCACAACGACGCACCGGCAACGGCGACTTCGCTTTTTGTAGCCACCTTCACTTCTTGAATGCCCGCCTTTCAACAACAATCTGGGCAGGCATCGCCTTACGATCCCGGGCTCCAATAATGCCCTTGAGCTGGTGGGAAGAAGCAACGATTCTTGAACAATGTTTTTATTGTGCGGCAGAATGGCTGGAACAAGTCTGTATAAAGTTCCGGTAATATACAGGTTTAGTCGGTTTAGATAATGATTAGTACGAAACAAAATTTTGAAAAATATAATTATTTAGAAAAATTGCATGATAATTCAATGTAATAGCTATTGTAATACACAGCGATGTTCATCACAACTGTCAATTCACTTATTTATTGTAGCCTACCTAATGCCGTCGACAACTTGCTGGTATTAGCCCATGTATATGTACTCAAGCGCTGGTTTTGTTTGGTCAGCTAAATGCCCTCACTTAAGAGTCATCTTCACCTTTGGGCCAGTAGCCCATTGTTGAGCAGTCGGCAATGTTAACCATACGGCTCTTAATGCAAAACATAGTATTTTATACCCCTGTTTCAGACGCAGTTTTTCAGACGTTTTTCTTTAAACTTGGTAAGTGTTTAGTTGAATAGTTATATTAGGCCCCTCATTTGAATTTTTGAAAATTTAACAAATATTACTAAGAAAATTCGAGTTACTTTGCAACGTCATAGAGAGTAATTTTGTTAATTTTCAAAATTTTGAGGTATGAGGGGCCTAATATAACTATTCAACTAAACACTTACCAAGTTTAAAGAAAAACGTCTGAAAAACTACCATAATACATGGGGAATAAAATACCATGTTTTAGCATAAAAGCCGTGTGGTTAACATTGCTGACTGCGCAACAATGGGCTACTGGCCCAGGGGTGAAGATGACTCTTAATTTTAAGTTTTTGATTTTGTATTATCTTATTTTTTTCTCTCCCCGATTCCAACACAACAAATACCTTGAGATTAATGTTTAATTTTTAGTTTATAACCACACTTTTCAAACAAAAAGTGGGGTTTTCCTAAAATTAAACAATTTATATCTTTCTTTCACTATATCATGTTAGGAGAAAAGTTACCTCTAATTATGTAACAATTATTATCGTATTTTGACATTCTAGAATAAAAAATTGAATACTATGTTTAAGATAAGTATTATGATAGTTCGGGATTTACTGCAGTAGAACAAAGGAAAATTTCCACACCAACAATTTTGTTACAAATTCATTGTATATTTTTAATTTAAATTATTTTACTGATACCAATTATTGTATGACTAGTATATACCATTATTTTTCCTACAACCGAGCGTAAAGTGTCAGTTTAAGAACCGAAAACCAATCGTAAAACAGCTATTTACTGACGAGCGAACGTTAAAGTCTTTGAATGTCTTTAACGCAGGGCTCGCCAGCTGATTGCACTGTTACAGCTCTCCCTTCCGCTGCCGAATTCAGCTACAATGTACGTGAGGAACTATGACTGTGTTTATTTATGGTTTTCGAAATTAAAACTGACCGCTACGCATCGCGCGGTAACTGTTTAAGATCAAGCGACAAAGACCTACTTTACGATCTTAATACATAGAAAACTATTTATCAATTCACTAACAACAATGCTATTCTTGAACACCAGATTCTATCTCTAACGCATTAGAAGTAATGTTTATCGGAAAACGTTAATCGTCGGTTATTGTTATGATAACTACAATAATACAAACGAGCTGCGATTAGCAGATAACCCTGCACTGCGAGGGGGGCGGTGTTGATGGGGGGGGGGGGGGGTCGTCAGGAGCGGAAGTGACAGCGTGATGATGTGATGTCACAGGGCGTCGCATGTGACAGACGTGACCGACGGGGCTGTTTGATTGTTGAGAAACAACGCCACAGTGACGCCGGGGAGTTCTGTTGGAGTAGAATTAGCAGCACCAAAGCTTTCTGTTGGCTTACATTTTTTAGGGGGAAAAATTTGTACAGATAAGGTTAAAAATGCAATGTGTGACCATACAACTCATTCTGAGCCCCAATGACAGAAGAAATCAACTGAGCGAAAAAACCTTTTTAGTTGAAAAAGTATATAATGTGGTTAACTTATTGTTTATTATGATTGCGCCTGTATTCACATAGTACAGTAAACTATAATTTTATTACAGTTTAAAGAACTGCATTGATTCAGCATCATATTCAAAAGGATAGGTACGCATCGCAAGTCAAGAAAAGCGCATTTTGTTCCAGGAAGATTTATGTTTACATTCTTTACCATTTATAATCTTAAATTCCTTGAGTTACAAATGAAGTCTGATTTTGGTGACGGTTAAACTTATTAGTAGCTTTTCAAATAGGTAGAATGAAGTCAAAAGAAATATTTTAAACACTTTAAATATTTTAGCACACTTTAATGTTGCTTTTCAAACCATATACAGTTATATAAATAAATGTAAAAAAGAATAAAAATACAGTGAATTTTAGTAACTCATTTTCATGCATGCCAAATTTAAGTAATGAATTTTGTATTACAAATTGGTTTAAGACGTATCTAATTAAAAAGAAACAACTATAGGAACCACGTTGAAGTTCTTGTACGAGTAAAAAAATCTGGACCTCGATGTTATCCAGATCCTGACAAAGGACCTGCAGTGCGGTGTTGTGGTTTGTGATATCCAGATTCTGACCAGGAGCTGCAGTGCGGTGTTGAGGTTTGTGATATCCAGATCCTCGCAAGGACCTGCAGTGCAGTGTTGCGGTTTGTGATATACAGATCTTGACCAGACCCTGCAGTGCAGTGTTGAGGTTTGTGATGTCCATATCCTGATTAGGACCTGCAGTGTTGTGTTGCGGTTTGTGATATCCAGATCTTGACCTGTACCTGCAGTGCATTGTTGAGGTTTGTGATATCCATATCCTGGCCAGGGCCTGCAATGTGGTGTTGAAATTTGTGATATCCATATCCTGACCAGGACCTGCAGGGCGGTGTCGCGGTTTGTGATATACAGATCTTGACCAGACCCTGCAGTGCAGTGTTGAGGTTTGTGATGTCCATATCCTGATTAGGACCTGCAGTGTTGTGTTAAGGTTTGTGATATCCAGATCCTCACCAGGACCTGCGGTGCAGTGTTGCGGTTTGTGATATCCAGATCTTGACCTGTACCTGCAGTGCATTGTTGAGGTTTGTGATGTCCATATCCTGGCCAGGGCCTGCAGTGTGGTGTTGAAATTTGTGATATCCATATCCTGACCAGGACCTGCAGTGCAGTGTTGCGGTTTGTGATATACAGATCTTGACCAGACCCTGCAGTGCAGTGTTGAGGTTTGTGATGTCCATATCCTGATTAGGACCTGCAGTGTTGTGTTAAGGTTTGTGATATCCAGATCTTGACCTGTACCTGCAGTGCATTGTTGAGGTTTGTGATGTCCATATCCTGGCCAGGGCCTGCAGTGTGGTGTTGAAATTTGTGATATCCAGATCCTGACCAGCAGCTGCAGTGCTGTGATCACAAACCGCAACACCGCACTGCAAGTACTGGTTAGGATCTGGATATCACAAACCGCGTCACGACACTGCAGCTCCGGAGTCAAAATAAAGATATTATGTTAATAATATACCTCTGTGGGAAAACAGACTTCTGTCTGGCTAACTAGGCTTACAGTTCATCGAACTAAACACTAAAACGTCTATGCCAGAACAATAGAGCATAAATACTCGACTTGTATAAATTGTGTGAGGAAAGTAAATGAAGATTACTTATGTAACAATAGCCTATTGATGTAAGGACGTAATCATAATAATACTTATTTAGCGATTTATAGACAGTAATAATTTTTTTTTATTATTAAAAGTATATATAACAGTCTTTAGACATTCTTTACAATATTTAGGCACAAAATATTTCAATTACCTTTCACTTCACATTAATTCTGTCAGGTGTGTTTGTAAAGTAGGTAACAATAAATTATTGATCTTCTCAAAAGAAGATGTGTACTATACGAATAATGCGTTATATAAGTAAAGGTTTTGTCACCGTTAGCTAACTTTTTAATCTTTGTTATTGATGGTATCTATTGTAGTTACTTATCTCTAAGAACATCAGCGTTCCTCGCTACGCCGCGCCGTGCTTGTGCGTGTGCGTATGCGTATGGCCAGTGGAGAGCGCCGCGGTACCTGTGGCGCCGCAACCCGCAACACTCGCCTGTAGCTGAATTGCCTTCCGGCGCCGTCACATCACTGCATTTTTACAGTTGCGTGGATTTTTGGCTATTGAGGTGAATTGTGTATGCAATAAGTATCCGAACTATCCTTAATTATGGTACAGACTGGTTTTTTACTAAAACTGTTGTAGTTATATTTATTTTGTTTCTTATAAAGCAAAAACGATTAATATAACGCCTTATTAAAAAATTGATTTTCTGGTTCCCTATAAATAGAAAATAAATAATTTTTAATATACTGTTTAGCAAATCTTATAATTCATGAGACACAAATATATTTTACAAAGTCTATTATATAGATTTGTTTGCATGCGTGTGATGGAAATAAGAAAACATTTTCATTGAAACTGAATAATATTTTTAATATGTTATTCGATGTATCGAAATGTGTCCGCAATAAGTTTATTTTATTTTAAGACTTTAATTAGGAATTTTTCCGAATGACTGTTAACTTGTCTTCATTACTAAGGAATTTAAGGTTATTAAATTTGTTTAAATACTATTTGACTTATTATTGTTTGATGCATTAGCTGGAGTGCTTCAGAAGATGTCCTTAAGTTATATTAAATATCACAATTACCTTATTTCAAATTAGCTATATGGTACTTAATGCCTAAATGTTTAATGTGGTTAAAACAAAGATGTTCCAAATTAATGTTGTTCCTTTTACTTAAGCATGGACTTGTATGAAAATAAATTTTTATGTATTACTTTTAACTGTTATCTTGAATCACAAGAATTTTATACGCCATAATTCTAAAAATATTATCTCAAGTTAGAAATTATTTAAATGGTAAACAAATAGTACCTGAGATAAGACTCAAGATTTTGTAACTAAGATTTTTAGTAAGGACTATATTACATTTTTCATAGTAAATAAGTAGACCACTTTATAAGTGGCCAATTAATTTACTTTGGTCATGAATTGATGCCTTAAACATAGCTAGCAGAAGAGCGTAAATAAAAATAAACCAATAAGTATGGAATGGAAAGATCGTCCTTTGGGAAATATACATTTATTTCGTATAATTTAAATTCCTTAATAAATATACAAAAACACTCAGGAAAATTAAATTGATGAATGAAATAGCTATTTGTGTATCAAGAACGCAAAGTACGTCATTGCCGCTCGAGAATTGTAGATGGCCGCCCTAAAGGTCAGCTGAGAGCGGGAGCGCCTAAACATTTAGAGATCGGCAATGACTATTTATTTGTGCTCGTAATACACACTAAACTTCGTTCACCACTATAATTGCAACAGATTAAATGTTTTATTCTATACGATATTTCATTTAGGTTTTGTTTAATTTTGAACACCTTGTTAACTATTAAACATAACCTTAAACTAAAAAAGCAGAAATTAATAAAATGACCAACATGCAGCTGTGGCATATGGTTTGTTACGACAGCTGACCTTTATATTTGATTTAGCGTGCAGGAATGAACATTGCTGCTCTAGAACGGAAATGAAACGGAAATCAGAAATGAACAGTGTTGCTTAAGGTTTACAGGGGAGGCAATGTGATTATTTCCATGCAGTGATAGTACTTTATTAACGAGCATTTAAATTTTACTATAAACTGGTTCCACGAAAAAAACCTAAAAGTGATATCACTCCACAGCATTGGCTATGATAGCCATCTGCCGGGTTGGCACCATCTTTAATAGCAAAGCTACAGCAGAAATAGAATAAAATAAAAGTAAAACATATTTTGTGAAATAATTACATAACTTAAACCCTCTTTGCCAGTAGGGTTAAAGTAACCAAGTGTTCGACATTAGGAGCTGAAGTCAAACAATTATGTTACTTAATTCAATGATGGTTTCGTCTGTTACATGCCTTTTTCTCTCGATATACTTCACCGATTTCTAAGATGGAACTTATGATCTAGCGTGTGTGGGAATGATGATTAAACATGTCAATCGTTTTTGGCTTCACCCCCCTTGCCTTTGCTTTATTTCTAGAGGGCGCTTTAAAACGTTGACCAACTTACATAATGGAATTTTGAAATGTAAATTGTAACTCAGTAATTCTGCTTTAGATGCATTTTTAAGTCAGATTGTAAACAAAATAGATCGTCTGTCACCGCATGATAAAACATAAATATTGTTAAAACATCTATATATATAATTCTGTAAGCCGAATTTCTTGAGCAAAATTGTGAGCGTTGTACAAATCGCAGAAAGATGGGAGGGGTCTCAAATTAAAGGTCTCAGTCCCATACACGAGGGAAAACTATCGGCGTGTCCATAGTGTTAACAGGAAATGAGAAATCACGTAAAAAGTCCTCCATAAGAATAGCATGGGGATTCGAAAAACGTCTGCTTTGTGTACATTGAAACATGTGTTAGGTTTGATTTTAAAACAAAACACAGATGATAACATTGAGTGAAGATGATAAAATAATTCACACCACGAGAAGCAATCTATTTATATCTATATGTATAATTATGGAAAAGAAATTTCTTGAGCAAAACTGTGAGCGTTATACAAATTGCAGAAAGATGGGAGGGGTCTCAAATTAAAGGTTTCGGTCTCATACACAAGGAAAAATTATCGGCGTGTCCATAATGTTAACAGGAAATGAGAAATCATGTAAAACGTCCTCCATAAGAATAGCATAGGGGTTCGAAAAATGTGTGTTTTGTGTACATTAAAACACAGTTTGATTTTAAAACGAGGAACCAGATGATAGTATTGAGTGAAGAATTTTTAATATCCACATGACAAAATATTCCTAGAGTGGTAATACTAAAATAAGAAGTTTTGTGGCTTTGAGCAACTTTGAGCTACTAAAAATTCTACTCGGAGGGTTACCAACCTTACAAACTATTACAAAATTGACTGCTGATTTTTAATGTTGTTATAATGATTTAAATTGTAAAAAAAAACTCAGTGTGTATGCAAATCATAAAATACATTCTGATCGTAATAGGGTCGCAATGGGCGATGAATTGTGGTTTGAGAAACGCCTACATTAATTACAATAAAACATGTTTTGTTTTGGTTTTATTTTAAGACGAAAAGTGTCAAATGATCACGTTGACTGACGATGATACATTAACTGAAACTTAAAGTGTATCATTCAACGAGGTGTTCTATCCTGTTAGCTGAATTTTCCCAGAAACATTTTAGTCATTTTCATAGATTGCTGGATTATAGAAGAGACGTTTGCCCTGAATACTAGCGGGAAATGATTTGGTCATTTGGAAGATGAAATGATGGGGGTAATTTAAGGTAAAAAACATTATAACAAAATGAGAAAATTATAAGGATTTTGTTTTTTTAAATATTCCCCTTTAAAGATTTTCTATGTATAGTGTTTAAAAAAAGTATACTTGGTTTACTCAAAATCAAGATCTTTGATTAGGAGGGGTGAATATTGCTGAGAGTAAGTGCGAATATGATCTATTTTGAGGCGCTGTGTTTATATTTGATGACTAAAAAATAATGAAAAATCTGACAGGTACTAAAAAAAGACAATGAAAGGGGTTTGATACAAAGTATTGAAAGTTTATTGGCTCTTAAATGGGTACTGAACATCCATCATGTTTTTTTCTCATTGCCGCTTTTCTATGTTATATTATCAAGCCGTCATAGCTCAAAGGAATCAATATTTCTTTCAAAATTTATTTTTCATAGATCGATATAAGTTTCACAACAGACAAAGTTAAGCAATTACCAAAAAGGGTGGCCTAATAGTACAGGATTGTAAAGAGTGCTTTGGGGGCGAATGGTCTGTTCAAACGGTATTGTTAAAATATTTAAATTAAAATTTTCTGGAAACTTTCGTATAGTAAAGAACTGGTAATCCGCTATAATTCATGCAATTTTAATTTTATGACTAGGGGCTTTTGCCCCTATGAGCCACTAGTTTACATTAAAGTCATACAAGTTTAGTTCCTCAAATTTTACTGTAGGTGAGTTTCTCATAAACAGAAAAATATATTAAAAATGAACAGTTTGTGCACCGGCCACCTAGTATTTCAAATAAAATTGTCTAACAATAGTTCATGGAAATTTGTAACCTTAAAAATTTTTTTTCATAAACATTTTAAATATCCGTGTGCACAGTATTAAATATTTGATTCCTAAATCAATTTCCATCGATTCTACAAGACATTTTTTCAAATGCAAAGATAACCCCCACTAATCCCTATATGTAACATTATTACATATTCCGCCATTGTAAAAGATCTTTTTTAGATAATTTAACCTATTTGGGCGCTTTCACACTAGACGACACGACGACGACACGGTAACGACACGACACCAAGACGACAACGACACAGCACCGGTAAATTTTTCCGCTTTCACACATGACGACACGACACGGCAACGACACGGCAACGACATGACAACGACGCAATATTGCTTCCAAAATAAAATTACAACGTTGAAGCTGGCAGAGTCAAATATCTGATCTTACTTTTTTTGGACTTAAAAAAATAAGTAGAATAAGTAGACGATTCTGAGTCCATCCATTGATTGAAGTATTTTACCTGGAAGGTACACACTATAATTTGTTTCAAAAACTAGTCAATGATTCAAATAAGTTCTTATCTTATTATCATTTTATCAAGTTCAAGGTTAAAGCAACTAAGAATTAAGTTTCAGAATTACAAATTTATAAAACTAAATCAATTCTTAAGGATACTATAACGAATTGAATACATATTTCTCAACAGACCTGCGTAAACCGCAATTTTCCAGACTAATCCAAGGAATCGGTCCTTGAAACAGGTAGAAAATCGGAAACGACAAATTTAAATATCGCCAAACTTTTTAGGTCGCACGTCCCTGGGACGATGAGGTTAACCCATTTTTCACAAAGAGAATAAATATTTTGAAACTGGTTCAGTAGTGATCTAGTTATAATAGAGGTGGTAAGCTATTTATATAGGTTTTAATTAAAAAAAGAGGTACATGGTTAACGATCCGTCATGGATAATGGTTGTAAGTATTTAAAACAACGCCATCCTTTTTTATTTTGTGAAATTAATTCTATTTAAACTATTTAGTTTTTAAGGAAGCTATTAAACTTACAGTACTATACGGTGACATTTTAAGGTTTTGCATAAGATTTTTTATAGTTTGTTCCAAAACTATTGGTTAACTTTTTTTAGAGAACCTGTTTATGAGTATTTTAAACAAGCAGCAATCTTCAGAACAAAGCTTTCAGCGGATTTGATCATTTATTAAATTAAGGTTATTCGAAATTTCTTTGCTCTATTAACCGGTTTTTTGTATCTCAAGGTTTAGGCTACGAGGTGCCAATGTTAAATGTGTATTAAAACTTGCATCTACGGGTCGTCTCAGAAGTGGATAGGCCGATCAAATTTCTTTGAGATTTATCGTTTATTTATCTATCCAAAATATACAGTTGGGTTAGTATGGCATACGAAGGTTTTAATTTAAGTTTTGACATTCCTAATTTTCAACCTGTTTCGGTGTAGGTGAATTTGTATGTTTTCTTTGACCCTCCACCAACCATCGACTCTTGGGATAACCTACAAATTTCTTGAAAAATCTCAACATTTGTTGTATTTATAAAATATATTACGACATAAAAACAAAAACTCTTAATTCAGTATTTGCATTCGACAGTATATTAAATTATTTAATTTTTCAAAGCATTGAATTTAGATATCTAAAGCAACATTCATTTGATTAAACGAATTAAATAAAAATATATAATCCGCCTAAAAATAGATAACTATTTATAATTATAATATTTGTCACTTAAAAGGATAATTAATAATGTTATAAATTATAATCATAAAACAATTCTCGAAATAGAAGTTAACCTTTACTGTATACCAATACGTCCCGGACTAATGTGAGAAAGACGGTGTGCTCTCGACGACCGACCGGGGCTACGAAACGTCAACGATCCGACACCGACAAATCGGCAAGTGTGAAATGTTTCTATAAGATCTAATTGAATTTGCTGCCCAACGATATCGTGACGACACCGTCAGATGCACCAATCGACGACAACGACACGACACCGACACTTTTGCGGGGTGTCGTCAAGTGTGAAAACGGTCCATAAGATAACATTGATTTTGGTGCTCGACGATATCGTCGCGATATCGTGTCGTTGCCGTGTCGTTGTCGTGTCGTCAAGTGTGAAAGCGCCCATTGTTAGATCGGGTATCTTGCCACAAAATGGAACACTGATTCATTCTAACTTAGTTTACATATTGAACAAAGTCCATTCCGTCACACGCCAAGAGTTTGTAATTGAGGTTTACTAGCTCTGCTCTTGCTCATATGACCAAAGAAATCACGCCAACATCTAATCTGCCGTAATAGCAATTTTAATCCCGTAAAATACCTACCGGTACTACTTTAGAACATTGCTTCATTACAAAAATATTAAAATAATTTTTGAATCTCTAGAGTAGGCCTATACAGCAAGAAATGTATTTGGCTGAAAATTAGTGAAGTGCTCAACTCTTTACGATATTAACTCATTTGAAACCTTTCTTAGTTTATCTTGGTGCTATTTTCTGAGCATGGTTACTGAGCCCACCTTTCATTAATTTTATCTTGAATCTGTAATATAAAATGATATAAACTGAAACAGACGACTTTTGAACAACTATACTTTTACTGTAAACACTTTATAAAAAGAATATAAAACGCTATAAAATATTATTTTTGACTAAGTACGGCGTAGGGGGATTCGCAATAACAGTTACAATATGCGCGGGAGTTTTTATAGTCTCATTATACCGTAAAGGTAAGTAAAAAAAACCCGAAGAGATAAAACTCGTTGAAGGAAAATAAATAGAGATGAGGAGGCCGTTAAAATCCAATAAAGAAGTGGGAGAAAATAGAGCGATTCCCGTATAAGAGTGGGATGATGACTGTGTAGCGACCGGAGTAGGAGGCAGAGCCCAAGGAGGGCGGATGTTTTAGTCAACGTGAGGTGGGAGTCTGTTAAATATATATAGCAATCAGATATATTTATTTTTGCAAAATGTTTTGCTGTTCTTAAAAAATGTATTTGGCTATAATTTATTTAAGAGGAAACGAAGCGAACGAATTTGTTACCTAACTTTTAATAATTTAATCTTTGATGGTTTCATAAAATTGTGCAACAAAGCCTAGGCTACATTATATTTTTGCACACCTTTAAAATACTTTATTACATGACAAGGTTGGTTTATACATGACTAATATGTTATTTATTAAAGTGATGAAAAATTCTAGGTTGGATTAGGAGTCCTCCCGTTTTAATGAATAATGTAAAGTTTTCTATGTGGTCTAAGATGTTATAAAATAATAGTTTTTAAACTTTTTTACATAAAATTATTTAATTTAGTCAACGAATTTGTTTTATTTTTATTTTTTACATCAAACATTAAAAACGTTGACTGTTCATCTAATTAAACCACTTACATTTTTGAACGTTTTGAGAGAAAACGGTTCAAATTGCCGCATTGTTACTATCTAACTTGTCATCTTAAAAACAGTATTATCTAATAAACTATACAGCCCTATGTGTCTATATATATAATTCCGTAAGCGAATCGGTCCCCACGAAATATCTCGAGTTAGAAGAAAGATAGGGTAACGTATGATGGCTCATTTTAAAGCTTGAGGGCCAAGGACGCAAGGAAAAATACCAGAATTATTCAAAGTTACCTGGGCTTCGCCCCATTGGACCTTGAAGTTCCAATGTTAATCTAATGGGAAGACGATTTATAGATCGACACGTGTGATTAAGCAGATGTTCCAGTGTTTTATCATAAACTCAGCTGGTTATTGAGCAGATATTTTGAGTTAAGATAACCACATAGTTATAACTTTTTAAAATTGGCAATGTACTATAAAAAAGGGTAACACTAATAGTCATGAACGGATTATGGATCCACAGGAGATTTCATCTTCGTGATTTCATCTATGTCATTAAGGAAACAGGAGTAAAATTATTGGTATATTCATAATTTTATATTTTACTGAAATTTGGCTTGGACGTGGCATGGTTGATATAATGGTTATTTGTCTTCACTCAGTGAATGTAGTTTAGTCATTACGTTACTGCTTTATATATTTGCTATTTAGTAGATAGAGTTGAAGATTTAAATCGTTTTGTTAAGTGTTTGTTTATTTTCGACTGAATCATTTGTAAACTACTAACATTGGATAACCTCCATATGAGGAATATTTTAATTTGGTTTTATCAAATCTCTGATTTTTTTCTTTACGAAGGTCGTAGGGAAACAATAAACGCCCGTTAATCCATAAAGACGTCGAGTTTTTCATGTAAATGATAATGTGCGATTACTAATAGTATATCAATCAGTGTTATACTTCATTGACAAACAGATAAAATAGACTATAATCAAAGTACGAAGGTCGTCGGTGGCTCGAATAGTATAAGGGGACATGGGGGCATGAGGGAGACATGGGGGAAATAGGGGAAACGGCGGGGGCACAGGAGGGTATGGAGGTACGGGGAGGGATGGCGGAGATGGCGGCACGGGACCATGGGAAGGACAGCGGTTTAGGGGTATGGGGCACAAAGGGCATGAGGGGTGTCGGTGGCATTGACGACAGGGGGCATGAGGGGCAGGTATGAGGCATGGGTAACATAGGGGCACAGGGAGGAACGTCGAGCATAAGGGCACGAAAGCATCTAGGGTACGGGGATGCGGGGGAATAGGGGGCACTCTAGAGAGGCATGGGAATGCACTGGGGCACGTGGCAGTGGTGGTGCAGATGCACAAGGAGCACTAGGGGCGTTGATGGTAAAAGGGGTAGATGGGCATGGGGGGCACGGTTGCCACTGGGAGCAACGTCGGGAAAGGGGGTACGGAAACATAAGGTGCCCGAGGGCACGTGGTGGCGTGGGGGTGGGAAGGCACAATGGACACTAGAGGCGTCGGTGGCACGAGGGACGGGGGCAGATGGACATGGGGGCACGGTTGAGACTTGGGGAACATAGTGGGCATGGGGACTACGGGGAAGAACGGCAAGCATGTGGGCACGTTAGTACCGTGGGTGGGGGGCATGGGGATATAAAGTGCACGGGAAAGAAGGGTGGGCATGGGAACGGGAGCACAAGGGGGAGGGCCTACTAGAGACGTCGGTGTCACAGATGTTGATTGGGCATGGGGGGCATTTGGGAAGAATGAGGAACATAGAGGGCACGGGGGCTACGGGGAAGAACTGCGAGCATGTGGGCACTGGAGGATGGGGGCACAGGGGTCCAGGGTGAAGGAGTGTACAGTATTAATGGACTTATGTTGTATTGAACTATTTTATTTATTTGAATTACAAACTCATCATGAAAATGTTTGAGTTTAAAACTACAATAGTGCAATATTTTTTCCTTTTTCCACAAAATGGACTATTGTATTTTAATACAGAGGAAATTATTGGTAAATTACTGATTTGATACCGATCAAAAAGTTTCGTCAAGATTAGGAAATATTTTATTAGAAAATCCAAACGTGCATGTAAAATCACACTACATCTAGAGGAAAATGCAGTAATATTGCAAGAAGGTGATAAATTGAAACTTACTTTTGGAGACAACATCACCATTTTGATTTTTAGGGGCCTTTGCCCCTACAAGCCACTAGTATGAATAAAATCAATATGCGTTTAATTGTTTTAGTTCATTGAATCCTGTTTATGATATTAAACAACTCCACTATTTCCTACTACAGTGATATTTCGCGTCTTTTAAATGGTGTACTTTGAGTTACAATCTAACGAATTCCTTTAACGGCTATAAGGTGCTCCATAGATTTAATTAATGAAAGATTTATTGTTGGCTCATAAAGATTTAAAATCAGTTCAAAACGTTTGAACTGCTTAAAATCTTTATTAACAAAGTCACCAGTTAATGAGATTTTGTAATACCGTAAATTAAGGTTGTATGCCTATACACAAAGAGAAAAGAGATCAAATAAGTTATGAAATAAAAAAAAAAAAACGACATATTAGTTAAATTTAAATAAAGTGGCCAAAATGAAGTCATAAACTACGCTAAGAGATCTTATCTATTGCGGAAGAAATAAACTCGCTAAACACCCTCGGCGTCCTTTTTATTACAACAAAAACCCTTCCCAATTGACAAAAACTAGACGATAAACATGTAAATTGGCGGCCAGACATTGTAAGCGCTATCTGTTGTGCGCAGCGGAGAGCGCGGTGAAACGCGTAACG
Source organism: Neoaliturus tenellus (assembly GCA_030545055.2). Lineage (NCBI taxonomy): Eukaryota > Metazoa > Arthropoda > Insecta > Hemiptera > Cicadellidae > Neoaliturus > Neoaliturus tenellus. Next base: position 168,010,724 of record CM061533.1, on the reverse strand, counting down.
CGGTGGCCGTACGCAGTAAAGGCCCGGTAAACACGTACAGTTCGGGTCTTAATTGGTCGTAAGTTGAGAAACGTAAATATTCATAAAGGCCTCCACTGGTGGGGATTGTCGGATGGTTGACGCTAGGTAATGTGGTCGGTTATACAACCGACAGCCGACAGCTGCATCAGCCTTGCCCCCACGGTAGTGTGGGTGCAGTTGGTGGGATGGTGGGGGGGGGGGGCACCTCGTGACCTTTCGCACGTTCGCGGCCATTCCTGCCACTATTGTTTGAACCTGCCCACTTTTCGCATTCCACCTCTTGGTTTTGTCACATCGTGTTTAGAGATCGAAAGAAGTGATGGTATTTTAAGAATCAGAAAAAGTGTTGAAAAAGCCCATCAGTTAAGTAAAAATTGGTTTTTGATTAATTTAGTCGTTACTAAATCAGTTGATTACGTTATCAGTTATTAGTAGATCATGGTTGGTTATTTGGATACTGTACTGAAAATCACTTTATTTAACGCGGCGACGCTTCCTATATTAAGACGAATCAAATGAATGAGTGTAGAATGGATTGTTTTTAATCAATGATACAATAATGATAAAAGTTCGAAATTACATGGTGTGTTATACAAAAATTAGGAATGACCTTTTTAGTCATGATTTTATGCACCTATCTCAAACCACAATTTCGCTATGCTGCTATGCATTTTTATGCTTATCAATAAAACTAATAGTTCTAGTCCACTACCTACGGTTATAACTGATGGATGTATTGTATTGTCTTTTATTTATATTTGCAAAAAACGGGCTATAATTTTCGATCACACTTTCATTTTTGATCGATATTGTCATAAAAACATTTTATTTTATCACTAAAACTGTTTTATCTCTATATATAAATGAAAGGTGGGTTTTTAATATAGGATGTAACACGAGTTGTTTTGTTGTCTAAGAATTCCCAGAGGTCAAAACCCCTACAACCACATACTTCATTGAAAACTGTTGATCGATTATATAGGCCCCACGCATCTACCATGTTACTTTTATGAAAACAACATTTTAGTTGTGAATACCTGGTTACATTCAGGAATATTATTCATAAACTGCTAATATTAATTAAAAGTATTAAAGGAAGTTTGGTTAAAAAAATGTAGGGTATTACCATTGACTATGAACACTAACGTGAATGTATGTACACTCACGTCAGTGTACATATAGTCAATGATACTAACAAATTGAGCTGAGTATGAGCGTATAAAAAACGAGCTCACCTGAAAGGAAAATAAAATCCTCAGGTTGGCTTCGCAATTTGAGTACCGTTACGAAGCACGGAAAAGTCAGCTTATAAACAAATAGATTTGGCGCTTTTGTTTTGTAAAATTTTTAGGAATACATACTTTAGGTGCGTAATATTCTCAAACTATAGAATGTAAGGTTCCTTTGTAGTGGAGCGATCAAACTGTGTTCACACAGCATTTGCTAACCTAATACCGATGTCCTGTTAATTTTATCAATTTGCATTGAATTTTTAGGGGTGAGTGAATAACACCAGAAGTAAATCAATAAACACCTTGGTGAGAGGCAACTAATATTGTGAAATAGAATATCAAGATATACTTCCACAATTAAAGATAGAATTACGAATAAAAATACATGAAACAATGAATCTCTGAAAGGACAATTGAAAAATAACACCATTACTTCTAACATAACCATAACATAAATAATCATACGATCGCAGATAACAAAACGGGTTGTTTTGTAACGACAAATAGAACTAGTCATCCTAGGAGCATAAAAAGTAGACCAGAATAGCACAGAGAATGCGAATCACGTCACAAGGAGCGAAAAAGAATGCTGTTGTAAGTCGATGAAGCTGGGAATAATGTGATATTAACACTTCAAGACTAATTGTTAGAAGGCTTGAGTCCTGTCTATGTGTTGCAATATGTCAATTTAGTAACAAGTATTTTAATAAATTGAAACGAAATCAGGGAAAACAATATTGATTTAAATGCTATACAAATGTGCTCTATTTCAAACCAAATGTTTGAAATAGAGCCAAACATTTGGCTCCAAATGAACCAAATGTTCATATTGTTTTTATTTAAGTACAAGGCATTAAATGCCTTGTACTTAACAAATTACATTAACGAATGAAATTTTCATTCGTTAATAACTCCAAATAAAACAGAAAAAGACTAACTAAAATTCTTTGTTTAAAGTTCATTGTTGGTGATGTTGAGTTTATGTTATAGTTTAGTCAATTATTACGGACATTTCCATCACTGATTAGTAAAAACAAATTCACAAACAAATATTAAATAAAACACGAACAAATGTACAAAGCTTAAACAAAAAATTTTAACTGTTAAAATTTTTATTAAAAAAATTTATTTTGTATTTATTATGTTATACCTTTTATTTGGAACCATGTCGATAATAATTTTATGAAAACAGGTAAATTAGTTATAATTCTTGAGATGTCGTTTATATATGGAAAAATATCCAACAGAGCCGTTCCCCAACCCCCTTTGGACCCTCTAATTTTATAATAGTTAATGTAGTTAACGTTCCATGGTCGTGGTTTGTTTTCAATTTTCTTTTTGTTGTTCAAAATTAAAATTTTCAGTACATTTAATTGTAAAACTTTGATATTTATATTCATTGTTGATTATTGTGTCCATTGTGTAGTCCTTTCATCGTGGTGTCCATTGTTAGTATAGACTACAACAATTGTTTTTATGGCATTGTTATTACAGTAAGATGCACGAAGATAGTCCAATGGAAATTTTAACAGCTGTGTTCCCCCTCACGCTTCTCTCCTTACAATGCTGTCATTTGTGGTTATGTGTACAATGTGTAATACAGTATAAAAATGTGTTTCAGAATAAATTTGGCAACAATGTATCGACTCTCGTCGGACTATTTTCGTGAAACCTACTGTGGTTTGGTACTGTTATTGTAATTCATTATATTTTCGTGTTTAAAATATGTTATAAACGCCTTTTCGTATAATTATTTTGGTTGGCATTACCGTTGAAATAAATTCCCGATAACGCCGGTTGTACAAGGAGATTCCATCTTAGCATTTTGAGTGACACTCGGATCGACCCGAGTGACACTAGCGACTCTGGTGACAGCTTGAGGAGTAGGCGGCGACGGCGGTCAACGACCAATTGTTGAAAATAAACGACCGACTGTCCTTGACGGCCGAGTGGTACGAAACTGAGATTAGCGGGAACATATGGCGGGCACTCACACACGCACACGGGCACGGGCGCGGGACGGCTCTTCGGAGATTCGCGGCCGCAAATTATTGCGACGCTATATTTAGATTTGCATGCCAACTAAATCTCCCCGCTTCCATGTCCCCTATCGCGCCCGAGATAATGAGAACACAAGACTTGGGGCGGAATAACTTTTCTTGCTCTATGTTCACTCTAATAGGCTAGGTTATGTAGGATATATGATTAGGGTTTCGGGCTCATGGCTCATACGAATAAATAACGAGCAATGGTTGCTACTACAACTGATATGAATAAATTTTATTGCTAATACCATATATTAATTTAAATAATCCCTTGAATGCGGACTCTCTACTAACTGACACTGGGCCTATAGTTTACAACTTATGTAGAGTCCAGCTCATTTCATGCTCTATCGATGCACAACAATCCTTGATTTAAATTTGTCTAAATGCCGTGCTCGACACTGTGCTAAGGAATGGATCATAAGGGATGGAGGTTCGTCTAGGGTATCCAAAAGACTTACCACATTTTATGATAATTTTCTTGTTTGCGGGACATTGTATAGGCCTGCCTCTGAGGAAGGAGAATGGACATTCGACTGTTTAAGCCTGAAAATCATCAGCTATCATAATAGCATGGGAGTCGTTTCCTTTTCTTCAATATTCTATCATTCCAGGGATTTATGCAAAATGCCCATTATAGAAGCAGAAGTGCTTGGCTGTACGGACGGATTTTCTTATCCAAAAAGTAACAACCAGTAACAAAAACTTCAAAGAGTAAAAAATTTGAGGAAGGATTTGTATTGTCTACATTCCCTTCTACTTGCATTTACATCTACTGATGTACTTAAGACATTTGTGTACGGTTTGTCTTTCGATATCAACTTGTAGCATCAAAAAACTTGTGTCGTGTAAAACTTAATATATTACAATAAATTAATTTAAATTGTTTTGATCAATAAACTTATGTACACATTAAAAAAAAAAAAAAAAAAAACTATTTGTATGTTAAATTTTTCATTCCTAATATTATAGGTTATTATAGAGTGGTTGTATTATCTTTGCAGACTCACTTATTATGAGGGGTCAAATACTCTGTTGTCTTCAGTGTAAAGATAACCGATTGACAAGGCTACTTAATACGTGAGTATTAATAATTGTTGGTGTCAAGTCTGTAAATGTCTTAGTATTAGTTTATTATTCTGATATTGATTGTACAGGATGACACACTGGAGGTGTACGTTTTTAATGGAATAATGGCCAATACTAAAACTAATACACGTCTAGTTACACTCCATTTCAGTTATTTCTATTTGTATAAAATAATGTAATGTGTATAATTTAAAATACAGGACTCGAGTCTCTTCCCAACACCACATTAACATGGACTAACATGCTAACATCTCTAGGATTAAACTCAAACTTAGATAAAATCCCATTTCACCTCTGCAAGGGTAACATTGCAGTTTATCAAACATTGCATTCTTTCAACTCGTCCAAATTTCGTGGTTCGGAGCAATTAACACTAACTCTTCATAACCCCCCTTATTTAGCTCCTGAGAACAGAAAAAGTTTACATTTTTTCATGAAGAGATTATCTCAGGTTTTGACAATGTTCATTGGCCTCACAGGTCATCTGAATTATCAGTGTGTGACTTTTTTCTGTGGAGGTACCTTTTTGAGAAATGTGTCTGTAACCAAAAAACATAGAAGAGTTGAAGAATGAATTCATTTATGCATATGTGAATGAAAGTATGATGAAAGTGTTGAGAAAAGACATGAGTCCTGCATTCGAAAAGTTGAACATCACGATGGTGTCACATTATTTCTTACAAAATAACTAATATGTATATAACATTTAATAATTTTTGTTAACAAATGGCAAATAATGACCTTTGATTTTGTGTAAATAAATATGCATTAATTTAAAGATTAGGTGATTTTAATTTCATTAAAAACCATCCATCTTTCATGTGTCACCATGTATTACGAGGACCTTTAAGCCACTATAAGTGAAATACACTATATAGAATAGGCCTACTTTGAAATACCCCGTCGCAGCTGACCTTCCTACAGAGAAAATTTCCAACAATTCAGTATTTTTTAACCCCATGATCACTGTGAGAATGAGGATGCCATGGGGTGTTTTAAGTAAATGTAGTATAATACCTTAACAGGTTAGGTACATACTAAGATAAGTTAAAAATTCAAAATACCAAATTGCTTGGTTTTTTAATTTTAAAATGGTGTTAGTTGAATGTTGTTGTTCTGGGGACTTCAAAATGAAAAATCGTGGTCCCGGGCCAAAGCCTTACTAAGGCTACTATCGTAATAGCGTATTGTCTATAAGGAAATTAGCTAAAAATTACTCACGTGTGACTTAAAGGCTGAATACAATAGTTGCATACACTACTTATCTACGATAACCTCAAATTTGGTAAATCTCCGTATTACACATGTAGATCATTTAATTAATTGTATAAGTGCCCCAAACAGTTTTATACAATTGCATACATTTACAATACGAGTCGTTGCCAGTCGATACTCAACGAATACAGCTTCAGTCTGAGTGCTTGACACATGGAGTGAAATTTGTATAAAATGAAAATAAAGTACAATCACATAATTAAATAAACTAATTGTCTTCCCCTAATACTCTGAATGAAAACAGCACGTTGATAAACACTGTCCCATTTCGTCAGTCATTGTTGTATTTGAATTTCAAAGTAAACTAAGTAAACAAAAAAACTAAATAAATTAAAATGTCAAAAGGGACAGGTTTTTTTATGAAGACAGCTGTTTGTTTTCATTAAATGAATCATATGTTAGGTAAAAAATTTTGTCTTATATTTAAAATACATGGAAACTTTAAAGTCCAATGGGGTGAAGCACATTGAACTGAGGGTGACAAATTATTCCATGACGTCTACAGAGAATTCCCTTTAGTTTGACACCTCAATCATCAAAATCGGTTCATAAATAAAAGAGTTTTGCTGCTCACAAGAAATTCCTTACGGAATTAGTAAGAAGATAGATTATAGAATTGTATAATATCGGCAGCCACCCATCTAAAACGTATAGTCACATTCAAAGGCCATAATAAACCAGGAAGGGTAAAACGTCTAAAATCAGTAGTGTACATATGAATAATTCTTATCCATATGTATTACTGTACAATGTTAATGGACACAAAGGAGATTAAGGTTTTAGCGAATTCTAATACTGTGTATAATATTTCGTGAAAGAATTCAAACAAGTATTTGGGTGAACAAGATTTCGAAATGCTTGATAGTTTGTATTCTTGCCGAACTGGAATTCTAGCTACTAACAGGTATTAGACTACTGATTAATGATCTTGACCAAAGAACTTTCTAGTCTTAGTCATTAATATAGGCATCACATTCATTCTTCACTCATCTTTTATCTACACTGGCAAGTTTAGACAGCGTTTTTGCAAATAAAAATATATAAGTATATTATGCAACATTATTTCAATGTTTCAATGTCAATCTTATGGGAGAAGGATAGTTAATTGAATCATTAGATAGCTGTTGTAATAACTAATGCTATCAAATCAGGTAGAAAAGATGTTTCAGTTATTAAACTTTTTATAATTGGGTCAAAATCAACTGAATTTTTGGTTGAATTTCTACGAGTTCTATAGTTCCATAGTTCTATTAAGAAGGGAATTCCAAATTTATGGTTACGGAATAATTATTTTATATTGTTGCTGTAAGCTTAGTTTTTACTAGACTACCAGAGATGGTATTTCTTAAATTTTTAAATGCATTAATTTTTATATTATTAATCTATTACAAACATATAAGTTAGGTTAAGATAAAAAGACATAAAATATACCTAAGTTAAGTTTTGTGAGATCAGTTTTATTGGTCTTTTATTTTTTGTTACATAAAGGTTTTATATTAATATTTTGTTAATTCTCGGTGATAGCATACTAGTAGAGCCTAAACTGTTTGTTGAGGGAGAGAGAGAGAGAGAGTAACTGGCTGGGTAGCTCAGTGGTTAAAGAGCTCGCCTTTGAATCTGAAGGTAGCCGGTTCGATCCTGAGAAAAGTTAGTGCTTTTTGATGGTTCGATACTGGACCCAGCTGCTTTTGGTCATTGGGCTATTAATTAATGATCCTGACAAATAAAACAGCTGATATTTGTCAGTAACAAAGCTACACCTCATCTGATCCATCACAATCATCACACTCACCCCTTCAGTCATACTCACCTTAAAATACGCACCACAGAGGGCATCGGTGTTTCAAAATAAAGTATCTAAAGTATCTAAAGTAGGTTGGTATTTTCCTTTTTTTTTAGGGGAAAGAGATATTATTGACAATGCTAATTAAAGTCCCTTCCTGCAGTTCGTTTGAAACATTGCTGATTACCCTTGTTGATAAGCCTGCTAAAAGAGTGTGTTTTAGTGTTGAGAAGGGAATGAATGAAAAAGTCATAATTAATACCTGCTGTATGCGCAAAGGGGAATTTACTTATTTAAACTCCTAACTCTTCACATAACCAAAAGACTATTCACTGGTTCAGAGATTAAATCTGTTTGTTTGTATTTAACCTCGGTGATTCTACTTAATATTATACTGAACTCAATGGTAAAATCAAAACTAATGCTGTCAATTCAAATCCTATATTGTTAAAACTAAATTCAGTTTGCACAAAGTTACAAAATAAAATGCTGGAATATTTAGTCCATGTAAAATAATAATTAATCTCTTATAATAAATCTCTTATAATGATAAGGCAGCTGGATGAAAGGTAGAACTCACGACCTCAGAAGCGAAGGCGATGTAAAATGTCCATGCACTGACCACAACTTAATTTCTTGTAGAATAAAAGTCCAGTAGAATAACTTACACTTGCTTTCTTGTGTGCACACAAAGTTTATGAGAGTCTATAAATTTGTAGAAATGAAGTGGTATATATAACTACCACACTGATGAATTGAATTAATGGGATGCAGAGACCCAATAACTGAGGGGATACAGAGACCCTATAGTAGATTGTAGCTTGCAGACCTCATGTAGCGGGTGGCTAGCGTTACCCTGGCAGTGTCACTAGTGCACCACAGTCCTGCCACTGTGCAGTCCTCAACAGGTCAGTCACACAGAACCCACGAGATCCCAGTTGGTCGAACACAAGAGATAAGCTGATGTCCAAGTCCTTGCCACTGCCTTATCACTAACCACTAGTATGAATCAAATACAGTGTGATGATTTCTTGAACATAAAATATTACTTTGATTTAATACTTTAAAAGAAATAAGGATATAAAAAATACTAATAAAATTATTAATGTACATGTGATGTAATAAAAAGGTAAACTCTTTCAATAAAATTAAATTAAAAAATAATTGAACCTATATTTTTGAGAAAGCTCAAACATAACCGCCCACCGAAATTTCAAAGTGAAATTTCCAAGAGCCTAATGAAAAAAGTCTGAATCAAGTGGAAGAAGAGGTACCAATTTCACTACTGGTCGCTGAAGTTCTGAGTCGCTGGTCTTGACAGTTACGACACGGACGACTCCATCTTCACCAGGGTGAGTCTTGACGATTCTGGCGAGGGGCCACTGCAAAACTGGTACATTGGATTCCTTGAGGAGAACAAGATCTCCAATCTTGGGATTTGAAGTTGATTTGGTCCATTTCGTTCTGGCTTGCAGGGTGTTCAAATACTCCACTCGCCATCTACTCCAAAAGTGCTGAGTCATCTTCTGGACAAGTTGCCATCTTGAAAGAGTGTTCTCTCGAAGTTCAAGAAGAGAAGGTTCAGGAGGAGCAACGAGGGGACAGCCAATCAGAAAATGCCCAGGAGATAAGAAGTTGGTCTCTTCTGGGCTGGCTGACAAGGGGCAGAGAGGTCTTGAGTTGAGGACCGCTTCTATCTGGTAGAGTAAAGTAGCCAATTCTTCATAGGAAAGAGCATGATCACCAGCAACCTTTCTTAGATGGGTTTTAGCCGACTTCACAACAGCCTCCCAGAGCCCTCCGAAATGAGGAGAATATGGAGGGTTGAAATTCCACTTCACTTCAAGTTTGGCTGCACTTTGAAGAATGTCCTGCTGTGTTTCTTCTTTTGAATACCAAATTCCAAGTTCACGAAGACGGTTGGCTGCTCCTTTGAAATTTGTTCCGCAGTCGGAATACATTTGTTCTGGTAAGCCCCTGCGAGCGATGAAGCGTTGGAAGGCAGCCATAAAGGCATCAGTTGATAGTGCAGTTACAAGCTCCAAGTGCACAGCCTTAGTAGCTAAGCAGACAAAAACACAAATATATGCCTTGGAGATGGGAGCCTTTCTTCTCAGAGATTCTCTCATTGTCAAAGGCCCAGCAAAATCCACGCCAACATGTAGAAAGGCTCGACTATTATTTACGCGGGCAGAAGGAAGGTCAGCCATCTTTGGATAAAATGTTTCTGCTTTTAGCTTGTAACATTTCAAACATTTGAAAGTTCTTTGGCGGACAAGATTTCTCAGGGAGGGTATCCAGAACCTAAGCTGAATCAGAGCTTGAAGCAGATAAGACCTGGATGTAGATATAGTTTGTGGTAATAGTCTACCAATAGAATGGTGAAGTGGCATTTGGGCAGTATTGTTGGATGTCGTTGATTGTCAGGAATAGCTGCCTTGTTGAGCCTGCCGCCCACCCTGAGGATTCCATGGGCATCAAAGAAGGAGAAAACTTGTGAAACTTGGATGGGATTGTAGCCTTGCTCGTTCCATCACCACTTTTAGTGATATAGTGTGATTGAATGAGTTTTATGACGAAGGACAGAGATTCTTGCAATTCCTTTTGCTGAAGGTTTCCTTGAAGAGGTTGTGTCTTGGAAACTCTTGATCTCACATTGTAGATAAATCTTCTTACCCAAGATATGACACACAGAAGTTTGTAGTACGAAGAATAGTTCTCCATGAGCTGAATAAACTGGGGTTCAGAAATACTTGCAAGAAGAGATTGAGGCTCAGGTTTCAGTTCTGGTAGGATTGCTGACATTGTATAGTTGATTGTGGCCATTCATTTTCAGGAGTGCATAGCCACCTTGGTCCATGCCACCACATGTCACAGTTGATGAGCTTATCAGGAAGTAGACCTCTAGAGCCATGATCACTTGGATTTTCCTCAGATTTAATGTGTCTCCAAGAATGAACAGGAGTAAGGTCTGTGATGTGTGCAACCCTATTTGCAACAAACACCTTGAGCTTATAGGTTGGTGTATTCAACCATCCCAACACGATGGAAGAGTCAGTGTAGAAGACAGGTTCTTGAAAGCCACTGTCGGGTAAATAGCTCAACATATCCATGACGGAACGATACAAAGTTGCCAGCAAGTACGCACCACAAAGTTCCAATCTTGGAATGGACAGTGCTTTGATCGGTGCTAATTTCGTTTTAGCAGTCAGTAAATGAGTGGATATGCGATCACCCACAATTCGAAGGTAGATGGCAGCACAATATTCTTTCTCAGATGCATCAGAGAATCCTATGATTTTCAGTTGATAGGGCTGGTTGACGCATGCAACAAATCTTGGAATAGAAAGGGACTGAAGATTTTTCAGTTGAGTAGTGCAATCTTCCCAAAGAACCCTGAGATGATTTGGGATTTCAGAGTCCCAACCAATATTCAATTTCCAAAGGCCTTGTATTATGCCCTTAGCGATCAATGTTACTGGAGAGAGAAATCCTAGAGGGTCATATATCTTGGCTACAGCAGAAAGTATAGCACGCTTTGTGAAGACAGGATCGAACTCTTCTATCGTGTACGTGAAGCAATCAGAGGAGGGATTCCATTGAAGACCTAATATCTTCACATTCGTATCATCACTTGATGAGAGATTGATTTTATCCTTCTTGTTTGAAGAGTTGATTGATTGTAGAACTTCTTGACAATTGCTGGCCCATTTACTCAAATTGAAGTGACCTCTACGTAGTAGTCCAATCACCTGATCTCTAAGTTCTATGGCTTCTTCAACAGACGACGCACCTGTGACAATGTCATCAACATACATGTCCTGCAGAAAAACCCTTTTAGCTTTGGGATAGTGTAGCCCCTCATTTGCAGGTAACTGCTTCATTACTCGCAATGCCAAAAATGGTGCAGATGTGGTGCCGTAGGTGACAGTATTCAGCACAAACTTTTGGATAGCCTGAGAAGGGTCAGATCTCCAAAAAATATGTTGATATGCTCTATCACGAGGATCAATCAGTATTTGCCTGTACATCTTGACGATATCCGCAACAAAAACTACGGGATACATCCTGAATCTTGTCAAGATACATCTGATGTCCTGTTGAAGTTTGGGTCCAATCATCAAATGATTGTTTAAGGAGATTTTGGAGTCAGTGAGCGCTGAGGCATCAAAAACAACTCTAAGCTTGATTGAGAATTATCCTCCTTGACGACAGCGTGATGCGGGATAACATACTTTGAGTCAGATGATGTAGGGCTCATGTGTCCTAGCTCTAGGTATTCTTTCATGAAGTTGCAATATTCTGACTTCAATGGCGGATTCTTAGCCAACTTTCTTTCCAGTGAGTAGAGTCTCTTGATAGGATTCCTCTTGGTATCTCCGAAATCTGGTTCTTCGCCTTTGAAAGGGAGGCGAACAACATATTGTCCACTATCTAGTCTGTAGTGGGTCTTGGTGAAATGATTTTCACATGCCAAGTCTTCAGGATCGCCCTTCATAGGGATAGGGACAGGTTCCTCAAGTTCCCAAAAGCGTTGTAGCTGTCTATGGAGATCACACTCTTGATGGGCTAGAGTAAAGAGAGAAGCATCAGTGTGTGAAGAAGAAGATGAATGGTCGGGGACTCGACCAATCGCAACATAGCCAAATACCGATGCGAACAACTTTGGTTGGTTCTCGTGTAGAGTGAGTGGCGCTCCTGTCCATATATCAGGGAATAAATCAGAGCCCAATAAAAAGTCAACTGGTTTGGGCTTCCAAAACTCTGGATCGGCCAATTCAAATTTGGTATACTCTGACCAAATGCTAGATGGCACCGTAAAATTAGGGAGGTAAGAAGTGATATTGTTGATAACAACCGCTTCAGTCTCGAAGATTGGAGAATCCAAATTTCTTGGTTTCAGATGACAAACAGCTTTGCCTTTGGCACCATCAAAAATAGTCTGCCCTATTGCAGATATCTTCTTTGGGAATGAAGTTGTAGGTAGGCCAAGTCTGGTCAGGCACTTTCGAGTTATGAAGGAATGCTGGCTTCCTGAATCAATCACTAAACGTACAGACTGAAATTTGCCTGAAGCATCTTTGATTTCAGCCACAACAGTTCCCAACAGAATATTGCTTTGCTGGGGGGACATCGCAGTAAAAGATGACGAGAGTGTAGATGCAGGCACCACATTGTCTTTGGTCACATCTTCAGTAGAAGCAAGAATGTGAAGTAAGGAATGGTGCCTTTTCTTGCAGAACTTGCAGGTCCACCTTGAGTTGCATTTGCCCGTAGAGTGGTTAGAATACAAACAATTCTTGCATCCACGCCAATTTTTCAATTTCTTGTGCCTTTCCTCAACTGTAGAGTTAAGGAACTCCTTACAACTGAAGAGCAAATGATTGTCTTCATTGCAGAAGAAACACTTCTTATTCCCTTTGTATTGAGGATTGTTTGATTGGGAGTTAGCCATGAGTGTGGTTTTCGTGCCACGACTTGTTGACTTATGACCTTTAAATGAGGCAACAGAGCCTGCAGATTTACAATCATTGGAAGATTTGTCCTGTGCCGATTGACTAGGATGACCTTGAGCCAACTGCAGGGCTAGAACACGCTCACGCAAGAACTTTGTGAGATCATCAAAAACAGGAAATTCCGTCTGTTTATGTTGAAGTTCAAATTGTTCCCTAGTTGTAGGGTCCAACAATCTGACTGCCATATGGAACAGTACAAACTCTGCCTCATTGGGATTTTCAGCAGTTTAAAGGCTGCTATATTATCAGAAACCTGAGATACAAAGGACTGAAGAGAATCAACAGTGGGCTTGCCTTGCTGAGGCTTAAAACCAAATGAGCTGATTCAAATAGTTTGAAGCTAGCATACGTTTATTGTTAAACGTATCATTGAGAGCTTTCCATGCTAAGTCATAGTTATCCTCAATAAGGGGCAAATTGCTAATGACTGCAGAGGTTGTGCCTACAAGTGAAGACACAAGGTAATGGAATTTTTCCATCTTTGATAGAAGGGCATCATTGTGAATGATTGATGTGAATGCGTCTCTGAATTTGGGCCAATTTGTAATTTGGCCATTAAAATGAGGCAAATTTATCCGAGGTAGATGTTTATTTGATCTTACTTCGGTAGAAATCATTGATTCATTGGGATTGATGCTCTGACGGGAAGTGGATGGAGGTACCGCAGGTCGCAAAGTCTCATAACTTGTGTGAGCTTCATAGTAGTAGCGCTTGGCTTTAGACTGTAAGTTTATATCAGCTTCAAGAGGAAATTCAGAAGTTTTCTTCTTCTCTTCATGTAAGTCAATTAATTCGTCCCAATAAGATTCAAATTTTGAATAATATTTTTCTAACACCTTGAACATTCCTTTGAATGTAGTGGCATGTTGAGGATCATTCACTGCTGCTCTACCTTTCTCATTGATAGATTGTACCTCCTTAGCACAGTCTACTAATTTCCTCTTCAAAGCGGAAACCGTGCGCTTGAATTCTTCATCTGCCATTTTGTTTGAAATGGGTACCAAAAAAAAATTAATTTAAGGGCTTAAAATATGTCTGAGCATCCCCCACATAAAAATATAAAAGAGACTAAAACTCTAAAGCATGGTGACACACAAGAAAATACATGATAAACATGATAAAGTTCAATATACATGATAATCAGACATGACATAACCTGAAATGAACATGAGAAATCAGTGGGCCAATATTCAATGTATGAAATATTTCAAGAGCTAAAATTGCAAAATATACCTCTGACACAGTATTATTTGAAATTAAGTGTCAATTCATAGAATTAAAATTCAATTAAAATATTAACAATATAAAATATTTAACCCATTAAGGCCCATGATCCCCATCTGGGACTTTAAGAATTAAGACTGGAGTAAAATGTTATATGGCATCATTAGAATGAATTTAATTGACATTTTTAATTGAAAATATAATTATCTTTCGTATTTTAAAGCCGTAATGGCACACACACAGTTAACAGTAGTAAAAAGTAGCAAAATCAGTGTTGACCAAGGTGCAACTCTCAAAGAATCAACCGATCCCGTCAACTTCCACGCAAGCCTGCCACCGTTTATTTAACGTGGGCCCTCCCACCAACGTTACCACAGATCGGCTAACCCTTTAAGAGCTGCACCACCAGGTCAGGGTTTGGTCGGGAGCGGATTCGAACCCGCGCCGACGCAGACATCCTGGCCAAGGATGCCTACGCCTTAGCCATCTGAGCTATCACGACCAGCAGCCTAGACACGAGAATTAGGGTTATGAACAGTGCGCGCCCCTAGCGGGACAGACTAGGCCGTTGGTATGCGAGTTCGCTACAAGAGCGCAGCACTAACCCACCGCACTAAATTTAAAAGAAATAATTTGGCATTAAATGGGTTAAAAAATTGTATTCACTTGACGTATGACAAAAAAATGTTAGCTTTAATCCATTGAATGGTATTTCTAAAATGTATGAGCTAACCATAAATATATTTTATTACAAAAAACCAACCACCTTTTTTTTAATTAATTTTTAATATTATTCAATCCGGCTCGAAGGACCACATATGTATGCGCAAAGGGGAATTTACTTATTTAAACTCCTAACTCTTCACATAACCAAAAGACTATTCACTGGTTCAGAGATTGAATCTGTTTGTTTGTATTTAACTTCGGTGATTCTACTTAATATTATACTGAACTCAATGGTAAAATCAAAACTAATGCTGTCAATTCAAATCCTATATTGTTACAATTAAATTCAGTTTGCACAAAGTTACAAAATAAAATGCTGGAATATTTAGTCCATGTAAAATAATAATTAATCTCTTATAATAAATCTCTTATAATGATAAGGCAGCTGGATGAAAGGTAGAACTCACGACCTCAGAAGCGAAGGCGATGTAAAATGTCCATGCACTGACCACAACTTAATTTCTTGTAGAATAAAAGTCCAGTAGAATAACTTACACTTGCTTTCTTGTGTGCACACAAAGTTTATGAGAGTCTATAAATTTGTAGAAATGAAGTGGTATATATAACTACCACACTGATGAATTGAATTAATGGGATGCAGAGACCCAATAACTGAGGGGATACAGAGACCCTATAGTAGATTGTAGCTAGCAGACCTCATGTAGCGGGTGGCTAGCGTTACCCTGGCAGTGTCTCTAGTGCACCACAGTCCTGCCACTGTGCAGTCCTCAACAGGTCAGTCACACAGAACCGGTCGAACACAAGAGATAAGCTGATGTCCAAGTCCTTGCCACTGCCTTATCACTAACCACTAGTATGAATCAAATACAGTGTGATGATTTCTTGAACATAAAATATTACTTTGATTTAATACATTTAAAGAAATAAGGATATAAAAAATACTAATAAAATTATTAATGTACATGTGATGTAATAAAAAGGTAAACTCTTTCAATAAAATTAAATTAAAAAATAATTGAACCTATATTTTTGAGAATGCTCAAACACCTGCTAAGTATCACATATTACCTCATAAAAGAAGAAATTATACTGAAAAAGTAAAGCTTTAAATTTATGGTCACTGTGTTTTCTCTCTAAAGTACATACATACTTACTTCTTTTTCGCAGTATGTGCTAAACTATTATTGCTATAAAATATTATGAATATAATAGTATAGTATAAATAGTATTTTTAAGTTATGTGTGTTAGCACACCAGTACAAATAAAGACCTGTAGGCTTAACCAAGTTCTTGTAAATGCTTCTTTTTAATTTATTGTATAACATCTCTTAAAAATATAAAACTTTACATAGTTTTATTGCGAATACTACTAATAGACTATACTATTATCACAAAAAATTTTAATATTTGACCAAGTTAAGACATGACAAAATGTTGTTTGTGATTTATATTAAAGCTTTAATTTAAAATGACTTAACATTAAAATTAATTATACTTGTTTTGATAAAGAATATTCTCTTTAATAAAAACACTTTTTTGGGTTTTTTTGACACATTTGTCAAATCAACTTTATAAAAGAATTTGATATATAAAAAAAAAAAAATATATATATATATATAAAAGAAGAAGTAGAGCTGATAAAAACCATATTAGAAGAAAATAACTACAATAGATATCAGATTGAAAATGAAATAAGAAATCACTCAAATGATAAGAAACAAAAAGATACAGATAGAGATCAAGAAAACGTAAAAAGAGCTGTTCTACCATACTTAAAAGGTACCACCGACAAAATCTCCAAAATATTACAGAAACATGAGATTAAGACCACATTCTCGACTGCTAAAAAGCTCGAACATTTTCTACCGAAAGTGAAAGATCAAACCCCACCCTTAAAAAATAAAGGTGTATATAAAATACCATGTTCATGCAAAAAAGTATACATAGGGGAAACGGGTAGATCGATAGAAACGAGGCTTAAAGAACACATACGTGACGACAAAAATAAAAGAATAAAAAGTTCAGCAATTGCAGAGCATACTGCTAACACAATGCACACTATGGAATTTGATAAGACGTTGTTAATTGCAAGAGAAGAAAACTATACAAAGAGGAAAATAAAAGAAGCAATTGAAATCAAAAGACATGAAAAGAACATAAATAGAGAGGATGGCTATAAGCTAAGTGACACATGGCTACCTATCCTAAGAAAATTAAAGTTATGACCTCATACAACAGAAATATTATTCAGCTTAATATATTCAACAAATTTTAGTAATTCAATAATTTACATATATATGATTTTACATTTTTATTATTTTATTTCTATTTTATTTTATACACATGATTTTATTGAATTTTTTATACCATATGTTAATTAAATTTAAAATTATTTGTTTATAATTTGTTAACCTATTAGAACTACTGACGAAGCCAGCCAAAGAGCTGGAGAAACGTTTAGAGTAAAAAATAATAAAATGTGTCAAAAAAAACCCAAAAAAGTGTTTTTATTAATTTATATTATGACACATGAAAGTCTAAGAGAGTATATTATAAACCGATATGGGACGGAAGTATTCAAGAAAACAAGAGATTTTGACAACCAAAAACAAAAACAGGTAAAACTGATAAATGATTTATGTTTTTTAAAGATGTAGAGATAAAAATGTTATTCCAAAGTTCTGTTTACTCAAACATCACATAAACAACAATAAAACAAATAGAATACTAAGAAGGTGTAGCTTTTCTATTTTAAGAGAAAGAATTTCATTTATTCGTAAAAAAACTGTATCACGTTTCTAAATCGACAACAAATCTAGAAAACACCTTAAAAATGGATTTAGATTCAAACACTTTTGATTTAGTAAAAAACTTGACGGAGAAAAAGGCTGAGAAGAACTTTAATAAACATAAAGAAAATCATGTAAAGAAGTTTAATAGTTTGTCAAATAACAAGTGTCAAACAAAGGAAAACCAATGTAGCATATCAAATGTTGTGAATCTATCTAGTCTAAGCTTAGATGAGCCAACTCAATCGATCCTAGAGAAGGGATTTAATTTTGCTGTAACTCCTAAAACCATACCAATAGACTCAATCATTACGGGTGTCGAAACGGCAATAACAGGTTTACCAGCAGAACAAGCTGAAGATATAAGAACGGATGTTGTGCAAGTTTTGAAAAAAGCTAAAGCCCCTAAATCAAATGTAAGTAAAGATGAATTTAATGCGCTAAAAAAACTTAAAGAGAACAAAAACATATGTATAGTTCCTGCTGATAAAGGAAATTCAATTGTTTTAATGGATAAGGCCAAATACGAAGAAAAGGTTTTTGACTTAATTAATGATACATCCACCTATAGACAATTGAATAAAGATCCAACAAATAAAATTGAAAGAACTGTAACCACAGCAATAAAATCTTCCAATATTCCCCAAAATATTCATAAAAAACTGATACCATCGAATTCAAGATGCCCAAAATTTTATGGTAGACCAAAAGTACATAAAGATAGTATTCCCCTGAGACCTGTAATAGACCAAATATCTTGTCCTACTTATGAACTGTCCAAACATCTCAAGCTTCAATTAGATAATCTAGAGTTTCAATCTCAGTATAATGTAAAGAACACTAAAGAATTTTTGGAAAAGATTAACAAAATCCAGATTAATGAAGAAGATTTACTATTAAGCTTGGATGTAAAAGCACTAATTACAAACATTCCTTTAAAAGATACTATGGATATTATAAAAACAAAGTATGAGGAAAATAACATACCTCTAGATGAATTGAATTTAATCGAAATTTGTTTGACATCTTCATATTTTAGTTTTAAAGGTTTATTCTATGAACAAATAGACGGAGTAGCGATGGGAAGTCCTTTATCCCCACTAATAGCCAACATATTCATGTCATGGTTTGAAGAAAAAGCTCTCGCCTCATCAGCTCTAAAACCGAAATTATATCTAAGATATGTGGACGACACATTTGTTATATGGCAACATGGTTTAGCAAGTGTAAACCAGTTTCTAAACCACATGAATAGCATCCACAACAAGATAGAGTTCACGGTAGAAATAGAGAAAGAAGGTAAATTACCATTTTTGGATGTTATGGTAATCAAAGAAGACAAAAGACTTAGCCATACCATATACAGAAAAGAAACTCATACCAACAAATACTTAAATGGTAACAGCCACCACCACCCAGCACAGAAAAAAGGTATAATAAAGAATCTCATCTCCAGAGCTAAAGCAATATGCGACCAAAAATATATAAAAGAAGAAGTAGAGCTGATAAAAACCATATTAGAAGAAAATAACTACAATAGATATCAGATTGAAAATGAAATAAGAAATCACTCAAATGATAAGAAACAAAAAGATACAGATAGAGATCAAGAAAACGTAAAAAGAGCTGTTCTACCATACTTAAAAGGTACCACCGACAAAATCTCCAAAATATTACAGAAACATGAGATTAAGACCACATTCTCGACTGCTAAAAAGCTCGAACATTTTCTACCGAAAGTGAAAGATCAAACCCCACCCTTAAAAAATAAAGGTGTATATAAAATACCATGTTCATGCAAAAAAGTATACATAGGGGAAACGGGTAGATCGATAGAAACGAGGCTTAAAGAACACATACGTGACGACAAAAATAAAAGAATAAAAAGTTCAGCAATTGCAGAGCATACTGCTAACACAATGCACACTATGGAATTTGATAAGACGTTGTTAATTGCAAGAGAAGAAAACTATACAAAGAGGAAAATAAAAGAAGCAATTGAAATCAAAAGACATGAAAAGAACATAAATAGAGAGGATGGCTATAAGCTAAGTGACACATGGCTACCTATCCTAAGAAAATTATAGTTATGACCTCATACAACAGAAATATTATTCAGCTTAATATATTCAACAAATTTTAGTAATTCAATAATTTACATATATATGATTTTACATTTTTATTATTTTATTTCTATTTTATTTTATACACATGATTTTATTGAATTTTTTATACCATATGTTAATTAAATTTAAAATTATTTGTTTATAATTTGTTAACCTATTAGAACTACTGACGAAGCCAGCCAAAGAGCTGGAGAAACGTTTAGAGTAAAAAATAATAAAATGTGTCAAAAAAACCCAAAAAAGTGTTGTTATTAATTTATATTATGACACATGAAAGTCTAAGAGAGAATATTCTCTTTGTATAGTAAGTTTATTAGTCTTATATAATCCAATTACATATTAGAGTGTACATATTACTTTCGTTTGAATTAATTAGAATTAACCATTACTGTTTTTACCAAAGCTAAGTAAAATCATATATTTTTCATCTGCAAATTTTATTATAGTTTCATCTTGTTAAAGTTAAAGCTGAGTTGCTGACCGCTTTAACCCCGCGGTCATCTCAAAGCATCTCCTTTGCCCCGATGGGTCAACAGGTAGAAAAATTGTGGTAAGAACATCTCACTTGCCCCGACATAAGATAGGGGGCTACAGCCCCTCCCCCAACGACCTGCTCTCTCAAGACAGCAAGAAAAACAGGATTGAAGTATTCTTGAAAGATTTAATTTTATTATTTCTATAGTACCCACTAGTTATAATTTTATAGAGTGTTGCAGACTACCCAAGCATTCTTCTTAAAATAAATGGCGGGATAGCTGAATAATGGCTGAGTGATCCAAATTCCGGTCTTGTTACTTTATAACGTTTGAACGATACGACTGTATGACGAACGGCTTTGAATCCATGGGTTGCCGGTTCAATCCTGTGAAAAGTAATTTGCAAAGGTTCGATTCTAGACCCAGTTGCCATTTGCCATTGTGCTTTTCAAATAATAATGATATCTAACAAGAGGTAAATGTTAAACAGTGACAAGACGCGGTTTAGACCGTTCCTCATCAAAACGTTAGGCTATAAAATTCCGAATGCGTCGAAACACCAAAAAGTATGAAAACTTATAGGATACGCATTTCCTCAGGAAGTTTCAAACTCTAAGATCTTTGCAGCGCGAAAAATAACAACTCTCCTAAAATGCACACTTGAGGAACACCTTCTCCATGTCACTCCAGTTGAGGTTCTCGTTAGCTGAGGTGGTCACGTGATGACCTTGGCTGACCTTGACGGAGGTCGGCCGCTATCAGCGCTGTGACGTCACCCTGTAGGCCTCCGCCCCGGGCCCGTGGCCCGTCTTGTACCCATAACATCGCTCTTGTCCGCTCGGGTTGGCAGGCCTCATCAATTTCAGATAATAGACATTTTATGCGGCCGCCCACTACGGCCACTATTATGTCTTTATCGCGAAAACACTTCTCAGAACCATTCATAATCGCCGGCGCTGGTGATGGGCGGTCTCGGTCTGGTCACCGGTCTCTGATGGATCGACCGTCCCACGACTCATTTGTCAACTGTTTTGATTTACATTGGAAAATAATTTTGTCCTCTAAATTTGTACCTGTGACGATTTCGTTTGAACTAGCGTACTCCTTCCTCGAAATCGAGCAATTTGGTTGGTTATTAATAAAAAATTAAACTTTAAACGCACCTGTACAACTCTATAGACATAGACAGAGTACATCATCAAGTAAAACTTAGTACACCTCTTTTGCTATTTAAATAACCTTATAATTTTACTTAAAAGTAATCACATATTCAGTATTAGGTTATCAACATTTGTTACGTTTCGTTAGCTATACTCTTGGTAAATATTTGTGAATTTACTTTATCATCTTTAGAAAGATGCCCTTGGTCTTTAAAAAAGAGTGAGATAGTTCCCAGCATCCGTCTCGCAATCAAACCACTTTTAACTGTTATTGCAACTATTCAAATCCTGATAAACATTGCCGCTCCAAGCAGTGTTTTTCGTTAATATTGTTACACCAAATTTAATAAAGCAATTTAAGGCAAAAGTGTTTTCGAATCCCCGCGTTTTTCTATTCCAAAATAAAAGATTATCCATTATTTCCAATTCCGATTGACCTTTTTGGACAAGCCGATATTTTTTTCCGCTAAATATATCCCTCTAATTTTTTTGAGACCACTCCCAACAATACAAAAATTGTGACGCTTATAATTTCGCTTCAAATTTTTTGTGTACTTTATTTAATCAGTAATCATAATAGCTGGTCTAGTTGAAAAGCAACAAAGTTCTCAACCAATGTTAATCAAATGTGGGAATAACTAATTTTTCCTCCACGGATATAAAGAGTGAGTTTACCCACCGAAAGGGTAAAACATATGGGTCCGCAGTCCAGTTTATACGCAAAAACTTTTGAATGGATTATAATAAATTAATAATATTTAAATTTTTAGCATATTGAATTAGATGGTACTAAAACATAAAAATTTTTCATAGTAACAACCTGGGCAACTGTACTATTAAAACAAGTATTTTGCATAGAAGCCGGGTGGGTGTTGTATACATGTAAAGCATTTTTAATTTTTGTTAAAGAGATTCAGGTAATTTTGGTAATAAGAGTGGCATGCCACATGCATTATGCACACCACGTTAGTTTTGCCTGTATGTATTTATATTTTTATGAATTTTGTAAAATTCGACCTCGATGCCAAGTACTTTACTTTATCAAGGTCACTATTTAAGTATAATATCCAAACAAACAATAATTATATGTACCTACAGAAAACATCCTGTACATTAACCAATTTCATTTCTTAATTAGGCATACAATATACCTAGTGAGTGTCTTCGTCTGGAGATATATAATTGAACGGATTTTTGTCATGTATATCATTAACTAAAAGTTTATAATCAAAGTAACAACTGTTTTGGCAGCATTTCCACGTAGTATTAACCTAATATTGTTGTTGTCCGTCGTGTTTGTCATGGAAATCCCTTGTCCTCACGGCAGCACGTTGCGTAGCCACTAATCTCTCAATTCGTTCAGCAGCCCAGAGAATAATCCTGAAATCTTAATTTGATACTTTAGTTAAAAAATATCACAGTAGGCTAACGTATACCGGTAATAAATTACTCTTTTAGCTCAGCACTTTACTGGTCAAAAATCTTGATTCGCTCTGAGGATAGATATTCCTTTTCCATTATCAGTAGAGCATAAGTCATCACAGAGGTCAGGCTGTTTTGAATACACTGTGACAATACAGTAGTGCTGCCAACCTTACAGCCGCTGTGACAATAGGTCTGCCAGCCTCCCAGCGGGGCGCGTGGGTTGCCAGCACTGCGTCATGTGGATAGCAGAATGCGGAAAGCCTTGGGCCTTAATTATACACAATAATTCGGTTCACACTTACATAACGGGGTCGGGTTCCCGCTTCTGTTCGGTCAAAATGGCGAGGTAGGGTTACATTTAATTGGATAAGCAGTTTAAGGAATGTGTTAAAATCGTTCAATGTCATTTCAGAAATCGAGCTCTGTGATGTTTTTCATGGAAATTAAAATTTGAACAGTTACTCGAGTAAAATTTGAACAGTAAAAAATGAAAAGTTACTCCAGATGAAGGCAAAATTACAGGGACTAACCACAAGAGAAAATTTTTAATTTTATAATTTATAAATATTAATAATTTTATTATATTAGTCACATTTTTATAAATAATCCTTTCTTTAAAATTATTTAAACCCCAAAGTTTCATAATAAACCTTTGGTCGCCGTACGATACAAACACAATAAGTCATCCATGGAATTACTTTGTTATTGTAAGATGCATGAAAATAGTACCATGGAAATTTTAACAGCTGTGTCCCCCCTCACCCCCTATCGTCCTGCAATGTTGTCATTTGGTGTTGTGTTTACCATGTGTAATAAAAAAAATTCTTTTAAAATAAGTTTGGGAACAATGTATGAACTCTCATCGGACTGTAGATGTATTTTTCTCATGTTGTATCTTAAGAGATTCAACTCTATACAAAAAAACAACAATAACCCATGGATGACTTTGAATTTTTAAGCTACGTTTACACGAGGAAGAAAAATTGCGACAGTACTTGTGCGAGAATTGTTGCACAGTCTAAACACTTTTTCCGGAGAGTCGTCCGCGAGCTGCTCCGCGAGCGCTAGCGCGGGCTGCTGTCACGGATTATTGCAACAGTTGGCTGATATGCATTTACACGTGAGAGCTCTCTATGCAATTTTGACTCTCGCAAATGATCTTGCGAGTCAGTGCGATGCCATCTTCCAGAATTAAAATAATATGCTACTGCACTTGGGATTGCTGACCATTGGAAGATAGTTGGGCAGAGCAGGATTTACATATGGGCTAAAAGTGCCATAGCCCAGGGCGGTAATTTTTTTAGAGAAAGTTAAATATATAAGTATAATAAACTAGATAATGGAGAAATATTTTATCACAACAGTAATTTTTAAATCCTTTTGTGCGTAGAAAAATGCGCTTTTATTCTAGAGAACATGTATAATATAGGTTAAGAGAAATAATAAACCGTAGGCTAATAGTACATGAAGAACGGGGACGTGGATAATTTGTCTTGCGATCACTTAGCGAGGCGGGACGCTGCCGCGCCGCCCCGTACCGGGTGCGGGACGAGGAAAAGTATATAGTTATACTACTACTTATATTAATATGTACTATTAATATAATAATAGTATATCCCCATGTCAAAATGCCAAAAAGTATTATGGGAGTAGCTAAAAAAAGAGCTATGGCATTGCTAAACTAAACTTGTATCCTTACACATATAGTCTTTTATTGCAAGTATTTTAATTTCGATTATTGATTTAAGGTATACATTTTATCAGAATATTACCAGATGTATTAAGTGTAAAAAAAATCATACTGAAAAAAAAAACAATTGGGAGGGTAATTTCACTTCCTTGCTATAGTTTGCTAGTAATTTTATTACCTGATTAATTAAAATATTTGAGTAAAATAATTATTTAATTTTAAGGATTCTTTGAAAGTTTAAATATGATCTTAGAGCATAAAGAATCGTAAACATACTTATTGTTTGAAAACTAATAAGATTTTAAAATTAATTAGGCCTAGCCACCCTTTAAGTTTTTAAATGAAAGCTTCATTGCAAGTTTGTTTTAATACAGTAATAACAAGTATAGTACAAAGGAAAACCAAGTAAATGAATTAATACTAATTTATTGATTAATTATTTATCGAAAATACATTACATAATTAATAGCTACCCAAAACAGCAATTTTTTAAAAACAAATTAACAAACAGTCATACAAAAAGATTAGTACAAAGAAAAACAAGACACAAGCGAACAATACTCATACAGACAAAAACGAAATAAATACATATTTTGTATGTGTTCTTAAAAAATTATAAATAAATAAACGAGCAAATTTAACAAGCAATTAATACAAAATTAATAGACTAAAATTATAACAAGTAATAATTTAAATAAAACGATACATGGTTTAGGCGAGGAATAGAAAAATGCACTAGAGAAACTCAAAAAACACTGGAAAACAATTCAACTCGCAGTAAAAGTGTCGCTAAATATCTCCCACTGCTTGATCGGGCGACAGCGCGAGCGCGAGAATTGAAAGAGTTTATGCATCCCGTTTAGACGTGCAAGTTCGAGTGTCGGACACTTGCACTTCCTGCTCGCGCCACCGCTCGTGGGAAAAGCTCCGACACTGCTCGCACACCTGTTTACACGAGCAATTTTCGCTGTTGGATAGAAAACTTGCGCAATTTTCTTCCTCGTGTAAACGTAGCTTTATTTTCGTCGACCTCTCCCTTGAATGTGCAATAAACCCTCAGTTTGTAGTTGAATTCGAAGACACTTTTGTAAGGAATGCTAAGGTGAGATCTATACAATTAATTTATAGACATCTACAAACAACCTTCAGACTAAAATCAATCATTGAAATGATTGTTCTTTTCTATCAGGCCTAAATTTCTATATCATTTTGTATTAAAAGATTAATTTAAAGCAAAGATTAATATAAACTGTGCAAATTAATTATAATTGAAGCAAGTGGAAAATTATTGTCTGAAATTTAAAAAGTGACACTCCTTATTAATTTTCCTTTAGAGATTTACAGACACTTAATTTAAACTTATAAATTAGTGATTATTGGTTTAAAAAAATACTATGTGAAGTGTTGAATATGGAGCAAAATACTTTTTGATCTATGAACTTAACTGTAACTAATAACATTCTTTGAAAATACGGGAAATGATTGATGCGTTATTCGTACAAAACATGTTTATTTCACAGGCATGTTCACTTCAGTCACACTAAACTAACACTAATTAAAATTCGTTTGACGAATTACTAAAAATATCGTGTGTACATCACACAATATTCATAAAGGTCTTTGTCGTTCAAAAAGTCACAAGAAGCGTATGGTTACATAATACAAATTCTATGTCACAATAATACAGCTCACAAATCTTATAATTGTGGCCTTAATTGGTTAATTGGGTTTTAATTACAAACATTTAAAACAGTAAACGATACAATTATTAGAGTGTCTAAAGGTTCATGCTGAGTACATATTTCGCAAAATTATAGATGCCTAATCAAATTTATAATTTTGAAACTTTCATGTAGTTTTATGTCCAGTTAACTGGACGCTCTAAAAACAAGTCATTATATTTAAGATATGTTGTCAGTCATGACTAAAATATTTCACAACATTATGGCAAAAACGTATCATACATATTTAGCTTTTTGAGCACGTGCATTTACAGCTATTTATGTTAATATGTAAACTGCAGTAAAATATACACTAAAAGCTCTAGTCATGGAATACTATATGTCATATAGGGATACCGAAAATTTAACGTCTTGACTCTAGACTGAACAAAATATTAACAACATAGATTACCTAAAAGAAACATCACTTATTACTATCGAAAAGATCCAAAAACTAACGAAGTAGGTAGGGGAAATTTTAAGCAAAATAAATAGATCAATACATTGCATTACTAAAGCTAATGGAGGTTAGAAAAAGTATACAGATAAAAAGAGGGCACGCGCTAGGCGACAAGCCTAGACCGACGACTGAGGACCGAGGACAGAAGAGGGCATTGGACAGTGGAGACCTAGAGTCTGTCCATTCGCTTGGCCTTCCGAGGGATGAGGAGACCCTAGACTCTCGCCCGCACACTAGACCCGCCGATGCTTGTATGTGGTATGAAAGTAATACAGGCAATTCGAAAATACTGTACTAAATATTTCTTAAGACTCATCTTCACCTTTGGGCTAGTAGCGTAGTCGGCTATGTATGGCCGACATGGTATTTTATTCCCCTGTTTCTGAAGCCGTTTTTCTACCGATTTTCCTTAAACTTGGTAATGGTTTCGTTGAATAGTTAGTTATATTAGGTCACTTTATACCTTGAAATTAAAAATTGTGCAAATATTTATGGGGTAACGTATATTTAGGTAATATTTAGGGTAACCCTATTTACGCTCAGTAACGTCGCTAAGTAACTACCTTTTCCTTACTTTTAAGATTTTTTCTTACTAATACCATTTATTTTCAATGATATGAGGGACCTAGAATTAACCTTAATCTACAAGAAACCATTTTTTACCGATAAATACCCAAAAACACCGACCAAAACAGGGTAATGTGGAGGCATGTTTTCATTGTTTTTAACAAGGGTGAAGATGACTCTTAACGTTTCCAAGAAATTTGGTTGGAAAACAACTAATTTTTCACTAAATTTTGTCATATATAATCACGTTAGATAATCATTATAGGCCCTACTGGTTATCCACCTCATTTACAGTAAGACTGCGTTTATTTGCGTGCGAGTAAAGGTCTCGAAATCCCTGAGGTGCCATACCCGGTCGGACGGACTATAGAGCACCAGAGTACAATGTAGGCCCCCAGGCGTCGTCACTGGGGTCGTCGCACCAGCGCGGGCTCAGCAGTTGCCTCACATATGCGCCACATACGAGAGACAACACGACCTGCCAGTGTCCGAACTAGGAATAAATATCACAGGATTACGTTATGGCGGTGGCGGCCGACTACTTGAGGGATAGGAACTTGACGAGAGTGTCGTATATGAGCCGCGGGTTGATGGTGCTGTCTGCGGTGTAGCGGACTCCTCGCAGGCTCCCATCGTCGTGGCTTACCACGCCGTACTCGCCCACTATGAACCCGTCCGCGGTCCGCTCCTCCACCCGGTACTTGCGGAAGTTCCGTCCCTCGACCACGTAGCCGAACTTGTTCTGATCCTCGCTGCTCTGCATGGGAGGCGGTGTTGGAACTTGGACTCCATGCGCCTTCCCATTGGTGATCACACTCACTGCCTCATCCACCTCGTAATTCACTTCCGGTTGACCGTAAACTTTTTCGGGTTCTCCGTAAGTTTCTTCCCGATGTTCTTCATGCGGGGGTTCTTTGTAGTCATTTGGAGACTCATCTTCCGGTTTGTCGTCTCTCCGGAAAGCGGCTGGCGGATAAGGTTGTGACACCGGTTGATTAACTGTCTCCGCAGCGGATTGGTAGTTATTCCTAGGATGTTCTCGGTAAAAATTAACACCACTATCTGAAGTCGGAGAGGACACCCTCGATTGGTAGCTGATGGGATGAGATAGCTGTCTGAATTCTTTTCTTCTAAACGGAGCTCCTTCTTCGCTCCTCTGGACTTGTTCCGGTTTGTTCCCATAGTTTGATATCAGAGCCGCTGGTGGGTTGTGGAAGTGTATTTCAAACACAGGTAACTTTCCTTTAGGTAATCTCTGCTGATCGTTGCCGTACACATTTACTTCTTGGACTTTTCCTTCGATTTCTTCTTGTTTCTCGAAGTTCGCTTCGTCTTTATGTCCGCCGGTCTCCCTGGAGTCCGGCAGGGGCGCTTCTTCGACGCCGAATTCGCTTCGTTGCACCGCCGTTATAGTAGGCTGTTCTTGTGTCACTAACGTACTCACCAAGTTCTCCTCTTCGTGTTTTGCTCTTACTCTAGACACGCTTTTGGCTGTCGATGTTTCTATAGTCCTGAAAGAATGACGAGCCACAGAAGAAGACACTCTGACCGATATTACTTTCTCCTCCACTTTTTCCGTAGCCACAGGTTCCGTGGTGGACTCAAATTTTGTAGTTTCCTCTTCACTAGGGGGGTAAGTAGGTTGAAGTATATCGTTGGATGAGTTATCAGTCCTTGTATCATACAAGTAGTTGGTCGTTGTAGGAATGTCTTCGGCAGTGGTTGGCTCTGTATACAGTGTGGTGGTTTTCGTCTCAGTGTCTATCGTCGGCGCCACCTCCACCGCGTTGTAGCCGTACTTGGCCGTCTTGTAGCGCGAGTACTTGTCGGAGATCCTCTGGTAGGCGCTGGCCGCCTCCGCCGGGTGCCCCACAGTGTTGAGTGCGTACTGGTACTGATGCGGCTCGAAGGGCCGGTCTGACTCCCGCATCCGCGGCATGAACACGGACAGGAAGTCACTTCCGGCGAGGACGTCGTCGCTGAGGTGAGGCGGCGGCGGCAGGCGCTTGGCGAGGGGCAGCCCCGCCGCCACGGACAGAGTCAGACATACGCATAGCGACACCTGCAACACGATACGGCCCAGCATTAGTACACAGTAGAGTTCTAAACACACTTCATTAGAAAAATGTGAATTCTACCAACCATGGCGCCCTGAGAATTAAATATAAAAGAAATGTTCCATTGCATACCTAAAATATAATATCGCCTAAGTAGATTGGATGCTAGTAGTAATTTTTACACCCCCACCCCACATATCAAGCCAGTTTGCCGGCTCAATTCACTTGAATTTTTTTTAAGGCAAACCCATAAATGATACAAAAAAGTTTTTTAAATTACATGTTTTTTCTTAGGTAGCTTAAAAATAAAGCTTAGAGTAAGGAGGAAATAACCTAAAACGAACGGCAAAAATAAACGGAATGAGGGCAAGGCAATTTATTCAAAAACTTTACTAGTACATTTCCAATCCAAAATTTCCCTGACTATTCTCTAAGTGAAATACTTCAAGACATACTGCATTAATTAGGCCTATACTTCTACACTGAAAAAACTGTTTTGTTGGGGTAACAAAAAAATTGTTGTCCCAACAAAAAAATTTGGTTGAAATAGGGACAACTATATTTTTTGTTGGACTAACAAAATAATTTTGTTAAATTTTTTTGGTTAAAGCAACAAAAATTTTTTGTAATTGCAACAAAAAGTTATATTGTTATTTCAACAAAATCCTGATACATTTTGTTGAATTGACAAAACCATTTTGTTGGCCTGAGTTATTTAAAAGTATTATTTTTACATAAAAATTCGTGAATTAATGCATTTATGCCAACCAACAGATTAAAAAAGTAAATAAATAAAAAAGTAAATCAAAAAGTATTCATCTGTGACGGGATTCGAACCCTCGACCTCATATTCAATGACCTGACGCTCTAATCACCTGAGCCACGGGAGCTGTGAAATTAAATGTTCTAATTTACTACTTAGCCATTTTTTACTCGGCCTCCGTTCAGAGCTTGGTTAAAACTCAAAAAGTTAGCCCAAATGTGAAATAACTTACTGATTCACGTTGAACGTTTATTTGACGTGAAATAAATATTCAGTGCAATGTGGGTGAACAAAATATTTGGTTGGGAATACCAAATTTTATAACCAAACCCATTTTGTTGATCCAAACCATTGGTTTTGTTTGTTTGACCAATTTATTTGGTTCCCTCAACAAAACGAGGGCAACAAAATAAGTTTTGTTGCCACAACAAAACATTTTTTGTTGGGAATACCAAATTTTATAACCAAATCCCTTTTGTTGATCCAAACCATTGGTTTTGTTGATTGGACCAATTTATTTGGTTACCTCAACAAAACGACGGCAACAAAATAAATTTTGTTGCGCCAACAAAACAGTTTTTTCTGTGTACACGGATCACTGTTTCAGAAGGCAATGGAATCTCTGAATGTGTGTTTATGATATTGATCATACCGTTCCAGAACTTTATGAACACCCGACCCCCAGGTCATGCTTTTCAACATATTATTCATTGGACATTTTCTATTTGCGTCTGTACGGGCGCTTCACAACCTCCGCCTCCTTCGCCGGTCGACTAGGCCAATGTTTGCAACACCCGCGTATTGGGCATTTTCTATTTGCGTCTGTACGGGCATATTTGCACGCGCTTCACAACCTCCGCCTCCTTTGCCGGTCGACTAGGTCAATGTTTGCAACACACCACGGTATTGGGCAGGATCTATCCGCCGATATCTGATCTGATATATTCGGCATTGTGCCTAAGTGGCGTGTTTAATGGCTTCGTGAGCCGTGGAATCTGTCAAGGACTCCACCGCACTTTCCCGCCGTCAAAGTCTCCGGCGCGTATCACTGAAAAGAACCACCCATTCTTTCGATTAGATCGTAGACATGTAAAAAGCGATTAAACTATCGCCTGCGTATCATTGAATCACTTTGTATTAAATGAGATTTTTTATTGAATCCGATAATATTTATGATGGTAAAACGTATCAGAAGGTTTGTCAAAAAATGGGTGTATACGATTCCTCCATCTGATGAGAACAATACGATTTAGACACGATTTTAATCGAATTTCAAACAAAGAATAGGACGCAAAAATTCTTGATCTTTCGATTCTCTCATCTCTACGGCACCACATCCAGTCACTGCAATAATTAGCTGCTTTATTGTAGACGTTACAGATGATTAACATGTCAATGACCTGATTATATTACGAAAAAGAAGAACTTAGTTGATATAGCCTACAAAGTTTCCAAAACTTACGAATTAGTGATTCTATCAGGATAAGTGGGCAAGTAGTTTAATAACCGGTTTTAAAAATATTCATTGCACACTCTTATACATCATTATGCTTGTAATATTTTCTATGTAAATTTGGTTCTAATTATTACATGCTTATTTACTCATTGTTCTTACTTAATACTGCTTATAATCCAGCCTGAGAAACACATGATAATGAAAAAGAAAAAACATAAACCATATATTGCAAGCTTAAAACCAACTTACTGGCGTCTGATACATTAGGTGTCGTTACTGACGGATCTATAGCTATCCTAAAATCCAAAATTGCTCAATCTAACCTTAATTCCTTTAAAAGAAACCTCGCCTTTAGAAGACTCTTCTTATCGTGACTGTAATATTTTAAAGTTTCGGCCATTTATTTCATTAAAACACCTAAAATTTTGTTTTGTTGTGAGCTTTTAAGTTGATGGATTATAAATTGGGACTTTTAGGTAGAGGCGACGATGGTTGTTTTTTTTCATTTTCCTTTGTGACTTTTCATTTTCTCTTTATTCAAAGGTTACTCCTTGTAATGGAATTCTCTTCGCAAACCGCTTTCAAAGCGGTGTATGACATGAATAGGAGCTTACAAAAGCTTGATAAATGATATCCTATGAGCTTTAAGGCCATTATGGAGTTGGCCACTAAGCTCTTTATGATTTGCTGCGAGTTGTTCATGCTCTGTTTAACTAAGAATGAGTTCCTTGGCCTCGTATTAGTTGGATTCCTTAAATAACGACTCCACAGGAATGCTCCCCATTACGTCACCGATCCCTTATAGCTGAATGTCAAGTTCTTCAGAACAGCGGCGATCTCATGAAACTGTCTCGGCAATATTTCAGATTTATTCCAAGATTAATTAGTCAGAAGGGAGCAGTAGCGGAAGGCCTTCGGCTTATTTGGACGACCGCGTAATATAAAGATCATGGACAGATTATTTATAAGTACACATTTAAATTGATAATGTTTGCTGCTTTAGGTTGTAAGACCTTCAAGTAACGCATGTGCACTGGTTCCAATTGCTTTTCCGAACCGTTGTGAAAATAAGTTTATATAATTTAAGGGATAGCTTAGTTAAAAAAAAAAATGAACCAACTCGTTTATGATAATGCATTTTCTACAACCAAATTTCAGTGAAAGTGTTGTTTTAAAATTTTTCTTCAAAAGGATATAGATTAAATACAAGGTAGTAGGAACCCCTTATCTCATATACTAAAAACACATTTTTATTATTCCAGCTTTAAAGAAAACAGTTTGACGCTAAAAAAATTACATTTAGAGATGACAAAAACAGGGTGTTTAACAAGGGGGTTTCATAGAGAGCAGTGGTATATGAGTCAATTCATAACCGATATACAAAATATTCACTAACTACATGAATGTTTCACAAACTATACGATGTTTGGTTTGGTACAATGAAGAAAGATGTTAAAGAGTAACCAACATATCTTAGCTGGACCAACCACATATAAAAGAGATAAAAAGTGCCAGACAGCCTTATATGTTACTGAGTGTCTGTATTAAACAATAGTAAAGATATACTACGTTACGCCTCTATCCCAAATCAAACCCACGTTATAAGTTAGAGTTTATTCCACAAAAGACAGTTACACATTTGGCTCGAGCATTAAATTGTCAGAAACCGCGAAACGGGCGTTTGATTAACCGCAGGTGGGCTGGAGGGTCAGGGACAGATTCCTGGTGTGAACAGATGGTGCGACGCGGGCCATTGAATGCAAATAGTAACCAACCTCTGCCGTGACCCCTGCACCTACCCGGACACTGACCACGCTATCAGATGAAACTAGTGGCTGTCCACCTCTCTCATGGCTGGCTCATGTACCTACACTACCTGTGTAACATCATTATAACACTGCCACTGTAGATCAACCTCTGCCGTGACCCCTGCACCTACTCGGACACTGACCACGCCATCAGATGAAACTAGTGGCTGTCCACCTCTCTCATGGCTGGCTCATGTACCTACACTACCTGTGTAACATCAGTATAACACTGCCACTATAGATCAACCTCTGCCGTGACCCCTGCACCTACCCGGACACTGACCACGCTATCAGATGAAACTAGTGGCTGTCCACCTCTCTCATGGCTGGCTCCTGTACCTACACTACCTGTGTAACATCAGTATAACACTGCCACTATAGATCAACCTCTGCCGTGACCCCTGCACCTACCCGGACACTGACCACGCTATCAGATGAAACTAGTGGCTGTCCACCTCTCTCATGGCTGGCTCCTGTACCTACACTACCTGTGTAACATCAGTATAACACTGCCACTATAGATCAACCTCTGCCGTGACCAATGCACCTACCCGGACACTGACCACGCTATCAGATTATACTTCTAGCTCTACACCTCTCTCGTGGATGCCTCATGTACCAACCCTACCTGCATACCTAATTATGACACTTCTACTGTAAATTAACCTCTGCCGTGACCCCTACTTCATCAAACTTCTTGTTTTATCAAATCATTTCCAAATGATCTATAAACGTAGTGTCTAAGACGTATCGAATGTTTTCCAATCGCCGTGTGCAGGGCTCGGCGCGGCAGTGCTGGCCGCGTCACGCCCATGGTCCTTGGTAGGCGGCAGCGGCCACGCTCGAAACCGGATTCGAGTAAAGGTTACTTGTGTGATACTCTATACAGCGCCGGCAGCCACTAGCTTTACTGTGTTGGTACTGCAGTAACACCACTGGCTCATTAATGCGGCGATGGTGTCGAGATAGACGCCGTCCACCGGGGACTGGGGGTGATGACCGGACGGAAATAGACCAGCGTCCTCCGAAGGCCAACCATCAGCCTTCACAGGTTTCTGCTTTCCGGTGATTAAAACCGAATAGTCGTACTCAAGAGCGGGCATTTGCTAATTAATTGTGATTTTAAATGTGCTAAAGAATAATGACTTAGCAATTTGATTGTAGTTATTGCTGCTATTCGCCCAACACAGATTGTAAGGTTTCCATAAGATTAATTCGAGAAACATAGATTCTCCTTTAAATTCACCACCGAAGATTGGTTTTGTATGTGATTCATGTAGTGAGCAACGATAATAAATTATAATAACTTTGCCTTGGTTACATTTTATACACTTCCGTTCCAACTCCAAACGATAAGTACAGAACAACATGGTACCTGGTGCCTAATCGTTGCATTGAATAAGTTACATGGGTCATTTCCATTTTAATTAACTCATCTTTCTATAAAATTACCTAATTATAAAATCACAATTAGGTAGTGAGAAATATTTATTGGAAAACTTTGTGGAACAAACTATTGCTATTTATCAGGTTTTACAACTATTTATTTTACTAAGGAACGCTATTACCACCCTCAATTCATCAAAAGGATCTACTAAACCGTCCAACATTAAGACCCTTAAAAATAGTTCAGCATGAACTTTCCTCAATTATAGAACAAGAACCTGACACCAGTACCAACATAACTGAAACCAAACTCGGCCACTCCATTTAATTTGTTGTGACGTTTCCTGCGGACTGGAATTAAGATTGATAATTATCTATATCATTTATCATTAAAAAACTTGCTGTGACCATAATTAGCTATGATATCCCACCTCTTAGGTCCTAAATCTTCCCGGTGTTTAGAGCATAAGAACCGTCAAATTACAAGAAAAGTGTAGCGTAATAATTCATAGATGTGACAAGATACTTAAAGAAAGCCTTCGTCGGTTGACCTTGAGTGACCTTGACCATCTACGGTAGCCAGATGTAAAGAGGGAGTGTACTTATCGAGTGTACTGATCGCAGCTTCAACGGGTGTCTGCAGTGGGTAAAGGTCAAGGGTCAAGTTTATGGCGGTAGTAAAAATGAGTGCAGCTCGTAAAGTCTCACCTCTGAATGGTTACTCGAATCACTTCATCAATTCAATTGTTGTAAGATCAATTCAAGTTTTGCAGTGATCATGTATACATACTTATATATCTTATACTGTAGATGTAAATTAACTAGTTGTCTTGTCCAAAAGTTGCTTTAGAGATATAAGTGGATTTTTTCCCATTTATAGTATATTTCACCACTAGTCCGGAAAGTGACCCATTTCTGGGCGAGATAGTGTTTTATGCGCGAGGCGAAGACGAGCGTGGAAAACACTATCGAGCCTGGAAATGAGCTTTCCGGACGAGTTGTGAACGATACTTTTCATCACGACGCAATTATTAATAAATGTGAAAGTTTTAAAGGAGGATTATTTTTGTAAATTCTTCGCCATTGGACAAAGTAAACAAAGCTGGAATTCAAAATTTAATTTGTTTTAAACCCAGCTGATTGTTGCTGTACGGAAAAGTTTGTTTACCTTGGACGGAAAGTAATGTTTACAAACATTACTTTCCGTACAGGTCAGTAAAATCAGCTGACGGTGATAGTTTGGGAAATGATTACTTTCCAAGGTCTCAGCTGTACGGCAAGTTGTCACTTTCGTATACGGAGTGATGAAAAAATCTTATATCCAACCGATTTAAGTGCACTAAGTCCAGCAATGACCAGTTGAATGTAGCGTTTACTCTGCATTAAACTACCGTACCGCTATCCGTGTAGTGGAGTCGCCCGCGCGGTCGTGCCCACATAACAGCAACTTTACTGCCAATCACCGCCATTGTGCTCGACCTTTACGGCTGTTTAAGTGACGCTTTTATGATGTCCAGTGAAGTTTCAATCCGGAGTTGTGGGTCCAACACCCCCGGTCAGCAGGAAGGGGGCGGCAGGTGCCACACCCAACGTCCTTGTCGCGACCTTGAACTTCGCTTTGCACAATGCAGCCAGGGGCTTGGGAAACCGCGCGGTCGGCCGGGCCGCGGCGCCATTGCGGCCCATTATGTTGTTGGCTATAACGAGTCCAGACCCGCGCCCTTTGTGGCTGACGTACGGCCATGTAGATCAAACGTAAGTGGGAAATATGGGAGATTACATCTCCCGGTACCAGTGACTTAAGAGGCGAATTTCGGTGGAGAAATCCTGTCGTGAACCCAAATGTGAGAGATGTTACGGTTGTTCGCCATTTGGAGTGAACAGCTGGCGAACCCCTTATCATGAGGTACGCTTTGTTCTATTATCAGTACATCAATAATGTTAGAAAAGAGGTTTTAATCCGAAGATTAAATTCCAACTAATCACATTAAGTAACGCTACCAAATATGAATTACACTATTACAAAAACGATACAGTCTGGTCAGTGGAAGAGCTCTGCCCTCATAAGCCAGTTGCCCTTGGCTCAATAATTCTGGGTGACTACGCTATACAGGGATAAAAATAAGGAGTCACATATGTGTTACTTTACTGACTATAGGCTACCATTACGATACCCTAGTGCTGTCTTTCAGTCCTCGAGATCAATGCGCAGGCTAATTTGACATGTGAATTCGAATTTTCTTCAATTGTTGAACCATCAATAAACGTATTCTTTCTTTTAAGAGCAAGATAATTTAGAAACATTTCATGAAAAACTGACACAAAGTTCAACATAGAGAATTTTATGGGTCTAATGAGTTATTTGTGATTTTTGAATACCCAAAAACTTATTTCTACTCTAAGGATCCGTATGAGCAATAACATTTATAATAAGGTCCTTATATTAAACTACATCCGTTAAAAAATCCAAAAGACTTGAGCAAAACCAGAGACACAACCACAAATCCATCCAGTTCTTCAGCGGGCGGGAAGTTGATTTATTGCACAGCCTTGTCAACGGGAACCGTTGTGGAACGTTCGCTATAAAATACCGCGACGTGTGGCAGAACGGAGTTGCGCCGCCAAAGCGAGGAATTCCATGTTCTTGTTGTGGATGACGGACGGCGCCGCTGAAGCATTTCCATTGTGATCCTTTCTGGGGAAGGTGGCCCAACAAGCTCCCAACAAGCTTGGTCCGGACGAGGGCGGAGCCCTGAGTCATGACCCGGCGACAAGTCAGATGCGAGGGATGTCGTGCGCATTTGCATACCGGTCCCTCCTTTTGGCTGGAAAGTCCAAAAGGGGGCTTGCTCAGGAAAATATATGACTTGAAGGAATCCGTACGAGCAATAAAGATTAGATTGAACTTGACATAATGAGAGTTGCGGTTATAAAGTGTTTTATTAAGATAATTGTTTTACTTTATAAGTGTAGCACTTTTTAGATCAGTAAAGATTTATATAGCCCGTGACATTTTGTTTCTGGGTTGAAAATGGGAAAATAATTTAAATATTTATGTAAAAACTAGGGAGTGTAATAATTCATGAATTCAACAACTAAAATAAAATCAAGATTGCATCACCTGCTCAGTATCTATATATTATTTCATTATAAAAAAAACTTGACAATACCATTATTATTTAATCATCATTGTTCTATAATACTACCCACGTAATAAACTTACAAAACAAAAAACCTATGAATAGCCCTATTTTACGTTTTGGTTAAAAATATTTTATGATATTAGGCATGTGTGAGGGTTTTTTCTGTGATATACATTTCGGGAACGTTTGGACAAGGATACACGTTGTAACATGAATCCATGTCGAATTTATCTATAAATCTATCTTTCCTTCTTTTTCATACTAGCTTTTGCCCGTCACGGCTTCGCAGGTGATTGAATTTATTTTATAGATATTAAAATCACTTTAAAGAGGAAGGAAATCTTCTTCCTTAAGAATCATATTGAAAAATTGATGTAGTGGGGTGCAGCCCTGGAGGAATTTTGCAAAACCTTTTCTTGAGCACCTATTAGCAAAGAGGAACGCCCACGATAAATTTCAACCCCATAGGATTTAAGATAATTTTGAGGTTCTGAGGGGCGAAGCCCTAAAGGAGATATGCAAAACCTTTTCTTAGCGAGCATTTAAAGAGGAACATCTACGTTAAATTTCAACTCTGTAGGATCTGTGGTAATTTTGCGATAGGGGGGGGGGGGGGGGGTGGCGAAGCCCTAAATAAAATTCGGAAATGCTAGTTTCTTATTTAGCAACTATGATCAAAGAAGAACGTCCATGTCAAATTTCAATCCCGTGTAGCACCTAGGGTATTTTTTGAGTCCAGTGGGGTAGAGCCCTAAATAACGTCAAACGTTTATAGGACCCCCCCCCCCCCATAGCTGTATATTTGCAAAACTTTTTTTATTAAGCACCTATTAGCAAAGAGCATTAACGTCCACGTTAAGTTTCCACTATGGTAATTTTATGGTTCTGTGGGGGGAGGGGAGCCCTAAAGAAAATTTGCAGAACCCTCCCATAGTGAGAACATAGGTGAAAAGTGAACGCCAGTTACAAATTTTAACCCCGCGGATCCTATATTCTTTGAGTTATGAAATTTTCTTAATTCGCATTTAAAATAACCACAAGGATATCATGTTAATTTTTAAGTCCTGGGGATGGAGCCCTAAAGGCCTTCAAAAACTTTATTTGGAAAACAATTTCTTAGACCTAACATGAGACAAGACTAACGTACGTGTAAAATTTCAACCCAGTATTCCATTAACTAATATTTAAGTCCTGTGGGGCAGAGCCCTAAAAAACTTCAAAAACCAAATTTGCAAAACTTTATTGTTGATTGAACTCTGTTGATGGACAAAGAGATCACTTCAAATTTCAACCTCGCATTCCCTATAGTTTTAGAGATTGCGTTGTTTAATAAATTTGCATTTACATTAGCGATAAGAAAACATTATTGCAATTTCAAAGGCCTGTGGGGCGGAGCCCTCAAGGAATTTTGCAAAAGTGTTTCTTAATGAGCACTTATGAACAAAGATGAACTTCCGTATCAAATTTCAACTTCATGGGCCCCCAAGGTGGGGCAGAGCCCTAAAGTAGCTTTCCAAAAGCATCTTTTAGTGAGCACCTATGGGCAAAGTGATCTTCCAATCAAAATGTCAATCCCTTAGATCGTATGGTTTTCAGATTCGTCGTTTCAGAAACAAGACTACAGATCGCGCCACAATCATCCTACACTCATCACTCATTCATATTCTACCCACTGTGTGAGATCCCTTTCTCAAAATAGTGATTTTGAAATAATATTATCACGAGTTCTTTGTTCATGAGAAAACGTATAGATAAGGAGGTAAAGTTGTCTTTGGAGTGGCATCCTAGACACTAATTTTACATCAACAGTACCATGTTAACCGAGCCTTGCTCGTTGGTTTTAATTCACTTTTGTTATAGTGCAATGGTAATCAAGCTATTAAATCTACACCAGACTCTTCACAGATAACAGCAGTTTAAAAAACTGCTTAAAATTAATGTTCCTTTATTTCTGTTTACTTTTAGATGTTATTTCGTTACCAAAATAGCAACCCATAAGACCAATGTTAAAAATTACGATTTTTAAACTTAAATTTAGACCAAATTTGATTTTTCCTGTGATTGAGGCTGTTTCTAAACTTATTTTTGAGCCAAAACACTCTTAAATGCAAAGTTTAAGCAAAATCTAACCGCTGGATTTCGAGATCGTGGAACACACATCCCTTCAGACATTGCTCGTATTATAGTATAGGATTTAAAAATCTTCCTTGAGTCATTCTTCACAGAATCTTCAATGGCAAAACGTTCACCAGGAACACACACGTTACATATATCACACTCAATGCCTTGCCGTTAACACCCGGACGTGCGGACGTAGGAGCACGAAGTCGTAGAACCATAGCGGAAATTCCACCACCCACGAATCTGCTGATGAATGAGGAATAAATCGGATGATTCAGCAGCGGGCTGTGAGGTGAGAAGTGCGCATTCCTCGGGTGGCATGGTGGAGGTGGATGTCGGTGAAAGGCAGGGCGGGGGCAAGGACGGCCCTCGACCTTGGGGCTTGCAAGTCACTGCTGCAGGTCCGAGAGTCATCCGTGGCCGCGGCTGCATTGTCGCAGGAAATCGTCCTCCAGGAGAGTCTTTGTAGAAGGAATCGACAACCGATCAATCAAGGACAGAGAGAAGCGTTTGGATATAATAGAATTATAGAGACTATTTCCAGCTGAACTACAAATCATCACGGATTCACTATGGCTTCTGTCAAGACAGAATTTCAAAAAGAAACAAGACAGTGCACTACACAGACGAAGAAGAATCAATAAGGATTTTCACCAAACAAATGAAGGTAATCCTGAAACGAAAACCAGTTAAGGTATTTTAATAGGGCTACTTGAAATGAAGAAAACCGAAAAGATAATTCACTAATCAGACAGTTTAGTTAAAATGCCACATGATTATCATTATATTCTATTCCGGTATTTCAGGAATACTACAAAGAATTGAATTATTTGGAAGAATATCCCAAGAATATAGTTTTCTGTATACGCCAAGTAGTTTAAGTAGTAAGCTGCAAATCAAAATAATGGTGGCTATTATAGTCGTGTCACGTGGATTTGTGTTGCGTATTTCCTTTCTCCGGAATGTGCCACATGTTTAACAGCCGATGAATAACGTTCTTGTTTCTACACACGGAATCGGAACGCAGCCAGAATCTGACCCAGTTTCTTCACCGGCGGTATCTTTACCTCGGCCATGCGAGCTGTTATTACATCACTAAAGGGTGATGCTGTAGAGGAAGATGTGTTGAGTAAATTGAGGAAATAACCTTAACAAGTATAATGTTTGCTGCAAGTGGAGGGACCCTGAACATTTTATAGTGATTCCAAATGGCGTAAATCTGCTTGGGCTCATTGGGATTTGTGAAGGACAAATTCTGTGCTGGAATCACTATGCCGGACCTGCCCAAACCAGGACAAAGCTGTAGAATAGCGTATTTATTTAAACAATTTAATATAAATTGCAGGGTCAGATCTAAAGAAGCGTTAGAAAACGGACATATTAACTCCTCCAACCACAGACGTAAAATTTTAGAGAATATTTTAGAAGTAAAAGGAAAGGGCATTCCCAGAAAAATTAAGTTGGACTTAAACTAACTTTTACCTACAGCCTATTTGTTGAGGAAAATTTCGATGGTGGAAATGCTCATTATATATAAAAATCCTTAAGTAGTGATTGAGCCCCTCCCTAATTAAAACGATGAAATTAATCTCATGACGCAATAATTATGTTATTTCCAACCTTTTAACTTACAAA
Organism: Neoaliturus tenellus; assembly: GCA_030545055.2. Classification (NCBI taxonomy): domain Eukaryota; kingdom Metazoa; phylum Arthropoda; class Insecta; order Hemiptera; family Cicadellidae; genus Neoaliturus; species Neoaliturus tenellus. Next base: position 167,969,069 of record CM061533.1, on the reverse strand, counting down.
GCATACAATTTAGATGGCCTGTATTTCTGGACAAATTGACAAAATGACAAATAGGTTGAAAATTTTACACTCACCGTTAATTTTCGTTATTAACTAGTTGACTTTTAGATTTTAAATTTGTTTAGTTTAGTTTTCATTAATTTTAGTGGTCAATTTCCGGTACTGGACTCTTTTAAACAAATTTTTCTTTCAACAAATGATACGTTGGCCTACACCTTGTAGCAGCCCAGCACGGTTGTAGGTGTCGGAGTAGCGGGTGTGTTGTGGGGAGTGTAGTGGACCACTCTCGGCCGCGTGATCCGCGACCTTGTCGGCGCTAACTGTTGTAATAACCGCTCGTTGATAATTGTCCGTGTTGCGCAACTCCGCTCTGATTTATTCGCATCTTAACGCCCCTTAGCTGCTACCTAGTGTGAAACAGGTTCAAACGCTGCAATGGTCGGCGAATCTTCGTTTCACACTGTGCAGAGATACGGCTCCACCATGGCTCCAACTACGACTATTCTACGAGAGTAAGTTCGACAACCCACAAAACCTTTTATGTCCAGCGATTTAACTCAATTTCCATGTTGACCTCTAGAAGGTTTTCAATAAAAACTGCGCATTCAATTCAGCAAGGCGGAAAATGATCAAATTGATACTGACTATGCGGGCTACCTCAACCCGACTGTCCTAAAACTTGCGCTCCTCTCGACGGGGCAACTTTAAACAAATACCTAGTGTCACAACGAATGACAGCGGCAGCCAGATACGGCTCAATAACAGTAGAGGACAGATGAGCCGGCCGCAGCTCTCATGCTAATCGCTGGTCGGAATGCGACCCTTGTACTGACTACTGGACTCGTGTTGAGGTTGAGGTCTCCTGCCACTGCCGCTGTCGAGTTACGCGACACTCAAGGTCCTGGTCCAGCAATAACCACTCCTACTCTACACGGCTGCTACTGTATCTGTGTGTTCCTGTTGCTATTGGAGTCATCGCTTGGTAAACGTGTTAGAGTGATTTACAGCTGATTGTCGCCGCTATATTGCTTGTAAGCGGGATTACATCGGATTACGGTGAGGTATTTGTATTGACTGTGAGAATTATGAACCTGATTATGTCTGGAGTTTATGATTGTTTGTCTGGCACCGGGAGATTTTCTGCCCCTTCAGGTTTTGAATGGTCGAGTTGATTGAATTTGAATTGTAATCATATACGGCCCATAAACATTATGCTCAGCGAATAAAATTTACCGAAATTTTGATGAATTGAAGTGAATTACGTCCTTGATTAGGCTCCATAGTTATATGATTCACTTGACCATCAAGACTTCACAAATCAAAATTATTGAATTTAATTTTTAAAATCTTGATTATATTTGAGCTTAAGGATTTTTATCATGCTGGTTTAAAACATTTTTATGTAGATATTGGTTCATAAAATATTGTCAATGTGTATTTTGGCACGCTCTCTTCTCGAGGAGATGATGCCTTCAACTGCTAAACCTTAAGGACGATTATCAGGTATTGTTCTTAAGCAACATGTTTTGTTGCTTTGACAGATCCAACGTCCAGCTTCCAAATAACAGGCTTATAATTTTCCGCATTTAAATAATCGTATTTAATGAAACGTCTAAATCTATCCATGTTCACAAAAACCTGCCCGGCTTAACTGTAACTTCCTGGAAAGATTTTGTTGTGACAGTAAAAAGAAACTCGCTCCAGTAACTAAAAATTATCGAAACGACGCAACAGCAGTGTTTTTGTCAAGGGGAGTCGGCCCTGTCAAACCGATTTTGTGAGCCGACCAGAGCTGGGGCTGCAGGGAGGAACAGAATATGAATAATGATGAAGTGAGTGCGAACAGCTCTGTGAGGCGATGGGCGATGGTCAGACGACCTTGCGTTGTGGTGTAACCGGTCCAGACGCGGCATCGGGCCGGTTATAGAGTCATCACTGATCGCTGGAACTGTACACCGGACACTGGCCGAGCCGCAGCACGGGTCAGTGTCAGTGTCGCAGGGGCAAGCCTCGTAATGATATAGTTCACATCAGGAGAACAGATTACTCTTGGTACTTTGGCGACGTTGTGATTTTGGTCAAGGCAGAACAGTTCGCAGGTCAATGTCTCGGTTCGTAATGACGATGTTTTATGTCACTTGTTTTAAGACGCCAACACTATACGCTATATAGATAGGTTTTCTATATGAATATATGAACAAGTATATGACAAGAGAAAAAATATTATTTCAAATTTGAGCTTCACTCACTTGGTTCGAATGGGTTTGAACTAATATTTCTCTTATAACAATCTTGAAAACCGATGGACTATGAGGGTAAATTTGATAAATTATACAGTACGCCAATTAGTTACACCAATTGACAACACCAATCGCCCAGTGTATTTGGTTTATTTTGAGACAACAGTGTTTTGGCATGAGTCTCTTTGTTATAGGCCCACGCATTTAGGAAACGTGGATTTTTATGTTTTTATAGAGATTGGTTAAACATGCCATACTGTATTGTTGATTAGATATCATCATTAATTACCATAGTAAAGGAACTCCGGAACTCCCCGGAAAACAACCAAAAAAAGGAAGTATTTGTGCACTACCGTATAGCAATCTCAGTTGGGAGTTGGCAGATCACCGACCACGCCAGTGGTGTGGTCAGTGCAGTGACGCCAGCCTGTAGCCCATAGGATCGACATGACTGACCGGTTCGCTTTGTGAAACACTGATTTGAATAGATCGATCACAGATAGGATCAATGGTTGTTTTACGGTTTGTTCGTGATCCTATCGAGATTGCCACAGCATTTCACTACTGTACCTCAAGTTGAGAGTATCGGCCAGTTATCCGCGTGGAAGAACTGGTTTTACCCATTGGCTGAAATAGTGGCTTGGAAGATAAATATTCATTGGGTATTTACACGCGTAAAGGCTTGTTTGGTAATTATGGCCTCGAACATTTGCACCTAGTTTACATAGCTATTCAGACAAATAAGTAAACCTATTCTTCGTCTCGATCTCGGTAAAATGGTAATAATTACAAAATTTACACACTCAGTTAAAAAGTCCAGGTAGTCAAGCTTTTATATTACTTAAGTGGTTTAGTTATAGGATGAGGGATTGAGGTTTAGTTGACCAGGTGTATTAAAACTCAAACTCTATGTCAAAATTTGACGTCCCGAAGAAAGGAGGCAAGTTAAGTCATAAACAAGCTCCTGAATCGTGAGAACACAATCACCTGAAGAATGTCTGCGTTTTACAACTTAAAATGAAACAACGCAATCTAATTTTAACTTACACCCTCCCGAAAGGAAGGCAAAATTAGCCGGAGCCTTTGAGGCGTCATTTGCACTTCCAGGAACGTAGACGAACGGATTGCAATGACCAGCTGTTAACCTGAATTGCGTGGACCTACCGCAAGAAACGCCGCACCGCCGCCGCTCCCGGTGACGATAGTCCTCTACTCGTCTCTGGGCAGCAGCTCTCGCATGATCCGAATATTCGAGTGTCACGTAGATAGCAATAACGATGAATATTGCGAAACGTAGAATTTTGTTTTATATCATAATTATCAGCGAATTCGTCCTTTAAGGAACCGAACGTCCACTGTAGAAGTCTAGGTGAGAACCTAATCACGAAATGCTACTTTTGCGGTGTGATTAGATTTTGATGAAATAAGTTATCAACATGTGTTGCAGCACTTACCATTTTACGTTCGAGAACCAAAGTGGTCGGATCATGCGAAAGAGTTTTAACAGTTTAAAAGACAGGTACAGGAACAAATATATCCCATTCCCCATGTTGTTGCTATGAAAAATCTCCCTTTAATCGACAAACTTGTGTACAATTGGCGTCCCTTCACGAAAGATCAGCTAATTTTGCTTTCAACAACACCGATAGAAGAAAACATACCTACTCAAAGTACTCATTACCATGTTTTTTTTTTTATCTTTTTATGGAAAATATTCCAAATTCCACTATGAACCGGCAGAGGATGCAGGTGAGCTGCACCGTTTCCTCCCCTTTCCATGCCGTTGATGGCATGTTAGCTCTACCGGCGGCGTGAGCTCCTGGCGAGCGAGCCACGTGTTTGCCGGAGCGAAGGCCGCGTGCTGACCGTGATCCTTGCTCCGCGCGGCGCCGCTTTGTTTCTGCAGCCAGCTGGCTACACCGCTGGCTACACGGCTGGCTACGCTGATGGCTATGCGGCTACACGGCTATCGGTGCATGTACCCACCACTCGCGGTAAGTTATTGGCCGCCGCTGCAGCTAATGTCTATGTGAGGCAATGCCGCGTGCCTAGCCGCTGATCTCATTTCGTTGCGGTCAAACGCTGTATTTTACTATGAGAAACATTTGTAGTGTGATGTGTGGACTCTAAGTTGTAAGAGGTTTTGTATAGCGCGTGTAAGTGTTTTTATGGTAAGGTTAGCCCTTGAGCAAAAATAAAGTTAGCTCCCTTAACTCCCTTAAACAAGATCCCTCTTGGTCAATAATATATTCAGGAGTGACTTTAATATTAAATGTCTTAAACTATATACTGTAAAGGTACTGATAAGGTAAAGGTATATGCCAAATCAAAATAAAACTATTTGAAAATTAAGGAATATTGAAATGTAATTAGTTGCCCTTAGAAAAGGGAAATGTTCGGAACACATTTGATCCGCAGCGGGTTTAATATCATTTGATATATTAATGATTCGTTACAATCTATTGTTTTTAGCTCTTCTTTTTGGTCCGTAGGCCTACACCAATCTTGAGGAACCAGATGTACAAAAACCTGACTAAAAAGAAAATAAAAAGTCCCAACCCTATATGGTCTGCTTTGCAGGTCCTGCAAAATCATAAGTTATTCAATTGATACTACCACTACCTCACCTGGTAGGCCTCCTCTGTCTGGTAAGAGAAAGGGATGTGCTGGTGTAGTGTACCGCTTAGAAATACCGCCTAGCTAAAATATCCTCTATCAAATGTTTCGCGTTTAATTCAAAACTAACATTTACTTTCACGCCATATAAATAACTTTCCAACTTTTATAGAGATTTTTATATAGATAGATCTTTTAGGTAAATGAGTAAAGTTGGTGACCATGAAACGACATTTCCTCCTTATAATTACATGTGAGCAACCCTATAACCGAGCAGGTCCTTGAGACTGCCGCCGAACATGCGCATTTGGATAATGGCCGGACCGTGTGTGTAGGCGTACAATTACACGCCAAGTAAACACTGCCGGACTGTAGCGTTGGCTGGGCGGCGCATGCTGGGCACTACAGTATGATTGGGCTGACTAATAACAGTGAAAGTGATTATAATGCGAAAGGTCAAGGCTCGGTGGTGAGCGGAGTTGCCGATACAAACAATAACTCGGCCTCGCCGCCGCATGGGCCCGGGCACTGCATGCTGCGTACTGCATATAGCACACCGCGCGGCCGAGCCGGACAGGGGACGTGAAACACCCACTGGTAGGTCACCAAAGTGCAACGAAATAGACTCTTGAAAGGAAAAGAATACGTGCTATTGGACAAATGCCTTAAATTTTAATGGATGAAAATAAAATTACTAGCTTAATACTAGTAACAATGCTCTGCCACGGTGTAACTTGGTATGTCAAAAGTGAGGTTATCAAAAGAATAAATACCCCCGTCGCAGCAGACCTGCGTACTCAGCGAATTCCCAAAGGAATTTTATATTTTGTATTTTCCCCATAGACACCATAGGAATGAGTATGTAGGTTTATTGCCATGAGATGATGTTTAAAAATGGTTTTAGTCAGGAAAAGTAATAGTTGCGTAAGGTAAAAATAAAATGATATCAATATTCGGCACATTTTAATATTCCCCATAAGCCCCATGAAGGTGAGTATGTAGGTTTGCCGCCACATGGGTGTTGTAAGCAAATATCAGTTAAACCCTAGCTACTTAATGAATGTACATACCAAATTTTACCAAGTTGTGTCAATAAATCAGCGAGTTACAGGGTTTTATTGATTTACCATAAGATTAACATGGAAAACCTGTTTTTAGCTTTTCTCCGGAATCTGTTAAACTAAGTTAAAAATTCAAAATACTAAATTGTTTGTTTTTTAAGCTCTTTTGAATGGTTTTAGTTAAAATTCTTGAACTTTTAAAATTAAGGTTAAAAAATGCCAAACCCCCATTTTTGACCCCTTAGAAACCGCATAAAACCCCGTTCCCATAACCCGACAATGTTGGTTCGCTAACTCATGAAAATAGACCTGGTCTTACACCTTCATACCAAATTTCATCAAAATCGGAGGTCCCCTTCAAAAGTTATCAGGATAACGGACACATAGATATATTAATGACAGTTATACAGTGTATATAGTCAAAGGTTATACGGAACCAACAGTTTAAAGGCAGGATCGTTTTGATCTAATCTAAACGAGCAGACATAGTATAGACATCTAGTAAACAGAGATGTGTATCTTGTGAGTTAAACATGTGTTAACATTATCAACTGATTAAATCCCAATACGATCCAACAATGGAACCCAAAAGTGTTTATATGACTAAGTCATAAATATTAATGCTTTCCAAACTCTAAAATGCGAAAGAGAACAAGATCTGAAATACGATAGCCTTAAAGGTATTCGTTTGAAAATCGTTGTCAAGGCCCCTGATTGTCAAGGTCAAAGACATCGGGTCAGCTATGCCAGATTACGTTAAAGGATACTGTATCGCCTAATGAGTGGCCTTTCCCGGCGAACAACATTGTGACGTAAGCGAGCTTGGGCTTAAATAATGAAACAAAGGTCGGGAAACATCTATAAGTACATATCAAAGTGCATGTCATTTGTTTATATATTTTAAAAAAATAACGGAACTTAAATTTAGTAAAAAGTTTGCCCCGGTCAAATATTTCACGTTTCTTCAGACTTTGACATCATAACTTGAATACATGACAGATCCTCAAGGAATAGTCAGATTTTTATGTCTTATGGTTTCTTTTGTATTAAAGGCTTAACAAGAGGGTACGGAGGCCTAATGATCAGTATGCATATTAGGCTACGTGACGTTTTATCTTTAATAAAATGTTTAAATATACCTAAATTGCTGTTTTTTTTTTTTACAAAAATATTTACAAAATGTAAAATTATAAATTTAATTGTTTAAAATGGGCTGTAAAAGCACCCATTTTTTATAACTCCCGACTTTTGTTAATAAGCTATGCTAGCATAAACCAAAATTTAAAATTAGTTGGTGTTTTGGAGAAAACCGATAGAGAAAAATGAACTATTTCGCAACTGTGCTCCTCCTAAAGAGTGCTTTAAAAAGGCAATAAAATATCATCGAGTGAAACTGACACGACAACTCAAAATCCTCGTATATTATGGTAAGATTAACTTTATTTACTTAACATTGCTGCGAGTAATTTAAATAATCCTTGCAAAGTACTATATAACAATGCATATTTTATCTCCCTATATATAGCAACACTTGCCCGGCCATCATCAGCCTTGTCTAGCTTAGCGCGTCATGGCTTTGCGACTTGAAGTATTAGATGAAAACCTCTAATAACTAATTACTGACGACATTAGTAGCACATATAATCATAAATAATTGTATGATAAACATTGTTACTTCTACAAATCCCCTTGATACTAATGAAGCTTCTAATTTATTAATTTGCAACGCGCGATTGGATTGAGTGATACAACATCACTCAACAATGTAATGAATCGTTCGCGGTAATTGTTAATTAAAAGTTTTTGTAATTCATTTCTCAGATGCTACTCAGTATTACTCGCAGATACTACTCAGTGTTGAGACTTGAGTACGTGGTATGGTTTTGTCACTAACAGGTGTTCTTCAACACTTTGTTTCAATAACTTGCATTTTCATACCGATGCCATTATGGTAACTTCATACTGCCTACGAAGTTACTTGTAACGTCTTAGAAAATTGTAAGCGCTGTAGTTTGTTTATAAAGACGTTCTTAAAGATGATACCCATTTCTGTTACCCCAAATAACTTTCTAAGTTGGTATGAACATGAGCCATTACCAAGATCAGAAATAAATTTTGTAATAAATTAAGGGAAAGGAATTGATAAGAAAAAAACAATGAAAAATAATTTAATAGGCTGGAAAAAGTTATTCGGGGATTAAATAAAATAAAAGTTAACTTGGAGAAAAAATTTGATAATAGTAACTTAAACAGTGAAAAATGTTTAAAACTTTTTATATAAAGCCCATGTAAGTGAAACAAATATCATTATAAAATCTGGAGATAGTATAGATTTTTAATTCATTAATTAAACGTACTCTGTCTAACTAGATTAGGAAATATCGGATAAAATTTGTAAATAATAAAACACATAAGCAAACTGTATACGCAAGACGTCGCGTTATCGTGTTCACCTGTATCGCGCTTCAAAAGCTGCAGATGCATTGAACACCAGGGAATCCCTGCACTTGGAAATGGGACGAGAATCCTGAAGCCGGAACGTGGAAAAACTTGTTCCTCTCAAACAGGGATGGCAAAAATTCTCATCGTCATGCCACAGGAGGAGGACAAAAAGAACAACGATGGTTGTGGTCGCTAGCCTGACAGATGTAGCCTATTGGCATAGTTCAACAGCAAGAAAAGTTCAATCGGAAAAAGTCAATAGAAAATGGTTTCTACAACATAGATGGTTTTATCATTCTGCACGAAATCAGCCTGCCTGTTTTTGTTCTCTCAATAGTACCAAAAACGTTTCTCTTTTGTCCTACGATTAAAAAATCCACTGGAATATTTTTTTATGTTTTGCGACAAAATAGTCAGTTGTTTGCTTATTCATTTACTATTTTTGATATGCAGAATTTGAAATTCAAACGTTATAAAGAGCATAGTTTGTAAATAACAGAAATGCAAACACTGCATATTACTTACTTTGTAAATATAACATCAATAATAGAACTTTATAGTTATTATTTTTAACGATCAAAAGTCTAATTTTCCATTATGATAAAAAACGCTGTTCATCACTCGGAGCAATAGTGTCTTTTTGACGTTTGATCGTTTTTAAAAACTAGGCTGCGTCTCGTTTTTCAAACACGATTGCGCACCAAAAAGACCCACTTTTGCTCCTAGTGATGAAAAGTCTATCATTCATACGGTGTGTTTGATGCCCGCGTCGTTTTACGTTATTATTATTTTTTAATATTGTACATTTTGTTTTTCTGCAAATCAAGCCACAGTTGTTCAAAAATATAATGATTTTTAAAAGTTGCATAATATGTAGGTCAGTGCTGGTTATAACAACCGGTACAATGTGAATTGACACTTGTAAACATGTTGGCTAAAAATAGCTGGACCGAATTCCCAATCACGTGTTCAAGTGATTTAGAATTGGCTGGCAGCGGTAGCGAGTTAGGTGGGGGAGGGGAGGGGAGGGGAAGTCCGCATAGCTGATAACAGGGGCTGCCCACTACAAGGTCACCTACACTACACCTCCCTCACTCACTTGCAGATGTTTACGTTTGTTATAAACAAAGTTTAGGAGCAAACCAAATTAACGCAATACTTTATGAACAAACCAAAATTATATGGGAAGCTTTTAATGGAGTTATGAGTATAACAGTATTAAGAGAGGTTTTATTCAACTCAAGTCCCGAGGGTTATTTATTAGCAATAACAATTAGTCTGGTACACCTTTTGAGACCGTGCTACTCTCACGTTCACGAGGAAAATGTGACGCTCATAATCGGTAAGTGATTAAATATAGTTATCCCGTCATTGGTTATTTGACATTTAGCGGCGGTGGCGCCCAGGAAGCAATAGACACTAATTGAATGGCTATGATGGGCAGACGAGGCCACTAGGTCTTTGTCATTTGCATACCTAACCTGCGCAGCACATAAATATTGGGAGCTGTTTGGGGACCGCCTTTATGACATGTAATGGGTAGGTGTCATTGACGACGCTCAAAATAACATACGATATGAATACCGGGGGCCAACAGGGCGGAGAAGCGTAACTGGCAGAGCGCTACTGTGAAATGTGTAAGCTCGTTGATAAAATCGTTATAGCATTTAATTTCTGACTTTGTTTATACACTCGAATTAGAATAGTGTTAGTATTTATTTTTTGTCAACTGCAATAGTAAAAATTATTATTTTATTATTTTTAACTACAATTTCTAGTTTTACTTTGAATAATAACTTAATTCAATAATTATTAGCTGCTCTAATAAAAAAAAAAACTTTAAAAACTGTATAATAAAAACCTGAAAATGTTGTTATAAAGCACAAGTAAATCACAACATTACAATATAAGAACTCAAACACATACAACAACACTTTTAGGCCCTATGTTTATTTTCATCTCTCCAATTTTAGTAAAATGCCAGCCAGCCTTATGGACAATATAATGTTGTATGACATAAATTGCGATAATACAACATTGTACCCGCCCACAATTTACCATATAGGCTAATGTATATTCTTGCATACTTCGTGTTATATTTATATTATTGACTATTATTAATTCCATTAAATACTTGAATTAGCCACATCCTAGAAACTTACTTTACTGTTTTGGCTTTGAATGTAAATTATAGAATAACATCACGATAAAACTTGTAAATGTTGTAAATCAATAAATATTTGTATTGAAAATTTTATTTTGTTCACGTAACATCACGATTAACGATTTTGAATTTTAGTTTATTTCATTAAAATATACATAGGCCTGCATCAATATTAAAAACCCCTCAAAATACGATAGTAATAAAACATTTTTTGTAGCCCCTAATCTTTTATATAACTATAGATGAGATTGAGAACTGAAGAATTGAGTTAAAAGTGGCTGGCACAAATTGATTAGTTGAAAATTAATTTCCAAATCATTAAGAAAATCAACCGACACCACTGTCGGAGGCACTCAATGATATAATCATAATCCATTTATACAATTAGGTCACTAAAATACTTACGGTGGAGTTAGGTTTAATATAGCGAGGCAATTAAAATTGCAATGAACTTGTTGATTGTAAAATATTTAAGTTAATATCAGAATGAATAAAAGTCAATCTGTTTGAATAAAATTGCCTATATAAATAGCAAAAAATACCATCATTTAAAGGACGCAGTGAGAACAGAAACCAAGGGGTAGGGTAGGTTGTGGTACTAACCAAAGTGTTGGCGGCCGTAGTCATGACGGTCACTTATCCTGCAGCGGCATGCTGTGGTGTGTGGTGGACCGCGGCCCGGCGCGCGACACTGTCAACTGGACCGCTCAGAGTGGCTACAACTGCGCAGGCGCCGCCCCCTCCGCCACCGCGCAGCCGCACCACCACACCGCGCAACACGCAAGGTCGCCGCCCTGCCCCCGCCACGTCGCTACCCGCTACCGGGGGTGAGATAGATGAAGATACCAATTTCGTTTGCGACATATCTGCGCAAACGAAATTCCAGGGTAAATATTAGACTTTAACCACAAGCTTTTAACCCACCGGTGAGAGTAAACATTACTCATTAACATTTACCTAGTTAAGCTGGCCAGAATAAATAACTAAGTGGTAAAACGGCATTGTTGATTGCTATTAAAAATACAATTAGGAAAATACGTTATTAATTTCTTTATAACTTGATAAACTAAGTCAATAATTAAAAATATGTATTTTTGTAGTTCTTTCAGGTAATAGTAATTGGTAAGTTTTTAAATTTTAAGTGGATCCCTATTTTTTTCATACAATAAAAGCTTTAAATAATATCAAATAATTTTTGCCCTATAACACCCCAGTTTTACTAATATTACCAATGGAACTTTATATTAGATAGTTTATTTATAAAAATAATGTAATATTTTTATTTCATTGTAACAAACATTTTTATCTATTTTTTACATTGTTTCCAAATTTTACAATCACTGCCTTCCTTAAACTTACTTAGTGCAGAAACATTAAATTCGCCATAAATGGGTAAATGTATGGGGGTACTTGTTTATGTGAGTTTTGAAATTGTTTCCAAGAAAAGAAACGCCGTTTACAGAGAGAAAATTTACTGTAAAATTGGGCATTAATTTTGAAAAGAAAAATTGTATTAACAAGATTTAAGTTGTGCTTGGTATTTATTATTTTATAGTGATATAGGCTGACAAAGTATAGGAAACCCCGAGTAGAGTAGCCTACATAACTGCAACTTTCAAATAAAGTTCCAGCGTTTATGAAAAATAGGCTAAATTGATATTTTATATAAAATTTTTATGGAATTAATTAATTTTAGTCCCGTGAGTAGTGGAAAAGTAAGGCTGCTGGCTCACTTCAAGGTCACCCCACCGATGACGTCATCGATGACGCAATCGATGACGTCATCACCAATTACGTCATTCTGTGACGTCACACCCATGACGTTGCAGAAATGACGTGGCGATGACGTCATCACCCCTTACGTCATCAATATGACGTCATCGATGTCACAAAGGTCAAGGTCAGGCTGAAACCTAAAATTTTCTGGCACTTTTGCTGTTTCTCGCACTACGCTCCGAGTTTCAGTCCGGTTCCCATGACCTTGACGACTTGGAGCGAAATTAGACGAGAAACAGCAAAAGTGCTGAGGAAACTTGAAGTTTGCAACGTGACTCTGCCTAAACCGTCATGTGACACCGCTCGGGTGACCTTGAAGTGAGCCAGCAGCCTTACTTTAACCATTACTGCAACCGCGATGTGCACCCTACGACAGACACCGAGCGACTGACTGTCCGCCCCCGCGCACTCTAGGTATATGGGAAGTGGTGGGGGGAACTGCGATGACCTAGGGAAACTTGAAAATGTCAAGCCAGGTAGCACCGTTTTGGTGCTACCTTAAATTGACATGTTAAAGTGTGATGACCTTGAGGTTGACTGTGAACCTGGGACCTAGGATTGTCTTTAACAGCTTGACGTTTTTGCCAGAGTTTAAGTGTGGTGACCTTGAACTGGTTAAAATCAAAACTGCACGGCAGACTGCACAACACGGATGTGCACCCTACGACAGCCACCGAGCGACTGACCTCCGGGTCCTGCGTACTCTAGATATATTGGGAAGTGGTGGGGGAAATTTCAAGGTCATGCAAACGGAGTTTTAAAAAAGTCAAAGAGTAGAAAGACTACTCTTGTGAGTCTATAGCGATTTCATTGATAGTGAGTGCTTCGGTATGCCAAGTTGATCTGTACTGACACGCTCCTAAATAATGTTTGCAAAAACCTGCAAAATGATTGTTGCACAATTTGCAGCCAGTTAGCTGTTTTAGTTTAAATTCAATGCAACGTTCAGGGCAACAAGTGTACTTATGCCCTCTCATTTGGTACACATGGAATGTCTTCAACTCCGGTTTCGGCTTCTTCCAAGACTTGCACTTACACATGCACTGACCAAAAGCTTCACATGTTCTACAAGCCAGGCCATCCACCACATCAATGTCATCCGGCCATGAAAAAAATTTGTGTTCGCAACAGTAGTTGAGTTGACTCTCCATGTTGCTGCGGTGAAGGTGCGCAATGAAATGATGCTGTAGTCAGTGAGAGTGCACCTTAAATAAACTCAGTGGAGGGGAAAGGTCAAGGTCATCCAAACGGAGTTTTAAAAAAGATGACTAGTCGTCCTCCTCCTCCTCGTCCGTCGTACTTGGAGAGCTGTCAGATGAAATGTATGTCTATTTGAAAGCGCAGGCCGGGATCTTGTACCATCAACTCCTTTAATCTATTACATACCAATTCCACTTTGTACACATTGTTAATAATCAACACCCAAGGCTTTGGCTGAACATAACGTGTAGTTGAGTCAGCCTCGCAGACAGTTACATCTTCCGGTGATATTGGAGTGTATAAATGTGTAAAATCTCGTTGCTGAGGCTGGCTTGAAGTTGAAGGTTCTGTGCCGACCCTGGTTGCATCAAAATTCAAATCCATTCTACATTCAAGAGTTCCAGGGTTCCCGTTGAATACATAGAGTAATTTTTGATACAAGACTTCCACTTCTGTCGCATCTTGTAAATGAACGGTCCACCGCAAGGGAAATGCTTCGTCCGTAGTGGAGTCAACTTGAGAAAGAGTCCTGTCCGCCATGGTAGCTAAGCAAGGAATGAGGTGAGCTGCAGTCAGTTGTAACATTATCGAAAAGTAGAGGGGAAATTTCAAGGTCATTCACATTGGGTTTTAAAAAAAGGAGTGGAGGGGGAAAGGTCAAGATCATCCAAATTGAGTTTTAAAAAAAGGAAAGAAGGTCACTCCCCATCAGCCTCATCGTTGTCTCCTACATCTTCATCCACATCAGATTCACTGTATGGGTAAATCAGTGACATTGCTGAGTATTGCGGTGAGTGCTGACCGTTGTTGTCCTCCTGCCGCAATGTAACTTGCGACCAATCATATTTGAAATTCATTTGTATTATGATCCCAGGGTTGTCCCGCAGTATTTCTTTCATCCGTTCGCAAATTGTTTCCAAATAGTGAACACTGTCGATGGATAGTGTCCAACCTGTACTCGTTCCAACATCAGTACTGGAGTCTTGGCTGATGGTGTTGTCCGCTATGGTTGCTTGTCGAACAAGGAATGATGGGTGATGTGATGCCCATGCAGGAACATGGTGAAGTGGTGGGGAGTGTGGTGGAGTAGTGGGGGAAGTTTCAAGGTCATCCAAACGGAGTTTTAAAAAAAGGAAAACCTACAAAGTAACATTGAAACTTTCCAACTGATGGTGGCGGACGTTTTCTTCTGCAACCTTGCCGACACATGTGACTATGCCATACAGTATGAAAAGTACAACCATAATAAGGCCGAACAATAAAAGATAGCCGTTGACTATCATGATATTTTCTGAGTGGATCTGCTTTCTTCTTATCGCCCTCTCCTGCATCCTCTTCTCCAACTCGTGAACGAAGTCACAGCATGCGTGAGGACATCTTTCATCTGTTGGTAGGTTTGCCATTGTTGATTTTGTCGGTTTGGCTGTTGAAGAAGGAATGAGGTATCTAATTGTGTTGTCTCATGTATATCAACAGTGATGTGGTGGGGGTAGCGAATCAGTGGAGGGGGAAGTTTCAAGGTCATTCAAATTGTGTTTTAAAAAAACCCTATCTTGTTACTGAGCATATATGTCAGTAACAAGATAGGTGGCTTTGCTCTTTTTACTTCTTTAATATAATGAAGAAATAAACATATTCTACAATTGTAAGGACAAGGAAGACAACCGCTAGTCAGCTGAAGTAATCCAAGTTGTCTGGCTCGGTCTTCATCGACGCCGGTGAGGAAGCTGTCGTTGAAGAGGAATGTCCAGGCTCTTCCTTCGGCTGCCGAAGATTCCGTATATTGCAAGCGTAGACTTGCACGTTTATACGGTAGCCTCTTGCCACCATCAGCTGCAACTCCTTGTACAAGTCGTTCAGCTCCTGTTGCGTTTTGTTGCCTCTTCATAGCTGGCACAGCTTACGTTCAGAGACATACTGATGTTGTTCGGTTGGCTGCTGGAGTTGAAATGAAGACGAGGCACAGCGCTTGGAGGTATATGAAAAAGTGGTGGGGGTGTTTGCATTCAAGCAGGTTTGACTTGTAGCGTGGTGGTGGGGGTAACTGTGAAATGCAAAGGTCAAAGGTAAAGGTCACCCGCGAAGTTTAAAAAAAATGCAACATATCAATATGTGACAAACTTCACATATTGATATGTTGCATTTTTTGTCTTTTTGTATTCTTTTTTTTTTGTCTTTTATGGTTTATTTATTTATAAAACATTACAATAACATATGTACAACAGTAAAACTTAAATCTAACACTGCTGCTTGTCGGCGATGTGGATGGTCAACTCGGTGGAATTGCTACCAGTGCAACCGTGGGAAACCAGGTAGAGACAGCCGGGTTGGATGGAGCGCAGATCCTCGTTCTGGAGGAGATGGACGAACCGTTTCGGCAGGTAGACTTGGAACTTGGGCTCATCCCCCGGAGTGAATGGTGCCACCTAAGACTGCAGCAGATGGCCTCTCCAACTGTAGTCTCCATCTTCTTCATGGCGTGGATAATGTAGTGCTTCTCGTCTTTAAGTTCGGAACACTTCTTGACGGGTAGTATGGTAGATTTGGAGTGAGCATTGAACTGCTCAACCAAAGTTTGCAGGAACTGGTGAGATGCCATGGTCGAGTTATAGATCGTCTTCTTCGTCTTCTTGCTGGGAGATGTTGTCGTCTCGGAATCTCGAGTAATACTCATGCCAGGTCCCGGGCTGCTCCTCACTTATATAACCCCCGTTACCCCCACCACTCCCCATTTCCCCACTTTGAAGGTAAGATGCGAGTTTATAGGCGTTTTTTAAAGCGCAATGTCTATCTTTTTCATGTTCTGGACTTTTAGTACAAATACAAACATTTTCCATCGTATACTTGTAGTTTTTATCCAAATCCACATCATTAACCGGAACATGAGTAAATTCTTCGATCCATCTCTTCTTTTCCAGTCCTTTTTGTGTAAATATCGGTAAACCTGTTGGAAAACTGATGCATGATGTGATACAAGTCCGTGTAACTTGCAAAACCATCATACCAATCGATATGATGGAAATATTTTGAAATCCACCTGTTGGTAGTAGCGGCTTTGCTAGTTAAAGATGAATAAGAACATGGTGGTTTGAACAAAAACGTATATGGAACACTTGTATTGATGTCGAAAAACACAAGTTCTTTTATGATAAATCTATCATCATTACCCCGAAACGCTTGGAACTCAATTATACCAGGTTTGGACTTTACTTGTTCTTCTTCCTTGTCCATTGCGAAGATCACTCGTCTGCTCATGACGAAGTCCAAAGGCCAACTGATTTCCACACCACGGTAGGTACGACTTTTATACCTGGCCGTACAGTTGTTGGCGCGTTGGTGTATATTTAACGTGGGCACCGTCCCCGGTAGGCCTAACCCCACAAAGTGTTTGATATTGTTTTAAAAATTAACCATTGCTGTGTAGTTGATTGCCATTTAGGTTTCCATCCTTACATTTTCCTTGTTTTCATTTTCATCACTAACACTTGATTCTTCCCCTCCTTCTTCTTCGTCTTCTTCAAGTTTTACTGATTTCTTATGTAGTTGAGCGTACTTTTCCAATTGTCTCCACATTTGTACTTCATGAGGAACCCTATTGAATATAGAAGTATCCACAGGCCCGTACAATATAGGTGCGTCCGGTTGTTTGTCCAAAGTGTCTTCCAGATAATCTTTAATAATTGAACTTGAAAACACCAGTTGTCTCAAGTATCTTGTTATCGGTTCAGTTGCACAAGTTAGAATAAAAAACTCTTCTCGATTAAGTTGAATCTTGTTATCATGTCTTGTTGTGTCTCTAAACCGCAACTGATGATCACCACGATGTTTAACAATATCGATTTCCACATTTGAATCCAAAAGGCCTACTCTGTCTTTCTTCCAAACATGTTACTACTTAAATAGCATTCTAGCAGATGCAAGTGTTTCATAAACGATTCCCATGCAGTGTCCGTAAACAAAATCATTTTGGGCCCATGAGTTAAAATTACAGTAGGTGATAATCCGTCGATTTCATAACACCGATTAAAACACTTTTGTCCAAACTGGATGAGATTGGATAAAATATTCGCAAGAATACCTCACTCAATATGTTAGGAGAAATATTATCTTCAGTATCCCTTTTCTTCTTCTGTGCATTCTTTCTTCTTTTACCTTTTTCCTCAACATTATTACTGGCGTGGAGTTGTCCGCAAGCGTTGTGTTCATCTCCCTCCGGTTGACCTTGAAGATCTAAAAAGTCGGATATCTCCTTCTCAATATCTACATTTTCTTGTGTACCACTAGGAGAAGCCATAATAATAAGATTGAATAAGATGCTACCCATACAAGAACAGGCAACAAACTGATGAGGAGCGACCTGAACGCTCTGCTTTTATACTCGCGGAATGCATTAGAATATAACAAAACCGGTTTTTACAATACATTTTTAACAATTCCAGTTAAAGGTGTGTATGTTACGATTTTATCATGTAGAATTAAACAGTATGCAGTTGTATTAGCTGGTATAGCCGCGTTGAATTCCATTTCTATTTTTATATCCACACTTGATGACTTTACTGATTCATTCTGTTTAGAACCATCGATTACAACTATTGGGTAACCATCTAAGTACTTTTCTGGTGATAGTAAAGGTGCATTTGTTTTACCGTAATATGAACTTTGGAATCTTGCATACATATCGTACAATATGCTGTACTTTTTATTAGCGAATGACACATTTAAATTATCGTATGGAAAAAATTGTGAATTTAAATAAACTTTAATATTTTTCAAGTTGCAATGATCAAATTGGCCTGCATGTTTGGTGATGGTATCTATCCTGCCTGTTTGTAAACCAAATATAATATACCTGGCTCGTTCCACATAATTAGATGTTTTAACAGTCCAAGTGTGACGATCCGTAGCTGGCAAGCTGGGATGTTCATGAAATTCCCAACTTCTAAAAGGAATTACAATATCACGATCAGCCTTTAACTTTCTTATTAGTAGCATTCCATGCTCGTCAGCTAATTTAACATGTGGAACTCTCCATACAATTTTTTCTAATGTTAATTTCCATTCTAAATTTGCATCTGTTGTACCGTCTGGAGCTTTAATAATGTCTTTATCGTTTGAAGATCTCAACAAAACTAATTCTTGTTTAACGTTTAATATTATTTTTCTATAATCTTCAGCAAAACCAAGCAACAAACGTAACGGAATGTGAAAATCAAAATTTCCATTTGTATCTGGAGTGATTGTGTCTTTTGCAGGTAAAACCCATCCTGCAGGTTGTATTAAATTGGTTTCATTAGGTGATATAGATGTTAATCCCTTTAAAGTTGTTGCAATACCTACTTTTTTAGTGGAATCAACTGTTACACCTGATATTTCATATCTAATTTCATCAAACAGGAAAGCCATGGGATTATTTATAAATGGAACTGTTGTACCAGTAGTAGTACCGTCCTTTTTAGTAACTTTCCCTTCAATATACAAGTAACTTTCACATGGTAGTGTGTAAATGTCTTGGTTTTGTATGGGAATACGAATTTCATCGTTATTGTTTAATTTTGATGAAGTGTAAGGGTTGTGGGTGTGATATTCTTTTTCCCATAGGGTTTCGTCGAATGTTGGACCCTGAGCTATATCCAGTATATCCATTATCGGTTACTTTTAATCCAATTCTCTCTAAGAAACGAATATATATATCGTATGGCTCATTCAGCCAGCCACCATGGTTTAAGAATAATAAAATAAATTCTGCGATGCAGAGCACCTGAGTCAGTATAAGTAAAAATCTAAACACTAAAATAAAAAATAAAAATTAGATCTCTCTTTATAGAGCTAAATCCAGGGCGCTAAGCCATTGCAGCCCAGCTTCACTTGAGCTATGCAGACCAGCCAATCCTTCGGGGAAGGCACTCAGTGGGCACTCTTCGACTATGTGTTCCATAGTTTGATACTCTGCTCCGCAGTCGCATGACTGGTCTTGTGTCATTCCCCATTTGTGCTTCCAATAATTACATCTTCCCACTCCAGTGCGGAAACGATTGAGTATAGTCCACTGCTTCCGAGGAAGATTCATACCACCTACCGCTACGGTCGGGTCATCTATCAGGAAATGGTTCCGACCTTGAAAAGCGTCCCAGGAGGAAGTCCAGTTTGTATGGATGGTGAAGTTCGAGTCCATCAACTGGGAGGCTGTTCGTAGAGGTGGTTTTCGGGACCTCAATCGGCCCGCATTCTGGGGTAGGCAATCATGGATGGGCAGCTGTGGAGCAGATAAGATCTTTGTGTATTCCCTAATGAGTGCATCCCTTCGTCTTATTTCAGGAGGAGCGATATTACACAGCACCGGGAGCCAGGGTACAGGAGTTGCCATGAGTGTACCACTAATGGCTCTCATCGTCCTGTTTAGCTGGACGTCGATCTCTCTAACGTGCACACTATTTAACCACACGGGAGCACAGTACTCAGCAGTTGAATATACCAATGATAGAGCAGTTGTTCGCAGAACTTGTGCGTTAGCTCCCCATGTGGAGCCAGCAAGGTGATGGACAATGTTAGTCCTGGTTCTCACCTTAGCTGCCGTTTTTTGTAAGTGGCTTTTAAACGTGAGAGACCGATCTAAAGTGACTCCCAGATACTGTGGGTGGTCATTATGTTTCAACTCAACACCGCTGAATACGATTTTCAGCTTTTGGTTGGCCAGTCTATTATTCAAGTGGAAGCAAGCAACCTCAGTTTTTGTTGGGTTTGGATTTAGCTTCCAGGCTTCAAAATATTCACCGAGGGTCGTGAGGTCATTTGTTAGTGTTTCCTCAGCTTGTCGAAAATGCTGGTGTTGGTATGCCAATGCAATATCATCTGCATATATAAACTTTAAGGACCGAGTTACAGGAATGTCGGCAGTATACACTTTAAAGAGCAGTGGGGCGAGCACTGACCCTTGTGGCAGGCCATCCTTTAGTTGCCTAAACGTACTTTCTCTGCGTCCCAGATATACTTTTATCATCCTATTGGAGAGCATTGAGTTGAGGAGACGCAACAAGAAAGGGCAAGGAATAAGGTCGTAAAATTTAACTAGGAGGCCTTTTCTCCAGACAGTGTCATATGCTGCAGTCAGATCTAAAAAAGCCACGGAGGTTTTCAGTCTTCGCTCAAACCCATCCTCAATGAAAGAAGTCAGAGCTAAAACCTGGTCACAACAGTTGCGACCAGGCCTAAATCCAGCTTGTTCGACAGGGATGCTGGCATTGAGAATAGGGAGGATTCTGTTATAAATCAACCTCTCTAGCAGCTTATAACAAACACTTAAAAGAGCTATAGGCCGATAACTTTCAGGCAGTTTTGGATCCTTTCCGGGCTTCAGGATAGCTATGATCTTGGATTTTCTAAATATCCCAGGCATGTCGCCGGTTTTCAGAGTGGTGTTAAAAACTTCCAGAAGCCACTGTCTAGCCTTGTTACCCGAGTGTTTTATAAACTCCGGGAAAATGTCATCCAGACCTGCTGCTTTGCCAATTGGCATCGCATCAATCGCCACTTCCAGCTCGTCGTAAGTGAAGGGTCTAGAGTCTTCCAAGGGTGCTTGCCGACTCTCCTTTATCTCATTAAGCTTGAAATTAATTTTTCTGTCTGCAGACGTACGCACAGGTTTTGAAAGTACGGAGAGGCGTTTTGCAATTTCACGAGGGCTAGGCTGTGAGGCATCGTGTTTTTCACTTGATTTACCAGTGGAGAGTTTCCTGAGTAGAGACCAAGCTTTCCGACTACTTTTGGTAAGAAACGAATGTTCTCGCGTGTTAACTCCTCCACAGCTGAAGAGCTATTAATGCGGATTCCCGTAGGTTGTTCGCTTTTAAATGTTAAACCCATGATTTTGTATTAAAGTGTCGATTTTAAATGTAATCTAACCGTAATAGGCTGCTTTCACACTGGCGACTTTTGCGGCAGCTACAATTGTCGCTGTCGCTGTTTACGCCACCAGCTGCATTTTGGATTATTGAAACAAGATTCTATGTTCGGTTGTGTAGATAATTTAGTTGCTTGTCTTATCACTGTCGCGTTGTTATCGTTCATATGTTCTAGTAAAAATCATAAATAATTTTACATTGTAAATTAATTATGAAATATCCAAAGACCTACAAAACATTAAAATGGCTTTATATAATGTTTTATATGATAAAAAAATATTTTTATAAATCAAACAAAATAGACGATTGCTAGTGTTTAATAATTATATAACAATAAGCCATAATTTAGTGATTTTTATAAAAACGATTGGACTAACATTTCGAGGTTGTCTTCCGTTATGTCAATTATGTATCTTTCACTACGATAACTGTGTGCATATTCATTATAATATTGCTGCCCTAAGTGTATTCAAGATTTTAAATATCTACGTACTGGTGGTTTCGTCCACAAATATCATATTGAAAGTAAACTCTTTAGAAAACTCCGCCGGCGGGTCCAGAATAATTGATTGCAGAATTAAAAATAATACTTCCTCTTTGATAGAATAGAATTTTAAAAGTAATTGGGTGGATCAGTATATGAATATCCAGGTGAAGCTCATCTCCCTTGAGCTTTTCAACACCTTGTCATCTTCTGGGCTCATAAAGCAAGTCGACCGCAACTTATTTATCTGCTGGACTGCCTCTAAATCCCCTATGCCAATCATCCATCAAGCCCATTTCAAATTACAAATTGAAGGCTTCTCTTGGGTTTGGAGCTTTTGGATTGCAAAGGAATTGTGTTTTCCTGTCATTTTGGGAGCGGACTTTATTCAGCGCACTGGGTTGATTTTGGATTCAGGTAGAGGCCAGTGATACTTCAGGTTTTCTCGGCTGGTGTCTATCCCTTCCTCTGACAGTGTGGCTGGGTTCGCTGCTGCGGTCAAGCCTGACGCAGACAGTGAGACCACACTTGATCCGTTCATTAAGGCATCTGACTCAGGCGGAGGTGGACGCCATCAGAAAGCTCTGCAACCGTTTTCCTGACGTGCTGACGCCAAAACTGGTGATAACCGACCTCTTAGAATATAAAACTCGTTTGACGGACACCTGGCCAGTAAGACCCCACCTTTATAAACTGGCTCCACCTTAAGATGGAAACCCTGCGTGGTATATCAATGACTTTCTCGAAAATGGGGTGATCGAGCTTTGGCGCTCAAGCTTTCCTTGTGCCGAAGCCGAATGGCAGGTATCGCATGGTGCTTGACTACAAAAATTTGAACTCAAAATTTGAATTTGACTCTGTACCTCTTCCTGATTTGCACACCTCTCTTTCCGTTGGTTCGGTAAGGCCAAATATTTCTCCGTTTCCGATCTCAACCAGGCTTATAATCAGGTCCCATATTGAAGGCTGAGTCTAGACCACTGCTTTCTGTGTTTCGTGGAATCTTTATCAGTTCATTAGAGTTCCAGTGGGCCTAGCTGTGGGGGCTCAGACTCTCACCCGACTTCTAGATCTCTTCTAGATCTCTCTGGTGTACAGTGACGCTCCTTTCACACATCACGATTTTAGCCGTGCGGGAAAAACCGCACGATTTAAAAATCGTCCGCCACACCATATAAATAATTGGCAGCCGGTTAAAAACCGTCAATGTGCCTGTATGAAAGGTCTCATAAGATTCTATTGGAATGTCCGCCGTGCGATTTTTAATCGTACGAGCAAAACCGTGATGTGTGAAAGGAGCGTGAGAGTTTCGATGACCACCTAATTCATCTTGAGGAAGACATGGACAGATTGCTTAGGGCAGACCTTACCGTCAACCCGGACAAAGTCAGCTTTGCCCAAGCTGAGATTTCGTTTTTTGGGTCATCTTTTGTCTTCCAAGGGTGTCTGCATTGATCCAGCTAGGACCCAGGCCATCAGGGAGTTTCCTCCTCCTAAAGATGCAAAGTTTCACGCAAAGTTTGACGTTTGTAGGCATGGTAGGTTTTTACCGGCACTTCATCCCCAAAATCGCTGAGTTGGCGGCCCCTCTCAACGCTCTCTGGAAGAAGGGTGCCAAGTTTGTTTAGGGTGAAGCTGAGCAGACGTCCTTCGAGCTCCTCAAGAAGACCATCCTGCAAATCGATCAAGTTGAAAGACATTCATCGCTGTATTTTTTTTTTTCAAAATTTACTATCGGTCACATAACAGTAGGAATGGGGAACTCTACCTTTGCCTATTCCATTAAATCATAATTATTACAAACGCCAAATTAATTAACAAATATATGCTTTATTTATGATAATATTAAAACTCATATTTGTATGTAATATTCATAATATTGCTCTTTTTTTGTGAAATGCTAACCACTGATTTTCGATTTTATGGCCAAAATTATCATTTAACTATTATATACATGTATAATAATATTTTTAGTTCATAAAATCATCAGCATTACTCGACTACTTATAATTTAGGCAATCTTGATTTAAAGGCTTATGAATTAAACATTAATGATACTGTCTTCAAAAACAGGTTATACAAGAAACATTTAACTGACTATAACGCCATCTAATGAATACATTTGAAAACAACTTGATTATTTAAATTAACACCAGTTGTGCTGCATGTCAAAAACGCCACCTGGCTACAAGTGGCACGCCACTTGCGACAATAATCGCCAATGTGAACGTACCCATTTGATTCAATGCTTTTTCAAAACGCGCGACCACTTGCTGCCGGCGTCAGCTGTTTTTGTCGCCAGTGTGAAAGCAGCCATAGGCTCTTCTCGGAAATCTATCAAGTTACCGTCTTGATCCAATACGTTCAACACGATGTCTGAAATGAAAGTGGTGTTCAACGGTAGATATACCAGGTTTTGCGGCTTTTCAACAATTTTAAATCCAGGTGGTACACTGGGGTAAAAAGTATGTATTATATGAGTATTTGCTCCATCTCTGTAAGCTCCTTGTATAATGTTACAAGTTATGTCTATACTCTTGACTTTTAATATTGTTACAGTTTGTTTACCGGAATGTGTTTTATTTGGTTCTAAAATTGCTCCATCTTTGGGAAATCCTAATAAATCACCAATTGAGTTTGGCTTAGTGAAATCGATATAATATTTTGAAGTAAGCTCAGCTTTCATTGTATTGTTATTACCTTTTAGCGATATATTGTCTTTTCCCATTTTATTTTGCAAAAACTCATTAATATGATCAATTTCATAAGAACCTGTGGGTAAACTGCACTCTTCTAAGTCTGTGAACTTCCCACTAGCATCTTTTCCTTTATAATAATGCATTAAGTTATTTTTACCTTCTGTAACATTGGGAATAGAGTTGTAAGTTGTAAAATCGAACAGTGCTGCCTCCCAAAATCTTCCTTTTTGCAAGCGTAACGCTGGAAAAAGGACACTTCGTAAAGTGGACGATTTTCCTGTTAATGATACCGTATAGGAAGACATCTCAATAGTGACTGATACTTTTAGCTAGGAATTCCAAACATAAATGGCCGCATATTGAAGTATTATCAGGTTGTTCTCTTTTATAGTTGTAATATATGTTTTTAGCAGATTTAAAGTAACGTTCAAGTTCTTTAGGTGGTGGCAAATTTCCAAAACTATCAAAATAATATACATTGCTATTTAGTTTCTTATAACACACCCAATGGGTGCCGGGCCCTTCAGTATTATCCAAATTTACAATTCCAGTCTCATTTTGCCACATTTTTTTTGGTAAACTGTCTTTCATGAATACACCGCGGAAAAATGGTATTTTTAAACAGGAAATATATCTGAATAATTCGACATTAGTCAACGCTTTATGTGGTATAACTAATTGATTTCTTTTATTTAATATGCACGATACGGTCTTAGGTATAGACCTGCCCCGTTTTTTACCATTGACCATATTGTTGGTTTTTTATTATTTTTCTTCGTAGAACGTCTTTTTAGTCTAATATTACCACCATGTTTCTTCATGGTTGATCCTTTTTTATTCCTACTCCTCCTTTTTCCACCTCCTACCGCTGTTTTAGCCTTCATACCTGCTGTTACCGCTAAAGCTGCTGCTTTTTCCGCAATACTAGCGTCACTAGACTTTACTCGTTGCCAAGCTATATTAGCTAGCTTTTTATCAGCGATTGACCTATTTTTTGAATCGGTAAACGTTGAATATGCGATATCGTGTTCTTTACAAGCCTGATCTAACTTATTTATGCCTGGATCACCTCTTTCCAGTCGTTTTTTCAATTTAGTTCCTGGTCCGCAATACTGATAACCTCCCGGTATGTGAAATTCGTATGGTAAAGCGTCTATTGCTCTATTTACGATGGATCCTACTGGAATACGATTTAAAGCTTTACTTAACAGAGAAACCGCTGTGGATGTGATACCGCCTCCTTTCCGTAGAGTGTCTCGATATGGACTGGTGTAATGAAATTCCATGATTGTCTTTTATATTCGAAAAGCGTAACCTATGTGTTACCTCTATGACAGGTTGCACATAAATGAAGTCATTTATTGATGTATTTAATTAAATATCAATATCACCCCAATCTGATGATCTAAACTTTTGCGTATTAGGGTCAATAAAGTATTTATTAAAAATTTCTCGTTTAATCCAACCACCTCTCGCGGATTCAGCATAAGTATTATGGCCCGATTTTCCTTGAAGAATATCTGGTGTAAAATGATTGTGTAAATCAAATAACGCATTACCTAAAACTTTTACAAGAAAATTAACAGTGACGGCATTATCCACATGTTCAGGGTCTTTAAGGTCTGTTATACGTTTATTATTACAAGTATACACTTTACTATCCTTTAATGATGTTGTAATGGTCTGTCCTACAGTTGCAGCATCATTTGCTTCCCTTCCTTGTTTCAAGTGTTTTATCACTCTATTATTACATGTAAAATATACAAAGTGAAAATTTGGATCTAAATGTACGGTTTGTGATAAAGCAGCTGCATCATGATCCTCATGACCCCATGACACATTTGATAACTTTTTATCCTTGCAATCCCAAGCATTATTTTTGTATGTTAATAAATTAAATTTTTCATTACCTTGAACAAATTCATCCCCTTGCTTCGATACTACTTGATCTTGTTTTACAAAAGAGGTTGTTTCTTGTTTTAAGGTTTCCATCATTTGACCTACTGTTGCACCATCTGATGGTGCTGATCCATCTTTTACATTAGCCAAACAATTATCAAGACAATCGATAACTCCCACATCACGTATGACACAATGATCTTTTATATATTTGAGATTTACAGCATCATTTTCATTTTTTGGATAACCTATATCGTTAATAACAAATTTATAAAAAGAAAATCCATCTTTTGTCTTTTCAGGTATTATAGAATGTAAATAGCGTTTATTTACGCTGTCTTTTTCCTCTTTAGGGTCATCTACGTTGGATATACGTTTATTGTTAGCACTATACGTTTTTCCATTGAATTTTAACGTATTTTTCAATTCAGATGACAAATAACCTCTGTTTATTGCATCACCGTTTTGATTTGGTTTACCAACGTTGCTAATTCTATGATTTTCTGCATCATAAGTGTTATTCTGTAGTCTTAATGTTGGCGATATCTTTTCCTTTAATATTTTTAAATTTATTGCATCGTTTTCATCCGTAGGATCTTTTATGTTTTGTAACCTTTTATTACTCATATCATAATCCCCATCAGGTGTTTGTGGTAAACCAGCACTTCTTTTTAAGCTATTCGCATAATATAACCCATCCGAGGAGTAACGTCCGAACTTGTCAACACTCATGGTGCAACTGAATAGTATTCTAGGGAGTAACGCATTTTTATAAGATTACCCCACGGTTTCGGAGTTCATCCGCTAAAGCCACCCATTCGTTCTCCAATCCAGTATGACCCGCTTCTTTAGCTTCATGTATTAGTTTCATTCTATCCACCAATTTATTGATATTATTGTAATAAATCACATTTGTGTTATATAGTTTCTTCATTAAACCTGTACCTGTAACAGATTTGTTTCTTTTTCTCGGTTCTGCAGCACTTATATCCAAAGTGGATGACACAAACCTTCGTTTTACAGATTTTCTCGGCATTATCGGCATTGGTTGTCTTCTCGTTGTTGGTATTAACTTGGATACAAATACTCTATATTTTAAAGACCTAGATCTAAAAACTGGTTGGTCAGCTAAATATTTTCTCCTGTATGCATTGGTGTGTTCCAAAATCTGTTTATATGCTTCCATGTCTTCTTCTTTAACTAACAATTCTAAAGGCTTTTTTCAAATAATAATTCAAATAATCCTCTTGTGCCCTTATATTTTTGATTACCAACAATAATATTATCATGTTCATCAATGTTTACCGGGCTATTACCAACCATTAAACCTTCTTCTGTTAATCTTACTCCATAACTATGGTAGTTTTTATTAGGATTTATTCCAGCTAACATTTTTATCATGTATTTCCTTCCTAAAGGTCCTTTGTTATGAATGTTTTCACCCAACAAGCTTATGTTTGACGGACCTTCCCTTGCTTCTTCTTCTTTTTCCTCTTCACTAGCGGTTGATACATCTTCATGTCCTCTTTTAGCTTTTACTTCATATAATTCTCTTATACCACTATAGTCTGGTGATTCTAGCTCTCTTTCGGGTTCTCCACCGGTAAAACCACTATATGTAGAGGATTCCGGGTCTTCATCACTAAAATCTTCTGATTTTACATTTTCTCTTTCAAACTTTGTAATAGGTGCAATTGCATCTCCTTCCAAAACAGGTTTAGCAAATTTTTTGTTTAATTGTTTCAAGGGTTCAGTAATAGGTTTAAAAGTAGATTCAAGAAATTTCTCCCTTTCGCTAATACCTAATTTTAATGCTCTGTTTTTGTCCCGAATAGAATCACTAAGTGATTTTATTTCCTTTATTAACTTTTCTTGGTTAACCATGTTTGTAGCAAGACGTGTTGTACAACAATGAATGTTTTACATCATGATCAGTGTATTAGTATAAATTTATCAAATCCTATCCTGTATCGACCATTGTTTAACGGTTGTTCCTTCATAATTGTTAAAAACCCATACTTTTCAGCCCAAGCCTTTCCACACAACTCTTTAAATCGTTCAAATGACATATCCGCACTTACATGGTCATAATATATGTGTTTTAGGTTGGTTTCATCCTGTTAAAATACAATTAACATGTTTGCATTGTCTCTAATGAGCTGTTTCGGTATTTTGCTGTAAGTTTGACCAATATAAATGCTATCTATGTTGTTATGTCGACCCATGGCGAAGTAATTCCTTATTGTATTTTGATTTTCACAAGATACATCGTCAAATATAAATACTGAGAATGGTTTAGCCTCTTGCGGTTGCATGACACTCTCGCTTGCGTTAAATTTAAAATATTTAACTTCAGGCACTTTATTGAGTATTTGTTCCAATAACTGATATTTTGGTTGTTGCAGTGACTTTGAAAATACATATAAATTATTAAAACGTAATCCTTTAGGGTTAGTAATCAAATTGAATACTACATTTGTTTTTCCACAATTGGAAGGACCGGTAACGAGACAACGCACCGTGTTTGGCAACAAAGCACCGTGTTTCCCAGTGTTAAATTGAGAACCATCCACTGTAAGTTCATCTATATTATTAATAATAAAATTGTCTTTTTGCGGTATTATCTCCATCCTTTGTAATGGTTCAACCCAAAATGATTCTCTATCGTTATATTAGATCCTTTTTAGGTATCCAAGAATCTTCCGTCTTATTAAATCCTAACCATCGTACTTTAACCTTATCTTTTTTCCGTTGCAACACCTTTTCAACTAGATATACATCACCTACTGTTGATTTTAACATTTCATGTCCATAAAAACCTCCTTCAAGCAATTGTCCTTTATTATCTTTTAAAATGTAAGTTTCTGGTACTGTAGGTTGCACCTTAAATACGGTAAATACCTCATTTGTCCAGTTCGGAACATATCTTTTACTGAATACACCTTTGTATTTGCTTATTCGCACTTTATTACCAACATTAAACCTCTTAGGCTTTAGTTTTTCAACTTTTGGTTTAGTATTCATTTTTATACGTTTTAATACAAGTTTTTCATTTTTATTAGTCACTTGGCTTGGTTTCATACCGATAGTTCTATGAAACTTGTTATTGTAATCGCTTATAAGTTTTGGTAACATATCAATCCATACGTGTGATCCTCTGTTGGAAAACATCTTATACATGGCACCTTTTAAAGTTCTGTTAAATCTTTCAATTATTGATGCTTTTACCTCTGAATTGGTTGAGTAATGGTTAATGTTGTGTTTTTTTCATTAAATTTGCAAATTCCTAATTAAAATATTCTTTTCCGTCATCAGTTTGTAAATGTTTTATAGTATGTTTGTCTCTTTGTATAGCTGTTTCCATTGCTTTTGTAACACTTTTGCCACTTTTATCTTTTAGTGGTTAAGCATCTGCCATTTTTGAAAAACAATAAATAATAGTCAATATGTATTTAAATCCTCTATTTTGTTTACTGTAAGGAATCATTTCGATTACATCCGCTTGATATAAATCATTTATTCCTTTTATCACTGTATTTCTTCGTGGAAACTTTCTTCTTGCAGGTTTATGAAGTTCGTTGACAATTTCTTGCTTCAAGTCCTTCATATTGCAGGTTTCAATGTTTCATGTATCACATGTATAATCACAATGAATGTTGTCTTAAATATTCACATCATTTATATAGGTCAAGGCCATCCAAACTTGTGTAAAAAAATGGGGAACACGGCGTTTGACTTGCCGTGTTCCCCATTTTTTTACGGAAGAAGAAAGGAATAAGGTCGAAGTTGTAGAAGGACGAAGAATAGGTTACTAGTCGATAGGGTTTAGAGAGTAGTGGCCAAAAGGAAGAGTGTGAATTTTATCCGGCATAATATGCCTTTTATCATCTCGAGCTGATAGTGCCCTTTTAACTTCAGTGACACTGTAGACTTCATGTTTAAAGCTTCTGATAGTGTTGAACGTTGCAGACATTGTAGAATCTTCAAACAAGCAGGTCTTGTAATGGTCAAATGTCACATGTTTCTTCAAGTACGATGTTTTGACTCCTTTTGCTTTCTTGACTGTCGGTGTTTTGTTCTCGTTGTACATTTTAAATGAATACAATTTTGCCATCAGTGCCACTATTTCTTCTAAAGGCATTCCATTTGCTTCATCTTTAAATTTTCCGATTACTTTTTTATTCTTTTCATTGTAATTTGGATGGGTCTTCGGGTAGTCAGAGAAGTCAAAATCGTCTTTGTATGGGAAACTCCTTAGGTCTTCATACATGTCCAAAGTCTTTATCCAGTAGATAAACGCGTCGGTATCCATGTATGCAACTCCAATGTTGTCTCTTCCGTAGTGTTTAACCATTTTGTTGTAATGGAAATCATACATCAGAGTTTTACTTATATCCAAAATCGACATTCCAATGTATAACGGACGATCCATCACTATTGTTGTTTTCTTCATACTGACGGCAACTAGATCTTCGTTTATAATCATGGATGTTCCAAAATTTGGTTTTTGCACTAATTTTTCCAATTTCTTAGGATCACTTACTAATTTTACAATCTTGTGTTTCCTTTTGTTTTCTAAGGTCTTCCCGAAGATGGCGTTGTTCATCAATTTGTAAAAGTCCTTTTCAAATGCTGATGTTGCCGCTGCTCTTCTTGTAGTGTTGGAATCAATATATGGTTTCAACCAACAAGACTGGGTGAATTCAATTGCTCTATGAATTCTCACTACACGTAGACCCAATTCAAGAGCTCGTTGAACTACCCAGTAGTGAGCCACATACCGATCTTTATTCTCCAACGTCATCATCAATTTCGGCCATCTTCCTGTCGGTGAAACTTCAGTCTTGGCTAGGAGAGGCAAGTCGTAGTGATGGTCATGAAGGTGCTCCGGATATTCGAAATCACAGTCCAAAATATAGCCTTTTGGACCATTCTTTGGAATCTGTGAGATGTCACCGATGGTGGCCGGGTCGATCCATTTGAATCCAGCGTAGGGAAGCGGATTTGACATTGCCCAACCATAGAGGTTGTTTGCGTCAAAGTAGCCTAGGTAGACCGATGGTTGTTTCTCGTCGAAGCCTGGGATGTACTTGTTGTTAGCTTTGACATGACGTGTTACAGCTTGTGTCAAACCGCCCCGTACACCAGATTCTATCATGAGCACCATATCAATATCTGTTAGAAGTTCCAATCGACAGTTAGTTGACTTTAGCATAGCTTGCCATGCTAATCCTGGAGATGTGTACGAGTGTAGAGGGTCCAGTCCATAGGCGGAGAAGCAGGTGTTTCGAAATTCTTCCATCACATCGCACAGCAGAGTTACGTCCAATTTTATGTAAAAGTCGGAATATTCCCCTAAGGTTTGAATGTTTAGTTGGTTCCAAACATTACAAGCATGATTGTAGTCTTCAACGGTGATTGCGCTTTCATTTAACTTGCTATTGAAGCCTTCAATCGGTGGCAGACTGGTGTCTTCAAATTTTTCTGCAGAAGTTATGTAATCATAGGGGAACACTCCTTTACGCATTACTAAGTCCAATTTATCTTCAGGTACAATTTTGCTGGTTTCTTTTAGATCTTCTCTTCTTAGGTTCTCAGACAATTTGCTCAAACTAGATGACATAAATCTATAAGAGTCTACGAAGCGAAGTTTAATTTTACCTACTGTTTTTGAGAAACTGATGTACTTCTCCAATGTTTCAGCTAATACTTCGATTTCCCATCATCTCGTCCTAACTCTGATATAATGAAGTGGGAGTCATAGCCGCTAAGATTGTGTAACACGACAGGGATAAAGTTTGGCAGTTTTTAATTTATATTGCATGAATTACAAGCAGCTCCTCTGTATAACCCTGTCAGGTGATCGTGATCTCTTACTTTTGGATTTTCTTCACTGAAGCTCTTTTTGCATAAATAACATCTTGATGCTGAATTGTATTCTTCTTGTTGATTTTGGTTCAAAGGTTCCATAGGTAAAACATTACCGAATAAGCGTTGCACCTTTTCAGCAATGTCCATACAACTGGTCTAAAAAATACTTAGCGGCTTCTTCCCCACGTAGAGTATAGGAGTGGATGTTAAACCATACCTCTTGCAACTGTTCTTCAGGTAAAGTCGATTTCACCAATAAGCAAAAACTGTTAGGTTGATGCAGTTGATATTTGGTTCTTCTAGTCACCTCACCATCCGGAAGCTCCTGTGGTACTAACGTGGATTCGAATCTGCGTAGACGGCTACTGGAATCCGATATTGGTGAACTGTTTTGTTGAATTGGATGAACGCTCGAGATGGCGGCGGCAGACTAATCTTCACTTCATAGTTGTCATTACAAAGTCTTTGGTGTTCTTTAACCACTCCTTTCCTCCACGTCTCAAATCTTTATTTGTAAAACAAAAGCATCTCTTACACACTGTCACTCTAATTTTTATTTTTCGTTAATTGTCGTACAACCAATGCTTCAAAATCTTTTATCCACACATAATGTGAAATTTCGCCTTTAGTTATCAATAATAAATCAGTATGGTTTCTTTGCTCCACTTTTCCAACTCGTAGAGGATACACATTGTTCGAATCATCTAAGCCGAACACGTTAACAGAAACACCTGGATTTTGTTTCTCAAATTTTGCAATTTGATTAAGACTCACAGGATACGACATTCCTCGGAAGTTGTAGCGGTGTTCGTTTTCATAATATTCCCTACCAACTCTACAAGGATTATGTTTTACATACTTAGTTAGCATCGCATACTAAAACATTCATTATCCCCGTTTGTAACATTTCTGCAAGAGTTGGTGTCTTTAATTTTCTTTGGTAGAGGGATAAAGCTGCTACCCCTCATACCATATCCATGCTTGTGAACCCTCACATCCATACCTTCAATCGATGATAGAGTCCAGCCAGATCCTCTTCCTTCGTTTTCTTGGAGTTTCATTAGACAGTTCATTCAAACATTCTTCTAAGATTTCGTTGATATCAGATGTGGTTGTAAGGGTTCGGTTTTTAGCAATGAATGCTCTCGGTGAGTTTTCACCATCGGTATTAGTAAACATAGCCTCCAACACCAATCCAAATTTAATAAAGTTCAATCTTGCCAATTCTTCCATCAATGTTTTTACAAGTAGATTTTAGCTTGGGTTATAAAGTTTTCCAATTCCAATTGCACATTATTAATTTTGAAATGAGTTACAACTGGTCCTGGCAAGGCTGTGGTGCGCAGTTGTCTTATATCTTCCACTTCTTCTGTATCCTCTTCTTCCATATCCTCTTCTTGGGTACGCAGTTGTTTTACATCTTCCACTTTTTTTTTCTTCCATTCCTTTTCAATAAATCCTCCAGCTGTAGATGGTCCAGCTCCGGCAAATTGAATAACACTTGGTCTTCTTCTTTGCATTAACTGTAAATAGCTAGCCCAGTCCTCCTTCTGCTTCTGGGGTTTTTCCAAAAACCGATCAATCGCATCCAAGTCTTCTTCACTTACTACAATCTCTTCTTTTCTGTCCTCTTCACGATGCAATTCTCGGTGTAACTGTAGATAGCTATCACAGTCGTCCATCTGCTTCTGGTAGTTTTCCAATAACCGATCAAACGCATCCAAGTCTTCTTCACTTACAACAATCACTTCTTTTCTGTTCTCTTCATGATGCAATCCTCGGTGTAAAACAAAGATATCTTCATCTTGAAAAACTCACCACAAATATCGCAAAGAGCCATTTTTTTTACAGTTTGGCTTTGAGTGTGCACTCGGTGAATGTCCCAAGCAATAATGAGCCAGCGTGCTCAACCGGGTCCCTTTATACCCGAGGTTGAAGGGTGGGGGAAGGTGACGTCATATACATCCGGTTTATCAATCATTTAGTAAATTTGGCTTTTAACACCCATTTTCAATATATTCTTCAACAGGCTTGATAACCAATAATGTTTGGTCTAAATCCACTACTTTGTACAAATTTTTTGAAAGATGTCTGTTTGAGGCAAGTTTATGTGGAACAAGGTCACTTGGAATTATTATTTTTAGCGGGGAGAGAGCACTGCAATAGAGCCATGTATAGAAGTGGTGTATCCATCCAATTGGTTTGCCCTTTTTTATACCCCCCACAAACTATGCATTTATGTGGGGTCAAGGTCGCGTAAAGATACCCTTTGAGCGGGGGATAAACCACTAAGCAGCATGCTAGTCCATTGCCGCAAGTGATCTATCCCCCGTCTGTTCTACAAAAACCTCAATTAAGTCCAAGTTCAAGTCCTAGTTTAACACTTGTTGGGAAGAATTACATTAGTTTGATACTTATTTCTACCGTTACACTTGCTCCATTCTCAAAAAGATATAAATAATATAATCCTGGTACTGTTCTTTTTCACGTCCTGCATGTTCCTTATAAAGTCGAAGGCCAATCTTTTTGATATTCATTATGAAACACTTCTCTTACACAAACAAGAATTTGTTCTTCGAGAAATTTTACTTTGTTGTTAGTTTGCTTACATCATCCTTGTCTATCAGGGGTAGCTTGTAGGTGAAAGTATTTAGTGGTAGTTTGTGCGTTCTATCAAGTAAACAACAAAATTTTTTATACAATTTCTGCTCATTGTCTGTAATACTATTAATACCAAACAGATTATAGTACGAAGGATCATAAGGTATACGACGATACATTTTCAGAACCGGTCAGCATAAGCGCTGGAGCTAAAATGAGAAATGCGTGCAACCCGGCCGCCTTATATCCCCACCGGGTGACCACGCCAAGGTACCGGGGGGGGGGGGCACTTCTCGTCCGGAACAAAAAACTTTTTGGTCAAGGGCAAAAATTTTTCCCAAAAACAAAGTTCGGGGGGGAGGGGGTGGGGGAGAGGGTGGGGGAGGGGGTGGGGGAGGGGGTGGGGGAGGGGGTGGGGGAGGGGGTGGGGGAGGGGGTGGGGGAGGGGTGTGGGGGAGGGGGGTGGGGGAGGGGGGTTATTTCTATATTTAGGTCAAGGTCACGAAAAAACTTTAATAAAAAAATTAAGCCCCACCTGGGGCACTTGGGTTGTCATCGCTGTAGCCTCGAAGAGACCCAACTATGACAACAAGGCAACATCCAATGTCGTGTACCCTTCGCCACGCGAGACTTGTAAACATTTACTGCATTGTCTTTTCAATAGCTAACAAAGATTCATTTACATAATTTTGAGTTTCCAAGAGGAAACACACTGAGGACACCCTAGTGGCTTACGTCCTCGGTCCCGAGTGCAGAGGCCGCCGCAACCTTTTGCATGCAGCGTACAAACGGACATACTCCCACAACCCCAGCCGCAACCTGTTGCATGCCTGAGAGGAGCCTAACAATACTTCAAAGTGACTTTACACGGGGGCCTACTCCCGTAACCCTATCTTTAATATTTGTAATTTAGCAAGCAGTAAATTTTTACAAGTCCTTTGTGGGTCAAGGCCACACGGACATTAAAAAATTTCGGCCCCCGTACATCCATGGCGAACCACGAATGTTCGGGGGCCTTGGGGACTAAAAAGCACAAATAGCTAACAAAGATTCATTTACATAATTTTGAGTTTCCAGAAGGGAAACTAACTGAGGACACCCTAGTGGCTTACGTCCTCGGTCCGAGTGCAGAGGCCGCCACAACCTTTTGCTTGCCAGCGTACAAACGGACATGCTCCCATAACCCCAGCCGCAACCTGTTGCATGCCTGAGAGGAGCCTAACAATTATAAAAAGTGGCTTTACACGGGGGCCTACTCCCGTTCCCTGTCTTTACAATTTACTTTGAGCATTGAAAAAGCTCAAGGGGGAATGCTAAAACAAGCGTATACACTTTAGATAAATAACACACTTACAACACATAATTGAGCTCAACATAGTCAATGCTGGAACAAGCACATACACATTAAACACATATGACAAACAAGACATACAGGAGACATAGGGTACAAGTGAAACACTCTCATATAAAACAATTCCCAATACCCAAACGCAAGCGCAATATCTTACAACTAATACAAGTCTTAAAGTTAGAGTAGACTTCGCTAAACAGTGAAGGCGCCTTTCAGTGTTTAGTGAGGCCTATGGCGGTCCGTCCCGATCGTTCACGCTCAACGCGCGGGAGCGGAATGCGAGCCGGCTGTGGCCGGGCCGCCTTATATCCCCACCGGGGCTGCCACGCCCAGGATATCAGGGGTGGGGGAGGGGGTGGGGGTGGGGGAGGGGTGGGGGAGGGGGGAGGGTTCGCACTTTTTGTCGGGGGGGGGGTTCAAGTGGGTCAAGGTCACCCACAACACTTCTACTCTAAGTGTTGGCTATACCCCCACCACAACTGGGTCCCTAGGCTGCACAACACCGCTTCGCCAGTATGTCTCCAGCTCCCATGCGGTGCGTCTCGGTGTTCTCTAGCTCTCTATATGTAAGTAATTTTACAAGTTTTACATGTAGGTCACTACACTTTAACTCTGATACTATATCGACTTGTAGTATTTCAGTGTTTTGACTCAAGGTCATCACACTTTAACTCTAGCACGTCGGTTATCGTACCAGAGGTGCTCAATAACCTAACTTGTAATGTTTAGGGTGGCGTTTGCACGCCACGTGGTATCACCATGAGTGTCCAGTCCAAATTTTAAGTTAAATTAATTTTACTGTAATCTTTTCCATTTCCAATTCGTTTTGCCAAAGAATAAGGTGTCGCTTTATAAAGTGGTATTTCTCTAAAGTTATAGAGGATTACAGGGATACAATTAGTTTATTTAGGAGACTCTTCATCTTGGAGTTTAACGCAATTTCCACTTTGACTTTGCTTCCTCGGCTCTCACAGCCTAAGCTGTACAGGAATGTTTCTTCTAGTGCCAACTCGGGCCAAGAGAACAGTGTGTTGACTGTAGGACAGCTCATGGTGAAGTGATGCGATACTCCAGCGTATAACCTCACCTTCCCCCACCACTGTGACCTTTCCCCACTCCTGCTGTTTCCCCCTCCTCTTTTCCCTTGACTCATGCGCTACAAGCAGTCTCTCAGTATTGTGCGGACTTTTGTGAGGGGAAGCCATGTCGCAGGACACTTTAGGTAAGAAACTTAGCCGTGTTAAGACTTTATTAGTTGCTCACTGTCCACCGCTCAAAGTCAAAAGGGTTTCGACTTTAGCTAAGTCCCGCAAACTGTTGCGCGGACACCCTAAGTTTTATACCAAACAGACTAATGTAAGTTTTACTGATGAAGATTTGTTTAGAATATTGGATGAAATGACTTTTCCTTGCAAAATTCAGTTAGTTACTCCCATTCCTGACAGTTTAGAGTCTTAGTCTCTCAAGCCAATATACCTAGAGTGCGCGGGGCCGGACAGTCAGTCGCTCGGTGTCTGTCGTAGGGTGCACATCGCGGTTGCAGTAATGGTTAAAGTAAGGCTGCTGGCTCACTTCAAGGTCACCCGAGCGGTGTCACATGACGGTTTAGGCAGAGTCACGTTGCAAACTTGCAGTTTCCTCGGCACTTTTGCTGTTTCTTGTCTAATTTCGCTCCAAGTCGTCAAGGTCATGGGAACCGGACTGAAACTCGGAGCGTAGTACGAGAAACAGCAAAAGTGCCGAAAGATTTTAGGTTTCAGCGTGACCTTGACCTTTGTGACATCGATGACGTCATCTCGGTGACGTAAGGGGCGATGACGTCATCGCCGCGTCATTTCTACAACGTCATGGGGTGTGACGTCCACAGAATGACGTAATTGGTGATGACGTCATCGATTGCGTCATCGATGACGTCATCGATGACGTCATCGGTGGGGTCATTGACCTCGATGACGTCATCGCTCGGGTGACCTTGAAGTGAGCCAGCAGCCTTACTGTTCCACTACTCCCGTGGTAGTAAACAATTAGAACTGCATTCATATACACCTATCCTACTTAAGTTTTTTTTGTACTGAACTAGCGGACAGCCTTTCAAAAATGAGAGACAATTTTCAATATACTTTATTTATTCAGTTTGTATTGGCCACAGAGATGCCAAAAATCCTGAAAGATTATTTAAGTCTGAAAATTAATTTGTTACCATATCTAAACAATGTGAAACTGAATTAGGGAAAACAGTAAACGGTTTAATTTAATGAAAAGTATAAGCCTGCATTACTATTTAAAATTTTAAGCCAACATTTATATATGTCTAAAAAAACGTCTAATTTGTGTTTTTCATAAGGCATTCCCAGGGATGCCATATTTTCCTATGGCCAAGGTGCCATGAGATGTTACCACCAATATTGATAATCAAATGGCCATGATTCGTTGAGTAGTTTTCTCTCTATACATTTAAATTTATTATTTTACTATATAGGGTTTATAATTTATTAAGGTGCTTTACTATTAAATTTAATATATGTGCTGTATACTTTTAAAACTAAGTTTTTATTGTATACTGAACATAATGTTCCTTTACAGTGTAATGCCTCACATGGAAGAAACAAACAAAAGAGATAAAGTTAAATTCTTTAGGCTACTTCTAATCAATCCCGCACTAGCCTTTGACTATTCAATTGTTTCAGCAAATCCGACCGTTAAAGTCTCCAACATAACATTCGCGTTGCCATTTGTGGAGTGAGTATAATTCATGTACTATTCATCGATTTATTTGTTTAACACATTTTATACTCAATAGGTATACATTTTATATATTATTAACACAATAGGCCTATTCTAAATTTTTACTGACGGCAAGAAATTCATTACTGCTTTTTAAACTTGCATATTATTGTTCTTGACCCTTTTGTACTAAATGTTAATGTTAAGAAATTTCAGTGACACCTCACAAAGGAAACCTAGTGTCTTTAACCAACCAATTACTTCAACTGTGAATCTAGTTTTAATATTTTTGTGTGTTCCTTATTATTACGTAACAATTTAATGAGGTCTCTGAAATAGAATGTAACGTATTCCATTTCCATTCACGTTCCTGATACTTATTTGCTCTTTATACAAAATAGGCTGATTTATTCATGTAAACTTGTGGTTATAGACGGTCAAGGCCTTTTTTCACATACAAATCATGTATTTCTGACTCTTATATATATTATTTTATGAAGCTACGAGTAAAATTTTACTGCTTGGGTAGCAATTTGAAATAGCTTATAATCTGTGTACAACCATGTCTTGTCTACATTATTTACAAAAAGAACATTAAATCAGCGATGGTGGTTTATATGTAAGCAATAGATCATATTGGACGGTAAATAAATCATATAGACTTCAAGTACCGTAACTGTGTTAATTAAGTATACATTAGGCCTACAGGTCCAGAGGTCTTTGACCGTACACTTGTACTGCCCGCCGCTCCTCCCACAACACCGGAGTACATTTATAGCCCAGGAGATGGCCGAGCCCGACACAGCACCATACAACACACGGACAACGGGACACCGGGCCCGAGCCCATCAATGGTGGTTTATAGCGGTGGGTTAACGGCGCGACGCGGTGCACTATGCCGTCAATGTGACGACATAGCCGTTACGAGATAAAACACCGACATCGGCCAATATGATCAAACTTACAATCAAATATAAACTTCAAAATCAACTTTTAAATCAAAATAAGTCATCAAAGAACCTCTTACACATGACAAGAAGAATTTAAAAGCCAGGAGGAGAGCAATGATATTTGAATTTTGGCTAAAAACAACTTAACTTTTATTGTAAGTTAAAAATACATATGAATAAGTTAATACCATTTAACAAATAAAGGTTTAAAGACATGTTGTAGATTTTAACAACTCTACATGACGTGATCCACCAGCCGTATAATAAGGTAATATTGAGATATATTTTTTGTATAAAAATGGTTTAATCTAAAAAAAAAACGATTTTTTATCTTTGAAAACTTTTGAGACTACATATTACATCTATATCCAAATATCTTTACAGTAAAGACTGCAAAACATTATGACTAAGTTTTTAGCGAATTTTCCATAGGGAATAAGCTAGGTCTCAAGGTAAGACCTAAGCAATGGACCATGTTACTTTTTCATTTTAGGTGCCCAGAGACAAAAAATAATAGTCATTGAAATTTATATATATATATATATATATATATATATATATATATATATATATATATATATATATATCGGTATGCCATTTAACACTATAATAAGCAAACCCTTAAGAAAAACTTTTGAAAATAGCAGGTATCAAATAGGTTTTAAAACAAATAATAATGTGTTTGATGTGATCAACAATAAACTATCAAAGAACAAGAATGACAATGACAATCTAAAATATGATCAATCAGGCATATACAGGTTGAGATGTTCAGATTGTGTAAAAACATACATAGGCCAAACCGGGCGAACGTTTAGATCTCGCTTCAATGAACACATCCAAGCTTTGAGAAGCAATAACCAAACATCTCAGAGATCTAACTTCGCTGAACACCTCTTAAAAACAGACCACACATGCAAGAGCATTGAAGAAAATATGGCCATTTTGATTATATTGAAGAAAGGCGAAGAAATGGACTCAAGAGAACAGTTCCACATTTATACGAGCCAAAGAGAAAATTTACTGAACTCTCGATTGACAACTTACAATTCTAGTTTTTTTAAATAATAGAAATCCATAAAAAATAAACAAAAAACCAACTTGTGATAATTTTTAAGGAACAGATGTTATTTTTTGTAATGTTTATTTATTTGTATATACATATACTTAAATTCTTAAATTTGTTAGGTTTATTGTAATTTTTAGTTTTATTTAAATTGTATAGCTTGAAAATGGCCTTAGAGCCGAAAAATTTTGCTTGATTGGAATAA
This sequence comes from Neoaliturus tenellus, assembly GCA_030545055.2. NCBI lineage: Eukaryota > Metazoa > Arthropoda > Insecta > Hemiptera > Cicadellidae > Neoaliturus > Neoaliturus tenellus. The sequence continues at coordinate 167,927,822 of CM061533.1, read as the reverse complement.
ATGTTTCAAAAAAAGGGTTCTCAGTTTTATTTTAACTTAATAATTATAATTATATATATATATATATATATATATATATATATATATATATATATATATATATATATATATATATAATACATGCTTCAATACAGGCTATAAACCCCAATTACATGGAAGCAGTCCATTTTAAACATCTTGTGAGGCATAGTCCTTCTTAACACATACACTTACATATTGACATTGTATGTGTCCCTAGACATGATAACTCTCGTAAAAAGGTCCGATCGACACCAAATTCTTTAGAGATGTGTAATTCCTACGTTTATTCGGATGAGTTCATAAACCAGACATATCAACCTACCGGAAGGGGTTAGTTTTGGGGGGTTTTGTACCCCAAAAATGGGTTTTTTTGCATTTTTCATATGTAATTTTAAAAAGTTTTAAATCTGTATTTTGACTATTGGATTTAGCTTAAAAAAATACAATCTAGTATTTTGAAGCTTCGCTCTATCTCCATTGGTTACCAAGATATTAAGAAGTCTAAAGACAGTACATTGTATTTTGGGGCCTCAATGTTCATCTTATGGAGAATAAGGATGTGTTAATATTTCTCTTATTAACCAATATTTTTGGATGAAACTTGGTATTCAGCTTTATTTGGTTGAGATTCATCAATTTATGGTAAAAAAACTTGGTTTTTGTGCTTATCATTGCAGCAAACCTGCATACTCTTTTCCCATGCATAACTTCATGATTTTCATAATTCATGAACTCCATAATTCTTCATAAAGAGAGTAGGCAAACTCCTTTAGCAATGGACAGATATTGATTAAACTTAGTATATGGCTTCATATGGTCGAAATATTTTTTTTATGCTAAAAACCTACTTTTAGTGTTCCCCATGGCAGCACATATGCATACTCTTTCCCTATATTTATCATAAGGAGAATAGACATTTATTTTTCTATTTATGAGCATGTGATGATATTAGGTTTACAGGTTTATGTGGTCAAAATTAATATTACTAATTTGGAATTCGCTGAGCACGCAGGTCTGCTGCGACGGGGGTTATTTTATCATCTCGTTCACCAATACCAATGAATAAGAACTCTTATTTATTCAGATTAACTGGCTGGGTAGCTGAGTGGTTATAGTGCTAGCCTTTGAATCCAAAGGTTGTCGGTTCGATCCTGAGAAAAGTTAGTAGCTTTTTAAAGGATCGATTCCGGGCCCAGTTGCCATTTGTCATTGAGCTATTAATTAATGATGCTTTCTAACAACTGGTCGATGTTAGATAGTAACAAGACTGAGGTTTGGACCGTTCCCCTTCAAAACGTTAAAAAATGCCACTGGCGTTGATAGACACAAAATAAAAATAACGAAACCCTAGCCATCTTGAATCTCATCACCATTCTTTTCTTTTGATGCACGCTAAAAGGAATTTGGCAACTTACATCTCCCCATGCAACTAAAGCGACGATCTCACATACACAAAAAAGATATAGCCGCAAGATTCAAGATTGCACTTTGTCCTATCCGTATTAGCTGAGTTATGTCACCTCTAACCGAACTAATGTTTTGATAAAAAGACAAGTTTATTTCATAGAGCAAAGTCAGAGAAGTGTTCAGGCACTTTAGACAACTTAATTTGCCAATACAAGCATATTTTTGTCGAGAAACCTGTTTTCTGGAATTCCAAGACTGGAAATTCGATCTAAATACTTACAATTTGCATGTGGATTGCATTCCCAACTTTTTTTTAGAAGAGGAAAAGCGGAATTTCTGCCAATTATATAGAAACCCCAGAAAACTCCTGTTGATTCCAGTTTTCTCTTGACATAAAAAGTTCACTAATTAATATTTTACACTAATTAAAGTAACATTTTAATTTTAACAAATTAAAAAGAAAAGAAAGGTATTTAAATGATGCACCAAAAGGTGCCCCTCTGTAACTCTAACTGTACCCAAAGCCGAGGCACCTACCAAAGGTGTCCTCTTGTGGAGCTGCAAACTCTGAAGATGTTGCGATCGCAACTAAACATCTCAGCGCAATTTTAATTTCATGTTGACAATGATCATACTATTTAGTCTCATACATCATTTATCGGTTTTGAGCAGACAATGTGGCCACTTGAGGGTTGGCAGCCGTGGTTCCGGCCACTCGGTATGTTGGCAACTCTCGCCGTTGCCTCAGGTGACCTTGGCTATCAGCTGTGACCTTGCTATCTCCGCTATCAGCTGTCTGACACAGATACCCCACGCCGCCCCCGACTAGGACATCGTTTCGGTTTGCTCCACATTATGTTCCGACAGTTTCCTAGTCTGTATTCCATTCTGTTTTACTTTTTGGAGCATAACAAGGCTAAACTTCCTTTGTCCCTGGTTTGCAAAAACACGGATCAGATTCCCAAAATAACTCAGTGCATAAACTACGGTTTAATCAACCTTTCAACTTTCTACAACGGAGAAGAAAAACAGGTGAGATTAAATCAACATTTCCTAAGTATTATTCTTTTTGTTTCCATTACATTTCAACTCGTATTTCGTTTTCATAATTGACATATCTTAAAGCTAATATGAAATTTTTGTTAGAATCGATGAACAAGAACATTGACAGTAGTGGAGTTTAATTCACTTCAAGGACAGACCCGCATGGTTTTTGCAAATCTCCTCATGTATTTGTCAGTTTTTTCGAGTTTAATTTTAGTTGTCTTACTAAACATCTAAGGAAATGTAATAATAATGATGAATGTAGGATAGGGGTCAAATACTCATCCATAAAATGTGCCTAAATGAGGTGTTGCGCCATTTATTTATTGTTGGCTGATTAATGACCTAGTTTCAAGAATCAGCTGGTTATAGTTTAATTTTAATATCTATCATCTTCTAATTTTGTTAGTTTTTTAAAGTAAATTTTCCTGGCGAAGGGGGTGTATACTCCCCCAAAATATACTCGTATGATGAAAAACGTAAATTGTGTTTTTTATATAAAAAAACTTTAAAACATATACATCTATAAAGTTATGAATTGTAATTAAATATAGTGTCTAAACTTAACTCTGACCATCGATATTCACTATTGCGCTACAACAAAGTTTAGCCGTTTGTCAAAGTGGTCCGTGAGATGCAAAAAATGAGCCGAAAATTGTATAAATGTACTTACTTAAAGACCTCATTAAATTCTTAAACAACCCTTAAGCAACAAAACTATAATTTTTAGGTTGAAATAATAAAACGTCTTCCAACACTACTCGATATATTTACACTTATACTGTAATATTTTACAAGACGGTAAATATATATCAAAGATCTTATAATGGCTATAAGATCTTATAATGCCATTATAAGATCTTTGATATATATTTACCGTCTTGTAAAATATTACAGTATAAGTGTAAATATATCGAGTAGTGTTGGAAGACGTTTTATTATTTCAACCTAAATATCAGTACCAGCACGTATAATGCTAATCAAGAAGTTATTTAAAACTATAATTACATGGGAAACATAAATGTGGGGGTTCTTTGTAACCAGTTGAGCTAACAAATTTAAAACTTCCAATTAAATCTATGATTTTAGTTATTTTAAATAATTTTAGTTAAATATTTAGAACTATAAAATGAGGCAATTTAATATTTGGACAATGTTTTTTACCTACCGTACTCGGGACCTCAAAAGTTTTAGAATAATATAGACCCAACCCTCTTAGCCTACTGTGACTGCCGCGAAGTTGACCCTCACCTAGCCAAATTGGGGTCACCCATGTTGGCAACGGAGTATCAAGAAAATTTAATAATAATGGTAAATGTAGAATAGGGGTCAAATATCCATAGAGAAGTTTTGCACCTATTGTTGTTGGACTAATTGATGACACAGTCTAAACAATCAGCCAATCTTTAACAGTAACAAAGCTACACAAGACATCACACCCATTCTACACTCATTATTCATTCATTTCCGTCTTTAATTGAGTAATGGTACAGTTTTTATCTTACGCATTTTTCTCCTCATTAATTTGAGGCCAACTATATAGAGCCTTTGCCACAAAGAAAAGTGAAACAGATAAATATCACTGTCATATTTCTCACGTGAGATAAAGTCAAATCGAACATTTCAGCCAAAGTGCAAACCGTCTATCAGCACCACTGTGTTACTCGCAAATCACTCGGGAACTAAGTTACTGAGTGGAACATTTCCACATTTGTGCCAAAGCATTCGATCACTACTGGTGAGACTTATGGCAAAGCATGAGTAACAAATGCCTCGAGAACACTCGCTCGTTGCGATGAGGTAGGCCACTCGGGTCTGGCATTGGTCGCCGGTTATAATGTGGATATACGGCCTGCTCACGTTTATGGCTACTTAAAATTCGGATCTAATGAAAATAAATCAGGATTTATTTACTGCCCAACATATTACCAGACATTCTTTGTTGCTCTTCTGTTTTATATTTCTACTTCAATGTTTTTTTGTACATATTTAATTTATGGCGACTTAATTGCGCTGCGTGGTAAATAAATGTAGTATCTGAGCTGTCTATATACTTTTTGAAACTAAATATTTCTGATTTGTCATACTTCTTTTATGATAAGTAACATTATAATATCGCTTTGTGCTGACCCACTTTAGGAATTTTTTAATTTATTTAAAAAGCAGAATACAAAATTAGAGTCATCTAAATTACTGACGTCATTCTGTATGCCTTTAACGCTCATGGACCCGACTTAGTTTCCTTTTTACTTTCTCCCCCTATACCATATTATATGGGGAAGTCAAAATTTAGAATTCATAATACAAAGAAGGATACTCTGTGGTTGTCAGATGAATACGACAAAACAATGCTATACACTTCTTTAAAATGCATTTGTAGCCCTAAAATAAAATATCTACAGTAAATCCGGTTACAACTAAGGCTAATGCCACACCAGGCTGTTTCTGTCGCGCGATAATAATCGCGACGGGAATAGTCGCTGAGGGGTGCCACACTGACGCGACAATAATCGCGGTGTCGCGACGGTTTTTGTAGCGCAAATATTGACGGGGGGTGCCACACTGGCAGTAAAAATTGTCGGCTTTGACAATCGTTTTGCAACGACTATACGAGAGGCACCATGCAAGATGAGTTGTCACTAAAAATTTCAATGGTTAGCACAATAGCATTGTACGTTGTTCGTCACCGCAGAAGACGTAACCGGCAACGAAAATGGTGGGTTCATCCAATTATTATGAGTCGTCCATGTGAAAAAAGTTTGTTTTGTTACATCGTAATCCTTATAATCTTGAGTCTTTGTGTTATATAGGCAGGGATACTTCTCTACCTCTATTATAATGAACTTTGCGTTCAATTTATCCCTTTGGAATAAGCTACTATCTTCAGTCATGACGAAACACTCGACAATCAGGTACGATGAAGCGTGGCTGCTGCGCGAATAACGGGAAAAACAGCGGAGTGTGGCAGGGTTGCCGGCGACAATTCCCGCCGAAGTAATAGATCCAGTCCCATTCCACCGCGACTGTCGCGGGCGGCAACTTCACTAAGCGACAATTCCCGACCGGTGTGGCACCCTCCATTTGATCCCTTGAGTTCTATTTCTGGCGCGACAGAAACCGCCCAACTTCAGCGACAAAAACAGCCTAGTGTGGCATTACCCTACTAGTGTTTTGTTTGTCGTTTTTTATAACAAAACAATAAACTTGAGTAGAAATCCTATCAGATATATCCTAACAAAACGTTTAAAGTTGGTGTAATTAAGTTTTTTTTTTCTTTGAATTTCATAATTAAGTGAAATTAGTTAAATTCAGCAAATAAAATAGGGAACCATGTAAGATGTCAGAAAAAGTGATGTTCTGTCCAGTTCCAAGTCTTTAAACATCTTTGAACTGAATCCGCCGAAGATGCGCTGGGACCTCTCCAAAACCAAAACAATAAAACCGAGGCGCCTCGCCGGTGCCGGTGGCGGTGGAGGCCCACAAAACCATCGTTGCCCAATAAAACCCGAACATATTTCAGAATCACGGTAATCAACCGCCCTTGGAACACGGGATAATGTTACGGATCGTCGTAATGGCGGAGATTAAACCGGCAGATAATGATGTTGTGGGATGATTAACGTGGGGCCGGCGCCACGCCAGGCCGCGCCGCGCGCTGGACCTGGGACCAACACTCGGGACAAGTCTCATCAGCGTTAGCCACCGATTCTAATTGATTCACATTGGTCAGGTAGTCACGTTACTATTTATTTTTTTTTTTACCGCAACTATCAATTAATATGAACATTAATCTCACTGAAAGTTTTTAAATGATAACTAGTGGCTTGTAGGGGCAAAGGCCCCTAAAAATCAAAATGGTGATGTTGTCTCCAAAAGTAAGTTTCAATTTATCACCTTCTTGCAATATTACTGCATTTTCCTCTAGATGTAGTGTGATTTTACATGCACGTTTGGATTTTCTAATAAAATATTTCCTAATCTTGACGAAACTTTTTGATCGGTATCAAATCAGTAATTTACCAATAATTTCCTCTGTATTAAAATACAATAGTCCATTTTGTGGAAAAAGGAAAAAATATTGCACTATTGTAGTTTTAAACTTAAACATTTTCATGATGAGTTTGTAATTCAAATAAATAAAATAGTTCAATACAACATAAGTCCATTAATACTGTACACTCCTTCACCCTGGACCCCTGTGCCCCCATCCTCCAGTGCCCACATGCTCGCAGTTCTTTCCCGTAGCCCCCGTGCCCTCTATGTTCCTCATTCTTCCCAAATGCCCCCCATGCCCAATCAACATCTGTGACACCGACGTCTCTAGTAGGCCCTCCCCCTTGTGCTCCCGTTCCCATGCCCACCCTTCTTTCCCGTGCACTTTATATCCCCATGCCCCCGCACCCACGGTACTAACGTGCCCACATGCTTGCCGTTCTTCCCCGTAGTCCCCATGCCCACTATGTTCCCCAAGTCTCAACCGTGCCCCCATGTCCATCTGCCCCCATCCCTCGTGCCACCGACGCCTCTAGTGTCCATTGTGCCTTCCCACCCCCACGCCACCACGTGCCCTCGGGCACCTTATGTTTCCGTACCCCCTTTCCCGACGTTGCTCCCAGTGGCAACCGTGCCCCCCATGCCCATCTACCCCTTTTACCATCAACGCCCCTAGTGCTCCTTGTGCATCTGCACCACCACTGCCACGTGCCCCAGTGCATTCCCATGCCTCTCTAGAGTGCCCCCTATTCCCCCGCATCCCCGTACCCTAGATGCTTTCGTGCCCTTATGCTCGACGTTCCTCCCTGTGCCCCTATGTTACCCATGCCTCATACCTGCCCCTCATGCCCCCTGTCGTCAATGCCACCGACACCCCTCATGCCCTTTGTGCCCCATACCCCCTAAACCGCTGTCCTTCCCATGGTCCCGTGCCGCCATCTCCGCCATCCCTCCCCGTACCTCCATACCCTCCTGTGCCCCCGCCGTTTCCCCTATTTCCCCCATGTCTCCCTCATGCCCCCATGTCCCTTTATACTATTCGAGCCACCGACGACCTTCGTACTTTGATTATAGTCTATTTTATCTGTTTGTCAATGAAGTATAACACTGATTGATATACTATTAGTAATCGCACATTATCATTTACATGAAAAACTCGACGTCTTTATGGATTAACGGGCGTTTATTGTTTCCCTACGACCTTCGTAAAGAAAAAAATCAGAGATTTGATAAAACCAAATTAAAATATTCCTCATATGGAGGTTATCCAATGTTAGTAGTTTACAAATGATTCAGTCGAAAATAAACAAACACTTAACAAAACGATTTAAATCTTCAACTCTATCTACTAAATAGCAAATATATAAAGCAGTAACGTAATGACTAAACTACATTCACTGAGTGAAGACAAATAACCATTATATCAACCATGCCACGTCCAAGCCAAATTTCAGTAAAATATAAAATTATGAATATACCAATAATTTTACTCCTGTTTCCTTAATGACATAGATGAAATCACGAAGATGAAATCTCCTGTGGATCCATAATCCGTTCATGACTATTAGTGTTACCCTTTTTTATAGTACATTGCCAATTTTAAAAAGTTATAACTATGTGGTTATCTTAACTCAAAATATCTGCTCAATAACCAGCTGAGTTTATGATAAAACACTGGAACATCTGCTTAATCACACGTGTCGATCTATAAATCGTCTTCCCATTAGATTAACATTGGAACTTCAAGGTCCAATGGGGCGAAGCCCAGGTAACTTTGAATAATTCTGGTATTTTTCCTTGCGTCCTTGGCCCTCAAGCTTTAAAATGAGCCATCATACGTTACCCTATCTTTCTTCTAACTCGAGATATTTCGTGGGGACCGATTCGCTTACGGAATTATATATATAGATGTGTGTTGTTTTTATATATATTCTCAGGTGACTACGACTTATAAAATCATTGTTAATTTTAAATCATAGTTGCGCGGGTCGGTTAACTAAACAAGGGTTTTATTGCAACTTCTAAATCACATTCCACGAGGATACAGTTGTTTTGTTGTTCACAAAATCAACAACAAAAATTGGCTATTCATAAGTACCGTATATTAATGTATGTATTAATCCATTTAGTAATAACTAAGCAAGTGAAATAACAACATATATCTTCCCACAATTCCCACAAATCTTAATAAATTGCAAAACTTAATTGGGTAAATTTAGTGTAGCCACATCAGGCCTACATTTTACTCAAAGATTCAAATTTTATGAATTAATTTTCTATGTGATACTGTTATTATTCAAATTTAATCATGTCACTGGAATAATGCAACTTTAAAATTCACAAAGGAAGTGAAATATTTGTTCCAAAATTGAATGACATTATTCAGATACTGCAAGTCATAAAACAACAGACATGAATGAAGTTTTTAGGTGCCTTCAATTTCAATACTGCAGGCATTGCAATGCATTTGTAGTGTGGTTTGCGGCTACAAAATTCAGGGAACACATTCCAATAACCATATTTTTCTTTGTTTAAAGTTCATTGTTGGTGATGGTGAGTTTATACGTTCTTTGTTTAAAGTTCACTGTTGGTGATGGTGAGTTTACGTTGTTTAGTCAATTATTGCGGACATTTTCCATCACTGATTAGTAAAATACAAATTCACGACGTTTCGGGATCTGGAATCTGATCCCGTCTTCCAGGCCCGTGCTGGCTCCCTTCTTAGGGCGGTGGACGGCCATGGCCAGAGGGCGCCAGTGTGTACGTGTACATGCATAGCATCGTCATGATTAACAATAGTTATTGGGTTTTAATTACTGGATTAATTATTTATTTATTGGATTTTTAATTTATTGAAACATGCCAAAATACCGGGTGTCCACAGTCTTGCACTGAATAATAAATAGCCTTGCTGTAAGGACACAATTATAGCCAAACGCATCTAACATTTATTGTTTTCTAGGTAATCTAGTATTTTCTCGTTAATTTGTTAACACCTAAACACAAATGATTGACAACAATGCAGTTTGCACTAAAAACATAAATCGTGATGGAATTTAAGAAAATAATACCGCTGTAAAATAATGTTATTTTGAATTTTGAATTGTATTAATTCAGTTGTATTGTTCAGAACAAGTTTTGGAAGAGTAAGAACAGTAGCCGCCATAATTATGGTAAACTTCAACCACTATCATTTTAAAATTAACCTTATGGCGAAAGCGATTCTCCGAAGATAGTGTCCTCGTAATAAACATGTTAATTTTTTTTTACCACTGTTCATTTGCGCCATTTTACCCCCAATTCCTGCTGTTCCCTTGGTATAACCATTTAACACTTAACTCTCGTTTCCTTGGTAACCAGTTTTAACTATTCTAGTTGGCCACAACAAGCCTAAATACCCCCGTCGCAGCAGACCTGCGTACTTAACGAATTTCCAATGGCAAAATTTACTTAAGTGTACCAAATTTCATGATGATCAGACGATTTTTGCACTAGTTATCGTGTTCACAATGACTAAAAATTGAAAATTCTATTTCCCATATAAGCCCATGTTAAATTTTTTAGTAAATCGTTATTTGTGCAGTTTTAAATGTGTTTCCGACTAGTAATCACTACATATCCAGAAAGTACACATAAAAAGCTACAATTTCATATAAAAAATTATATAATCGCAGAGGTGTCCCCTAAACTGTATAAACGGCAGCTTCCATAAAAACGACAATAATAGATTATTTCCAAAGGAAATTCTCTAAAAATACAAAGTATACGTTTAAAACATATCTGATCATTTGTTGTTTTAAAGCCAACTTGAGTTGATGGTCTTTGAGCAGGTTATTGAGTTTATTTGAGGTTAGTCACCATAGAAACGACGAACATTTATGCGTGTAAAGTGGCAGATACCAGATGGTAAACTGTAAATAACGGACTGTTAACTAAAAAAACAGCGGGAATATGCTTTGTTTGACTGCTTTCACAGTTTTATGTTTAAGCTTTGTGCTTTTATTAGTGTTTTATTTAATTTTGGTGACTGCCTTTTCAGATTTCAGGTTTGGCTAAGGACTTCTCCAGGTTCAGCTGGTGTCTGTTTACTAACTTTTTTATGTTCTAGGTATTTCTTCCACCGGAAGACAGGATCAGATTCCAGATCCCGAAAGGTCGTGAATTTGTAATTTACTCATTAGTGATGGAAAATGTCCGCAATAATTTACTAAACAACATTAATGAGAATGAAAATTGCAAAACTGCATGGAGAATCACACCATATTCCAAGTTCTGTCAGATTGCAAAAAGGTGTTAGCTTAACTTTAGTCTATTTATGGACTATATAAACTTCCTTTAGTGAGCAAAACAAATCGAGGCTACATTTATCATGAGGCTCAAAATGGTTGAAAAAACTATTTTTTATCATGACAAACATTATAGTATAATAATGTTAATAACCCCTTGGCGCCTACGTCAAGGAATCTAGAATAAAATATTCTACATTCCTTGTAATGTAACTCATAAACTTTAAAGTATGAAGATGAATACTGATGGCTGTATGTCCCACTGCACATTTAAAATTGTATAGTTTTTAAGGTTTGTAGTGCTTCCTCTGTCTTATCTTTATTGTTGAAAGTCAATTACAATAACTTTTAGCTCAAGCAGTGGCCTACGAGTTCTTGTGATAGTTAGAAAATTTTTTAATGACATTAGGAGTGGATGTATACACTTAACGAGCAATGCTTGCATAAGGGTTGGATACCAAGTCCAACAACACTAGTCTAGGTTTTCTAGACGATTACCAATAATCTATGAAAACTTTACACTTTATTACGTGAGCCCAGTGGTTTTGGTCGTTTTGGAATATAAATTCCTTTGCTAAAAGTTAAGAATTTTGAAGCACAACAAAAACACTAAAAATAAGACAAATATATGTAGGCCTATTTCGGCCGCAATAGCATGAAAAACATACAATATTGAATATAATTATAGCCAAAATCATTGACTAGACACGTGTTCTAAAGAACAACAAAAAACGCCTCTTACCTCAACTAAGTTATTACCAAGTCTGTTGGCTAGGGGGTTCATATTATCAGTTATGTATAGTGTGGCAGCATTTTTATGTCAAAATTACATTTCAAAAATTACAAAGTTATTTTACTAATAACTTGTATTAATTCACATTACAATATTATCCTGTACTCTAATGAGTAGGGATTGTTTGAATGAATGTATTGTTGTATATTGATCTCCAGTATAAAGTTAGAGAGTTTTTCCAAGTTTTTGAAAGTTTTTAGTAACTTGGTTAAAAAAATGATGTAGTAAATAATCATATGAAATATTTGCGGAAAATAACTGAGGACTTTCAAAGAATCAACCACCTTCTCAGAATATAATTACAGTATATATCACTTGGCCCAGTAGTTGATATAAGTAAACAGACATGATAATGCATTTTGTTGAAATGTAATTTTAAGCACATTGAATGTGGGCAGTAATACCGCTTTAGACGGTAGTTTTAACACGTTGGTCAGATGATAGTTTACCCGACAATAAACTTTAAATGGGAGCTTCTGCATGTAGTGGTGTGGGAGTGTTGAAAATAATCCAACATTGACTATGTTCACTCACGTTAGTGTAGTTATCAGGCTTGTAATAATGATAGTTTATTTATTATTTATAAGGCTATTGACATAGTGGGTATCGTTTTACCAGCTAATGAGGCAGCCCTTGTCTACTACAATACAACAGTTTTTCCTAGTAGAAAAAAACCCACGTGTTATAGTTTCAATGAGTGGTTACCGGTAACAAATTTATAGCAGAGTGCATGAACAGTTCATAAATGCCATCCAAGGGAGCACTGTAAACCACTCTTTATTCATTTCCAATTTCAAACCGTAGTAAATTTATATATTTTTGATTTGACCATTTACATATTAAACAATCCTACTTTATTAAGTTTCAAAAATTCTGTCCATGATTATAATACACGTGGGAAAAATCATGCTGTTATTGAATTTACACGTCTAACCAAAAAAATCAATAGTCATATTATTATTTCACTAAAAATCTATAATTTCTTAGAAAATAAAATTAACTTGTACCCTTTTAAACTATTCAAAAAGAAATTTTATTCGTGGCTTTTGGAAAATCCATTCTATAGCTTAAACGAGTTCTTCAATTCAACAAATGTAGATTTTTAGTTGGTATAATTATGTCATTTTACTACCATAGTGTATCTCGTAGCAATATTGTTTGACTTTGCTTTCGCTGTATTTTTGACATTGTCAATGATGTATTGTACATTCTTAAGACAAATAAAGATCATTTCATTTCATTTTCATTTCATTTCATTTCATTATACCTGTCACTTCCGCTGCCCCTGCGGTCATTAGCATTCATTCCATCATCCCTGTCCTGCACCACTTCATTTCCAGTGCAGGACATCTTATACAATGAATGATTGATTGGATATGAATTAATGTCGTTGGGACAGTAACAGAAGTGATTCAAAGAAAGAAAAATAACAATTACAGTTTACAGATATTAACATTTTACTTCATTTAAAATATACAAAAGAAAAATCAATTCATTCCTAAAAAGGTAAACAGAAAGAACATCAATATGTTTATAAAAATTAAGCATGTGAAAAAATAATAAAATAAATTAACAGCTGATCAAACTAAATACATTGAACTTAATGCAGAGTTGGCACAATACCTATTTGCGAGCAAGCAGAGGAAATGAACTAGCTATTTTCTAAATTAAACTAACCTTTATGTCCTAAGTATTTAAACGATTGTGACTAGCTGTTATTACAGAAAAAGTAGAAATGTTTAACGATCTAAGATTGGCCACCAAGGAAATATCCTTAAAAACTAATTTATAATCTTGCACCGTTGCAAAATTGTGTCATGTTCTGTACCAATATCAACAGCTAAAGAAATGATTAGCAAGTTCTTTAACATGTAAACAGTTAGATTTCATTTAATAAATAAGGTGTGATACATATCTCTCTCAACCAAGGCAATGAAGGCAGGAATATTTTATCGCAGATACATGGTATGTAGCCCGTGGATGAAAAGGTCTATACTCTCAGGTGTGATCTGAGGTTACTAATGACCCTTTTTTAATCAACCTAGCGGTGGATACTCTGGTCTATTTTCGAGAAACCTCTATTTATAACTGTGGATAAAATAGTCTACAGCCTAGATATATTATAGTATATTATCACAATATTTTATTTCTTGGATGAACTAAGTATCAGTTTCTTCCATAAAATGGTCTAATAGGAGCCAGAAGAAAACCTCCACTGTGAGCCCAGGTTGTATGTACATCAAACCAAGGGCCCACTGAGCAGAGTACTATGCCCCAAAACAATGTCAACAAATAAAGGGAGGCAGTTAAATACTTTACCAAGACAAAATTTTAAAATGCTTGTGAAATATTCCAGTTTGAGGTCAGATTTGTGGCACATCACTCTAGAGTTCAAAGATGTTATGATCACAAGGGATGTTATGTTTGTGTATGATCGATTAATAAAGGGTTTTCTAACACTTTCTTGGCAATGGATAGGAGAAGAGTATGAGAAAACCCCGATTACTTTACTGAGTGTGCCAAAAGTCCCTCCATTCATATATTTTTAAGCAGCTGCAGCTGTAGACAACAAGATTATTTCTAGGGTAGCCTTTGTGACTATAGTAGGCGTCATGAAATTGCAATCCTGGATTTACAACAGTGTTGCCAATTTGTGCGGGCTCATCCCAGACTCATCCAGCTGTTGGCATTTGTTACTAACCACTTAGCAAATAGGGAAAAACTTAAACTTAGGGAAAAAAAACGGATAACATTGCTAGGTAACAACAATGGAAATCAGCTGCCAGCTTATCAGGAAGCATACAACCTCATGGTGCACATTATGAGTCAAGGTATTTAGAGGAAAAATCATAACTGCTTCCAAGGTCTGCTGAATAGCTATTTTTTTTGTGTTCCGGATATGAAGAGTCAAAACTAAAACGGAAGTCAGGTTATGTTATAATATTTACCACTACACAGCTGATTGAAAAAGAGAATGAAGCAGTCTTGCCACGAGTACAATATATTTATAGTAACGACACCATATTTTATAGTACAGTACTATTACACTATTTTACAGTACCAGGTTAGCCGAGCCTTGCTCGTTGGTTTTAATTAACTTTTGTTATAGTGTCATGGTAATCAAGCTATTAAATCGACACCCGACTCTTCACAGATAACAGCTGTTAAAAAACTGCTTAAAATTAATGTTTCTTCTTTTTGTTTACTTTTAGTTGTTATTTCGTTACCAAAGTAGCAATCCATAAGACCAATGTTAAAAACTACGATTTTAAACTTAAAATTAGACCAAATGCGATTTTTCCTGGGCTGTTTCTAAACTTATTTTTGGGCCAAAACACTATTTATTTATTTATTTATTTATTTCTCTCAACGGCAATGCCAATACATAAATTTATAATATAATACAATAATTCCATATAATACAATCTATATACAATACAACATGATACAATCCAATACAATAATGTTTAACATGGGTTTAGCAATGATGATGTGCAAAGTGAGTATACAATAGACTTAACCTAGACAATGTGGATTGGGTGGCTTGAGCATTTTAAGATTCTATTTCACAAATAAAGATCATGAGAATATAATATATAATACAATGCAATAATCAATGAACTTAAAAGCTAAATAAAACTAATACAATTGAAAGCTGGTGATATGCATCGTGAGTGTGTAAGTAGTGTATGGTTTTGTGGTACATCGAGTGGGACTAAAGGAAGACGTGAATCAAGGGAGGCGAGGTGGGATTGAGTGCGCTAGGAACTTGGACTTAAGATGACTGATCTTGTCGTGGAAAAAATCCACCTCAACTGCAACTTTATTTCCAAGTCTGTGAAGTCTAGCAACTGGCCCCTGTTTAAGATAATTGGTCCTATAGCTGGTGTGGACGAAGAGATCAGTAGATCTGGTAGACCCGGGAACCCTGAAGTTAAGTCTGGACAGGAGGTCAGGGCAGTCGATTAAGCCGTTGATTAGTTTGTACAAAAAAACCATATCAGCAAGGTCTCGGCGAATTTCAAGTGGACAGAGGTCCAGCTGCCTCATCATCTCCTCAACCTCCACATCGAGATACCTGAACCCAAGCCTCACGCCAATGAGTCTCACCAATCTTCTCTGAAGTCTCTCAATTCTAATTTTGTGATAAGAATACAACGGCTTCCAAACAACAGATGCGTACTCAAGAACTGGTCTGATGATGGACTTGAACATAATAGCTAAGGAGTTGGCAGAAAGACCGCTGTTTGCACCTCGCCATAAGAAACCTAAGAGTTTACTGGCTCTGTTGCAGATGGCTTCGATGTGGTCGTCAGGTGTAAGGTTGTTGTTTAGTATAACTCCAAGATCCTTAGCGACCTGGCATCGTTTTATGGGTGTGCCATTGATAGTGTAGTCAACATGTCTTGAAGTTTCCCCGCGGTTGAAAGAGAGGACTAAACATTTAGATGCGTTTAACTGCATCTTATTCGTTGTGCACCAGTTTTGAATATCCTCAAGTGACCGTTGTAAGGTATTTGTGCCGTCATTGATGCTTACATTGTTAAAAAGCTTGATGTCGTCGGCAAACATCAGAAACTTGCTTTCAATTGCTCCTCTGATATCGTTCATATACAGATTGAAGAGGTAGGGTCCCAGAATCGAACCCTGGGGAACTCCAGAGACTACTTCGAAAGGATTAGAACAACCGCCGGCAAATCTCACTGTCGTTACTCTTCCTGTTAGAAAGCTTCTCATCCAAGAAAGGAGGGGATCCAATATTCCATAGGACTTTAGTTTGGAAACGAGAATAGAATGATTGACTTTGTCAAACGCTTTGCTGCAATCCAGATATATGACGTCTACCTGTTGGTTGTTAGAGAATGCTGACAGTACGAATTCTTCAAAAATCACAAGATTTGTCACGGTGGAGCGTCCAGGAGTAAAACCATGCTGCTCAGGGATGAGAACCGATGAGATTAGGGGCTTCATTTTGTCAAGCACAATTGATTCGAAGATTTTTGCGATGGTAGACTGGATTGTGATTGGTCGGTAGTTGCTAGCAGTCTCACGGGAGCCTTCTTTGAAAATCGGCACAGTGAAGCTGGATTTCAGAGAGGATGGAAAGGATCCTTCCTTTAAGCTCAAATTAAACAGACAAGCCAGAGGTTCGCTGAGAAGATCGCTGCAGTGTCTCAATATGAAAGGTGGTATACCATCGGGACCACAACCCTTGTGGATGTCCAAGGCATCAATCTTGGCTCGTACGTCACCAGCTCTGCAATGAATTTGTGATAGCAAATTGTTACTCTCACTCGGGGGGAACGTGGGCTCGGACATCGATGGCTCGGAATACACACTGGAAAAATGACGAGCTAGGAGATTGCACATATCATCTGGGTGAGAAACCTCGTCTTCGCCAAGCTTCAACTTAGAAGGGGTAACGTCTGATCTTCTTAGGTTGTTCATATGGCTCCAAAATATCTTGGGGTTTGAAGTTATGGTCGTGTCAACATGAGAGATATAAGAATTGTAGCATTCTGTAGCTAAGGCTTTGCAATCCGATCTAGCTCTTGAGAAAGCCAAATAGTCGCTGTCACACCCAGTTCTCTTGTAGATCTTGTGTAGCCTTTTCTTATTTATTATCAAGCTTTTTAGGTCGTTATTGAACCAACGTGGAAAAGAGGAAAGACCAACACGTTTCAGGGGTGTATTGTCTTTGATTATATTACTCAGATCATGGACATACTGATTGAAACACTCGATAGAGCTAGTGATGCCTAGTTGCAAATTTTCATTCAAAATAAGCAATTCATCTCTTAGTTTGTCAATATTACATTTAAGATAGTCAGGCACCAACCTGGGCTTAGCAGGCAAGCGCTGACAAGGATAAGTGGTACATATATCAAGTGCAGGGTGGTGATTATCCTCCTTAACGAGAGGGTCGAGAGAGCGAGTAACTGTACATGGCAAATCACTATATATTAAGTCCAGCTGAACACCATATAAATTGCTTATTTCACTCCGCTGAATAATTCCAAGAGTATTAGCCATGTCATTTATCAAGTCGGCGGAAGTTTTAGGGCTGGCAGCACTGTTTAAGTTGAAGTCTCCTGCCAGAAGAAGACCAGGATCAAAGCCGAATTGAGCACGGATATGTTCTATTGAGTCGCATAGAACTTGATATTTGCAGGAGGGCTGGTTAGGAGGTACATAGGCTACACATAGAATAAGTTGATAATGACCGATTCTAACGATAACAGAAAGTGCTTCAGATTCTTGACTTATAAGACTAATTGAGGATGCTTTATGTTTCTTGTGTGTTGCAATCATGACTCCACCGCCACCAGATTTGGAACTTGTTAACGCAGATCTATCACATCTGAAAATATTGAACTGACTCAGGCCTAACTCTGCGTCAGAGATATTAGGGTTAAGTTTGGTCTCTGTAAACATTATAGCGTCACAATCCTTAAGGCATACATTAACAGCTAGGTCGGAGATTTTTGTTCTCAAACCATTGGCATTTTGATAAATAACTTTGAAAGGGTCATTGCCGTTGAGCGAACTTAGTTTTTTGAATCCTTATCGGTTTTTACAATCATAGGAACCCCACTCATATATTTGATTGTGATATTTTTTTCGCCAGCAGTGAGACGAGTAGCAAGTTCCTGGCGTAATGCTTTTAAATGCTCCAGTTCCTTAGGTGTGCGATCGCTGGTTAGTTTAACATCCTTCAGACAAGGCTCTGAAGTGCTAAGATTAGCAGCTGAGAAGCTACTGAGCATTAGGTTCCTTTCGCGGTCAGAAGAGAAAATGAGTTTGAGGGGTCTTATCTTGTTGGGATGCTTGTTTCCAATTCTGAAGAACTTAACACCAGCAGGATCGACGTGGGAAACAGAGTTTAGCAATGTGGTGACCATTCTTTTGTCATGATCTTTCAGTTCTTGATTTACAACACTCTGCGACTCAGGGATATTAAACGCAATGATATTTTTCTTCCTAAGGTTTCGCTCGTTAAACTCGGCCATGACATCGTTCATGCTCAAATTAGTGCCAGCAGGCTTTTGTTGTTCCAAGGATGTCACTCTTTTATCGATCTCATCAAGTTTAGGTTCGATGGCAATGAGCTTGTCCTGAATTGACTTTATTTCAGACTTTATAAACTGAGTATCGTTTGGAACATCCTTTAGGGTGTTAACCACTGTAGCCAAGTCGTCCACTTTAGAGACAAGGGAACCCAAGATCTCGGTGATGTTTGGGTAGTTTGACTTAGGGGAACAGTCTGCCCTTGTACAGTACCACTTATTGGCAGTGTTTCCAGCAAGTTTCGCATATTCAGCTTTGGGGATTCCTACGCAGGTCCTATGGAACCATCTGTTGCATGGATCATCGCATTGTAGCCCCTCATCTTGGGAGCCGACCTTTTTAATACAGACAGGACACACATCATCGCCCAAGGACTGCATGGTGAGTGGCAGAAGGAAAGGTGTTGTGTGAGAGTATGTGAGATTGAGTGTGACAATGGATGTGACTTAATCAAAGCGCAACTTAAAGCTAGACATTAAATAATAACTACAACATTTGCTGGGGTTAATATAAACATTAATTTAATACAAGTACAGTAAGATCAAGAATTCATAAATATAGCAGCAGCTACAAATGAGGGAGAATAAATTTCAGTTCATATAGTGCTGAAGTAGTTTACTCGATGAATCTAGAAGGCATTGGAAATCGAAGATTGTTCCTCTATGGAGTTGTGACGTCACCAGCTAGTCCAAGATGTGGAACACTGAATGCAGACGACAAGAAGTGATAGGTTGGAATTGTGGAATCGGAATGGAGCTGTTCAGCCTTTTACCAAATTGAATGTGTGGTTAGAATCAAATTTATCCTGGTTAGGTGAAAGGTAAGTTAGTTACACTTTTCCACATACATTGTTGACTCACGGCATCAGAGTGTGAATAACAGTGTCCAAGATTAAACAATATATGGGAATATTGATCGAAACAGCTCAAAAATGCTATCCACGATTGACTAGTTAAATGCACAGGTCAGCCATCTTGAAGAAGAAAAAAAAGACGAGTCTAAATGCAAAGTCTAAGCAAAATATAACCGCTAGATTTTGAGATTGTGGAACACACATCCCTTCAGACATTGCTCGTATTATAGTATAGGATTTGGATTATTAGTCAATAACAAACCATTAGGTAATGACCAAATTAACAATTATCAATCAAGGTAAATTTAAAACCATAAATTCTACCCTAGTTTTCTTTGAAATTCTTTCTTTTAGTAATTGTTGAGACAAAAAATCTCCAACGCAAACCAGAGTGATTGTTGTTTCCTGCAGCGTTGGCAACACTTGCAGGTAAAAAAGAGTAAAATGTAGGTTTTTTAACACTTTTTTTAACCAACAAAAATTCTGTGGCCACATCCACGGATGTCACAGAAACTAACACCATTGACTTCAGAACACATCTCTTAGTCAAAGTTTGTACTGATAATATGGGATCGATCCAACGTTGTGATACAATGTAATATTTTAACTATAGACTTTAAAAATTGAAATTTATATTTATAAAATATTTATCACTGTAATATATTGATTTGTGATCTTTATAGGTTTAATAA
Organism: Neoaliturus tenellus; assembly: GCA_030545055.2. Lineage (NCBI taxonomy): Eukaryota > Metazoa > Arthropoda > Insecta > Hemiptera > Cicadellidae > Neoaliturus > Neoaliturus tenellus. Next base: position 167,907,665 of record CM061533.1, on the reverse strand, counting down.
TTCTACCCTGTCAAGGATAAACACAGTATATATATATAATATTGATGTATTAAGATATTTGTATCTATAAACTCAGAAAATTAAGCTCTCCCTGATTAGCTATGAAAAAATGCTGTACCTATTTTCTACATGGGAAATCTTGTTGGGTAAAACACAGTCTCTACACATTCTTTGGCTCTATGCTTAAGAAGAACACAGTAAACATTGTTTGCTTACTATAAATGCAGTATATAACACCCAGATACTGCACTTTCCCTAAGAAGTGTGCAGATACTGAAACATCTATACTTATTTAATACGCTAAGGGTTTTTTTTGTGTTGAGATCTTCTCCTAAAATTTTCAAGTGATATTCAAGTTTTTTGTTTTGTTTGATAGGACTTGGTCTGTAGTTGTTTCCGCCAAAAATTGATGAAAAACGGACATAAAATAAGGACGCTATACACAAATTAAATTTGAAATTTTCCAACTAGAATAACATTGGGGTTTGGTTGAACATTTTAAACAACTGTTAATGTACAGCTGTGAATGAGTGTAGTTTTTTGTGATTACTGATATCCAAAATATTGGATTGGTCGGATGTCGTTGATTTAGAACTAAATGTTACTATTATTTGTCACCAACAATGAACTTTAAATAAATTTCACTTTTGTATTGAATCAAAATAAATTGCTCAATTTCGAGTGACAAGTAGACTAGTATAATTAAATTAGTTGTGTGCTATACACTCAGAAAAATTGCAGTAACTGCTTTATTTAAATTTCAAAATAAGGAAAAGGGCTGTAGATATTTTTTTAATTTGCATTTAACTGAACCATTACTATTGAACATAAAAATTATGAATTATTCTTTTAGTTAGCAGCATTAGGGGAGAGCGGGGTAGTACCGGACGACGGGGCAATACCGTACACCGTATTTTCAAACAAGCTGAAGGGTGCAATGAGCGCTAGGACATTCTGCTATCTAGCGGAAGAAATGCGAAACAGATAGAGACAGTCGGGGAGCGTCCATCTTGACAAACGCGTGTGCGACGAAAATGTTTATTGTTCAGTCAACTTTCCTTCTAGTTTTAGTGACTTACTTAAGCTTATGTAAGTGGAACATGCTATTACTTACTGTATTAAACTAATGGTTTTGAATAGCTCATATCTTGCTCATATTTTTAAATACCAAACACAAGCCCTAAAGTGTGTGTATTTTAGGTTATGGTTGGAAATGCTACGTCATGTCGTTTTGGGGCAATACCGTACTTCTTGCATGGGGCAATGCCGTGCAGGGTGCAAGGTGTTTATTACAAATAAAAAATGTATTACATGGTATTTTAATTATAGTGTAAACTTATGTTTTCTTTTTTTATTAATTCAATATTAAAAAACAAAAAAATTAAATAAAATTTTCTTTTTTTATTTACATTATTTTAAATTTAGATATTAAAAATGTATTCTATATTGTTTGGATTATAGTGTAAACTTATGTTTTCTTTTTGTTTGTTAATTCAATATTTTAAAAAAATAATAAAATTAAATTTATTTTTTACGCTATTTTTTAACTTGTGTACGGTATTGCCCTGGCACTTGGGGCAATACCGTACAGTGTAAAGGTTTTGTAAAATTGGCTTAAAACTCAAAGTTAGTTAGAAATTCCAAAAATGAAATACAAAATTGGTGGCAAATCAAATTTTCTTCCAAATGAGATGTTTGCCACATTCACTGAAGTTTCCAAATTAAAGATAAAAAATAATATAGCTTAAGTGCACGGTATTACCCTGCTCTCCCCTAAATCATTCCAAAGTTAACATAGTTTTTCTCAAAACTGTCTTTGTTGCATATACTGCGTTCCCGCTTGTCAGGCCAGAATTTTTGTTTGAAATCTATTGACAATTTAAATTTTGACATTTTCCTGGAATCCAGTGTATATTGAAAAATTTTCCAGTTTGTCATGCCAGGTTTCGCTTAACCGTCCATGAACAAGCAAGAACGGTCAAGTTAATCCTCGACTGATGGCTGGTTGGCTCTAATGTGGTTTGACAGGACACGCGTCGACCGCACAGCCTGCTGGGTAGTGACTCACACGGGTGGCTCTGTCAAGGCCTGCCCTCACATACCACACATGATTACAACCATTGTCTATACACACTAATGTGAACAGATTTCTAGCCAATACATTTGTATGATTTTCAGAAATTTGGTTCAAGTTTTCTGTACCGTACCAGAATAAGGACTACAAGTTACAGTTACCGGCCCAGGAGAATGCACTTGAATAATCAAAATCATATGGACCAAGATTTGATATTTTTATATCACAAGTAGACCAGGGCACCGAGCTTATGCTCGGTAAAATTATTACTTTCTTTTCTCACACAAAGCTTGTTCGCTCCGCTCACTCGCTCTTTTCTTTTAAGACAAGCTCGTTCGCTTTGCTCACTCGTCAGGCTGAAAGGTGCTGCACTTTGGTATATTTTTCCTAGACCACAGGTTAAAGATGTAATAATAGTAGTTTTCATCACAAGGACGGAAAGTGGCTTCTTTCTGTGCGCAATCACGTTTTACGAAATAGCGATTAAGCACAGAAAAAAAACTTTCCGTTCGAGTGATGAACAACATTTTTCATCATACTGCAAAAATGTAAAAAGGGATAACTCATTTTAAAGTAAATCAATTAAAATTTCATTATATGTTTACGTTTATTGTTGACTTCAATCTTAAACTTAATATTCCTTATAAACAGCTGATATATAGGTCTACGTTGAATTAGAGAAATGTCAAAATCTTGCATTAAAATTGTAGTATGCAACAACGCAATTAGAAGTTGTTTTTTGTTTACATTGGCCTTGTTTGTTTTGGATAAAAAACAACTTTTGAGGTTAGCGCACGAAAAAATTAACAGATGTTTTTTCGGTGCACTTTTAAAAGGCTACAGAAAATGTCAACTTTGTGGACTAAATACAGGTCAGAAAACGGCTGTTCTACGTGCAGTATGATGAAAATTGGTTTATATCTACAGTTATCACCTGATTTTTGTTCAATTTAAAAATCTCCATAAGAATAACATGGGAACTTTTGAAGGGTTCTAGGACGAAAAGCGGATTTTTCCCAGCCATGGGACTAGCTCCAGTCAACACCTGGTGGCCAAAACCCCCGTATTCAACCAAAAAAATTAAAAATCCCTGGAGAGAAAAAAAATTTGCCTGTACAAACATGTTCTAGAGTATAAATCATAATAGTTTAGGATTATTCTAGATACTGTGTTCCTATTGACTCATATTATTTGCCTTTTTGTTGTTTAGATGCAAACAAACCCAAAGAAATTACAGTACTTTGATTTTTATATCTTAAAATTACAACTAACTGCAAAAAAAGTAACAATATGGCAAGTATTTTGTCATTTATTTTACAGCACTTTTAAGTGAAATCAAGCAATTGAATTTCTTCATTGTTTCAAACAATCTCCACTTTTCTTAAAGTCAAACAAGCCTCCGTATTGAAGAATCCTATAAATCAATTATTGATTATTCATAGATCCTTATTACTGTATTCAAAAAGATTGGGCAAGCCAAAAAAAGAGTACCCAATAAGCAATGCAAAATAATGGCTACACTTACAATGCCATCAAGTAAATATAAAAATATAAATCTAGTTCACTGAGGTGCCTCTCACCACCTTTCTGGCCAATCCAAAGCCGTAGCCAGAAAAGAATTTTTGGGGGGGGGGGGGTTTGAGTTCCGCGTAACTATCAAACTTTCATTTTAACACAATTATTAATAGGCTATAATATAATGTTAAAACATGATTTTTGACGTTTTAAATATTTAAATAGGAGCCCACTTATATAATTACAATAATTATTATTAGCATGGAAGAAAATACAGCACTAATCATCATATGAACTAAATTATTCTTTTTATGGAAGCTTGCTAACTTAAAAAAAAAAAAAAAAAAAACATAAGATCAAATGTTGCTAAATGTCAATGCTAACAATAACAATCCTAAAACTGATTATTTTACAACACAATAAATACCACAGTAGCCTAACTATATTACTCGTTATCAGCATATTTTCACTCTTCCTCAGTCTATAATAAATACCTGGGGACCGAGCATTTGCTCGGTAAACTTAAATAATTGTTCATAGTAATATGCTGTCTGCAAACATGCTTGTTTCTATTCAAGACGAGCTCGTTCGCTCCTTGCCTTTTAGACTGTTTTTAAGAAGACATACGTGTGCTGCACTTTAATATATATTTGTTTAGCCACATGTTGAATCCGTAACACGTGGATTATATTTCTATGGTTAACATCTGATTTAATTAATTTTTAATTCTTTTGTTTTAAAATAAATGACAATCTCACAAATTGCAAAGTTGTTTTATCCTTTCATCTAAATTTTATTTATTCATAATTACCAATATAAAGTGTGATTTAAAAAAACGTAAATTATATATAGTATCATTCAATACTATAATTTACCAGTAACTGGCTACCATTCAAAACCGCATCATGTTTAGGGCCTATACTCGAACTCACGACTCACGGTCTGTACTTTGACAGTTGAGTCAGCTGTTTTCATTATTTCTTTGTTTAAAGACCAATGTTAAAAAGTGTTACAATTTAAACTAAAGATTATGACGAAATAAAATTTTTCCTGGCACTGAGACCTGAAATGATATATTTTTTACCTCAGAACTAATTACCTAAGTTAATTTCAGATTTTTGGAAATCGTTAACAGCCGTTTTTGAGATCTGTGTGCATACATACACAGTTACAAATATAAATTACTTGTATCAGATCAGAGTAACTTATAAGTTAGTTGGTTCAGAAAAAAATCAACTAACTTATAAGGTATTTTTATGTCGTTCCGTCTCTCCTGTGAATTTACATCGTAGGCCTACTTCAGTGCTAAGCCGCTCAGACGGCTTTGACCACAAGAAAAAATTACGAGAATAAAATATATTGGCTGGTCTTCGTCTTGGCTAGTCATATAAAGGTTAAATCGAGGCTGTTGATGCAGGAGCAGGCATAATTAAAATATATTTTCACTGTTATTGTTTTGTTTTACCTACCTAACTAAACATTCATATCGTCTATGTCAATTAAACAGACCACACAAAGCTTTATGAAGACTAATTCAAAGTTCACTATGTAAAATTATACTGCACCGTACACACACGATCGGCAGACGTTCTGATGAGGGAATTGACATGCTAAGGTTATGTCAAATTCCCGCTCATTTGTTGTTACACTCCTCCGTGAACCGCGATTATCCCCATTTTGACGCGCACGCAGCTGATTAACTACGACTTCCGATATGACTTGAACATTGTAATTAAACAAATGAGTATTTTTTACATTGTTTTTAAGTTTGTTCCTTGCCATTATTTAATTTTAAAACACTGTTTTTATGGAAAATTTCTACATATTTTTTATTGGTCTGTTTTTAATTATTTGTGCCAAAATTTCGGGGGGGGGGGGGTTTCGACCCCCTGACCCCCACCCCCCGCTGGCTACGGCCTTGGGCCAATCTAAGGCAAGATAAGGTAGCAACAAGTCCGGGAGTCCAACCCAAACATAGCTTTATCTTTGAGCAGGTATTGGTGTGCATGTAATATATTCAATGCACAAAGACATACTCTCCGAAGATGATGGAGAACAGTCAAGTCACAAATACTTTTAGATCTACAGCACAGTATTCAACGAATTTCTACTTAGGCAGTTTGGGAAAAAACTTTCATTACAGTGTTGATATTGCTGGACATAGATTGTCGTAATGAACACTTATTTAGTCTAAGAATGAGATGTATGGTCACATTTTCCAACCGAAAGAGCTCTTCGTACCTTCTGTGGTTCTGCTTTTGCAGTGGCGCACCCAGAAAATAATTATGGGGGGGGGCTATTTGGTCCCTGAGCCAACCGACGGCAAACTTTTAAAAACCCGGTTTTATAAGGCATTAATTACTTTAGTTTTATTTTAGCTCTTTGAATGCAAGTTTTGTGTTGGAATTATAGGAATGAATGATAAAACCCAGCAGATTAAGATGTTAGGTTTTATTTTGACAAAATCTTCTTATATCAATTAAACAATATGAGCCAAAAACTGACACAGACCTTAGAAGGCGAGTGGGTGAGGTTTACTGCTGACCTTTCGCAGTTGGGTTGTGGAAGGAAAAAACCCTTTTGTCCCACCTGGGGTTTCTCCCACCCACCACCAGAAACGGCAGAAACAAACAAATCAAGAGTGAGCGAGAATCGTTCCTTTGCGGGATTTGTAATATTATGAGATGCGTTTTATTTAGGCCTATTTACTTATTTTTAGTGCATTTCTTAGGAACATGAATGCAGCTATTATTTTGTAGTTGTAGTGAAATGCAACTCCTGCAAACCAGTAGGCCTATTCAGTACTCAATGTGTTAATAATGGGTAATTCTTGAGTTTAGCTACGACCATCGGAAAATGGAAATTTTTTCCAAAATGTTGGAAATTTTGCGCTGATTCCGAAAATGATAGTTTTTCCCGCGGAAAACTCGGGAAACCCCGAAAAATCGGAAAAAAACCGGTAATGAACTTTTTGCACCGAAATGCGACATGTGGGTATTTAAAATAACCGACATGTTGAGCTGATTACGAATATGTAAAATTTATTTTGATCTGATTCTAAATAAGCCGGAAAATGTGAAAAATGTCGGAAAAGCCGCCAGATGAACTATTTTTAAGTATGTAATGTGGGTACTCGAAAGACGTGGAATTTTGTGTAGAATACAAATATGAATATATTAATTGAATAGAACAAACTAGTCGTGAACAAAGAGAAAAAAACCCTTATAAATAAAATCAAAACACCCTGAAACTTGCATAAATAAACCACGAGGCTAAAAGTGTTTCAAATGGTTGTTACTTATGTACTACCTTAAACTATTAGGTAATAGGCAGTACAGTACTATAAACATAAGTGCTAGCTTACATCACATAATCAAAATAACACTAACTTAACTAACATAAGCTAACTAACCTATCCTAACCTAACCATCATGTGAGTCATAACAAGCAAAGTGTTATATGTAGAATACGAATATACATATTTACTATGTATTTACTATGTATGTATTTAATACATATTTATTATATGAAATACACCAAGTTAGTATTCACATGATGGTTGGTTAGTGGTTAGTTGTTAGTAGTTAGTTAGGTTAGGTTAGGTTAGTTAGGTTATGTTAATTAGTGTTATTTTAGATTATGTGATGTAAGTTAGTACTTATGTATATAGTACTGCATATTACCTAATAGTTTAAAGTAGTATATCACTAAAAACGATTTGAAGCATTGTTAGTGGTTCATTTATTTATGTAAGTAAGCCATTTATATATATATAAATATATATATATATATATATATATATTTGTCTATTTATCCACTACTAGTTTGTTGTATTCATTTAATATATACAAATTTGTATTCTACATACAATTCCACGTCTTTTGAGTACCCACATGACATACTTTTAATATAGTATCTGGAATTTCCGGCTTATTTAAAATCGGATTGAAATACATTTTACATATTCGTGATCAGCGTAACATCCCGGTTAATTTGAATACCCACTCGACGTATTTCGGAATAAAAATGTCATTTCCGGTTTTTCCGATTTTTTGGGATTTTCCAAGCTTTTCCGCGGGAAAAACTATCATTTTCGAAATTTTCCATCAATTCCAACATTTTGGAAAAAAAATTCCGATGGTCGTAGCTAAACTCAAGACTAACCAAAATGCCAGTAGGTGGATGAAAAAAATTATTTTTTTTCTAAATTTTTTCTTATTTTTTTAAATATTTTTTTTTCTTGAGGGGGGGGGCTACAGCCCCCTTAGCCCCCCCCCCGTGAGTGCGCCACTGTGCTTTTGTCAGTCCAGCCAACCACCCCAGAAGGCCAATTAATCAATGGATTGCCGTGATACAATTCATATACCTGTTAAGCTTTCATGACATACTTTTTACCAAACAAGGTTAGTGGTGACTAACAATCCCGAATGTAAAATGTGTCTTACCTGCAAATCACTATGTAATCACCATCATTCGGTCACAATTCTAACACAGGCATGTGGCACAAGCTAGTCACGATTTCCTGAAAGAAAGACGAGTAATTTTTTTGTTGGAACTATTTAAATAAAGCCGGTTTTTTTTGTTTTTGGCAAGATTAGTAAAAAATAAAGCGGTACAGATCAATGCATCCATGTGGTTTTGACAAAGTAGTACTTTATACAGTACTTATTATGAAAATGTTTAAGGTAAAATAATAGTAGTGGTACACAATCTTTGCCCTCATGGTTTGATTAAGTAGTTTTCATCGATTTATAATTCTTTTAAATTCTAGAAATTTAAGTGGAATACATAAATGGCTTTTTTTGTAGGTACATAATAAAGATGTGCTCACATCTGTAAAAACATTTTCAATAAATAGTACTGTAAAATTAGGGTTTTAGATCGGCAACTGATGTGCATTCCCAAAAATTTGATAAGAGCTACTTTTAAGAACTATAATTAAAGATCTGATGAGTCCCCAAAAAATAAAGTTGTTTTTCACCTATAAAACCACTTTTCAAAATGGCGGTTTTTTGTAATGAGATACATTTTGAAAAATTTTGTATCTATTTTTATTTTTCACCTGCATTTCTCAATATAATGTTGTGACACCGCCACCGATAATTTTTTTAATGGGAAGTAGTTCATTATGACCAGTCGTTAATTTTTGGCCGCCATCTTGGATCCGCCATATTGGATGAAAGTTATTTTTTTGTAGTATAAAGATAGTGTTGTGACACATCATTTCAAAGTAGATTTTTACGCTGATTACAATGCCGCAATCCGTTTTTGAAAATCTTGGTTCGTTTTAAAGATACACTTAAATAAAAATTCAACCCTATGAATTTCTTATGGACATTTCAAGCTTTAAATTTATTTTGCATTATTTTTCTTTTATATCTAATTCTAATTGAGGAATTCTGTTCATATAGTGACCTTAAAATACTCAGTAATATTCCTGGCATTAATTTAAGCTATTCTTCATTCCATTTGGAGGATATTGAGACGAGTTATATCCTTCTATTTAATAGAAACTTAAATTTTTTTAAATTCGCTTTTAGTTTAAGATTAATATCTCAAGTTCTAAATAAGACACAAAGTTAGTTCTGGTCTTAAAACAACTAGTACATCAATGTCTTTAATTTGAGTTATTGACCATTTAAATTCGTTGGATATTAAAAACTTTGGTTCAATGAAAACAATGTTTCCCTCCTTAGTAATATAACTGGGTATGAGCCCATCTCTACTTTCCCAAGGAAAAAACATATTAGGGGTGGAGCGTGCATATTGGTGAGGACTGGTATGGCAGCTACTACCCTTCCTGGTGTTAGTGATTATTCAAAAGAAGGTCTATTTGAATGTACTGGAATTGTCATTAACATAAGCCAACCCTTACTTATAGTTTGTTTATATCGCCCTCCTAAATATGACAAGGCCAGCCTAGATTACTTTTTTAAATCTCTGGATGGTCTTTTAACAAAACTTTTTAAGAGGTTCAAAATGGCAAAGATTTTTCTATCTGGGGATTTTAATATAGATACTTTAGTTGATGACAAACTAAAACATAATTTTTTTCACATACTTTCATCCTATAACCTGTAATCTAACTTCTTTACTCCCTTCCGGGTCACAGCAACCTCAAAAACTTGCCTGGACAACATTTTCACAAATTTTCAACCCCAATTATGTAAAGTCATTGAAACAGGCCTTTCTGATCATATGGCTAACCTGGTTAGCATGGATACCACAGTACCCAAAAGAAAATCTTCCCCAGAATTCAAACGAGAGTTTTCTGATGCTAACATTCAACTTTTTATAGATAACATCAGTGACATATCTTTGGATACTAATTCTGATGCTGATGGCAGCTACAGAAATTTTCTTTCTACCATTAGACAGAATTTTTTACATGCTTTTCCTATTAAAATGAAAACAAATCCCGAAGCTCAAAAGAAGGGACCAAAAAATTGGATGACTAAAGGTATTTTGATATCTAGCATCAGAAAACGGGAGCTGCATGAAATTAGCAAATGGCATAGGGATCCAGGATTTCTTTTATATGTACGAAAATATAAGTCCATCTTTAAAAAATGTGTGAAAGCAGCTAAATGTAAAAACAATGACAGTTTTATAAAGCAGTCAAAAAACAAAATTAAAGCTGTTTGGCAAGTTGTGGCTAAGGAAAGTGGGAGAAAGGTACATAAAAATTCAATAGAAAAGATTGAAGACAATGGCTGTATAATTAGAGATAAAAATAAAATGGCTATTTTTCTTAACAACTACTTTATTCAAATAAGCAACAGATTGAACATTGTATCAAATGACAAAGTGGCCCTAGATTTCCTCCCTGACAACCTTAGACCATTAGATAACCTGATTTGTTTCGAGCTGACCACAGAGAGAGAAGTTCTAATGATAATTAAGTCCTTAAAACCCAAAAAATCAGCAGGTTGGGACGAAATGTCACCTTACCTCCTGAAAAGAGTTGCTCATGTAATAGTTAAGCCTCTGACAGATCTCATTAACTTGTCATTAAAACAAGGTATTTTTCCTGATTTGCTAAAATTTGCTATTGTAAAACCAGTGCCAAAAAAGAGTAATATTAACTCCGCAGATAATTTGAGACCGATTTCACTTCTGTGTACATTCTCAAAAGTGTATGAGAGGGTCGTTTTTAGAAGACTTAATGAATATCTTGAGCGAAACAACATTCTTTCGCCCTCTCAATTTGGCTTCCGTCAAGGCAAAAGTACTGCCAATGCAATATTCGAGCTAGTGGATCTCATTTCGTCGGCTTTGGATGGGTCGCATTTTGCCGTTGGGGCCTGCTGCGATCTGTCCAAGGCCTTCGATTGTGTCAATCTTGAGATTTTGGTGGCCAAACTGAGGAATTATGGTATCTCAGGTACTGCACTTAGTTGGCTCAGGTCTTTCTTGACCAACCGGAGACAGAAAGTGGCTATCGACAATCATGCACAAAGTGGTTTCAGAAGAGTTATATCTGGAGTTCCACAGGGTTCCATATTGGGTCCCTTGCTGTTTTTAATTTACTGCAATGATCTTCCAGAAATAGCTTCAAATGTGAAAATATTAATGTATGCCGATGACACATCCATAGTTGCCTCCAATCCATACAAGGGAGAGCTGCTGAAAACCCTTGATGAAAATCTTTCGCAAATGAATCTATGGTTTCAAGCCAATGGTCTTAAGCTCAATCCAGAGAAAACACAATTTATTAATTTTCATTTAAACCATACCAACTCAAGACATATTGACTCACTTCTCCCATTATCTTCAAATCTGGTCACTTCATCCAAATTTTTGGGTCTAGAAATAGACTCATCATTATCATGGCGTCAGCATGTCGATTCACTCCTACCAAAACTTAGCAAGGCTTTTTATGCATTACTCACTTTGTCTCAAGCAGTTAATTTTGATATCCTCAGACAGGTGTACTTTGCTTATTTTCACTCCCTAATTTCTTATGGCTTGATTTTCTGGGGTAATTCCAGTGAGGCTTCTAGAGTATTCCTTGCCCAAAAAAGAGTCATCAGATTAATTACAGGAACTGGTCCCAGAGATTCGTGCAAACAGCACTTCCAAAGATTAGGTATTCTTCCACTCCCATCAATGTACATTTTCCAATGTTTCATCTTCTTAAAAGTTAACTCCGATAAATTCTTCAACAGAAACCATCAACACAATCATTTCACTAGGAATTCTTCTTTACTTCAATACCCTCTTCACAGGACCTCTTTTCTTGAAGCTGCGCCATTGTACAGTTGTCTGAGAATATTTAATAACTTCCCAACTTCCATAAAAAATGAACCTTGTTTAAGAAAATCTAGAAAAAAAGCTTTCGAATATTTGTCCAGGCAGTCATTTTACAGTGTGAATGAGTTTCTCTCACCTGCCACAAGAAATGACACGCACCAGGGATCCACTGCTTGATAATAACCAAGCGGGAATAGATTGTTTATGTTTTATTATTACTCATGAGGTATGTTTTGTTGTAAGTAATTTTATGATTTTGTTATTTTATGTAAGTTATTTGATGTGATAATTATGACGAGTCTTATGCCTTTGCACCTGTGTGAATGTACTGGCGTGCCAGATAATTGTAAATAAATAAATAAATTAAGTGGCTTATAACTGTCTAATCAACATAAAATGTATTGGTTCCTGAAATTCTTTTTCAGTTAAAGACGTACAACTCAAGTTGTAAATGAGATTCAAGGTTCGTTTTGCTCTTAAATTACACGGGACATCATTGGCTTTAATTCCATATATTGATTGTTAAAACTGGATACGTTTAAGATGTGATATTATACACTTTTCAATAAAAAATATTTCCATTTATGAAATTTGGGTAAAGTTTAAAATTTACAAACCGTTTCAAACCAAGCCAATTCGAACGAACAAAAACTCTAAAGAAGCCCAATGATCCACTGAGTGATCTGATACCAAAATTAACAACCTATCTCAATTAGAATAGGATATATGAGGAAAATTAAGCAATAAATATATTCAAAATTTGAAACGTCCATAAGAAATGTATGGAGAAGAATTTTAATTTCCGTATATCTTTGAAACGGAAAAATATTTTCAAAAACGGATTGCGGCATTGTAATGAGCGAAAAAATCTACTCTGAAATGATGTGTCACAACACTATCTTTACATTAGAAAAAACCAACTTGTATCCAATATGGGGGATCCAAGATGGCGGCCAAAAAATAAAGGCCGTTAAAAATAAAGTATTTAGTACCCAACAATTATTGGAGTTGGTCCCACAACATAATATTGAGGCAATGCACGTAAAAAATGAAAAAGGGAAGCTTTTTTCAAAATGTATTTCATTACAAAAGAACCGCCACTTTGAAAAGTGATTTTATAGGTGTAAAACAACTTTATTTTTTGGGGACTCATTAAATCTCTTTTTCTAGAGCTTAAAGGAAGGTCTCCTGAAAATTTCATGGACGCACATCAGTTGCTGATCAAAAGGTTGTTTTTGGTCTTATTTTACTGTACTAAAAGGAGCTGTACTAATATTATTATTAGATTGAAATCTACTTCCACTAATTGACTTTCCATGATAAAGCCAATGTATTCAGAACCTAATAAGTAGGGACATCCTTATGGGGAAGTGAGAACACCGCCCCCAAAACACAGACAGCACCACCAAGATGGCAAGGATTATGCTGATTGGTTGAATGGAAACAGATAATTAGAATAATTTTATAAAAGTTTGTAATTATTTTGAATTTTTTAAAAACAAATAAACTCATGTTGATATTTGAGACGTAGAAAGAGCGCTTCCCGTGGCAAAAAGGAGAAGTATTCCTAGCATCAGCGCTATATTTTCGTCTGGTTTTCGAGGGCAAAACTAAAATTTGTTAACATGGGATGTCCCTACTGATTTGCTTCGGTATACATTGATAAAGCACAGGTTTTTCTGCTATGCTACACCAAGTTCAAAATTAATTAGCAGTTGGGACAGACTGTCACTTCCCAACACAAAAAATTCACATTATTTGCTGCCACTATGGGTAACTTTATCAAGCACTGTAAGATATACTCATATGCTGACGATGCTCAGTTGAGTATTTCTTATTCGACTCTTCAGGCGGACCAAGCTGTTCAGCACTTGAATGCTGATCTGGATACCATTCACAAGTGGTCAGTAAATCATGGGGTGAAACTCAATATCGAGAAATGCGCCTTGCTAAACTTTCTTGGCAGCAATTATTCACCTCAGCCACCAAATAATACGGTATGTGTTGGCGGTAAATCAAATCAAATCAAATTCATTTATTGTCACAAATATACGTTTTGTTTACATAGCAAGGCTACAAAAACAAGTGACATTGTCAAACTAACTAAAACTATAATTACTTATAATGAAAGAAAAAAAAACCAAAATACTGTACATTGGTTAGTCAATATTTCATTTGCTTAGGACTTATCGACAAAGAATCAAACTGTTGAAAAATAATCAAACAAACTAGATTTACTTCTTATTAAAAAACTCATCCAAGCTGTAAAAACATTCATTTAATAAATATTCCTTAAGTGAAATTTTAAAACCACTTGTACAAATTTTCAATTTAATATTATGTGGAAGAAAACTAAACAGCTTCATACCCACATAAGAAGGAGATTTTTCAAACATGCTCAGACGGTGAATTTTGAATGTGAAATTTGATTTGTGCCTGGTGTCATACTCATGCTCATGCTGAGAAAGACTGAGAAAATCAAAATTTTTTTCAATGAAAAGCAAGCACATATAAATATAAAGGGATGGCAATGTCATCAGCCTCAGCTGTTTGAAAAGAGGTCTGCATGAGACTCTAACCCTGGAAAAAGTTAAGATTCTGACAATTTTTTTCTGAATTTTGAAAGAGACCCCTACATCTGCAGACCCCCACATTTCTATTCCATATTGCATGACCGAATAAAAATATGCATAATATACCATTACTCTTGTTTCTAGATCAACATTATTCCTCAAAACCAACATTTGAAAACAAGCTGAATTGAGCCTTTTCCCAACAATGTGGAGATATGGTTTCCAATTCAAGTGTTGATCCACCTCAATCCCCAAAAATTTACTTGATGTATTTGAAGAAATACAGTGGTTTTCCATATTAACATAAAATTTTACAGGATCTTTGCATCTGCTTGTTTGAAATTTTACTAAATTAGTTTTATCAAAATTTAATTTTAAACCATTTGCCTGGAACCATGCTTTGAGACTATCTAAGGTTTTTTTTGATAAAAATTCAAGATCTTCTAAATTTTGAGCTTTAAAAACTGCAGTTGTATCATCAGCATATAAAATAAGATCAACAGGCAAATTTTTATCTAAATCATTTACATATATCAAGAAAAGAATTGGCCCTAAAATTGACCCCTGGGGAACCCCAACTGAAATATTTTGCCATGTGGATTTAAACTGTTTTGAGTCTTTAGTAAGAATTACTCTCTGTTTGCGATTACTTAAATATGAAGTCAACCAGGCTAAAGCATTATTGGAAAAGTTATATGTTTTTAGCTTCTCTAGTAAGATTTCATGTACGACACAGTCAAAAGCCTTGGATAGATCACAGAAAACTCCACATGTCTTCTTTGATCCATCCAAGGCAAGGAGAATTTTGTCAACCAGATCAGAAATAGCAAAGGTGGTATTTTTTCCAACCCTGAACCCATATTGACTGCAAGAAAAAATATGGTTTCTCTCAAAGAATTCCAAAACTTGCATGCAGACCACCCTTTCAAAGATTTTGGAGAATACTGGCATTACCGAAACAGGTCGGTAGTTGTCAGCATTTTTGACGTCACCCTTTTTAAATATTGGGATAATTTCTGCGTATTTTAATTGGAATGGAAAATAACCTTCTTTTAGGGATTGATTAACTAACTGACATAAAGGACTAGCAGTAATATATATAGTTTTCTTCAGTAAATTTACAGGTATTTGATCCCAACCAACAGATTTTTTGTTTTTCAAAGTTTTAACAATATGTTTTATGCAATTTATGGAAACTCCTTCAAAATTAAAATATTTCAAAGATGGGCAGACATTGTTTTGCATGTAACCTAGGGCATCATTCAAACAAGGTGAAATATTCAATTCTGATGACACAGTCAAGAATTTAAAATTGAACAAATTTACAATGTTAGAACCTGACTTGTACAAAGAGTTATCAAATACTAAGTCTGGAAAGTTATTATCTTTTCCAGTTGCACCAATCTCCTTATTTACAATATTCCAGGCAGCCTTAGATTTGTTTTCAGCTGATTAAATTTTTTTACAGTTTGCTTTTAATTTTGCTGCTTTACAAACTGACTTAAATATTTTTTTATATTTTTTTACATAATCTAGGAAGATAGGGTCATCAGATTGTTTAGCTAATTTATGCAAAATTCTCTTCTTCCTGCTAGAAATTTTAATGCCTTCAGTTATCCATTGATTTCTCATTTTATGTGAACGTCCCTTACTTTGCCGGTTTTTTTAATGAAAAACTTTGGTGAAATGCTCTCAAGAAGGTATCATAAAACATGTCAAAATTCTGCTGAGTGTTTTTGTTAGGGTTACAGTTCAAATCTGCATCAACTAAAGCCTGCCTAAATGAGTTTATGTTCTCCTTAGAAAAATACCTCTTTGGTTCACACTTTTTACCTTCCTTCATAGATTGTTTATACACAACATAAGTGAAAAGGGCCCTATGATCAGAAAAACCTATTTCAACATTTAATTTGTCCTCAGAAGCTATTTCACATAAGTTACTCACTAAAAAGTTATCAATACATGATTTAGTAGTTTTTGTGACTCTAGTTGGGGTATTAAAAATCTCTTTGAAACCATAACTTACAATCAAACTAATAAATTCAGCCTTGGTCTGTGGGCCTCATATTTTAACAGGCGTTCAGTATAGGTTCAGTATAGATTACTGCGGTAAAGGACTACGGAAGTTGGACTCTGCGAAAATACTCGGTGTCACTTTTGACTCCAATCTGAACTTTTCCGACCATGTGAGTTCAGTGTGCAAAAAAGCTATGTCTCGTCTGAGAGTCCTGTACAGACATAGACATCTGTTCCCCCAAGCCACGAAGCTTCAACTTATTCAGGCCTTAGTGCTCTCTGCCTTTGAATACTGTCTTCCTGTTTATGGCAATGTCGTGAGTGCAGGAGTAATGGAAAGAATGCAGAGAGTGCAGAATATGTGTGTCAGATTTGTTTGTGGCCTGAGAAAATTTGATCATGTGTCTGGTGCAAGACACAGTTTAGGATTGTTACCTATGTCTGATGTCTGCACCCTTCGTACATCTACGACTGTCCACAAAATACTTATTTCTGGCAAGCCTGAGTACTTAAGAGAGAGGCTGAAAACTCGCTCTGAGGTACGATCCCGCTGTACGAGACAGGATGCTGTGTTGGAGCTGCCTCGCGTACGTCTGGAGGTTGATAGGAGGCGATTCTCTTATTTTGCCCCCAAACTATATAATGGAATGCTCCCTGCCTTAAGGGGTGACAAAAACGGTCATGTGCCATTTAGAAAGCGTAACCACAAAATTCTGTTGAATCAACATTTATTAAATTAAGATTTTTTAGCGAATTTCCCTATAGGGAATATTAGCGAATTTTCCTATAGGGAATACACTATTACGGTAGTAGTCACGGTAAGACCTAAGCCCGGGACCATGATACTTTTTCGTTTTGAGGTCCCTAGAAGCCAAAAACACCGTTCGTTCAAATTGATATATATGTATATATATATATATATATATATATATATATATATATATATATATATATATATATATATATATATGTGTCCGTGACCACGATAACTTTTGAACGGAACCTCCGATTGTGATGAAATTTGGTACAGGGGTGTAAGCCAGCGTCTACTAGGTTGAGTTCGCGAACCAGAATGATCGGACCATGGGAACAGGGTTTTATGGGGTTTCAAAAGGGTTAAAAATGGGTTTTTGGCTTTTTTTACTTTTATTTAGAAAATTCAACAATTTTAACTTAAACCATTTAAAAGAGCTTAAAAAAACAAACAATCTAGTATTTTGAATTTTTTACCCAGCTTAAATGGTTATGGAGAAAATCCAAAAAGTATGTTTTTCATGTTATTCTTATGGGAAATCAACAAAACCTTCTATCTTGCTTATTTATTGACATATCTTGATAAAATTTGGTATGTACATTCATTAGGAAGCGTTTAACTTATATTTGCTTAGAAAACCCATATGGCGGCAAACCTACGTACTCACCCCTATAGGGTTTATGGGGAAAATAAAAAGAACACCATAGATAGCCTTATAAAATTTGGTATGTACAATCACTAGGTAGGGTTTAACTTATATTTACCAACAAAACCCATATGGCGGCAAACCTACATACTCTCATCCCCATGGATTTTATGTGGTAATAGAAAATATACCAAAATTCCATTGGAAACTCGCTGAGTACGCAGGTCTGCTGCGACGGGGGTATTTTAGTTATGCCATGTAATGTGTTATTTTGTTAGTTTTTAATATCTTATTATTATTGTTTGACTTGAGTTGTTTTGAAAATCAACTGTTGTAGAAAACCGCTTGAAATAAAGACGATATTTATTTATTTATTATTTATTTTAAAAAATCCTCTCCCTACAGTCCTAAATTTCCCTATTTCATTCATAGCAAGCTGTTATTTTAAATTTCACCCTTGATATTCAGAGTAGATAATAGAGTTATGATCATGTTACTTCTTCTGATTGCAATTGAAAGCTCTTCTTTTTACATCTTAAATGTCAAAATAAGAAATTATGTATGCAAAAAAGTAATACAATTGAATTAAAAGTGACATGAGAAATTAGCTCTAATAATGTTTTATGATTCTGATTGGTTGGATTCTTGGTAGCAAGAGGAACAGGTAAATTTGGGTGAATTGAAATCCACAATTCAGCAACACATTAATTTTGAACGTACTGTTAGTGTCGTTATCTTTAGTGTCCAGTACATAGTAAAGTTAGTATGGGCATGTTTGCAACCAATTTATGATAGTGCAAACATGAAGTACAAGTAACTTGATGAATAAATCAGTACCACTCTTTTTACAACCAAGGATGAAACATGTTATAAAATTTTTTTATAAGGTGTTTTTGCAGCACTTCAAATCCAGCTGAATAATTACAACATCAACGAATCTGGCGGACTTACATGACCTTTCCAATTTTTGGTATCAAACAAAATGCATTGGGTGAGAAGTCTATTCACCATATAGTGTACATAGTCAATGTTTCAGGTTAAAAGGCGAGCTCTGAATCCACTCAGCTACCTTGGTCATATGGTAACTTACCTCTGCGTAGTCAATGAAGCCTTCTGTGTGGCATTTCAATTCATTAGGCTGAAAATGTAATATATGTTTAGATATAGTATAATAACAAATTGGTAGGGCGAAACATTTTTACTTTTTAGATAAAAACTGATTATAAAAAGTGAATATGCATTCAACATTGTAAAAGTTTCTCTTTTTATCACCATCACTATCACTATTGTGAGACAGGGACCTTACATAGTGGGGACCTGAATATGAATGAGAGATGAGTGTAGAATGATTTTGGCCCGATCATGTAGTATTATTACTGACTAAGGCCGACATTGTCCTTAGACGGGACTGTTAATTAATAGAAGAACAGCCAATGGTATCTAGGGACCTTCAGTTTAACGTGGGATCCGAACCACAATTTTGACCTCACATATACGAATTGGTCTAATTATGAGGATGGTCTTTATAGATGAACTAGTATTCACTAGTGCAGACGGTAATCCCCACTAGGGAACATCGCATCCACAAGCCATCAACAATAACTACCCACAATTCGTGACCTCCAAGTAGCTGGATTACAGGATGACGCCACCGTCCCAGTCATATCAATTGAATTGAAACAGAAATGTTATTGGCATGTTTAAAAACAGTGATTTAAGATTGAAGGGAAATTTAATTGTCAGTTTTTATAATCAATGCATGGAAACTAATAGACTATTTTGATGTCATTAATGACTTTATGTCACCACTAGTGTGAACATTACCGGGCCATTCAAAGTGAATAAAAGTCAGCTGATGTTGTTTTCCTGAATTACCGGTCATTGTAAACAAGTACCAGGTTAACCAAGCCTTGCTCATTGCTTTTAATTTACTTTTGTGATAGTGTCATTATAATCAAAGCTATTAAATTTACATACGACTCTTCACAGTTAACAGCTGTTAAAAAAAAAACAGCTTAAAATAATGTTCCTTTATTTTTGTTTACTTTCAGTTGTTATATCGTTACCAAAATAACAACCCATAAGAACAATGTTAAAAATTACGACTTTTAAACTTAAATTTAGACAAAATTCTATTTTTCCTGGGGTTGAGTCTGTTTCTAAACGTATTTTTTGTCCAAAACGCTCTTAAATGCAAAGTTTAAGCAAACTTTCCCCCCCTGGATTTTGAGATCGTGGAACACACATCCTTTCAGACACTCATCGTATTATAGTGTAGGATTATGTTCATCAAGTTATTTTGTAAACATGTATCAAAATTAAAATTATCGGATGAGAGTCCAAGTCATTAATTCCAAATATGAGACCCCCAGTACAAAATTCTAAAATCCAGACCAACTGTTGCACAAGAACAAATTATGGCTCATTTTTTATCGTTTAACTTGTACAAATAGAGCTCCCAAAAAGGCTGTTTTTTTTCTATGTTTTGATTATATTAAGTTACTTAAAAAAATGTTTTGTGTTATGATTAGAGATTAATTCTGTAGAAAATGAAGAATGTATTACTGATTGGACTTGTACGCCGTCGCCAGGACTCCTGGCATGTCTCATCCGGATGGTTTTCCTCTTGAGCCACACGCCAGCCTCCTGCCCTCCCTCGCTGGTCGACTGTCCCTCGTGCGGAGACGGAGTCCAGCCCTCGTCTACCTGTTAAATCATTGGTTAACATAATTCTCAACAAAGAGAGTGTCCAACAAAGATGTTTAAACATTTTTTATTACTTGCTCATTTATTCACCAAACATCTATATTTTTAATACGCTAGGCATATTTTTGTCATAATTGTTTTGGAGCGGTGGTGCTACCGATCACCATGTTTAAGGTGTCGTTAGAAAGGTCTTAGCATGTAGTTTTGCCATCAATTAAAAAAAAAAATAGAAAAGTCACCATGGTCATGGGAAAATATGAGGTTAAAGTTGCGATTTTCCCCATAGACATAATATGCAGTCACTAACCAACGATAGAGAAATCAGCTGTTTCATGTAAGGAAGTGGTTAAAAATGAAGTCTGGCCCTGAAAAATGGTTATTGAACGTACAGCTGGTAAAAAAACACCAGTTTTTATTTGCACAAAATCAAGACATAACAAAAAAACGTTCGACATAATGGAGACTTTAAGACGTCCTCCTGCAGGACGGTCAAGAGGAGGAGGCCGATGAACTTTAACTGGTAGACGCGAACGAAATACAAATAATACTATTGTCGTTGATAGCCGAATACAGCACGCACCCTTCCATGTTGGGTTTAAGTGTGCTCTCCAACAGCCGCCTGAAGACTTCACATTCAGTTTAGGACTGTTGGATAATCGCTGCATAAGCTGTTCTGCATATAATTTCAAAGCCGAACAAACAAGTGGTGATCGCCGAACCTTCAGTCATTGTTGTCATAAAGGAAAAGTTATTCTACCACCGTTACGTGTTTCACCTATAATTCAAAGACTACTTGAAAATCGTGCGTCCACGGACCTCTCCCAAAAGCGGATATCCATTAATTATATTGAGAACATAAGATCGCTCAACGCGTCATTTGCAACGGTTAGCTCCAAGTGTCATCTGGATGACACTGTTGCCAATGGTGTCTATAACTTCAAGAATCACGACACAATCTATCAACGCATTGAAGGGCTTATCCCTCACAACATTCATCATCCGTAATATGTTGAGTTATATTTTTACGACGTCAACAATGCAAATCGAGAAAGACTCAACGATGAAGCAAACCAAAAAACTGTGACCCACAAGTGATGAATGAAATTGCTTTACATTTGGCAGCGGTAAATCCATTCGTTCAATCTTTCAAGATGATGCGCGAAGTTGTTCAAGAAGCAGCTCCAGAAGAAACGGTAAAGGTACCGTAAGAATGTTTATTTTGTTTACTCCTAATCAAGATTCTAGACGATACAATGATGCAAGGTGCACTGACGTTGCTGCAATCTTTAAATCTGACAATGGTGCTCCGCCTGGAGAACCAAGTTTGGTAGTGTATCCCAAAGCTGAACAGCTATGCTTCATTTGTTTTGGGGCCATATCTAGATCCAATGGCTTATCCACTTCTCTTCCCTTATGGCGAATTAGACTGGCGCCCTCATATTCAGCATTCATCATCTAATGCAACTGCTCAACGACACAAGACTACACTGTCAAACAAACAGGTGCTCAAACAAACAGAAGAATCCTTATAACACGAATACATTGTGCTCATTCGATACCCTGTTACCGTTTAGTCTCCTGAGCACACAGTGCCCGATAATTGTGGGCATTGTGGCATTTGCTATGACATTTGAATTAGACTGGCACCCTCATATTCAGCATTCATCATCTAATGCAACTGCTTAACGATACAAGACTACAAGCATACAAGACTACAAAGCACATGGCCAATCTTTGGGTAAGGTTTGAGTAGTTCTCCCAGAACCGGTGTTAGGTCACGGCCAATTGTATGTCGCAATAAGTAGAGCCCGATCATTTGATGGACTTAAAGTCCACATCAAAGATGGAGAACACTAAGGCCGACTTTGTTGAGACAACCGTGTTTACACTAGCAATATTTTTTATAGAGAAATTTTATCAGTTTTATTAATAAAGTAATTTTTATTATTATTGAATAAACTTGATTTTTTTTTAAATAGCAACACTTAAGATTAACTGCCTACACGCATTGGTGGACAGAGTTTTTCCTTGACAGCGAACAATTTCGTGCGCCAGGTACGCTAGTAATTTTAAAACTACATATTTTAAGGAGAAGGTATCAAAAAGTCTGAAAATTTCAGCTGTCTAACATTTGTATCAACACAGTAAACAAACGTAAGGTAATAGCTCAAGAAAGTAATTTTCATATTAGAAAATTGGTAAGGTCTTTAATATACCAGCATTTTGTTTCTACAAAAGTTACACATAGCTAAAATTTTCACAGAACACTTTTAACACTGCAGTTGTAACGTGATTTTGTGGCTTGAAATTTTGATATCAGTCTTGGTGACCAACATTTACATATACATTTTTTATGTGTACCAAATATTGAAAAAATGTTTGGAGAACATTTATGTAACAATGTTAGAATACTAGGAGGAATTACAGGGTATTTATAGTGAGAACTCATTTTGAAATGGAAGAAAATAATTTTTGTGCAGTGCATGTTTTTTTTTTCAAAACTTAACATTTTGAAAAATTCAGCAATTTTTAACTAAATCTAAAAATTAAATATTTTTACAATTTTTTATTAAAAAGGTCCAAACTTGCTTAAAAAGGCTAAAAATTCAGGACTGAGATTGTTGTGCATTGCCAGTTGTTGCACTGCTCTGAGTAAATACAATTTCATTACCATGTGGTGATTTAGATCTTGTTGCAGATGGCTTGAGTTTTACCATCTCTATATGATTACTATTAGATTATCTCAGCAAATGTAGAAGTATTTCAGCAGAAGAAAAACCAAATGGGACCTCATTTAAGAAAATTTCTGATTCATAGTTATTAATATTTTCAAAATCACCTTTAAATTTTCAACAATTTCATGCAAATTCCATGTTGTTACGATTATTTTTAGTTATGGACGTTTGAACTTTCTCAATGAGAAGAGGGCATTTTGAGAAAGGCTTTTAAAAGTTTAAATAAACAAAAAATATATATTTTTTGTATTCAAGCAATGAATTTTATATCATCTATAGCTAGCTTCTGATTCTCTCTTTATCTTTTCCAATTTCATTTCAGGAAACAATCACGATGATTTCAAATAACATCATTTGTATTTAAGAATTGTTGTATGTAATTCAGAAAAAAATATTATTTCAGATAAGTAATTTACATTTCAGCCTCATTTGAATTTCATATTAATAAATTAAATTTGGGAAACAGTAAACTGTATTTCACAATACTGTAAATTAGATTTTTTAATAACTCTTTCTGAAATAATTAATTGACTTAATGCAAAATAGGAGTACTATGTTCTGTAATTAATTGACTATCAAGAACTTCAAGTAATACATTCTAAATTAAAAATCTCTAGAAATAACCGTTTTTCAAATAACCTTCTGCCCTGTATACTGCACCCCTTTAACAATGTTTTGAGTTTTCGAAGCATAAGGGAATATAGGCTCGCTCTCCCAGGATCGGCGTTTTCCGTCGGGACTTTGTCTGCTGCTGAATGTGCCTGTCTCCTGCATAAACTGTTGTCCGATGACTGGCACATCCTCAGGGAATATCACCTTAGTGGTTTTCCTCTTGAACCACACATTGGGCTCTTTCTTTCGCTCTATGACTCCTTCCAAGGGCTTCATTGAAGTTGGACGTGGCACTGAGGGCTGGTCTTGCTCAACCTTAAACATCACTCATTGCATTAACGTAATCCTAAAAACATATATCTAAAGTGAATTTGAATATTTAAAATTCGTTACTCAGTTTGCAAATGCCTAAAATATTCTGGTTAGGGAATGACCCAGAAAATGAGAAATGACGTTAAATGTACGCCATGATAATGGTATACTGATTCAAAAAACGTCTGCTTCGTGAAAATTAAATCATGTGTTTTGGTTTCATTTTAAAACAAGAACTAGGTGCTGACTCCGTATATACAAGTTTTCATTCCTTATATAATTCTTACATAGAATATTTCACCGTGTTTCTAATTTATTTGTAAAGTTTTGGACATTGCTATTTTCATATTTTTGCTAAATATATGTCTTTGTACAAATGTCTTTAATGTGAATAAATTCCTCTTACAGAATACCAACAGTTTGGTGACTGCCACACAAGTTTTAATTAATAATAGGGATCGCCCACAGGTCGCAATTTGACAAAATTATCACTTGATCTAAACCCAATTTGTTGACAAAATTTCATAACTGAAACATACATTCCTCCTGATTTGCTACCATTTGTTATTACAACAGAAGTCTAATGATTAAATCAATCAGCCTTCTTCCATGAGATTAACATTGAAACTTTTAAAGCCTGCTTTGGGGGGTGTAGCCCTGGGGACCGATTTAAATTAAAATGTGATTTCGTTCATTTACAGGGTGGTACCTTTCTAACAGTATACCTGGATTTCTCGTACGATGCACACAAGCTGAGAAAAAAAGAGAAAAATAAACATGCTTGCCTATTAATATGCCAGTACCAGGTTAACCGAGCCTTGCTCGTTGGTTTTAATTCAGTTTTGATATAGTGTCATTAGAGCTATTAAATTTCCCCCAACAACCAACTATACCTCTTCACAGTTAACAGCTGTTTCAAAAAGTCTGCTTAATATTAATGTTCCTTTATTTTTGTATACCTTTCGTTGTTATTTCGTTACCAAAATAGCAACCCATAAGACCAATGTTAAAAATTACGATTTTTAAACTTAAATTCTGACAAAATTCGATTTTTCCTGGGATGGAGGCCTTTTCTAAACTTATTTTTGGGCCAATACACTTTTAATTGCAAAGTTTAAGCAAAATCTGACAGCTAGATTTCGAGATCGTGGAACACACATCCCTTCAGACATTCCTCGTATTATAGTATAGGATATCCACTCAATGTGATCATTTAATTTATTATCATTTTAAAATATAAACAAAAACACAAGCTTTAATGTATACAAAGTCGCCATTTCTCATACCACAACTCATCACCCTTTGCGTCCGTATCATGACCCTAATGCTTTTTGTGATTTTAATTTGTACTCAATAGGTAAACCATTTAATTTTATTATTTTTTTTATTATTTAAATGACAAAGTATAAAAAAGTCAGCTGTCATTTTGTAATACTTCTTAAGACTTAGCAAAGTATTATAAATAGAGAGCTGATATATTTTTACTTTGTCATTTAAATAGTAAAAAAATAACTACCACAATATAGTGAATTTCCTACACAGGAAATTTGCATATGATGTCCTGATACATCTGCCCATGATCTGGGAGTGTCAAAAACTAAAAAACATTATTTTACTTTGGTTACTTTCTAAAAGTTAAACCAACAGTCAAAGATATAGATTGGGTTTCCATGGGAATTCATTGTACTTATAAATACCAAAATTTTAAAGTTCAACCATCTAATACAAAATTTAAGTTTTAAAATTTTAAGTCCTTAAAATTGTTAAATCTAAATTGGAGGATAGGAAGTTGGAGGAAAAGAAGGGGGCCCCCGCCCAGATACATGAGAAACAGATATTTCAGGACACTGCATGTGAAAACAGGGTGCCCCCGCCCAGATACATGAGAAACAGACATTCCACGACACTGCAAGTGAATCAGGGGGCATCCGCCCAGTAACAGGAGGAGCAGAAATTCCATCATTACTCTACACGTGAAAACAGGGTGCCCCCGCCCAGATACATGAGAAACAGACATTCCACGACAGTGCAAGTGAATTAGGGGGCATCCGCCCAGTAACAGGAGGAGCAGAAATTCCATCATTACTATACATGTGAAAACAGGGTGCCCCCGCCCAGATACATGAGAAACAGACATTCCACGACACTGCAAGTGAATCAGGGGGCATCCGCCCAGTAACAGGAGGAGCAGAAATTCCATCATTACTCTACACGTGAAAACAGGGTGCCCCCGCCCAGATACATGAGAAACAGACATTCCACGACACTGCAAGTGAATCAGGAGGCATCCGCCCAGTAACAGGAGGAGCAGAAATTCCATCATTACTCTACACGTGAAAACAGGGTGCCCCCGCCCAGATACATGAGAAACAGACATTCCACGACACTGCAAGTGAATGAGGGGGCATCCGCCCAGTAACAGGAGGAGCAGAAATTCCATCATTACTCTACACGTGAAAACAGGGTGCCCCCGCCCAGATACATGAGAAACAGACATTCCACGACACTGCAAGTGAATCAGGGGGCATCCGCCCAGTAACAGGAGGAGCAGAAATTCCATCATTACTCTACACGTGAAAACAGGGTGCCCCCGCCCAGATACATGAGAAACAGACATTCCACAACACTGCAAGTGAATGAGGGGGCATCCGCCCAGTAACAGGAGGAGCAGAAATTCCATCATTACTCTACACGTGAAAACAGGGTGCCCCCGCCCAGATACATGAGAAACAGACATTCCACGACACTGCAAGTGAATCAGGGGGCATCCGCCCAGTAACAGGAGGAGCAGAAATTCCATCATTACTCTACACGTGAAAACAGGGTGCCCCCGCCCAGATACATGAGAAACAGACATTCCACGACACTGCAAGTGAATCAGGGGGCTCCCGCCCAGTAACAGGAGGAGCAGAAATTCCATCATTACTCTACACATGAAAACAGGGTGCCCCTGGCGAGATACATAAGAAACAGACATTCAAGGATTCTACCCGCGAAATCAGGGGACTCCCGCCCAGAAACGGGAGGAACGGACATTCTATTCTCTACATGCAACAAATGGGAATAGTAAATTTGCGAACTATATTGTACTTAGAATCATTAAATAAACACAAATAAATTGGTAAAAAATCTTTTTATTTTATAAATTTGTTTTGGTTTTGAGTTTGATGATGTATTGAATTTTAATACCAACCGATACATGATAGCAAAAAAAAAGTTTGTCTAGAGGGTAACAGAAGCAAAAGTAAATATCGTTTCTAATTTTATTAAAAGGTATAAAAAAAATTTTTAATTTAGCAATGGCTCAAAGAATATTTGTAAGCAGCCAGCATCTAGGAAATATTTATTAAAAAGAAGCTACTTAACAATTGTTACTAAAGATATTGGTAATATATATCATAAAAGTAAAATAATTGTTTTATTTAAATTATTACTTAACTGGCTATGCTCCACCCTGGTAAAATAAAATTTTATTTTCATTCCGTTGATAATCAAATTCAATAGTAAAATACCTTTCATATCAGTCTTGGAATTTAGCTGTTTCTTGTATTTACTGTTTTTTGTATGTATAAAATATAATGGGGGGGGGGGGATAATCTTTCAGCTTGATGAAACTTGGGTCCAATCATCCTGGTTTTCAAACTTAACATGAAGCTCGTTACCCTACACCTTCCTACCAAATTTAATCTAAATCAAAGGTTTCTTTAAAAAAATCTGATTTCTTGTTGCAGGTGAATATTAGCCGCAACAGGTCATAAAGGCACATGAACACACAAAGCCCAATGGAAACAGCCTGGTACAATCCTCTGACACATGTGCCTGGATCAAAGCACACAGGATTGGAGAACTAGACCACCGACATTCTGTTGTGGTACAACAGTGTTTCCTCTAATTCATTAGTAGTAAATTACTGATTTAGTGTGCATTATCCATAATTATCAACTTCTGCCTTCATCACTGTGGCAGTAGCAAAGATGTGATAACATCAACATCAAGTGTTTTGCCAAAATAAGAACAAAATTACAAAAAAAAAAAAAAAAAACGCAACACAGGTTAGAAAGCACAGACGATGTTACAGGGATGCCATCCATAGCAAATAATAGCAGTGGGAACATAGTCTATGAACATCAGTGTGCATGCGTAGGGGATCATGTCCCGGGCAGGACACATTGAAATAATATGTGCCACACTGTTTCCATTGCTGGGGCTCAAGTTATGGCACATATTTCGCCTCACAGTCAGCTGGCACATTTTTACCCCCAGGTTTTGTACCACAACTTGTACCAGACTGTTTCCATTACGACAAATTACAGGGCACATGAACCTGTGCTTATGCTGCAGGTTAGATTTTAAGTAATAAAATAAGAATTTAATAAAAATTCAAAAAAGATTTTTCTTTTGAATACTTTAAGTCATCTTCACCTTTGGGCCAGTAGTTCATTGTTGTGCAGTCAGCAATGTTAACCATATGGCTTTTAATGCAAAACATGGTATTTTATTCCCCTGTTTCGGACGCCGTTTTTCAACCAAGCTTTAAAAAAATGGGTTGAAAAACGGCATCCGAAACAGGCGAATAAAATACCATGTTTTGCATTAAAAGCCATATGGTTAACATTGCCGACTGCGCAGGAATGGGCTACAGTACCAGCCCAAAGGTGAAGATGACTCTTAACAGTCCAAGTATTCCTTGAAAGAAAAACTATCAATTAATTGTTTGGTATTGCAGGTTAGGCCTACTGATTAAAAAAAAAATTTGACGCTTCAGCATGAGGATGTTTGTTTTTTCTATAAAAGCTATTGTTAAGTTAAAGATCTTAATTGTTTTATAATTATTGGATACCTTGTTGGTAATAAAAATAAAAGGGAACATATAAGACCAATGCAGTGGCGTTTAATTTTTTTTTTTTTTTTTTTTAATGGCAACTGAGTCTGGAATTGAACCTTTAAAAAGTTACTAACTTTTTCTCAGGATCAAATCGGCAACCTTTGGATTCAAAGGTGAGCACTATAACCACTCAATTACCAAGCCTTGTGGTTAGCTAAAATTAGAAATATTGTTTAAAAACTCTACAACCCCAAGAAATACATCCATCTTTCTACTTTTAAAAGAAGTTATAAGTCGATCTTTACATCTCTACAAGCTGTGAGGTGGCATTCGGGCTCAGGTATAGCGGAGCCTTAATAGTCTTCACTTTTGTTTACTGACATCATCTGATAATTTAAATAATGTACTTACTCTTGGTGATGGAATGGCCTTGTCCAAAGTTTTCTGAAAGAAGAAATTTGTAAAAAATTTATAAAAAATACATAAAACGTATATGTGTATTTAATTTTAGGTTTTATCTTGTAGTATTAATGCAAAATAATTGGAAGATTGTACATGTACCTTTATTAAGACAGTACCAGTGTACATACTGGCCTTATACAGTGTCAGTAAAATGAAGTTGTAATAAAACATTGTGCATCTATAATTTACTTACTCTAAAGGTTTTCAATTCTGAGCAATACACTAGCTAACCTAACATTGACACTTATGAATGTTACCTTGCATCAGTGAAACTGATGACTAATGGCTGATTATGTGTTATCCTGATTACTTCAAATATCGAGAGACATTTGCCATGCTAATTTTTACATAGCGGAGGGTAAATTTACAAACAAATCATTAGGATCTGATTTGCGTTTTTTAATTTTGATATACTGTATAATGGTCAGGATCATCTACACCCCACTACTTACATATACAAATCTCTAGCACCAAAAACTACACATGAATAGGCGGCTATGACAATAATCAGGGTCGAAAGTCAATGGGACACCGAGGTGTCCTAAAAGTGGCCAAAGTCGTTATTATTATCCTGGTCAAAATAATCCACAGCAAAATTATAGTCCGTTCACCCAGCCATGGCACCTGACGGATTAGAAGAAGGGTGACTCTCGGACGCGCACTCACAAGCGCCCGGGTCCGACACCCCAATGCCCACGCGCAGGTATGGCAGTACTGCAGCTAACTTTTTTATGTATGACTTCCAAACAAACAAATTTTCATTTTTGTCTTTAGCAGAAAATTCTGAGAATAATGAGTATAAACACTACATTGTTTTTGTAACTGAAAGGATGTGTTTTAAGGCTCCGGTCTACCCGAGCCCGAATGCCGCCTCGCGTCCGGGGCCGTAGCGCTACGTGAGTTTTATGGATGCAGAGGTTTACGGGAGTCGTGTTTTAAAAATAACTAATTAAGATAGAGATTGGCTCTTAATTTTTTCTAAAAGTACAAAGACGGATCTTGTCTTCTGTGTTTTTAGAATTTCTAAATAAAATTTCTAAATTCAGTTATAACTGTCTAAAATCATCTGTTTTTCTCTAGTGGTAAGTTTTATAGATGCAGAGGTTTACGGAGATCGTGTTTTAAAACTGACCAATTAAGATAGAGATTGGCTCTCAACTTTTTCTAAAAGTAGAAAAATTATCTCGTCGGCTATCTCTTTAGAATTTAAAAATAAAATTTCTAATCTTAGCTATAACTGACTAAAATCATCTGTTTTTCTAGATGCACATGTAAGGGTATTTTTAAGAATCTAAATTATATACTCCCCGATGTGTAACTCACTCATCGGGGTATCAGAAATTCCTCAAATGTCGGTAAAGTAGACTAAGCGGAGGTTAGTACTCACTTATGAATTATAGCACCAATATATCACTTACTACACAGTAATTCCCAAGCGAGAACTAAACTTCGCTTAATCTACTTTACCGACATTTGATGAATTTCTGATACCCCGATGAGTGAGTGAGTGGGGGAGTATATAAAATACCTTGGTGACGACAAAATCGCCAACGTACTGGGCGTCCCAGACCACCGAAACACCCATTTTAAGAAACACAGAACTAATTTATAATTTTAACCACTTGTGTCTTTATAGGTGAAGCGGTCTATCGAACCACTTGTGTCTTTATAGGTGAAGCGGTCTATCGACTCAGAGTAATATCAATGTACAGGGTGTACCTGAAATCACCTCTACAGACCGGAAGTCACTAATTTCAAATACAAACCCTCACTTTAAAAAATTTTTTTTTTATTTTTACACGTTTTTTAAGAAAATTTTACAATTTAGCATTTTGGGCACTATTTGCGGTTGAAATTTAGATTTACCTCATAAAAATAACATGAAACAAATCCTTCTCTGAGCATTTTTTGGCTAAGCAAACATGTCTCAGCACAAAAATGTCTTAAACTCTTTTAAATACGTTTCCGACATATATTTTCAGTTTTGTCCAAAATGTTTTTCTATTGAATTTACAACATGACGGAGATTAATGAACAAGTATTTAAATGTTTAGTAAAACTAATCTCTTGATGATTGTCGTTGTATGATTTTACATTATTTAAAATGAGGTTCTAAGACATTGTCATGTTTGGAAAGTTCTGTTTTATGTTAAGTTTTCAGGTGTAATAGATGTGAAATTTTTCCCAATAAAAAAGAATTAATTTTAAACTCTTTTATCTTCTAAATTATCATGATTATGGTTTAAAATTATAAATGTTAAAGTTGCTTTAAAATTTCGTCTGGTCCCCTCTGTATTGAATTCAGAGCCAATCAACAGAGCTTTTGTTCAACAGAGCGAAATAGCTTTACCTATTGTTTTTGCACAGCTTGTTTTTGTTAAAAAATTAAATGTTAAAAGAGGTGCAAGGGTGGTATAGGACACCCGGTAAGTCAGTATCATATATTTGGAAAGTTAGCTCTCCCCAAGTGATAATTCCTGCTACCATGGAAGCTGCTACATTTGTCACTCTTCTATTAATCTTTTCCCAAATTTGAACATAACTGACTAAATTATTTGCATTTTAAATGTAACTAGTATACGTGTTGCTCGAAATCAAGCAATTTATTCAAATGCAGTACAAATGTTACTTTAGCTCTAAATCAATGACATCCGACCAATCCAATAATGTGAATATCTTTAATCGCCAATAACTACACGTATTTACAGCTGATTACTAACAAATGTCTCAAATGCTTTATTCAGTCCCCAATGTTATTTAAACGGGAAATTTTGAGATTTCAATGTTGGATAGCGCCTTTATTTTCAGTCCGATTCTCATCAATTTTTGGCGGAAACAACTACAGACCACGCTCTATCCAACGACAACAAAAACTTGAAAATCGGTTGAAAATTGTAGGAGGAGTTCTCAAGACAAAAAAACCCTTAGCGTATTAAATAAGTATAGATTCTCAGCTAACAATTTATATCTAATCCACATTAGTACATTGGTAACGGTATTTCCCAAATCGTAAATTTATGGTCAACTACAGATTGTCATCACAATCTTGAGAATTAGTGATAGTTGAAAATTAAGACTTGAATGTCTGTGAGTCCATTAGTTTTACAGGATGATTTTTGTGATATAATATTTTCGGTTTTGCGCTCTAATAAATCCTGCAAAAAATCACCACAGCTGATTCATCGCTGTTTTTGTTCGTCCTGTCAAAAATGTTACATGGCGTAATCTAAAGATATTCTAACTGCCTATACAAATTAAGTTACTTTACATTTTGTTGTATCTAAATTATATACTCCCGAATGTGTAACTGACTGACTCACTCATCGGGGTATCAGAAATTCGTCAAAAGTCGGTAATGTAGATCTCCTATATATTACTTACTACAGAGTGATTCCCAAGCGAGAACTAAACTTACCGACCTGTATTATTGAGAAAATTGCCAACATACTGGGAGTCGCGGATTACCGAAACACTCTTTTTAAGAAATTTTATAACATTAACCAATTGTGCCTTTATAGGTAAAGCGGTCTATCCACCGAGAGAATAGTATTTTTGTAAATAAATGGGGTTTTTGGCAAGTTTTATTCACTTTGTTAAGATTTTAAATTATTTGGTTTAAAGGAATTTTTCATTGTTTTCGATGATCTACTGCACATTTTTATGCAGTTTATCCATTTAATTTTTTCATATATTTATTTATATGAATTTTATAATTTTAACTAAATACTTATACAATACCTACATAGAAAATTTATTCACAACTCCATTAACCTTTATAGAATTCGGGGGAATTAGGGAAGGAGGTTTGGAGAAAGAGTGTCTGAAAACGAGCCGTAGGCGAATATATTTTCATTCCTTAGATTGAGTTAGTTGCACAAGTTCAAATTTAGGTTACTTCTGCAGTCGTGGGAGTTAATTTATGTTAAAAATAAACTTACAAACTCATTTATTTTGCTATTTTGCTCATTTACAAACACTTGTATTCATATGTAATCTGTTCATTATATGCGACTTAAACAACAATTAACGAATTTCTGGGCAAAACCCTGAGGGGGCATGGGGGCGGAGCCCCCATCGAGCCGCAGGCGAGTGTATTCTTATACACCGTAACAACAGATATTGATTAATTTTTGTATTTTGAGTATTAGTTTGTATTAGCCGATTCTTTTAATATCGTGGTTGGCGATGCTATATTTGATTGAAATGGTATTTTAAATTTATTTATATTCATTGTTATAGCTTGCTTATTTTATTATTTTTATAGTTATTTTCACACTTATTATCAGTTATTTTATATTTTTTACATTATTGTTTTGCTATAGTGGGGACATAACATTATTTTTTAAATCTATGAAAATCTAATTTAAACATACTTAATTTAGAATAATTTTGACCCATTACAATTTTTCTGTGCCCCATATAAACTCCTTGACGTTCCAGACTAAGTGGTTGGTAACGTGGAAGAGTTAGGATCACACATTTTTGTAGAGTAAATGTAATTTATAACGGCTTTTCAAAACTTTTATGGAACTAGCCTGTTTAGTACTTCGGTGGAACTAGACGGTTCCTTATTCGAGACTTTGTAAATGTAGTAAAATCAACAAGGGGGCATGGGCGCTGAGCTCTGTAAAATATTTTGAAAGCATTTTATTATTATTATCGATTGTGAATAGTGCATATTAGCCGGTTTTGTTGCTGTCTTCACTGTCCAGTTGGTTGGCGGAACTAGCCAGTTCAATACTTGACTTTTTATTACTTTACGAATTTAGGGAATTCCCTAAGGGGGCATGGGGGCGGAGCCTAGACGGTTACTTCTTTGAGACTTTGTAAATGACTAACGAAATTAGTAAAATCAACAAGGGGGCATGGGCGCTGAGCCCCGTAAAATATTTTGAAAGCATTTTACTATTGATTGTGAATTTTGTGCATTTGACGGTTTTGTTACTGTCTTGACAGTGCAGTTCTTCTGTGGAACTAACGTATTTTAAACTTGACTTTTTATTAATTTACGAATTTAGAGCAACTCCTAGGGGGCATAGAGGCCCAAACTAGCCGGTTCGGTACTTGAGACTTAGAGCAATTAACAAATTCGGGCCAACCCCCTAAGGGGGCATGGGGGCGGAGCCCCCATCGAGCCGCAGGCGAGTCCTGTTATATTCTGCTAAATGCAGCCTAGAGCTATAAGCTAAGGTGTCATATGAAAGAAGAATAACGGTGCTAAATATCCTTAGTTACACTTTAGTAATCTCATTTTGGTAGTTTCGTCAAAACTAATAGAAAACTTCAGTTAAAAATTGAGAAAAACAGAAGATTTTAGACATTTATAGCTGGAATTTAATTTTTTTTTATTCTAAAAAAATAGCAGACTAGATCCTTTTTTTACTTTTATAAAAAGTTAACAGCGAATCTCTATCTTAAGTGCTTAGTTTTAAAACACGATCCCCGTAAACCTCTGCATTCATAAAACTCAAAAACAGATGATTTTAGACAATTATAACTGAAATTGGAAATTTTATTTAAAAATTCTAAAAAGATAGCCGAAGAGATCCTTTTTTCTACTTTTAGAAAAAGTTAAGAGTCAATATCTATCTTAATTGGATAATTTTAAAACACGATCCCCGTAAACCTCTGCAGCCATCAAACTCGCCTAGCGCCACGGCCGCGCGAGGTGGCATTCGGCATTGTTGTTCGGGCTTAGGTAGACCGGAGCTTTAAGGTAATTTTTTATTTGAGTTGGTAATGATGATTTGAGTTCAGCATTTATACGTATGAAGGTTTGTTTCGAAACATTGCAGTCTGTTGACACGCTTTTGAGTACTTTTCTTATGTATAATAAGGGCCTCATACTTCCATTTTCTCAATAAAAATAATGTAAAAAAATAATAAAAACAGACTTTAAACAGTAGCGCTCATGACTGACTAATGGTTCTGACGAATAGTTTAATGTACAAAGAGAACAGTTCGAGGTTATTTCAGCAGATTATGCGTTCTTGTTACTCGTGATTACAAATTGTAAACATTTAGGCCTACTGGAAAGCAATAATGGTATTTTATTTACGTTGCAATTACTGTAAACCTACTTAAATTAACGCATACTTCCGAAATACACTTTAATTAATTATTTTTTTACTCTACTAGGTCTAAATATTTTATTCAGACTTCAACTACAATACAGTACTTAACCTGTGATCAATACTGTATGATATTCGGTTTTGACGCAAAAACAAAGTTAAGCCGTTTTCATGTAGGCCCCTAAATATTATCATAATTACGCCGTGTTTGGTATCATTCTCTTTGAAATTAAATGAAGGTTCCAAATATAACACTATCATATTATTATAAACACATATTACGGAATTAACAGTTCTGTACTGGACCCCCCAGTGTGTGACTCATCTACCTGCCGGGCGGGTCGGCTGCATTTGTGTGCGTGTGTGAGTAAGGGTTCTATAATCCGTCAGGTGCCATGGCTGGGTGGACAGAGTATAGTTTGGTTCTTGCCTGTAATTGCACATTCAGTTAATAATAACTTAAATTAGACCTGAAATTCTATTTACTAGGAATGAGCATCAACTGAATGCTAATGGCATCTTCATGGTTGCAGCTAATATCTCATGGTCCAGAGCAGATAAAAGAGTCAGCTATGTTAAAACTGATAGGAGAACCCCAGTAAACGTACCATATAGCAAGGATGGTTTAGTAGTGGCCACATCAGTTAAATCTTTAAGATTTACACATTGGTCAACAATTGTTTTGCTACACTTTAACTGTGAGGGTTTTCCAAAAAGTGAAGAGAATTTACACTTCAAGCCTGGCACTGATCCCCAGGCACCACGTTTGCATGCTCATCAGTTAGCACTATCTATGAAGTCACTCTGAGCCGAGTATTGTTATTGAGTGGTCAAGTGTCTACTCTGTAGTATTTCAAAATGGCAGAGCCCATTGAATTCCCGCCAAACGCGAGGTGCATTGTGATGACTGTTTTGGACTATTTAATGCTAATGTTACAGAACATCGACGCATGACCGCACAGTAACAGTTGACTCAAACTGGGGTCATAGATAGAGTTGACGAGTGAGCAGTGGGGGTGATGTTTGCTGGAAGATGCTAAAAAATTTAGAGCTCTTACCCGGGCCAAGTCGAAGGTTTCATCAAGTTGAAGTTTTGCCCAGTGGTTGCAATCCTGTAAAAAAGTAATGCTTGTAATATTTGAATTAAAAGTATGTTAAGATCTTTTTTTAAGTGTTTGAAACAAAAGACTCAAAGTAATAATGATTTTTTTTATTATTCCTAAAAATTTCCAATTTTTTTTAAAAGCTCAAAAAAATAATTGTAAACTTCAATGCTTTGATTAAATAAGAATAAAACTATAGGTGCATGGTTGAAATTTAAAAACATTATAAAAAGAGACCAATAAAAAAAAATCACACCACATAACAATTTTTTTGAAGAACAATTTTTAGTCATTGTTGATATTGACCATGGTTTAGCAAAATCATGACTTACAAAAAACCTTTAAAATAATTAATTGTTTATTCTTAGGTCTTCTTAGGCAATAAATCAAAGTTATTGTATAAAGTAAAACACTTAGGGAAATGAACAAATATTTTTGTACAAAACTTAAAGCAAAATCTCATGTAAAATAATCAAAACCTTAAATGTGATGTTTAAATTTGAATAATAGTAGGGCTTAAATCATTAATGTACATAAACTGAAGATTCAAGACAGACGGACCTGCCTAGAAATAAAATAGTCTCTCAAAAGGTGTCCATCCCTAAAAAATAAAGTTTTTCTATTGACCCCACGTTTTGCAAATCATTAATTAACTTACAAAAATAATAAAATAAAAATGTATCATTGTTAATTAGGCTAAACCACTTCTAATCCAGTAAATATGTATTCAAAAGTTCCCCTCGCTGGAAATTTTTGGGGTAGTTTTGATTTGTTTTGTTTCCTATGTTTTTTGGGGTGCTGAATCCGAATCTGCATAACGAATGTGCATACCAAATTTGATCAATCTCTGTTATTTTTATATTCACCATAAACCTGATGGGGAAAGTATATAGGTCTGTCGCCATATGGAGTTTGCAAGTAAATAATGGATATACCTTTTCTAATGAATGTACATAGCAAATTTTATAAATCTATGTCAATAAATAATCAAGATAGAGGGTTTTTTCCTATAAGAAAACCATGGAAAACTTATATTTGGATTTTCTCCATAACCATATAAGCTAAACCAAAAATTCAAAATACCAAATTGTTTGTATTTTGAGCTCTTGTAAATAGTTTAGGTTAAATTTGTTGAATTTTATAAACTAAGGTCAAAAAAAGCCAAAAACCAAAATGTTACCTTTTTAAAACCCCATAAAACCCCGTTAATGTTGTCCGATCATTCTGGTTTGCGAACTCAATCAAGTAAATGCTTCCTTACACCCCTGTACCAAATTTTATCAAAATCGGAGGTTCGGTTCAAAAGTTATCGTGTTCACTGACATATACATATGTACATATATAATATATATATACATATATATCAGTTTGGACGAATGGTGTTTTTGGCTTTGGGGGACCTCAAAACGAAAAAGTAACATGGTCCCAGGCTTAGGTCTTACCGTGACTACTACCGTAAGAGCGTATTCCCTATAGGGAAATTCGCTAAAACTCCAATATTCAAACAGCCCTGGAGCCCAAACGGTTCATCGGAGAATAACAAACAGGGGGTGCATTTTGTAGCAAATTTTGTGTACTTTAATTTTAATAATATACATTATTTACGAAAAGTTAATATTTCTTGAGTTATAAGCAAAAGATTACAAAACAAAACAATTTTTTCACATATTTTCCATTTTTGACTATGTACCGTCAAGAAATTTTGTTGGCAAACCTCAGATTCGGATTCAGCACCCCAAAAAACATAGGAAACAAAAGAAATCAAAACTACCCCAAAAATTTCCTATGGTAAACACTAAATGACTGCATTATTCAGTAATTTTGTAAGATAAGTCATACTATATAAAAATGGTTATGACATGACTAAATCTAATACTAATTCATACTTATATATGAAGTTTTGGAGAGAATATTAAAAAAAAAATTGTTTACACAAATAATTAGTTGTTAAACAACCAGAAACAGTAATATTAATATACCAAAAATTGGTTTCCGAGTTAGACAGTTTCTAGTTGTAATGCGTAAAAAATAACTCCCTAATATATTTTCATCATAAGCCGAGTTTAAAGTTTACATTATTCATTGAATTTTGTTTCTATTCACCACTTTTTGCAGTAGTTAATTTACTGTTTATTGATGTGTTTTAGTCAATAGCTTTAAATGTGAGTTACAGAATATTATTACAAGTTTATTTGTAAATAAAATTAATTGTAGTTACCGTAATTGCAAAATAATTTTATAAATCTAACATTTTGTAGCCTACCCCATTCCTTAAAAAATATCTATGAAGTTTTTAGTAGCGGTGCTGGTGCTTTATAATTTCCTGTTATTTCCTATTGTTTGGTGTAAAGTTTATATTCATCAAAGTCACCAAAATTAGGTTCCAACGAGTATTGTCTTAAAATGTGATTTATAATTATATAAATATGAATAATCCGGAATTTTTTTCATCCGGACAAGGGTCTGGTCTCGAGGTTTCTGGATTAGAGGGAGTCAACTGTAGTAAGACCTATATGAAGGTATTCCAATGATTTAGCACTTACCATTGTGATTAGATGATTTCAATAGCCGATTCCAAACTGCAAAGAAATATGAATCAATTATAAAAAGGAAATTACAAATAACTGAGACTGGTAACTCTTTGGTCTTTTAGAGAATTGACACAGTTATTCAAGAGAGAGTTAATCTTGGAGCAAACTTAATTGGACTTAAGTTAGTACCTATGTTGCACTACATGTAATTTTATAGAGCATTGTTTCACAAACTAAATGATTGATTATGACAAAATTACAGCATTTAAAAGTTATATATTAATCTTCAGTAAAACGTCACAAGTCGACTTCCGGTAACTCAACACTTATGATCATGTTTGAATGTGCGTCGCATCGCATGACACACTAATCGCTAGTCCTGTATGTTTTTGCTCGTCGCCACTTAATGGAATTTACGGTCTTTAGGGGCGATTTTGTCGCAGTTGCAGTCACAGTTCTGAATTATGAACATTGTTGACAACTGAAATTACATTTCACTTATTTATTTGGCTTTTAACATGGTTAAATTAGATACTGTTTCTGCAGCCTGACCATGGTTGAGAGCTTCTTAAATCGTACGTTTGGTAATCAACCAGGCTAAAGTCGACTCCAGGAAACTCAACTCCAGGAAACTCAACAGCGTCTTAGTCTACAGTGAATTGAGTTTGTAGGGTTTATCTGTAATCAGGGCCGCCCCGAGGGCAATAGGCGCCCGAGGCAAAATTTTGACCAGCGCCCCCTAAATTAAATAATTGGCATATCTTGTAAACTGTAATGTTAAATTACAATTCTAAGCACTAAATTAGGTGCATGGCTAACTTTTCAATGCTGTTATAGTAGGACGAGATGGCCCGTGCGCAAATTGCGCATTTTATGATTCTGTATGAGTGAAACTCACCTACAGTACGTGAATGTTGGTTATGAAGTGACATAGATATATTTTTGTTTACTATCTGGCTTTTAAAATTCATCTGAAGGTAATCAGCTGTTAAATTACAATTCACATTAAAGAACCTGCAATAAAAGGTGGTCAACATTTTAAAGCGCCCTCTAAAAATAAAGGCGAGGGGGCGAAGCCCGAAACAATATGACCTTTTTAATTACGATTCGTCACTGCGGTATATAAAACGACACCTCAATCTTAAAAATCGGTTCAGTATGTTGAGAGAAAAAGGGACGTAACAGACGAAATACTTATGGAAATAAGAAGATAGATTCACGAAAATAGTCCGATGAGAGTCGATACATTGTTGCAAAATTTTTGTGAAACATTTTATACCGGTATTACACATGATAAACATAACCACAAATGATAACATTTCAGGGCGAGGGTGGGTGAGTGGGGACACAGGGACAAAGCTGTTAAATTTCCATCGGACTACTTTTTTGTACATCTTACTATAGTTTTGAAATGTAATGTAATGTTGCTAGTTAATGTAAGACACAAAACAAAAATAATAAGAGAGAATGTACACACCAACACCACATCAAATTACATGAGGGGTATATGAATGAGTGACGGGGTGGGCGTATGCATAGTTCACAACTGCGCGACCGCCGGGCTCAAATGAGCGCTCAATCCATTTTTGCAGTGCGTAAGATCAGCTTGCCAGTAGTAGGCTTACATGCAGCCAAAAGCGATGCTATCATGATTCACTTCCACTTGCTTTGTAAAAAAAAGGTTTAAAGTTACAATGAATAATTAGTCACTACTCATTCCCCGACTATAATAAATTGTTTTAAATGTTTATTTGAACTAATCAACAAAATTATTATTAAACTATTTGTAACAAAAATATTTATTGTTGCAGTTTTTGCAATTTTTGTCAAGTCTTTGAGCCTTTAAAAAACAGGGATTTCCCTCGGCCGCGGCGCCCCCTTGGCCGCGGCGCCCGGGGCAACTGCCCCGGTCGCCCCGCCCTCGGGGCGGCCCTGTCTGTAATATGATTTCAATACAAGGTTTTGTCATCGGTCATTAGTAGATGTTATCCAATTGAGTTGTGTCATAATCTCTTGGTTGTCTCTAAATTTGCCTACATGAGAGGCAAACTTTTTATCCTCCTGTTCTACAATTGAGGGACACGTACTTGTCAACATCGCCAAAGCAATTATTTCCAGGGCATAAGCAAAGTTTTACAACTAAAGTTTCAATTAAGTTATGTTTTTGCAGGTTATAAAGGACTGGTTACATTGTAACTTAAATTGAATTAGAAGTATTTAATCATGCTTAAAAAACACAAACTTTACCTTAAAAGTGTTGTAAAACTATGAATTATGATACACTAAAATTTTGATGATTGTATTTGCCTTTCTTGAAAAGAAAAGTAAAATTCCACTTGTAATTTAGGTAATCATGATTTTGACTGACACAATAAAAACAAAAACTAAAATACACATGAGAAGTGATAACATCTGTATAACAGGAATATGATTTTAACATTTGTTATAATAAATCACACATGTTTATAAAACTGTAATACTAGCCTACATAAAGCTATTTTTTTAAATAGTTTTCTCAAGGGCTTCTCAGTAAAGTGCCATTAATACACTTTCTATGAGCGCTGCATTCTCTGAGTACACACAATGCAAACTGAAATATTGATCTTGGTCCACCCAATCGAATATAGCTCATGCTATCTCAAACCTCGATAACTCAAAATGTTATTGTTTAGTAAATTGTTGTGGACAATATCCATCACTGATTAATAAACAACATTCACAACGTTTCGGGATCTGGAATCTGATCCCGTCTTCCCAGGTCGAAGAAATACCTAGAACTAGAACATAACAAAGTTAGTAAAAACACACCAAGCGAACCTGGAAAAGTCCATAGCCAAACCTGAAAACAGGAAAAGTAGTCACAAAAATTAAATAAAACACTAATAAAATGCCGCCATCTTTTTTTTTTTTTTTTTTTTTTTTTTGTGAGGTGACGCCATTACCTGCCCGACATTGCAAGAGTTTGGTTGGCTCCCTTGTGATGTCTCCTGATTAGTACTGTATATATTTTTCAATTTAATTGTTTGTGCTTTGGTTTTGACTGCTTTCACAGTTTTCTGTTTCAACTCTGTGCATTTATTAGTGTTTTATTTAATTTTTGTGACTGCATTTTCTGTTTTCAGGTTTGGCTATGGACTTCTCCAAGTTCGCCTGGTGTGTTTTTACTAACTTTGTTATGTTCTAGGGATTTCTTCCACCTGAAGACAGAATCAGATTCCAGATCCCAAAACGTCATGAATTTTGTTTACTAATCAGTGGTGGTAAATGTCTGCAACAATTTACTAAACAATAACATAAACTCACCATCACCAACAATGAACTTTAAACAATGAACTCGAAATCCTCGGTATCTCAAATTATTTTCAACCCCCTCGAAAAACCTGCCTAAGTTGGCTACAATGAAAACTATAATAACTCCAAATGAGTGATGAGAGACCAAAATTACACCTATAACTAAAATTTACAAACAAATAAGATGAATTCATGTTACATCAAGGGCGGATCCAGAGATTCGTTTTTTGGGGGGGGGGGGGGGCGGTTCCCAGAGATTACCACCCCCCCCCCCCCAATCACTGTCCATTATAGCAAACCACAGTTTGGAAACGAGCAGAAGAGAATCGGTACTTAGTCAACAAAAATACATCAATGGCACTGCATCATAAATCGGAACATTCACGGACAATTAAACACACGTGCATTTCCGTAATCAACACTGAACAAACAAGTATACACAATTGCTCCAAAAATTACATCCCCGAATAAAAATATTGCACTGGTAGGGCCTATGGTTATCGGACGTCACGATAACTGCAGCGCCAAGGACTATGCCTAAGAGAGGAAGCGGGGGGATTCTTTTCTACTAGTTGCCGGAAAATATGTTTAGCCTACATTTGGAATAAGGAATAAACTACTAAGACAAACGTCATAGCTGATTTTTATGCATTTATTTACATTCAACTAAATTAAATTATTAAATAGATTTAAC
The DNA here is from genome assembly GCA_030545055.2 of Neoaliturus tenellus. Taxonomy (NCBI): domain Eukaryota; kingdom Metazoa; phylum Arthropoda; class Insecta; order Hemiptera; family Cicadellidae; genus Neoaliturus; species Neoaliturus tenellus. The sequence goes on along the minus strand of CM061533.1, from coordinate 167,864,492 downwards.
CTTACATATTTTCGACAGTCTCTAACAGATTAATTGAGAAAATGTCATGAATCTCCTAACCTAAATTGAAAAACACAAATCAATAAAAAAACTTATATTTAATAGAAATTTAAAAAATTTTATATAACTTCCAAGATACCCTAAACAAAAACATATTAAGTCTCTTATAAACACCTAAATAAACTTTGGCCATAATGAGTTGATTAAATCAGAATCAGTCGATAACCTGCGAAGCTATTTCATAGTTATCGCCTGCCCTGCCGTCTACTGTGTTTGCGTTTACTCCCACTCCGGCGATGCGCCTGACAAGTGGTGACCCTGGCGGCGATAGCTGAAGATAGATCAACCAATTACAACTGTACGAAAACTAAAACCCAAACCAGAAACCAATCACGGAAATCCACCCCTCTTGTCACCGATGCTATCCGACGGAGGCATTCTGAAGTCTACGGCTCGGTGATGCCACGTAATAACACTCGTTCGTCATACCAATGGCGGAATACGAGTGGTCTGAATAACTTGCCGTTCATAAGTAAATAAATATATTTGGGAGATAAGAGTACTGAGGCCATGATGTATTTTCTTTACGACTTTAATTTAAATGTTCTAACGTTTGATTTCTTACCTGCTTGTTATTAATATTTTGCCCTAAACCAGAGAAAAAATTATATTTTTTGAGGTTTGGGGGGGGGGGCGACCGCCAATATCGCCCCCCCCTTGGATCCGCCCCTGTGTTACATTTTACCTCCACAAGTCGCAGTTCACCTCTAATACCTCAAAATATGTTCTATTGACATTTATTTGTCAATAGAAACCCCTTCTCACAGTTTCGAACAAGGACACATCCGGAGTAGTGCAAGGCCAACTACACACCAAGCCGGAGTACCCAGAGAGATGACATCACAGTAGCGGTGTTCCAGCTGATTGGTATTGCAAAAAGCAGGTAATTTACCCAATTTTCAGTGTTTTTAGAGGAAGTTGGGTAGATAGGCTATCTGTTTATTTTAGGAGATTTTAGGGGAATTGTCTCACAATCACTTAATTTCAGATCAGCTGGCGCACTAGTAGTGTGACGTTTTGACTTGAGTGGTGGGGGGCATTCCAGCCTGGTGTGTAGTTGGCCTTGAGTAGTGTATGGTGTCTCCCTGCTTTTACAATACTTTACATACTTGACCTCTGTGAGTTGAAACCCCTTCTCACAGGTTGGAACAAGACTGTGAAACATTTTATAAGGCCTCTGATACTCGAACTATTCCAAAGTCAAACTACTTGTACAGTAATTCAAAGAAAAATAATAATCCTGTGAATTTTGAGTTAGTAAAAGTCGAAAGTTAGAGAAACTGTACATAAAAAAATGTCTTGGAGATCCAAATTTTCCATTATAATCCAATTGAAACAGAAATGTCATTGGCATGTTTAAAGACAGCGATTTAAGATTGAAGGGAAATTTAATTATCAGTTTTTATGATCAACATATAGAAACTAATAGACTATTTTGATGTCATCAATCAATTTATGTCACCACTAGTGTGAAACATTACCGTGAATAAAAGTCAGCTGATATTGTTTTCCTGAATTACTTGTCATTGTAAACAATTATTTTCATCGAGCTATTTTGTAAACATGTATCAAAATTAAAATGAAGTAGTTTTATTCTTTTATTCAAGATAACAAGTTTTAACACTAAAAATTCAAGTACATTTTAGCTACTCTTTTTACACCAATATTAAGGTAATTCTTAGTCTCAATTTTTAGTCTACATAGATTTATAGCTGAACAAAGTTTTGACTTTCAGTAGAGTGATTTAAAATTCATATAATGGGATTAAGCTAAATTTATATACAATATGACCTAATTTCAAATACATTTTAGTTCTTTCAAGATTTCAAGATTTTTATTGTCTTTAGGCTCTTTACAAGTGCAATCGACAAGGTCAATACATAGCATTTTCAGTAAACTCAAGGTGTTACAATAATCTTTCTTTTGGTAATGATGAATTACAAGTCAAATTTAATTTATTTAGTATTTTTTATTATTATTATTATTAATTATTTATTATTTAATTTAATTAATTCTTTGGTTGCCAGAAGCCAATTGGATTGACTTATTATTCCATTATGAGAAATGTCAGCAACTGATCTCTCCGGCTATATGCTTGGATCAACAAGTCATCAAGTACTCGTGTTTTTTCTTCCATTTAACAACATTTGATTGAATGATGTGAGAATGTTTAGGGACAATGTTTGTTTAATACTTACATTGTCATATACATTGTCATTGTCATACTTACATTGTCATTGTTACATATCAAAATACAGTAGAACCTCTATAGTTCGACTCTCGATAGTTCGACACTCCTTATAGTTCGACACAGTTCGTGACACCCTAACATGTCAGTAACAACCGATAGTGTCCATGTTGGAGAGTGACAAAGGTGAAAATGTAAACAAAGGTGACAAATGATTTGAATTTTGGGTGGTGTTCAAGTTCAATTAAGTTATGATTTAAATGATTTCAATCAAATTTAGTGTTTCCTAAATTCAATTCATGATTTTTATTCTCTCTATGTTATCATTTCCCATATACTCCTTATAGTTCGACATTTCAGTACTTCGACACTCTCTAAGTCGACAAAGTGTCTAACTATCGAGGTTCTACTTTATTGCAAAATTGATATTTTTCTATATTTTCAACAGCAAAATCCGCAAAAACGGTGCGGCACTCTTTGGACGTACAGTACTTTAAGAAAATCCAACCCCCCCTTTTAGCTTTTTAGTACAAAATGTTGCTGGCTCTTAAAGGATTAATTCTAAATATACAAACATTAAACAAGTGTGTAGTTAGTTGTTGTCCTCACGTTGGAGGGTGGGGGTATTGAAAAAAAAGTTTTAGGTATCTAATATTTTCGCATGGTACTGAACATTGAGGTTTAACCCTCGAGCGGGGGCTTCGCCGGTAAAACGGCATAAGTATGTATAAATTAAAAAAATAAAAAGACTACTAATGGCACCATAGGCGTCATTTCAGCATTCTGATTGGGGGGGGGGGGGGGGCAAGATTTCCATAAGGTCATACCCCCTCCCCCCTTTCCACAAATATGCCAAACCTCTTAAATTTCGTTAAAAACTGTCAATAAAAGCTGATTAAGTTTACATTGTGACACTAAGCTGTCCATAAAATGTGAACTTATAATATAATCTCACAAACCCATTTAAACAATACCCCAATGCATGTAAAATTTGATTATATAACATGTTTCTATTTGTAGAAAGTCATTATTCTTCTGGAACTGCCAGTGGTTACTGTGATGTAAAACACCTTAAGAAATTTAATGGATTTAATTGGTTAATGTACGAGTATACTACATCGTTAAAATAAAAAATAAAAACATCATTTTATAACTATTTAGTTATTTTTATTGTATATGTATATTATTTACAACTCTAAAGTTTTACAGTCGGATACATAGACTAAAACTCCATAGGTTTGTATGGTAAACCACATTGTTTTATCTTTATCAAAAATTAGTTTTTTACACAGCACCTTTGCAGTCTGCCGTATAAGGGACAAAAAAAAATCATTTATCATTTAACTATTGTTGGTTAGGTTCAGTACAGTTACGGTATATTGCCCATTAAATTACCTAAAAAAATTAAATTGTTATTGAGGACAAGAAAGGTAAAAAATTACTAAGTGATTAAAAAAAGATAAATAATGATTTACAAAAACATCTATAGTCTACATATTTAATACGTGATACGGGTTTTTGTACAAGAAACTCCTCCCACAATTTGCAATAGATTTAATGATTTTAGTGCCATTGGATAGAGCTCGGCGTGAAGTTGTTTCTAAAGTGAATTGGTAAATTGTCCATTAAAAATAGGGGACATACAAGTCCTTAAAGTTTGTAATTTTCCCATTTGATTACCCATCAGTAAGGAAATTGAATGATTTTCAAGTTAACAACAGTAAAATGTAAACATCGGACATCAGCGAAAGTACTATATCAACCTTTTCACACAACAGAGGTTATATGTTTAACCAAGGCAAGGCTCCGGTCTACCTGATCCTGAACGACGCTGCGACTGCGACGTTACCAAATGCCGCCTCGCGGCCGTAGCGCTAGGCGAGTTTGATGGCTGCAGACAGTGCAGAGATTTACGGGAATCGTGTTTTAAAGTTAACTAATTAAGATAGAGACTCTTAACTTTTTCTTAAAGAAGAGAGACGGACCTCGTCTTCTCTGGTTTTAGAATTTTTGTCTACAATTTATAGTTTCAGTTATTACTGTCTAAAATCATCTGTTTTTAGTGGCAAAAAGTTTTATAGATGCTGAGGTTTACGGGGATCGTGTTTTAAAACTAACCAATTAAGATAGAGATTGGATCTTAACTTTTCTAAAATTAAAGAGACGGGTCTCTTCGGCTCTGTATTTAGAATTTTTTAATAACATTTTTAATTTCAGCTATAACTGTCTAAAATCATCTGTTTTTCTCGATGCAAATGAAAGGGTTTTTAGAACCCTGTTATCTTTTGCTAAATGCAGCCTAGAGCTACTACTAATGTGTCATAGTAAAGAAGAATAGGCCTAACGGTGTTAAATTTCCTTTCTTACACTTTAGTAGTGTTATCAAGACTAATGGAAAACTTAAGTTAAAAATCGATAAAAACAGATTATTTTAGACAGTTATAGCTAAAATTAGAAATTGTATTTAAAAATTCTAAAAACAGACCCGACGAGATCCGTCTTTTTACTTTTAGAAAAAGTTAAGAGTCAATCTCTATCTTAATTAGTTAGTTTTAAAACACTATCCCCATAAACCTCTGCATCTATAAAACTTGCCCCTCGAAAAAACTGACGATTTTAGACAGTTATAACAGAAATTATAAATTTTATAAAAAATTCTAAATCCAGAGAAGACAAGATCCGTCTTTCTACTTTTACAAAAAGTTAAGAGTCAATCACTATCATATTTCAATCATATATCAATTTTAAAACACAATTCCCGTAAACCTCTGCAGCCATCAAACTCGCGGAACTCGCCTAGCGATACGGCCGAGAGGCGGCATTCGGTAACGTCGTTCGTGCAAGTAGACCGGAGCCACAATTTAACAGACGTGAGATATGGGACTTCCTGCTACAGATGAAGATTACAAAATGAGTCAATTTAAGAGTTTTGTGTAAATAATACAAAGTAGACATTTTGTTAAAGTCTGATTCAAAAGTTTATAATTGTATTATACAAATATTCCATCATATTACATAACCTAACATTTTAATTTCCAATTTTTGAAAAAATCACCGAAATTATTGGGGGGGCAACTGCCCCCCCTTGCCTCCCCCAAATGACGCCTATGAATGGCACACCCAAACAAAGTACCCATTTTAATAAAACATAATCTCCTCAGACACTCACTTGCTGCTATCATGGAGCCGTACGACTGGAGACAGAGGGACGAGTGTGCGAGGCGAGAGCAAGCAGAACGCGACAAGCGCTTCGACAAGACCGTCTCACTCGCCAGAAAGGTGACCTCTTAGAAATTATAAAACATATATAATTAGCATTGTGTGATATATCAATATCAAGGTTCAAATCTTATGGATTCTCTTTCTAAATTACTCCATAAACGCATAGTTTCAATCGAGTATAGTCATTTTTTAGTGTTTTTAAACTGTTTTAGTTGATTAGAAATTTGTTTTGCGTACAGTGGTAATTTTTTAACATGCTCGGACTTTATGTTGTTTATCTCCCGAATTAAGTTACCAACACCAACAAAGTTTATATTTTAGTTATCAGCACTTATCAACAGTTATCAGCATCCCCAAAACAGAACAATGGGCAAAATGTGACATTTTCGAAGAAAGACCGGGATCGCCACAAAAAGCTCGGCCGCAGTAAAAAAAAGAAAGCTGCAGAAGAAAGCTCGGCCAACGTCAGGAACGTCAGCCACACTACAAAATGATTGACCACATTGGAATGATCAGCTGCGGCAAAAAGATTGCCCACGTTAGAGTTCGGCCTCGGTAGATTTAAGGGTTGCCACATAAGTTGGGAAAAGGGGAAAAAAACACTAATATATTACACTTTACAATTATCTCTAAGATATGCCCACAAAATAGAACAATCAGCTTCATGTTGAAGTAATAAAAACAAGTGATTCAGGAGGATGTATAATTATGTAGCACATCTGGTTAGTCTTACTATATACTACTATAGCCAGTATATATTTGATGCAATTTTAGTCTTTAAAAATAAAAATAAAGTAGAAAGTGCCTATCCAGTACATTTCACTCATTCTTATAATACAAGGAATAGAGATTCAGTACAAAACAACCGCCACCGTCTAAAATTCTATGAAAAGAAACCTTCATATGCTGGGGAAAAATTTATTAAATTTATTCCTGATCAAATTAGAAAAGAAAATAATCAAACAAAATTCAAAAAGCAGCTAAAAGCTTATCTCACTGACAAAGCACTATATACAATAGATGAACTTTTTCCACCTTCCTCTCTCCTAGTATGAACTTGGTTTAGTAATTATGAATTCTTGTACTAACAATGAATCTATAAATCTGTAATTAGTCTGACGCTGTTCGAATGCTGTACACTGTACTTTTATTACTTCAATATGAATAAAGATATTGTCTATTGTCTACTATTAAACTAAACAAATTTTAACTGTACATAAATATGTATTTAATTTCCATGATGGTTTTCTATTTCTTTCAGCAATCACTGGCAATCAAAATTATGCTTGATGAAGACGAACACCAACAGGTAATATTTATTACACTATATTTTAATATATATCTTAACATTTGGCAAGTTTCAATTTGGTACCAACAGATTACTTTGCAACCCTAGATTTTTCTAGTTTGATTCCAGTTTGAGTGGGCGATCCTGAACCAAGTTTCTTTTTGTCATTGCTGGGCTATTAGGTATAATGGCTATCCAACAAAAGGTTGACATTAGATGCAGTGGTAAAAAGACCAAGGTTTGTACTTTCTCTTATAAAATCACTAAAAAATGCTACTGATGTAGAAATATAACAAAACAAAAAATAACACACTATACCCTTGATGCATAAAAAAAACATTTAAGGCTACAATATCTACATGCTAGTGGGTTAGTATTTTTGCAGTGTTCATTGGATCACCATTTATGTATGGTTTTGGGCAAAATTGTAGTGCATTAACTTCCATTCACTTAAAATTCCCTGATCCCTACTCACATTTCAGATAATTATGTTGTACAGATAATTCATACATATATTTCAGATTTTTCTAAATATTCTTTCTGTTTATTGCGGCTGAAACGCTATGTACTCAGTAACTACTGAAGCAATCTTCATAGTTTATAGGTAAAGAGACTAATTCGTTGATTAAATTTACCGTAACTAATTTGTAGAATTAAATTTCCTTCAATTTCATGGTTAACCTTATTGTCAACTCATATAGCCCTTCAAATTTTCAGGCCAATGAAATGTTGTTTCTTGTGGTTTTTATAACCTCACTTTTGGTATCTTGAATTTTGTTAATGTAATAGTTATTGTGATAAACGAGGGTTTAGACTACATATTACTATTATGGAGGCAAAAATAAAAAAAATGCTTGGATAAAATAGAAGCAAGTAAAGTTTTTCCTTAATGAAAACATCTTCGTAGTGGGGCACAGGCATTTAGCTATAGTAGGATTCACGAAAATAGTCCGATGAGAGTCGAAACATTGTTGCCAAATTTATTCTGAAACACATGTTTACACTGTATTTCACATGGTAAACTTAACAAAAATGACAACATTGAAAGCGAGAGGGGGTGAGGGGTAACACAGCTGTTGAAATTTCCATCGGACTATTTTCATGCATCTTACTATAGAATGACCTCATTACAATAAATGATACTAATTTTTTTCAGAGAAGAGATGAAATGCGGTCAGCCTATTTGCAGTATGGAACAGAATTTGATCCTTGTCAAATTCAGGTAACTAATCTGTAAACTCTGTAATGTTACATATATACAATACGTAAAATTTGTGTGGGCCTACCACAGAAAATTTTTTATAGGATTAGTCAATTCAAATGCATACATTCAAATGCATACTTAAAAGTTACATGGGCCGCACTGACATAATTTGTTTTAACTAATTAAAAAATAAATAAAATTTATTAACAATTTATAAAAAAATAGCCCACATAGGTGTTAGGAAAGCCCATGCATGGAGTAACATTATCGTACTGTACAATTAATCAGAAAACCATGTTATAGGAGCTGTTATTTATTTAATAAATTGTAGTGTTCATAAATTGCTCTCTCAATTTTTTTCAGGAGGACAATAAATTCAATTACACGTTTGGCAAAGATCAATTTTAAAAATAAAAATTCTACTAATAACAAATGGTTATACTTATATTTTTTTCTGATTAATACTATTGGTTAATTTTAATAAAGACATAAGATGGGTCCTATAAAAATTCATATAAGAAATTAAAACTAATTTAACAAAGTGTACTTTGCGAACCTTACATATAAAATGTGATGAACCACTTCTCATCAAAACTTTATGAACAGTTTTTTATTTAGAAATCATCCACATAATATAGCAGTACAAAATTAATATCAGCTCTAAACTTGTAGCATTAAATTACCTCTGAAAGTATGATTAAAATAATAAAAAAACAACTCCACTTTTTTCGCAGGGAGGTGTTAGCCAATCAAGACATGTAAGTACAGATTTTCTACATTTTTTAATAAGCATTATTTACTCCAGTTTTAAATAAATTACAGAGCTGTATTTCAGTATTAAGGGTGCGCTCTACCTCGGTGTCAAAATCGTCGAGCGAGACTGTTAATGTTAACTGCCGCTATACGCGGAAACTCACATTTTGGAAAATATATGACGGGTGATTTTAAATTTTGTTACTTTAATGCTTTTTTTGGTTTCAGTGCGAAATCGATCGGTGGTCTAATAACTATGTTTTTGAAATGGCAGACCTTTCGCATCTCCCTTCTTGCATCGTTATCTATAAACTTTTTACCAATCTTATTGTAGATTCTTGTTCTTAAGATTATATTGTACTCTTGTATCGTCTTATTTTTTCTTAAAAAATTGTTTTTAATACGTTAAAACTTGATACAAAAACGCTTATTTCAACATTATTAGCAAGCACCCTGCTTAGTAATTTAAATTAATATCGAAATTTTAAGATGATAGCGGAGTACAAAATTATATTACGAAAAGAATGACACCAAAATATTTTAAATCGGTTTACAACTGGGGCGACAAACACGGAGATTCTAAACGCTTGCATCCGCGCGCGGCAGATGGGTAGAACGCACCCTACCCATCCATTGGTACCATTGGTAGAAGTACTGACCAAGGTAAAGAAAAGGGGAAAAAATAACATTCTGCGACTCCAAAAAAAACCTTTTGCAATATGTTCCCTTTTGCATAAAATACTTCGACTTAACAACACTGTTTAAGAAACACACTGAACTTACAAGAGAGGATTGTTATACATGAACAGAATTCCTTCCATGCACATTTGGTGCAACACAGCACTGAAGGGAATTACTACCCTGTGCATGTGCATTGACAGTTAGTTTTGTACAGGTTTGTCACTGGATGGTTGAAAATATGAAATTCAGCTCATTAAGTTTTAATTTTTACTACAAAATTCTAAAAACAACAGATCTATGTTCAACTTCAAAGTAAAATCTGGTAAACTTATATTCGACTGGAAGATGGATGTACCTATATAAAAATAGACAAATATTTACAAATTGTGAATTTTTGAGTACTTACATGAAAGCTTGAAAAATGTTCATGAGTTTCCTTGCTATCTGTTATTTATAAAGTGTGTAATTAAAATAACTAGAGATCGCCTCCTGATCGAAATTTGATCAAAATTTCAGTTGGACCCAAAAAGCTTAAATATATTTTAGAACTAAAACATCTGTTCTTCCTAATTTTCTAGCAGTTGTTTTTACAACAGCTGTCTAATGATTCATTCAATTCTCCTTTCTCCATAAGATTAACATTGGAACTTTGAAAGCCTATGGGGCGTAGCCCTGGAGTCCGATGTGAATTAGAATGTGATTCTGCTCATCTACAGGACTATACCTTTCTAACGGTATGCGCGGATTTATCCTACGATGCACACGAGCTGAGAAAAAAGGAGGAAATGAAACATGCTTGCGTATTAATATATAGATTATAAGGTAATAAGGTGATTTTTAATTATTTCTTTCTTTCAGTGCATTGTTGAAATTGTGTGTCTATAATATTTCAGAATAAACAACTTCAACTGCTATAAATTTAAAAGAGATTTAAGAGTTATTATTATATTTTAGTCCCATCTTTGATTGTTTAAATTAGTTTAATTAGTGTTTGATTACTCCTTTTAAATTAGTGATTAATTTGAAGGTCTTCACAAATGCGTTCTGCTCAATTTACATAGTTTCAATTTAATTACTGGAATTTTAGTCTGAACATTATTAGTACACCCACCTTAGTACATAACTACTTTAAAATTTTGGATTTGGTGTAAATAAAAACAATTTGCCAAGTTATTATATCAGTTAACATCAGCTCCTAATAACAGTAGCTATACACAATTATTCCTGTTAAAATGATTGGTGGAAGACCCATGACTTAACAAACAACAATTTTAAAATGTGTTAGAGCCTGGACGATATTGTTATAATAGTACCTATATACAATGTATTAGTATTATATAAACAGTATCAGATTTAATCTAACATTCTGTTTCAGTTTGAAGAAATCGCTGGAACACCACAAGCCTCAGTAAGTTATATGTTGACAATAATTTTACCACTTTCATTCATATTGCATGTCTTCTGTTTGATTTTATATATCCAGGCGCAAATCCACGGGGGGGGGGGGGGGAGGGGGGGGGAAATGTTAAGTAGGAGATTATTCAACCGATTATCCAAAAAATGAGTATTGTACCTTGTTTATTTAACTTTAAAATTATGCTTATTGCTTTTGGCCCTGACTCTATACTAAATGAGTACGCTTCTCATAGAACAGTGAAACCAATTTATGGTAATGTGACCTATAGCAGAGTACATGAATAACAAAAGATGATATATAAATTTTCCACCACAATTTTTTATTCTTAAAAAGATGATTGATTATTTTCATTTTGTAGCGCTGTTACAACTCTAGCTGGGCCCAGTCGCAAAGTCAACAGGTGCAAACAACCAGGTGCAAAGTCCAGTGTCAAATGTATTAATTAAGGAAATCATAATGCATAAACTCAATGCTACTCTGATTAAGAACAAAATGGCACGGTCAAGTTTATTATCGTTTTTATTTAAATTAATTTGGACTATTTATGAAATTTAATCTCAGAAACTAAAATAGATATAAAACGTTAGTAAAAGATAAGTTTTTAGGAAATTTTAAGAGGATTGTTTGCAATTTACATTAGTTTGCTATGATGTATAGTTTTTTTTTAGATAGGTAAAAAATATAAATTTTACATTTCCGACCATCTTTCCGCTGAAGCTCCACGTGAAATTCCGGGTACTTTTAGTATCCTATAATCACCCCAACCACATTTATCAAAGAAAAATTCATACCTCCCTCCATGTCTTCTACAAACTCTTAATTGACTGGACTAATTCTAATGTTGTTCTATACATTTTACCAGGCCCGGATTAACACTTTTTGACGCCCTAGGCCAAAGGTCACAACTACGCCCCCCCCCCCCCCCCGAAAAAAATTTGATACATTGACTTATTTCAATTCTAATTACTTTGGCTACAGTATAAAACCACAGAACTATTTCACGAAAGTGATGATTGGCATTTTTGTCACTTTACTCTGAGGACATATTTGAAACAAATAACTGAGTTATTGGGATTTTTCTGCTGAAAAACAACGATTTTGCATTAAAATTAGTGCAAATGTAGGCTATTTTAAGAGAAAAATCGCAATAACTCCGGTATTTGTTGTCATATCCTTACAAACTTGGTATCCTTAGTTACATAATTTGATTTGTCAAATTTTTAGTCTTTAGTAAAATTTTTTTAACTTGCGGTTTTGAGATATTTGAGCTTACAAATTTAAAATGGTCGCCATTTTTAAAATACACATCGGAAAATAATAATTATTTTCTCTTGAAATGGACATTGGTGCGATAAAGATTCTTGCCAAAATTGAACTCAATACAACCATCCGTTGTGGAAATAAAAATTAATATGTGTAAAAAACAAAATGACGGCTGTTTGGGTAACTGGCGGCATTTGGAATTTATTACTATGATTTTCATATTTGTTTTTGGTCCAGGAACAATGGCCTAAAATGTGGGCAGGGAGTTCTAAAACACCCTGTATAATTGTAATACAGAAATAAATTTAAATCCAGGGCAAAGGAACAAGGTCAAGGCAAACCATACAAGGCGACGGTCAAGGCAAAGGGGTGCTACCGTCAATTAGAGGAATATTTACTGCTTGTCGGGGGTGCTCTTTACCGCTGATCACAGGCGCTATTTATGCGTATTGGGGGGCGCTCTTTACAGTCGACCAGGAGCGCTCTTTACAGTCAATCAGGGGCGCTCTTACAGCACATTAGGGACGTTCGTTCCCACCGTAATGGAGCCCCTTGGGTCTCGGCAACTTAGGGGGTCACCTAGATCGCCTGAATAGATCTTCCTTATTTCTCTTTTGCCGAATATTCTATTTAAATTGTTATTAAAGAATTTAATAAAAAAATGTGAAAACCCCAAAATTAAATTATATTTGCAGTTAAATATTTTTTTGACTGAAACGTAGTATAAAAAAGGCCCGTTTGACGCCCCCTCTCGGCTGACGCCCTAGGCCATGGCCTAGGTTGGCCTAGTGGATAATCCGGGCCTGCATTTTACATGTCCCATTTAAGCTAAGGGTGTCTACTATTTTCAGGGATAAAATCTGACTGTGACTCCCAGGATTCAATTTAGGTTGAATCTCTCCTCCTAATCATATCCTCATCTTATCTTCTCCTCCAACCTTCATTAGTGGTGCAAATGAAAATACCAGTTGATTGAAATAAGCATAAATGTGTTGTGTAATAACAATTAGGTGAAGTTTGTTTCAAGTAAAAGAATAAATTTTTTCCAGAGAACTTTGAATACTGGGGCACGAAGACGAGACTATGTGAGTAGTACGAATAAAGATAAATTTTTTTTGTCAACTTGTTCAAAGGTTATTTTTATTGAATGGTTTATCAACATATCAACACTTATCAACAGCTATTTAGTTTATGAATTATTAATAGATGATTGAAAGGAGTATTACTCTGAAGCTGGAGAGCAGGATAAGTTTGAGTTATTGAAAGAGTTTGTTCTAAATCAGATTCCTTTGAAATAAATAATTAGGTTAGATAATTGTTATAGTTTTCTTTATATATGTGTAACTCTATAAGTGTTGTATTTATATTTAAAATTCCAGTTTAATACGCATGCAAATGTTATCTCATTTGGTGTTTTCTGATGTTCCCCTTATTCCTAATGCAATAGGCAACTTTTCCACTCTGAAGCGTTTTGAAATATTTTTAATCCACCCTAATATGCAATATATATTTATCAACATTCTATTAAATAAAATAGCTTACTGCAAAATAACCAATTATTAGTTTTTACTTCTTACAAAATTACTAAATATTACTATTTTTATTGGTTTTACAAAGAGCTGAAAAGTAGGAAACATTCTCCAACACCACAACTCTATTGGGAGAAATAAAATTATAAATAAAAAACCGCAGAATGTTAACTAAGAAACGCCCTAACAAGATTGCATAATTGCTTTACTTTAATTTTATTTATCCATTGATCAGTGAAATTATTGGTTAAATATAGAATTAGAATTATATTCAGGAAATAAGAAACTTGCAGTTTAGATGTTAAACACAAGTTAAAATGTTGTTCTGTTTAGTAAGTAATGACTAAAAAAATTGATATGTGCTAGAAATGGGGTTAACTTACTACGGGTCTTTGCTTTTAGGGGCCGGGAGATGATATAATACAGGGTCTTCCACCTCCACCGCAGTTAACACTAGCAGTAAGTATTCACTTATTTTCCGTATTCTGATATTTGTTTTGATAGCAAAAAATTATGAAAGTTAAACATTTAATTAATTTTGGCTAGTTAAATTTGCCACAGCCTTACCACTTCTGGTGCCGCACAAGGTTCAATACTTGGCCCGGACCTCTGGAACGTTGCCTATGACAGCCTCCTGAGGTCTGAGATGCCTGAGGAAACCACTTTGGTTGGGTATGCCGATGACGTCGCAGCTCTCATTGCTGCACGCAACGTTGAGCTGGCCCAACTGAAGTTGAACCGAGTTATGCGGGTGGTCAACAACTGGATGTCCGATCACGGTCTCTCTCTTGCTCTCAGTAAGACGGAGATCGTGATTCTCACGAAGAAGAGGATCGACACCGTCGTCCCGTTTCGAGTGGGAGGGAGGTGGTCACATCAACTCGTGCCGCCAAATACCTCGGGGTTATGGTGGACACCAAGTTAAGCTGGAGGGATCAGATCTTCCGTACGGCGGACAAGGCCGCTAAGGTAGTCACCTACCTTCGTAGGCTTATGGCCAATATGTCGGGGGTCCCCGATCCAGCAGAAGACGTCTGTAGATGTCCGCGGTCCAGTCCGTGCTCCTTTACGGGGCAGAGGTGTGGGCAGGCGCTCTAGATAAGGAGTGCTACAGGTTGCGACTTGCCTGGGTTCAGTGTCAAGCTGCGCTCCGGGTGTGTTCCGCCTACCTGACAGTGTCCGAGCCTGCCGTCCTGGTGGTCGCCGGAGTCATCCCTGTCAAGCTCTTGGCAGGGGAGAGGAAAGCGATTTATCAGAGACAAGGCGAGATCGGCAAGGACACGGCAAGAACAGAAGAGCGCTCCCGAACCTTCCAGCAGTAGCTGTTCAGTTCTTTCATAGACCTGGGCACATCACGTTTCCCCCCTCTTCATCTTCCACTTCTAATTTAAATCTATCCTTAAAATAACCGATTTCAATCTAAGTTGTTTAAGTTTCCATCCTTTATATAATATACCTTATCTTCTCATATTATTTCATTACCAACTTATTTTCTAATAACACATATGTCAATTTTTACTTTTAACATATGTTATTTTTCTTATAATTTTAATTCTTTGTTCATTGTTCTTCCAACCACACAACAAAAAGCATTATGTTGATTTTGTTTTAATATTTCCCATTTTTTCAATTTCCTTTTTTTTTATTTTCGATTACATGTAATTATCTGTATAATGTGCAGCCAAACCAAATATTTTAATTTTTTAAAAATGATTTTCTAATTGAATTATTTTTGTGGTTGCTATTTTGTGTGGTGAAAAGTGACTCAAAATGAACTTTAAAGTGGATGGAAGTGAAGATGAAACCTCGGACTATCAAAAGAAAGAAAAGTGAGTAAAACAAAGACTAAGGTGGGTGACAATATACTTCATTACAAAAAATTGAACTATATCGTGATTAAAAGAAATAAATGTTGTTATAATGTTATTTTTTCAAACCAGGCGCACATTATAATCTCTTTCTTTTAACTAATGTTTTCTTTTTATTTTCAAGGTTTTGTCATGTTTAGCCATAAAACTTGACTGGTCCTTCACAGCTAATTTTCACAGTATATTTTTCTAATTATAATTAAACCCCCCATAATTTATTTGGTCCTGATCGAGCCGTATAATCATGAATCCAGTCCTATACCTTTACCTTATTTTCCTAGTCTGCCTATTTTTTATCTATGTCATGTGTCTGGCCCATGGTCTATGTTTTGAATTGCAACTGCCCTCTAGTCATAAGAACCATCAGAAATAACTGCTATTAAGTATGGCCCCTCCTCGAGGAACAGAGTTTCGCTTGGAAACATACGAGCGACTAACTGCTATTACCAAAGCAAGATTTGCAGCCATTAAAAACGCTGTAGATCAATTAACTGATCAGTCTGACCACCTCACTAAAATCCAAGAAAGAACCTTAGTTGCATATCTTGCTGAGGTAAACACTAAAAAGGAAGATTATGAGGGTAACTTTCAGCGCATCCTCAACAGTAATAGTGATCAAACTATTGACCTAGATTCATTAATTTCTGACCAAAATGAAATTAATGAACTTTTTGTTCATATTTTAAGTCACATTGAAGCCCTGATTACAGTGGAAGCCGCTGCTGAAACTGAAAAACCAGATTCTGAGACCGTGTGTAACATTCACTCTTTGTCAACTAATTCATCCCAAGTCAGATTACCGAAGGTTAATCTTCCCAAATTTAGCGGTGACCTTTCGACATGGTCGTCATTTATAAACCTTTATGACACGACTATTCACAACAACAGCTCCTTATCAGATGTCGTAAGGTTTCAGTATCTCTTAGGTTTACTTGAGCATGAACCTTTAAACCTTGTGAAAAGTCTTAACATTACAGCTGAAAACTATAATATTGCATACCGTTTGTTACGTGAACGTTACCATAATGATCGTCGCCTTCAACTGCTTCATATCAACCAACTGTTAGATCTACCTAACATTTCCAAATCAAACATAAACGGAGTTAGGCAATTTGTTAATCGCTTCAATGAAAATACTCAAGCTCTTCAAGCGTTAAACTATGATGTTCAGAGTACTAATCTTTTACTTTCTGTCGTCTTATTGAGAAAGATGGATCTCAAGCTTCGACAAAAACTAGAATCAGTTTGTAATTCCACGGATACATCCAATCATTCATTGCCCTCTTCTCAGCAAATCATTACTTTCTTAAATAATGAGTGTAACCATTTAGAAGATGCCATGCTATCACAGAAAATGTGCGTTAGTGATGTTCAAACTAAGCACACTCGACCAAACAACCAAGGTAAGCATACTCCTGTAAAAAAAATGTCACAATGACAGTGACACAGTCCAACCCTAAACAAACCCAAGTTCTGTGTTTTGTTTGCAATCAGACTAATCATAAAGTTTATTCATGCCCAACGTTCTTGTCTAAATCACCTCATGAACGATTTCAGTTAGCAAAACAAGCACAAAAATGTATTTCATGTCTAGGATCACATGCTACCAAGTCATGCAAGTCATTGTCATCATGTAAAAAATGTAACAAAAAACACCATACTTTGTTACATTTTGATCAAAATGAATCTGATCACAAGGTATTTACTCAAAATTCTGGAAGAAATCAATCAAACAATCCTTCCAAGGAAAATAATTCTTTGGCACAACCAAATACCTCTGTGTCATTAGTCTCACACAATCAACCTATAAATAGTAACACAAATACTACTGTACTTCTGGGCACAATGCTGGTTCAAATCACATCATCGTGTGGCGAACCTCATGTTTTTAGAGCTTTAATCGATTCCGGAAGCATGTGCAATTTGATCACCGAACGTGCCGCTGCGATCTTAAACTTAAAGCGCTCAAAGTCAACAGTTCAGCTGTCAGGCATTGACCAGCACGTTACTCGTAATAAAGGACAGATATGTATTGACCTCAAAACACTGTCGGGGAAAACTATAGTTGAAGCTCAACCTGCGCTCATTCTTGATAGATTGACGATCGACCTTCCTCGCACACCTATATCTCTTGAAGTATTACGTCTCACACATTCCTTTGAACTTGCTGATCCTTCCTTCCATCTCCCAAGTCGCATCGACCTTGTCATCGGGAGTGCAATATTCCCTCAAATTCTAACTCAAAACCAATTCTCACTTGGACCCAATCTACCTTGTGCATTAGGAACCCACTTCGGTTTTGTACTCATGGGCACAGCTCCTTGCGCATCTCCCAGCAATGAGGCAGTCGAAAGCAATCCTATATCTACGCTTAATGTTTGTCTTCATACAATCAATGACGCGGATTTACATACCGCAATCCAAAAGTTCTGGATACAAGAAGAAGTCCCATCTAAACTCACCCAATCACATGATGAAACTCTATGCGAAAACCATTATTCTTCCACTCACTCACGGGATGAGAAGGGACGTTATGTAGTGCGTCTTCCTTTCAAGGACTCGTCAAGCACAGTGTTAGGTAATTCTAAAACCGCAGCCGAACAGCGTCTTTGTGCCATGGAACGAAAGTTTTGTTCAAATCCCCGCTTTTCTGAACTATACCACGATTTTATGGACGAGTATGAGTCCTTAGGTCACATGTCTAAATGTAATAATATTGATCCATCTCAACCACACTACTTCCTTCCACATCATGGTGTACTGAAAGAGAGCAGTAGTACCACAAAACTTCGCACAGTTTTTGACGCCAGCTGTAAAACAAACACTGGCTTATCTCTCAATGACATTCTCTTAACCGGCCCTAAACTGCAAAACAACATATGCGATTTGCTCATGCAGTTTCGCCACCACAACATCGTGTTCTGTTGTGATATACGGCAAATGTACCGTCAAATAAACATTCATCCCGATGACCGTAATTTTCAATTTATTCTCTGGCGCCAAGATCCCAAACAGCCTATAGATGTATTTCAATTAAATACCGTAACATATGGCATGAACTGTTCCCCCTTTTTAGCCATCCGTACACTCCACCAACTTGCCACTGATGAAGGGAGTAAATACCCTATCGCTGCTCATGCTTTGCAACACAACACATATGTTGATGATATAATAACCGGATCTAACACCACTGAAGAAGCTCTCTTACTTCAATCACTATTAATTAAACTATTAAAAAAAGGATGTTTTGAACTTCGAAAATGGATTTCGAACTCTCCCGATTTATTGGATAAAGTCCCCCAAGCGCACCTCGAAACTCCTAAATTCCTCCCAACCTCTGATGAACCCCATTTTAATGTATTAGGACTTCAGTGGTCACCTACATCTGATACATTTTCGTATGAATGTCAACCAATGACAACTGATAAAACACCAACAAAACGAACAGTTCTAAGCACAATAGCCCAAATATTTGATCCTTGCGGGTTTTTAGTCCCATTTATTATGATTGCAAAATGTTTTATGCAATTACTGTGGACGAAAGGTTTGTCATGGGACTCTCCACTTCCCACTGAACTTCATACCCAATGGAAATCATTTTGTGATGACACTAACTATTTATCAAAAATATCTATACCTCGTTCTTTGAATTTGTCATCAAAAGGCAACATTGAATTACATGGGTTTTGTGACGCTTCCGAATTAGGATATGCTGCTGTAACTTATGTACGGTGCGAATCACAAGATAAATCCATAAGTACCAATAGGTTAATGGCAAAGAGTCGAGTCGCTCCTTTAAAAAGAGTTACTATTCCAAGATTGGAATTATGTGCGGCATATCTATTAGCTCAGTTGGTAGCTCACATTCAGTCTTTGTTCGGACACGTATTTACCACCCAAAACACATATTTATGGTGTGATTCAACAATAGCTTTAACGTGGATACAAACTCCACCGTACCGCCTTAAAACCTATGTTGCAAACTGTGTCTCACAAATACAGGATTTGACTCCAACTGAAACGTGGAAACACATACCCTCCGAACATAACCCTGCCGATTGTGCATCACGTGGCTTACGTCTTTCGCCTCTCATCAATCATCACTCTTGGTGGCATGGTCCAACATGGCTTTCTTTGCCACCTTCCAAATGGCCGGCTTCAAACTTCAACCCTATTAACTTAAACTCTTCTCATAAAATTAAAACAAATCCTCTTGTCACTTTTGTGACTGTTCAGAAATTTTAACTTTCAATTTTATCCAAGTTTTTCTCATATATGACATTTATATGTTTTCTAACATTTGTCCTGAGATTTGCACACAACTGCTACAACTCACAACGCCATGATGGATATTTAATTATTCAAGATTTGTATACTGCGCGGGACAAAGTTACTTTTGGTTTACAAATATCTACAGCTCAAGATAATTTTCTCAGCCCTTCATATCGACCTCAAAACTTTCAACGCCTGAAGCCTTTTATATATTCAGACAACATAATTTGTAGTTATGGATTTTTTAATCACAGAAATGCTCTCTTTTGGCACGTGCTACCTACCAACGAAGTACTTAAAAATGCAAGTTCTCATGTACATCCCTTCTGCAACATTCAATATACATCAGCAACTGTCAAGATACTTTATCAAAGTCCACGAAGTCAGACGGACAGAATTTCAAGTTACAATCAACTATTTTTCGACAATGCATATATACTCTTGGACTGCGATATGAATGTTGAAGTAGAATACTTCAAGGCCGGGGAGTATGTTCAGTTTTTTCATAGACCTGGGCACATCACGTTTCCCCCCTCTTCATCTTCCACTTCTAATTTAAATCTATCCTTAAAATAACCGATTTCAATCTAAGTTGTTTAAGTTTCCATCCTTTATATAATATACCTTATCTTCTCATATTATTTCATTACCAACTTATTTTCTAATAACACATATGTCAATTTTTACTTTTAACATATGTTATTTTTCTTATAATTTTAATTCTTTGTTCATTGTTCTTCCAACCACACAACAAAAAGCATTATGTTGATTTTGTTTTAATATTTCCCATTTTTTCAATTTCCTTTTTTTTTATTTTCGATTACATGTAATTATCTGTATAATGTGCAGCCAAACCAAATATTTTAATTTTTTTAAAATGATTTTCTAATTGAATTATTTTTGTGGTTGCTATTTTGTGAGGTGAAAAGTGACTCAAAATGAACTTTAAAGTGGATGGAAGTGAAGATGAAACCTCGGACTATCAAAAGAAAGAAAAGTGAGTAAAACAAAGACTAAGGTGGGTGACAATATACTTCATTACAAAAAATTGAACTATATCGTGATTAAAAGAAATAAATGTTGTTATAATGTTATTTTTTCAAACCAGGCGCACATTATAATCTCTTTCTTTTAACTAATGTTTTCTTTTTATTTTCAAGGTTTTGTCATGTTTAGCCATAAAACTTGACTGGTCCTTCACAGCTAATTTTCACAGTATATTTTTCTAATTATAATTAAACCCCCCAGTAGCAACACAGCTGGGAGCACGACACCCGAGGACGATGGACTGCGTGACTTATTAAGCAGGTCCAACCATGGGTGGAACGGCGGCATGGGGAGGTGGACTACTACCTGACCCAATTTTTGACAGGTCACGGCTACTTTTGGTCGTACCTGAACCGGATGGGAAAGACCGGTTCACCGGACTGCATTTATTGCCTGGGTGTTCCCGACGATGCGGAACACACTTTCTTCCGCTGTCCCCGTTGGGAAGGGCCCCAACGCCTGGAGGCCACACTAATCTTTGGTGCATTTTCGGTGGACTCGGTCTGCCAAAAGATTTTGGAGGATGAGGGCAACTGGGATTGTTTGTCACAGTTCGTCCGGGGCATCCTCCTGGAAAAGAAAACCGATCTGGACCGCGAAGTGGCCCAGGTCCCATGACAGAGCAGCTGGATAAGGAGCGAGCCCCACGGGCATAAGCCAAATTTAGGCCTAGCCTGACGTAATGTGAAAAACAATTCCAGGTTAGATTCCTAAAGAGTAGAGGAGGTTTTTTAGTGGGTAAACCCGTTATTTAGGGGAGCCCCACACTACAGGCTGGCCACCTGTGTGCGTAATGCATTTTTCCGACTCTCCCTCCAAAAAAAAAAAAAAAAAAAAAAAAAAAAAAAAAAAAAAAAAAAACACTAAGGAGCTATAGGTTGCTATAACCGGAGTAGGTTGTAATTCTCTTTTGGTAAAAGGGCCTAATAAATTGAAACTATCGATAAATAAAGCTCGGCCTAATAAAGACTTCATGAAGGCCATTTCACACCGCTTACCGCTACCGCCTACCGCTACCGGCTACCGCTACCGGCTACCGCTACCGCTGGGCGAACTTTGGAAAGATCGCTCACCGTGTTATCATATGGGACAGTTCATACCGGACTACCGCACGCCCGCGGTAGTGGCCGTAGTACCGCTACTACCGCTCCTCGAGCGATTTTCTACCGCTACCGGCGCAATAGTTTTGGCTCGCGCATGCGCAGAACGTCAAACCAGGGTCGTCTGCAACCCTGTAGTCCATGAAACTCCCGCCTCCCGCGCGGATGCGGTAGTTTTGGTGTGAAATGGCTCACGGAAAAGTCCGCGACCGAGGCGGTAGCGGTAGCCGGTGTGAAACGGCCTTGATTCCTCTCATGGTGAGATGTTTATTTGTATGTATGGTCTGCCGAGGGTGAGTGGAAAAACATTGACGGTGGACGGCATTAATTATACTTAAATAAAAGACAATTTATTGGATATTGTAACATAATAGATAACTGACCAGTTAGATCTATCATGGCTATCAGCTAAGTCATTACACTGTGTGAATGTAGATGGCATATCTCCCTTAGCTTGCTCACAAGCATTTTGCTGCATAAATTTAATGTAAGTTCCCGTAATTTCCAGAGCCAAAGAAGTGCAGCTGACATCCTCGGCCCTTCGCCACCGAGGGTAAGTGCTGTTAATGTTAAACATAAGTGCTGTTAATGTCAAACATGCTCACCTGCCATATGCCATGTGCAACTGGCACGCTGTTAGTCAATGTTAGCTTCAATGTAGTATGCATAAGCTTCCTCAATTTCTTATCTCTATTAATTCATGGATGTTTGTTTGGTTTTTATTTAAAATACATTATTTTTACCATTATTTTGAAACATTTTAATCATATATATTTTTTTGTAGTGTCATTCCCTTTAAATATTGGGATTGTGTACTTAAACTTTAATGATGCATTTTTAAAATCTCCTCCTTGGTTGATCATGACAGGACTGCGGGGGAAAACAACGAAAGAAGGTCTAATTCATTCCTTGGACATTACAAAATGCCGATTTTGATTCAGGCTGGTGACATCTTAATTCATTCTGATGTCCATAAGAGTAACAAGAACCAGCTGTTTTTTTTTTTGTCATCAGACTAGTGCGGCATTGGGTACATCGTTTTACTCGCTAATGAGACATCCATCGTTTTACCCTTGTCTATTACATTACAAAAGTTTTCCCCAGTTCTAGTTCTTACGTCTTAACGTCCTTAAATTTTTCAGGAACAAACATGTTATAACATGGTTATAACCGTTATAACCGTGGTACCGATAACTTTTGAAGGGGACTTCCGATTTTGATGAAATTTGGTATGAAGGTGTAAGACCAGGTCTATTTTCATGAGTTCGCGAACCAGCATTGTCGGGTTATGGGAACGGGGTTTTATGGGGTTTCAAAGGGGTCAAAAATGGGTTTTTCGCATTTTTGGACCTAAATTTTTAAAATTCATCAATTTTAACTAAAACCATTTAAAAGAGCTTAAAAACTAACAATTTAGTATTTTGAATCTTTAAAATAGCTTAACTGGTTATAGAGAAAATTCAAATCAAGTTTCCCATGTTATTCTTATGGGTAAATCTTTAAAAAAATTATATATCGCTTATTTATCAACATATCTTAATAAAAAATATTATGAACTTTTACTAGGTGGTGAGTAATTAAGATTAGAACAAAAACCCACATGGCAGCAAACCTACATGCTAAATCCCATGGTATTTTCATGGGAAATAAGTGTATAATGGGAGGGAGAGAGATGGAGATAGTAAGGTATCTGTTCCTAATCAGCTGATCAGCTGTCTTCTGCATATTTGTCAAATTTATGTTTTATAATTTGTAAACAAATCATTCCTTTTGCATGGAAGCTTTGGATATGCACTTTTATTACTATTAAAAAAGTCATTTATTGTAATACAAATATTAATATATAAATTATTAAATAAAAATAATTTACTCAGAAATATAATGCCATTAAATATATTATATTTCCTTGTAAAGATCATTAATTATATAAGATAGCCACAAAGTTCTTTGATGTTGAAACAATAATTCTTTGGAAATTCGCTAAGTACGCAGGTCTGCTACAACGGGGGTATTATATATTTTTAATTATTAAAACTTTGTGTAACAGTTTGTCTCATACTTTTTTTACAAAACTTATTCTACAATGGTTGTATTAAAATTGAATTCGCACTAGAATATGACATGAATTAATCATTCTACTGGCATTAAACAGTGCATTGAAACGGAGGTGGCAGCCGCAAAGTAGATTTTTCCGCTAGGAAATTGCACACCCATAGATGGACAGTTAGCCTTCCTCAAATTGTTCAGGCGATGAAAAATTTGATGAATACCAACAGCTGTTGCTGGCACAAGTGGCACGGCCTCACCAACCCCCTTAAAAAGGTAGCAACCGGCTCAGCCATCAGTAATACGAACACCCCAGGTGTATTTGGACTCTTGCGTTTTCAGTTTGCATTGGATCTTTTGTGCATGGTCTAAAAGGAGTCTAACGCATGCCATGATTCCAAGTCATAGCTCTCTCAAAATTGGACGTAGCTCACCTTGTACCACATGCCACATAATGTACTTCCGCAGTACTCTTGGTATGCGATAGTACTGTACCGTGAGTTGACCGGCGTCAGGTCTCTTCAGCAGCTCTGCCTTGAGCCTCATCAGGCCACTCATCTACTCATTTTTGTCCGAAAGATCTTGTTTGAACACCTTATGTGAGACTTTTCATCACTTCCTGTAGTTGTTCCTCAAGATCTTTCGGAAAGGAAAGGAAGACTTCAGAACCGGTGATCTCTATCCTGAATGGAATGAGTCTTCGGTAAGATGTCCAGCTCAAAGCAGAGCTCCTGAAGAGACCTGACGCCTGGTCGAAACACACACAAGGCATAGTGCTATTGCGTACCGAGTACAACAGGAGTACGTTATGTGGCATGTGGTAGAAGGTAAGCGATGTCCAATTTTGGGAGAGCCATGACTTTTGGAAATCATAGCATGCATTAGGTTCCTTGTAGACCTCGCACAAAACATCCAACGCAAACTGAAAACTCAAAGAGTCCAAATATATTTCGGGGTGTTAGTATCACTGATGGCCGAGCCGGTTGCTTTACGGGGCTACCCTTTCAGGGGGGCCCGGTGAGGCCGTGCCACTTGTGCCAGCAACTGCTGTTGGCCTTCATCAAACTTTTCAACGCCTGAACAATTTGAGGAAGGCGAACTGTCCATCTATGGCTGTGAAAAGGTTCCAGATCTGTTCAACACAGTGAACAGTGGTTTTCCTCTTATTGTTACCACAAAAGTATTGCTGTGTTAAGACTCACAACTATAATGGTTCCAGTCTCCGGAAGCCTGTCCCCCTGCGCCAGGGTCACCCCAGCCAACTCGGGCATCCCCACCACAGGTGAGTAGACACTGCTGATCCTCTGGCCAGCATCATTTTTCTGGAAACAGCAATGATTCTAACTGCTCTTTTTATTATATACCAGGTGTCCATGAAGTCTTTCACTGATTCCCGGTGTCGATGGCTGTCCCATACAGCAAACATTGGAATCATACTAAACTTACATTTTGGTCTTGAAGGGTATATCATTAAGCTTTATTTATTCTGCTTTATTTATTATTTTAGCTTCTGGGCCCTTTACTCTTTATTTGCTACACTGGGAATTTTCCAAACCTGATTATAATAGCCAGTTATATATGTATGCAGATGATGCCAATCTAAAAATTTCTGGGTCCTCAGAAAAAGCACTGGAATTAACTTCAAAAACTGACTTGCATTTGTTGAGTAAATATTTTAATGATAAACAGCTTTTACTTAACCCCCATAAAACTAAATTTATCTCATTTGAAACACGCCAAACTAAGTACACATCAGTCAAAAAATCGAAATTAATAAAAAATTCATAAACGAAGTAACGCATACTAAGTTTTTAGGGTTGCAAATTGATAGAATCTTTCGTGGAATTTGCATGCTGAAAATGTGATTTCTAAAATATCATCCGGAATATTTGCATTGTCAAGATTAAAAAATTTTTTTGACTTGAACTCTCTGAAGAACATATATTTTGCTTACATTCACACAATAATTTCCTTTGGCATATCATTATATGGATCCACTTCTAAAAGTAACCTTGATACCATTTTAAAATTACAGAAAAAAGCTATAAGGATAATTTTAAATCTAAAACCAAGAACTTCGGTGAAAGAGCATTTTGTATCGCTGACTCTAAATCATAATGACAGTATACGGAATTTATATATTTGAAACTATTATGTCATGGATAACAAAATAAATAGTTTGAGATTCTTAGGAGATAACCACAACTATAATACCAGAAATCGAGAAGCAATAGCTCTAGATTCCCATAGATTAGAATTGTATAAAAAAAACCCACTTATGCAGGTTCAAAATTTTACAACAAAATTCCTAATGAGATATGATCTGCAAAAAGCCAACCGGAATTTAAGAAAAAACTGAAAAAAATTTCTCGTCAGCAAGGCCTTATACTCTTTAGAAGAATTTTCATTAAATTAGTTAATTACCTTATCGTTGTGTTTTAATAACATGTAAAAGAGTTTTGTATTGATTTATAAGTTATTTAGAAATAAGAACAGCCTTGACACCATTCTTGTATACTGAAATGTATATATAATGAATAAAGAAGGTTTGAGTTTGAGTATTATTATGTTTGGCTTTGGTCACCAAGATGGTGATCAGTCGGATAGTTTAAAACTGTGTAGGAATGCTTTACAATTCAGTTCAAAACAAAAAAGAGATGATGAATCTATAAAGAGGAGTTTGTTTTATGGTTCCACAAAAAGAAAATCCTCAACCACTATCTAACAACTTGAAAGGCCCTTGCCAGATATACAACTTCATGTACATGTTCGAGGCAATTTGAACTGCTTTATTATGTGTGACAGATTTTTTAAAATCTTTAATTCCTCAGCTGCTGGATTAGATATGATGGTCCAACAAAATGGCTACCTCATCGATACTCAGATGATCTTTTTCCGCCCTAGGATTTTAATTTTGTTTTTGTATGAAGTTTTTGGCCAAGAGGAATTCAATTGAAGATGGTCCCATGACTGGCGAAAAATCAAAATCAAAATCAGCTAGTGACTGTAGAAATAAACAAAAATGTTAATTTTTTAAACTGGAGTTGGTTTATCTATCTATATATATATAAGCGAAATCCCACTCACTGACTCATCACGAAATCTCAGGAACTACCAAACGGATTTACTTGAAACTTTGAACATAGGTTAGTCTTGCCTCCTAGGTGCTCACTAAGAACCGATTTTTCAAAATTCCTTCAGGGCTCCGCCCCACACGTCTTCAAAGTTACCATGTTATTCTTATGGAAGCAACATTTTTTTATTAAAACATATGATTACATTAAAGAATATTAATTTTGTAAACAGCTGTTCTGATTCAAATTATTGAGGGAAGATTGGTAATAGAAAACTATAAATTTATAGGATATTATAGAATTGCGGTGAGTGAGCTTAGTGAACTAACTCTACCAGACGGGGAGTGATTACTGACTGACTCATCACAAAATCTCAAGAACTACCATACGTATTTACTTGAAACTTTAAACACAGGTTCGTCTTGCCTTTTAGTTGCTTACTAAGAAACGATTTTGAGAAATTCCTTCAGGGCTCTGTCCCACAGGCCTTTTAAATTTCCATGTAACAGTATTCGTATGGCCAAATTTAAATACGAATTAGAAACCTGCGGGGTTGGAATTCGGAGTGATCTCTTTTCTCTTAGGTGATCAATAAAAAAAGCGCTTTGAACATCCCCTTTAGGGCTCCACCCCACAGAAGCTCACAATTAATTACTGTGAAGCCTACGTGTTGAAATTTGACATGGAAGATTTTATTTGCTTATAGATACGTATTAAGAAACTGTTTTACTAATATAGTTTTTGGAGCACTTTAGGGCTCCGCCCCACTGGACTTCAGAATTACTTTAGGGCCTCCGGGGTTGAAATTTGACATGTATGTTTCTTTTTGCTCATGGGTGCTCCCTAAGAAACGGTTTTGCAAATATAGTTTTCGAGGTTCTTTAGGGCTCCGCCCCACTGGACGTCCTTTAATTACTTTTGGGCCTCCGGGGATTAAATTTGGACCGCACGTTCTCTTTGCTAATAGTTATTTTCTAAGGAAAGGCTTTGCAAAATAATTTTTATTTCTTTAGGGCTCGCCCACAGGTTTAAAAATTACTCTAGGGTCCACGGGGTTCAAATTTGACATGGACGTTCCTCTTTGCTCAAATGCTCATAGGTGCTCACTGAGAAATAATATTCGAATTTCCTTTAGTTCTTCGCCCCATGGAACATCAAAATTACCATATATCCTAGGGGGTATAAATTTAACGTGGATGCCCCGTTTTGCTAATAGGTGCTCACTACGAAATGGGTTTGAAAATATCGTTTTTGAAGTTCTTTGGGGCTCCACCCCATATAACTTAAAAATGATTGTAGGGCCTATGGTGTTGCTCTTTGCTCATAAATGGTCACTAAGAAATAATTTTGCAAATATTTTTCAGGGCTCCGCCCCATAGAACCTCAAGATTACCATAGATCCCAGAGGGTATAAATTTAACGTTGATGTTCCATTTTCCCAACAGATGCTCACTTTACAAAATGGTTTTGCAAATATAGTTATTGACGTTCTTTAGGGCTCCGCCCCACATGACTTCAAAATGACTATAGGACCTACAGGGTTGAAATTTGACATGATCGTTCCTATTTGTTCATAGGTTCTCAAGACCTTTTCTATTTAAGAAACCTTTTCTCACTAAGAACAGGTTTTGCGAAATTCCATCAGAGCTCCACTCACACTACTTCATTTTTTTCAATATCATTCTTAAGGAAGTAGATTTTGTTGATCTTTAAAAAGATTTTATTATTTATATAATACATTCAATCACGGGCGAAGCCGTGATGGGCAACAGCTAGTAAAATTTAATCCCGAGTACAGGTACCCCTTCACCTTTTGAGTAAGGGAAGCAAACAAGCTCATCTTGGGGGCAAGTGAGAGGAGCAAACAAGCTCATCCACGCAATATTTTAAGTTTACCAAGCAAATACTTGGGTTCTCCTAATATTTTTAACAAAAATTAATCCTATTATCATTTTTTTCTTATTATTTTAATTCTTTAAAGAGGTGAAAACTTTGTGGATTTTCAGTGTAGGGTGTGTTATATGAGTGGGACGAATTACACAAAAAATTATTAACCACAAGTTAAACAAGATTGAAAGTAACCAGAATATCCTTGAAGGACCTCCCCTAGACCCTCTACATTTGACTCTTTCACATTGACTTTTTTTTGACAGGTCTCAATCCAGGACATTATTATTTGCTCTATGTTGAAGGTAACAACAAATTAATTTTTAAGTTATCTTTTAAGTTCTATCTTTTGTTTCTTTCAAAGTATATCATGTAGAACCATAAAATTTTTTGTTCGGTGTGTGATTGCAGCGGCCTTGTTCCCCTACTGACAAGAATCTCTGTCAACTTTTCAACAAATGTTACAAGTTTGTAGAGTTCACTCCATTATTATATTGACTGATAAATAATAATTTATAGCTAGAGATTGTCTAATATTTACTTTTTTTACGCAGGAACAGTTAGAAGATATGGAGCTGACTCCGGCTGCGAGGCCTCAGCCGCCTAGGGTCTCTCCACTCCGGGTGGGTAGACATCATCTGTGTAGACTTCCAGATCTGTTGACAAAACACAGATTACGAAACACTTATTATTTGTCAATTGGTTTTTTGCACATTAAGTTACTTTCTAATTTGTAACTATGATCATGAGATACAGAGTGTTTGACACAATGGTAAAAAAGCCATACGAGGTGGCCTTTGCGCAAATTGCGCATTTTATGATTCTGTATGAGAGAAACTATCCTAAAGTACAGATAACACGGAATATCTTGGGCTGTGACGACTGTTTACAGTTCAAATAATTGGAGTAGAGCGAAGAAGTTGCAGATAGTCGCAGGCTGTTTTTAGTACCATATGTTTACCAATTTGAATCCAGAAGTGGAGTATGTCAGAGGCCAAGATATTCTGCGATATCTGTACATGAATGTTGGTTATGCAGTGACAGAGGTCTATTTTTGTTTACTATCTGGCTTTAGAATTCATCAGAAGATAAGTTTAATCAGCTGTTAAATTACAATTCACATTAAAGATCTTGTAATAAAAGTTGGTCAACATTTTAAAGCGACCTCTAGAAATAAATCAATGGCCAGGGGGCGAAGCCCGGAATGATATGACCATTTTAATTACAAATTGTAACTTTGTATTTGTAACTTTTCATACTCACTCTATAATACCCTGAGTGTTGCCACCAATCCAGCAAAGCAGTTACCGTTAGGCCACTGAAAACTGCAACTAAATTGGACGGGCAGAGAGGTCAGGCAATCAGCCACCAAATTATTTTTGTGATCTCTTCACTTTTTTCTTACACAGTGTCCACATTCCCTACACTGTTGTGGTCATCAGCCTTTCACCAGTAGTGCAATCAATGGGTATTGGAACAGGTGGGATGGTCATGGCACTTTTGCACTGCTCAGACCAGACCATGTGGTATTAGACAAAGCAAATGTGGGTACTTTTTTATAAAATGTTCAGAACCGTTTTACATTGTCCACTTTTTTCCGAGCAAAGTTATAAACATAAAAAGGGTGTTCACCAAAAAATTAAATATGTTCTTCATTAGCATTATACCTGTTGGTGCCACAAAACAACTGAGTGCACAAACACAAATAGAGCGACGCGATTAGATGGATTTGATTCAATCGCGTCTCGTCGCATCGCATCACGTCGCGTCAAATCTCTGTGGGTGTTTACACTGATTTGGCCTGATGAAGACAGGTGTGACTGGTCAAAATGGATCTCAATTTGATTTTCTTTAGATATTTACTCTCCTGTATGTAATTTCAGTGTAAGAAATAGTGTTGGAAGAAGTAGTTTAAGTTTAGCCTGAAAATTTAAAATTAAAACTTCTGTTTCATAGGCAGAAATATCTTAGTGAACAGAGCGCTCACAAGCAGAATTCATACAAATTAATCTTAAATAGTATCAACCAATTGCCCATTTGAAAGCACTCTTAAAGCAACTAACACCTAAACCAAGTAGTAACCAACAACAACATCACTGTAGTTGACCTGTTTAAATGCTACGATGGTTGTTTTGTTTGCTACTGTGTGTTGCAGCCAGAGCACCAAGCACTGCTGGAACGGGTTCGCAGAACTGTGGAGGAGGCGTCACGCAGACTCAACATAACTCCATCCACTTCGGTGAGCATACATAATAGCTAGCCTATCACGAGTATCTGCCTGTCACGAGTATCTGCCCGTCACGAGTATCTGCACAACACAAGTAGCCTATCTGCTCGTCATGAGTATCTACCCGTCAAGAGTACCTGCACATCACGAATATCTGTTCCTCCTGTTTTTTAAAATTAAATTGTATAATTATTTTTTTATATTTTGATTCCTTCTGTTTCTGTTTGAAAATTCAGTTTCTGCAACATTTTTATTAAAAGCATTTTCAAAGCACACTGAAAATCAAAGAAGATAACACTGTTAATACTTTAAATTTGAACTATATTTTAACTATAACTTTGACACTTACAGGTTATTCATCATTTATATTATATTATTATTACGTGTGTCATAATTTACATAAGTTATAAAATGCATATAAAACACATTTATGTCGGATATTTCAGGTGCATCCCTTGTCACACAGTTTCTCGTCTCACAGTCGGAAGCCATTGTCCACTCTGTACATGAATCCAGAGCCAGGGCCGTCTACTATGATCCAGTCCAGTCCAGTGAGTTACAATATTATATTTGATTGAAATTACCATCGTGATTGTGACTAACCCACTATAGAACCATATCATAGTTATTATAGTAGGTTACAATACCTTAGACCGTCGTCAATCCAACTAGTTTTCTTCAATGATTACTAGTTTCAGGAACAATGACCCATTGTCAAATCTTCAAAATGTCGAAGTTGAAATTTATTGGACATCTTGTCGTCGTCGAATAGTTAAAATGACACACACAGAACACAAAACATTATGGCGGAGAATTAAATAGCGTGGCCGGCCAAAGACACGTTCCAACTGACAAAACCAACAGTCGTAGTTGCTGTATCATAGTTTTTATTCATTGTTGCTGTATCTTAGTTGCGTATCATAGTTGCTGAGCTAAGACACATGAGGGAGTGGCTATTCATCCACAGGAACTCATAGGAGCCGTGAACCCCCTGTCAGAATTGTACATAAATTAAAATAACTATAAATAATTTACTTGTAGCGATGATATTAATTTCTAATTTCAGGGCACAGTGCAGCAGTACTAAGGTCCGGGACTTACAGATGATAGATTCTTAATGAGTCTATCTACCTATCTAGTCTAACCTAAAGCTGATACTTGGATGGTTTTATATCCATACTCTCCTACACTAGATTAAAACAGAAGTTACTTCTGAACAGCTTTTGTATATTACAGGTTGCTAGACCAGCGGCAGCAAGAAGTATGCCCTCCATTCGAGTTCCGGTAAGCATCCTTTAACTGCAGTGAAGAAGATTAGCTGGCAGTAAAATTAAAAAAACCAAACAACCACTTTAACTATTGTTCCAAGTATCAAAAACAATAACTGTTTACAACATTTTAGGACACTGAGAAATCTTGTGACAATTTTTAACTGATTTTAGACAATTTTGTTGTTGGAACAGCTTTTTGTGAATGTTTCTGATAAAAAATTAAAAAGATTATGTTTCAGGGCTCTGCCTCATAGCTTTTAAAAGTCCCCTTAATAATCTTACAGTCGTTCATTTTGAAAATGTTTGTTCAAGTTCAAAGAACACAACAGATCAAGTAAACTATGTGTTAGAAATTACCAACATTCCCCAGTTAAGATTGTTTGTTATCTCAATATCTAGTTTTTCTTGCTTTCTGGAATGAAAAATCCAGTTTAGATAACAATTTATATGTAGGTAGTAAAAAAAGAAAGTTGTTAAAACAGTATTTAAAAAACACAGCAAAATAGCATCACACCAGCTATATGTTTAAGTTGTTAAATAAAATTCAACAGTTTTAGTAGGTTTTCCATTTAATGTTTACCCTTCATGACTGGATTAGATTCCAGAGAATAGCAGTTTTTGATACCAAAAGAAAGTAGCAAGATCTATTACTCTGGTGTAAATTAAATACAAGTGGACAAATAAGTAAATTTTAAATATATATGGACGAATAAGTTCTATCCCTTCCCTCCTTAGCCCTGCATCATGAGACCATCCCTTTAAAACCATTGATAATGAAAGATTTTGTGTATGTTTTGACAAATATTTACCCTTAAAAAACTAACTGAAAAATATTATTGCAAATGACTAGACATGAAGATATACAATTTGTCCAAATTTTGGCTTGAATAATTGTTAGTTACGGTAGTCAATAGTTAAATTTTTCCACTTATTTTACTTAATAATTTGCTCCTTCTGAGTGACAAATTCAAGGAAAACAATTGTATACCGTATCTCAAATGAACGTTTATTTATTTATTTTATTATTTATTTATTTATAAATTCTGAACATTACGAACAGTGGCCTCGATAAGTTAACTGCTTATCATCAAGGTCCAAATCTAACAAAAATTTAACAACAATTTATTACATATATATTCATAAAACTAAACGTGGTGTGGCATTAGGCTGGCCTACCAATACTACATTATACAATGGCAAAATGCAATTACATGTATCTATGAAAAACACCGGCCCAGCATCAATGCAAACTTAGAGTGGCTCTCCCCACCAAATCGGGGAAGCTCGTCGCGCCACCACCACCAGCTGTTTCTTGAATGAAAGATGAAGACTGACAGAACGACAGAACATAACATGAAATTGAAAAATTACTGAAAAACTGTGATTAAAACTTATCATATTGAAAACCTTATATAAAATAAAATGGTTTCAATAAAATATTAGCATATAAGGATGAGTTTTTAAACAGAATCATTCACTGTAGCCTTAACTTTATAGCTGGAAGGTGGTTCGCGGCCCGGGCCCCAGATTTGCCCCACCGCGCCCTCGGACGACCCACAGCTTCAGTTTATGTCCCGGGTCGCCCAGGCCCCGCCCGCCTCCAGGGCGGCCCCAACCTCAATGTACCAACCCACCCCTGCTGCTGGCCCCCGTACTATGCCTACCGTGCAGTACAGCCAACCACCGGCGGTGAGTGAGTCACCATGCGAGCGAGAACAATGCTAAATTTATAGATATTTATACATTTAGTTGTAGGCAAACTTCTAAATTAAAAATACAAGTTTATCAAGCATTAACTTTATGAATAGCACACCATGAGGAAAACCATGGGAAAACCCATCACAAGGAAAATCAAACAGTAAAACCAAAACTAGAAGACCTTGAGTAGGAGGAATTCCGAAATAAGTATTTGTAATATTTGCTAAGGAATTCCCAACATGATACTCAGAAAGATTGTTTAAAGAGTAGTGTATAAACAGACAGACTTTAGCATTATAAAAAATTTACCTTCTGTGAGCTGGTTTACTTCTAAAGGAGTATCTCCTACGTCTTATTATGGG
The DNA here is from genome assembly GCA_030545055.2 of Neoaliturus tenellus. Lineage (NCBI taxonomy): Eukaryota > Metazoa > Arthropoda > Insecta > Hemiptera > Cicadellidae > Neoaliturus > Neoaliturus tenellus. The sequence continues at coordinate 167,830,035 of CM061533.1, read as the reverse complement.
GAAAGAGTGTGTGAACTCTAGCTGTGGTCCTAGGAAGCGAATTCTATATCCGTGGTTTAAAATAAACATCATAACTCTACACTATGAATTAAGTGGCTCGTTTGGTAACTAATTTTTCTCTAAATGGCTCATTAAATATACAATTAACTTCTTTGAAAAACTGTATTAGAGTTACAAAAATAGATACTATTGAAATTTTTTTATCATTATTATTAATGAGCATATTTATAAAACCTCAGGTCTGAGCACTTGATATAACCTCGGGCCTCATATTTTGACCTACGAATATATATGAAGTGAAGTGCGAAGGGTTGGTCTAGACCTAGACCAACCATTCGCACGCGTTGCCGTCGCACATTCCGTGTTGCCGGTACCGGTGTGAAAAATTTTCATCGATTGTGTGTTTTTCGTCCGTGTCCGTTAGGGTGGAATGAAGTTATAGGGCAAAATAATTTTTTAACCGTAAAACTTTCTAATAGCATTAAAAACTTGCATCTTTATATCACAAACAACACTGTAAAATTTCATTTGTTTATATTTATATCTTGAGGTGCCGCAATGGCCTTAAAAATAAAGTTTTTTTTCTAAATCAAAATTTTCTTATAAATCAAAATAAAATTTTCTGCCCATTCTATTTTGTTGAAATATATTTTTTATTAGCAATTTAAACAGTTTTCTTTGGAAGAAAAAAAAATTATAAGGATTAGTAGTGCTATATGTGTATTTTTATAATTGCTATATTTATGAGTTTTACAAAACGTCAAATAAATGAGAAAGATCTGAATAGAAAATTCGCCATAGAAAACTCAATAATACCTTCACCTAAAAAATGGTGCTCAATAATAACTTTTAAATTGCTATTTTTAAAACTAAACTATGGAGGAGTATTAATAGTAACCTAATATACGCAAAATAATTGTGTTTTTTAACCTTTTTAGCGATTTTAGACAGGAATAAATAGGCATACAACAAAAAGTTTCCTATATTCTTCTATGTTTTATGGAAAGATACATAAAAATAAGTAAATTCATTCAAGCAAATTAGACATGAAATAAATATAATTAGTTTCATTTTAGCTCAGTCATTTTTACTTTGTTCTGTTAGAAACCTTCCTTCGCAATTAAGAAATTAATGTTTTTATCTGAAATTTAGGCATCATCTTGTCTATTCAATTCTTTCTTTAACAAATTAGTCTCTTGCTGCAGGACCATAGGCACTTAATTATGATTCTGTTACCGTACAGCTTGTATATACCAATTAATCATACCCGTGAAATCAATAAATTCTGCCTGAAAATTTATATTTTGGACCACAAATTTTCTTACGTCATTTAAATTTGCAGATATTGCCTTCAGAAGTCTGCCAAGACCGAGCTTTCTTTTAATAGTTTTCTCTACTCACATAACTTACAGAAAAGCACATTTTTAGGATGAGCATAGTAACAATTTCTCCAAATAACTTGATCAATTTTTTATGCTGTTCACAAAGGTAAAGTGAGAATTTGATCAGACACAGTTTATGTTTGGAAAACCAGATTCGGGCATACACCTTCATGACATACTCTGTTAATGGTTTTAATGGACGGAATGGACGGATGGTGTTAATGGACGGATTCTCTATTCCAACATATAACCAAATTATACGACTTGCTGACGTGAGGACCATTGTGAAAGGGCCAATTTTCTGGATTTTCTTAAGGAGAGGTCTTGAAAACATCCACCACTTGAGATCACAGTGCATATATCAAGTAAATATTTTTGTCTTCATTTTTTTTCAAGGGAAGGTTGTGTTTTATAGAAGGAAACATAGCCACTTTAAGATTATTACATTTTTCAAGCTGCTTTCCTATTTCACCTCCATATTCATTGGGGCCTGCTGTTGTTTTCCCATCTAAGATGGCGCAAAGACAATTCATTGCCATGAAACAAACAAATCAGTGACTGTAGTGGCCAACCAAGTATGTTTTTCAACAATGCTAGAACATTACTATTACCTATTATCCAGTGTTTGTAGCCGTTTCATCACATAATGTTAAGAGTCTGCAGTACCGGCCGCCTTGGATTTTTATTCCCGTAAGACTAATGTTAAATTTCACATGTCGCTTTGCCTCTAATATTGATCGAAAAATATTCATGTTTATGCCATTTGAAAGGAAAATTTAATACCTAGGCCCCTGTTCAATCAAATTTTTTATATTATTGATTGTTTGTTTAATTAAAACAACAAAGTATTCTCAAAATGTTTTGTTTGAAAATGGACTTATTTTTTCAGTAGTATACAATCTTATTAATTGTTCTATAATCGTGATTTTTGTTTCACATGACCCTAGGTATTAAAATGCTCTTTATGATGACCAAAATATTATTCTTTTTCAACCAATATTAAAGGAATGGGAGATATTTGAACATTTTCTTATAGGAATAAAAATCCAAGGCCAACACTGCAGACTCTTGAGAGGGTTATATTTATAAAAAATACAATAACTATTTTCTGTGTAATTTGACTCATAACAGTTTGATTTACTTATTAATTAATTGTTAAATTTGAACAGTATTAAAAATAATTTATAATTTTAAAGTAAATCTTTTTTGCTCTAATAAGTTATCAAATATCCTTAAATTTAAATAAAAATACATATTTTCAACAGTTTTGCGGTACCTCTAAACATATTGTTAATTCAACCAAATTCAATCAGAGTCTTTTAAAAAGGCATTATGTAACTTTTTATCACTATTACTACTAAAAATCATGACAAAAATCTTTTTTCGGACTATAGAAACAATTTTCTAAAATGGTAAAATTTTCATAAAAATGCATATTTTTAACAGCGTTGCGGCACCTCATAAAATATTCATATTTAAACCAAATTTTAACAGTGTCTTTTCAAAGGTATTAGACAACTTTTAATCACTATTACATTTTAAAATTCAAAAATTTAATTTTTCATTCCACCCTAGTGTCCGTATCTTCGTATGTGGTGTAGTGTGGTAAATGTTATCATATTGTGTTTTAATCACCTAATGAATCCGATTGGAATGAAATCTTGACCCTGTATTTTAATTTGATGAAGATTCCCTGCGGATCGAAACTACAGTAGTGAAAACTACATAAAGGATGACTATACAGGGTGTTTCAGAACTCCGTACCAATATTTTAGGGCATTGTTCCTGGGTTAAAAACATATCTAAATATCATATTTAAATTGTCCGGAAGTCTTGAGTTACTCACACAGCCGCCATTTTGTTTTTTACACATAATAATTTTTATTTCCATAACGGATAGTTGTATTCAGATCATATTTGGTATAAATCTTTATCATACCAATGTACATTCCCAAGAAAAAAATTAATTTTTTCCTTTGTATATTTTCAAAATGGCGGCCATTTTAAATTTTCAAACTCAAATATCTCAAAATCGGTAAATTTTATAAAAATTTTACAAGACACAAAAAAGGTGCCAAATTAAATTATGTAACCAATAGTGCCAAGTTTGTAAGGATCGGACAACAAATAATTGAGTTATTGCGATTTTTCTTCATAAAAACATTGATTTTGCTGTTAAAATGGCCTTATTTGCATTAAATTCAATGCAAAATCCACGTTTTTATGAAGAAAAATCGCAATAACTTCATTATTTGTTGTCCGATCCTAACAAACTTGGCACCATTGGTTAGATAATTTAATTTGGCACCTTTTTTGTGTCTTGTAAAATTTTTATAAAATTTATCGATTTTGAGATATTTGAGTTTGAAAATTTAAAATGGCCGCCATTTTGAAAATATACAATGGAAAAAATTAATTTTTTTCTTGGGAATGTACATTGGTATGATAAATATTTATACCAAATATGATCTGAATACAACCATCCGTTACGGAAATAAAAATTATTAAGTGTAAAAAACAAAATGGCGGCTGTGTGAGACAACTTCCGGACAATTTAAATATGATATTTAGATATGTTTTTAACCCAGGAACAATACCCTAAAATATTGGTAGGGAGTTCTGAAACACCCTGTATAAACCATGAGGATTTAAAGGGTGAGGTTTATAAACCATTTTTATTTAACTTAAGTGGCTAATATCATGAAAATAAATTAAGTGTTTGAATGGCTCACTGCAGAAACCAGACTTGTCTATAAACTTTATAGACTCAGAAACTAAATTATTGGCTCAATAACAATTATTCTTGGTCTATGATTTGCACTAAAGTTCTATATATTGTCAAAGATGTTTAGTAAACTACAAACTGAGGTAGAAGGACTTTCCAGTCTTATCATTATATTTTTATGTTGAACTATGTCACATTACGTGTGTTTGCAGGCAGCCATGACGATGCCGACCCCTCAACCAGGCCCCTCAAGGCCGGCCGCAGCAGGTGGCATCAACGTAAGTTGCGGATTGGCACAGACAAAAACCCAAAAACTCTACCCTATTTGAAATACTTCAAAACCATTCTGAAACAAAAAAAATATTTTGAGATCTGCAGCATTGTGATAAGTCCAGCATTTAATGTGAGCTTTTTTTAAACATAGTTTGAAATTTTACACTTAAACCACCAGGAAAACAGAGTGAATTTCTAATCGGTTTTTTTTTTTTTAATATTATGTCTATGAATGTTTAGAGGAAAGCCACCATTTTCAATGAATTTTTTGTATGGAAATTCCTAAAACAAAGGTGACAGTACTAATAATTAAAACAGACAATGAAATTTTTTTTTGGGTTTTTTTATAAGAGATATAGCCCAGCAGTAGTAATTTAAAGGTGTTTTACCAATGTGTTGTGTAGCTTAAATTAATGTTAAAAATACACTGATAATGGTGTCTAAAAATGATAAAACTAATATCTTCCAGGCATTTAGGGGAACACAACGAGAAATGGAGGCATTGGGATTTCATGGCAGAGATGACAGGGAGACAATGGAAGAGTGGCAGTTCGCTGATAAGCACATAACTCCATATACACAACCAGCTCCTCAGGTATTTGTAAAGCAAGGAAGAAAAGAAACATTGCTCTTTCACACACTTCATTAAAGATAAACTCAACCCTCCAACAAGCAGTATGCGGAGGTTACCTCTGCTCTTGCAAAAACATAAGTAAAATACCCCCGTCGCAGCAGACCTGCGTACTCAGCGAATTTCCAATGGAATTTTGGTATATTTTCTATTTCCCCATAAAACCCATGGGGATGAGACTATGTAATTTGGCCACCATATGAGTTTTTTTGGTAAATATAAGTTAAACCCTACCTAGTGAATGTACATACCAAATTTTATTATCAAGTTATGGTGTTATTTTCATTTTCCCCATAAACTCCATAGGGGTGACTACATAGGTTTGCTGCCATAAGGGTTTTGTAACCAAATATAAGTTAAACACTAGATAATGAATGTACATATTAAAATGTATCAAGATATGTCAATAAATAAGCAAGATAGAAGGTTTTGTTGATTTCCCAAAAGCTTAACTTGGAAAACATAGTTTTTGGATTTTCTCCATAACCATTTAAGTTAAGTAAAAAATTTAAAATACTAGATTGTTTGTTTTTTTAAGCTCTTTTAAATGGTTTAAGTTAAAATTGTTGAATTATATAAATTAAAGTGAAAAAAGCCAAAAACCAATTTTTTTACTTTTTTGAAACCCCATAAAACCCCGTTCCCATGGTCCGATCATTCTGGTTCGCGAACTCAATCAAGTAGATGCTGGCTTACACCCCTGTACCAAATTTCATCAAAATCAGAGGTTCTGTTCAAAAGTTATCGTGTTCACGGACAAATATATATACAAATATATATATTTGAACAAAATGTGTTTTTGGCTTCTAGGGACCTCAAAACAAAAAAGTATCATGGTCCCGGGCTTAGGTCTTACTGTGACTATTACCGTAATAGCGTATTCCCTATAGGGAAATTCGCTAAAATGTAGAAAGGAGTACTCAACTTGTCCTTGCCATTGAGGAAACAGACTTAATGTCTCTTTTTATAAACATTGGCTTATAAGTTCTAAAAGTACTAGTAAACGTGTTGCTCGAAATCAGGAGCATCTCATAGGTCCCAGTTTCACAAGTCCCAGTTTGCTTAAAAATCACTAAATATTAAAAATTTCATAGTTCCCAGGTTCAAATGTCCCAGATTTATTAAATTAAATACTAAATTCAGTTAGTTCACTGGTCCCAGTTTCAGATGTCCCAGATTTTGTAAAAATAATATTAATAATTAGTCAATTCATTGGTCCCAGGTTCAAATGTCCCAGTTGCGTTAAATTAAAGCAAAAATAACGCGCGTTTCATAGGTCCCAGTTTCACAAGTCCCAGGTATCAACTATCAACCGCGCCAAAAGTGACGCGGCCGCCGAGTACAGCAGCACAGTTCTTGCGCTAAGCTAAACAATAAAGGAATTGCCTTTGTTTATTTCATTGTTAATTAATATTTTTATTCGTTCATTTATTTATTTATGTATTATCTAAATTTATTTTTACTTCTGGTTGATTTTAAAATAAAGGCCAAACTTTTCGTTGTTGATCGCGCTGTGGCATTAATTGGCGTCATTATAACGACAGTGCATGATGTTATCGCTCCTGTACCACAACTGAGAGGTTAAATAGCAATGAAATTTATATATTCCGTTTCTGTATTAAATACAGATTCCAACAGTATGAATATTTTCTACTTTCTTAATTATAGGTAATTATAAAAGTTGGAAGTGTTTGATAACCAATTTATTCTGACACGAAAAAGTTACTAAGCGAGGAAATTTTTTATTTCTGGGTTTGAAAACAAAATTTTATGGAAAAGTTGTAGCCAATGATAGAAATTTTATAATTGTATCAAGAAACTTAAGATAACATGACCTGATCGTTAGTAAGGGAATTAATAGTGGCGCGAAAAGGTTGAACTCGAGACTTGCGGTCTCACTTTGGCCAGCACCGAAGTAATAGATCTCGTCGTTTCTTCTAAACTTTGTTAATGTTTACAGATTAACACTTTTTAATTTATAATTTATTTATATATTTGTTAGTAATTGGCGGTGAAATGTTGATGTTTTATTAATAGAGTAATTTGGTGAATTAAACAATTTAAGATAGGTGTTCAATTAAAGTACATCGTTGATAAAAACCAGTGATCGATGAAAAGGAATCTAAAGAAGAAAATGATTTAGCCTACTTTGTATGCCTTGTTTGTATGCAGTTAAGAAGAGAATCAAGTTTGTTGACAGTGGGAAACAGAGAATTTTTACTTTACAATAGTGAACGCCCTGTGAAAAAGAGGATGAGAAAGATAGCCTAAGTGTTGTGTTTTTGTACATTGCAATAACAACGTCGCGCGTGCGGCGTCTTATTTATTTTACTGTTAGGAATGATTTTTTTTAATGTGGTTTTTTTTAGGATTTGTTCTATTTTGTCTTATAATTATAATAACAAATTCAAGAGTGTGATGTACCTACGTATAAAATTTCACAGATAACTGCTGATACATAATCGGCTAAAATGGATTTATTACTAGTTATTATTAAAATTCTATTACTAATGACTAGTATAAATAAATATAAATAATGAATATAAATATGAATAGTTTAAATAAATATAAATTAATTAATAAATATCTCCGTCGCATCTGACTTGTGTGAACCTACTCAGCTATTTCCTACCGAAATTCGCTAAAAAAGGTTCCACCACTTATGAGATCATGCGGTATACGGTAAGTTTTATCTCTAAATATGCACCTAAGAGAGCGTTAGTGACACAAGAAATGTATCAAACATTTAAAAAAAAATTATTCTATTAACTGGTTTTAGCGACATTATTGATTTTAGTCTTACATTGTAACGTTTATGAACAATGAAAAATGATCTGTATTGAGGAGAAGATTGGATTGAATCAAAACTTCTTGATTCAGTAATAAACAATAATTAAATGTGTAACCTTTAAATTCATTTCTTACTAAAGGTTTATATTACAAATGGTTTACTTAAATAACACTTAATGTTTTAAGAAATAAAACTAATGCCAATCTACAATAGTCAATAAAACTTTAGTCGACTTCTCTCAAAAAAACTGATAGTAATGGAACGTATAAAAAAAATCATAGCTTTCCTTTTGTAATTTTGTATGAAATACTTATGGTAGTTTAGTTAATGGTCATTAACGACCAGGCCCGTGCTGGCCCACCGGGACACCGGGACGTATCCCGGTGCGCCCTCCGTGTAGAGAATTTTTGGGGCCCTCCAGTTCCGAAACTGATTCATTTTACTCTGAATACCAACAACAAAAAGTAAAAATTTTTAAAAGATAACTCATATAACAGCTTTAAACGTCGTCTTATGGAAACAAAACAATAATTTATACTAATATGATTTAATCCGGATTGTTCTTAGACTAGGATAATCGACAATAATACCGAGCGGAAGACTGAATTTTACTACTAAATGGAACTCGTGGTCCACACGGTAGCGCGCGGGGCGCCCTTGGCCAGTGATGAGGACAGAATAGGGGGTGGGGTTGAAACGAGAGTCTGCCATTGTCGTATTCATTTCGTCTGCCTATTGGTATTTGTCACTATAATCAGTGTCAATAACCTTATGCAGTATGCCTATTTGTGTAATGTGTGGTGAATTATTCTGTGATTTATTGTCCTTCTCGTTCAAGTGTCTAATTCTTTACAATAAAGGTAGCGTAAGTGTCGTGGTTTTCTGTTGTTTTTGTGGAAGCTGGAACAACGAGGTTAACCTATATATAGAGTGCTACAAAAAGATAAGGAAATTTGCCTCCTCCGATTTTCTTCATGTTACCTCTATTCCCGCTGTTTTTTTAGTTAACAGTCCGTTATTTACAGTTTACCATCTGGTATCTGCCACTTTACACGCATAAATGTTCGTCGTTTCTATGGTGACTAACCTCAAATAAACTCAATAACCTGCTCAAAGACCATCAACTCAAGTTGGCTTTAAAACAACAAATGATCAGATATGTTTTAAACGTATACTTTGTATTTTTAGAGAATTTCCTTTGGAAATAATCTATTATTGTCGTTTTTATGGAAGCTGCCGTTTATACAGTTTAGGGGACACCTCTGCGATTATATAATTTTTTATATGAAATTGTAGCTTTTTATGTGTACTTTCTGGATATGTAGTGATTACTAGTCGGAAACACATTTAAAACTGCACAAATAACGATTTACTAAAAAATTTAACATGGGCTTATATGGGAAATAGAATTTTCAATTTTTAGTCATTGTGAACACGATAACTAGTGCAAAAATCGTCTGATCATCATGAAATTTGGTACACTTAAGTAAATTTTGCCATTGGAAATTCGTTAAGTACGCAGGTCTGCTGCGACGGGGGTATTTAGGCTTGTTGTGGCCAACTAGAATAGTTAAAACTGGTTACCAAGGAAACGAGAGTTAAGTATTAAATGGTTATACCAAGGGAACAGCAGGAATTGGGGGTAAAATGGCGCAAATGAACAGTGGTAAAAAAAATTAACATGTTTATTACGAGGACACTATCTTGGGAGAATCGCTTTCGCCATAAGGTTAATTTTAAAATGATAGTGGTTGAAGTTTACCATAATTATGGCGGCTACTGTTCTTACTCTTCCAAAACTTGTTCTGAACAATACAACTGAATTAATACGATTCAAAATTCAAAATAACATTATTTTACAGCGGTATTATTTTCTTAAATTCCATCACGATTTATGTTTTTAGTGCAAACTGCATTGTTGTCAATCATTTGTGTTTAGGTGTTAACAAATTAACGAGAAAATACTAGATTACCTAGAAAACAATAAATGTTAGATGCGTTTGGCTATAATTGTGTCCTTACAGCAAGGCTATTTATTATTCAGTGCAAGACTGTGGACACCCGGTATTTTGGCATGTTTCAATAAATTAAAAATCCAATAATTAAATAATTAATCCAGTAATTAAAATCCAATAACTATTGTTAATCATGACGATGCTATGCATGTACACGTACACACTGGCGCCCTCTGGCCATGGCCGTCCACCGCCCTAAAAAGGGAGCCAGCACGGGCCTGTTAACGACTTATGGTATACGTTAAACAGCAGCATTTTAAAGATCAATAGTAGTTTTTATTCGCATTCTTTTCTAATAATTATTATTAATCTTTAGAGAGTGATTGATTCTAAGAACTATCATTTTAAGAAATACTAGTGGCTCATAGGGGCAAAAGCCCCTAATCATAAAATTAAAATAGCATGAACCAAAGCGGATCACCAATTCTTCACTATGAAAGTTTCCAGAAAGTTTAATTTTAATTTATTTTAACAATACGACCGTTTGAACAGGCTATTCGCCCCCAAAGCCAGAGCCGGCCTTAGCCTGTGCGGGGCCCAGTGCAAACCTCCTGTGCGGGGCTCCCCAAAATAACCTCCTCCCCTCACACACAAACTTTTTTCTATCTCTTAAAAGCCCCAAACGTAATATATAATTTAATTTATAATTTAAATGTTGTTGGTAACAAACATAAGGCTTATAATAATGAAGATTGTGACTAAAAACTTACCAATTTATAAGATTTCGTTTATTAACTTGTAGCACAAGATGAAAACATAATTTTTAATTGTATCAAATTATTGTTCAGAAAAACAATTGAATTTGAATATAGCAAAAGAACAATAGTATATTTTGAAGTTTGTTTTAAATGTAAAAAAATTGGAATCTTCTTTTGCAAAATCCCAAAAAACGCCTCGATAAAACCTTGTGTATGATTTATATAACATTTTGTTAGGTACCTATATAAATATTATAGGCTAGACAATTTTATTGTTTGCACAAAAAATATAATAATTTTTTAGCTATCATGTACGAGTTTATGGAAAATTGAAAAATTTGTAAATGGTAACATATAAGATTATTTTGGAAACAAGCAATAAAAATGTAGTTTTTACTAGCAATGAATTCCTATAGGCCTATTATTGTCATTAGCAGTTCAAATCAAATAAATTTAAGAAATGGATTAAATTATAAAAACTTTACAAAGGCTATAAACTGTATAAAAATTTTTGAAATTTGTAACGCTGTCAACACGAAGTTGTACCGGAAATGCAAGGAGCGCGAAGGAAGAACGATAGAATGTTATAAACAACATGTAGCCTAAAAGCCTAATGCACACCATGCGATCATCAGTACTACCGTGTAAACCTATAAGCCACATAAATCTACATTTATTCCTCTTCAAAATGACATTTCATTCGACTAGACGACTAGCAATAATGACGTACATTATATAAAATAACAACTTAGCAAATGGCCGTCTGCCAGGAGTTTGGCATTTGTTATACAGTTCGAAAATAACAACCTATAAGAGTTTATATTCTAACCTATAAGAGACCTTACAAAGTATAAATTGATTGATACTAAGAATAATAGGAACTCTTTGTATTGACCAACAAATGGTGCCAAATGAAAATTTATACAATAAAATCTATCTGATCAGGTAAGTTAAAAATGTCATGTTTTGACGTTTCAAACCTGTTGGCTACTTTGATTGATGTCGTGCTAAAATTTACGAATATTCTGAGAGCTATTTCGTTGTAACACAAACACTTAACAGTTATCTCTTACTATAATAAGAAATTCAGAATGTTATCTTTCGAATGATATATAATGTAACCACTTTTTAAGATATTTTTCACCGGTTATTTTTACCAATATAAAACGTTTAGGCCCAGACGTCCGTCTCCCGGCCGCGGCCATTTTAAGGCATAGCAATAAACGAGAAAACGGCCGTCTCTCACTGCTATGGTTAAATTTTGTAATTTTGTAATTTTTTCGTTTTTTTTCCTTGATCAACTTTAAAGCGCGGGGCCTTTACAAGCGCGGGGCCCGGTGCGGCCGCACCGCTCGCACCGCCCTAAGGCCGGCTCTGCCCAAAGCACTCTTTACAATCCTGTGCTATTAGGCCACCCGTTTATAAATGCTTCATTCTGTCTGTTGTTAAATTTATATTGATCTATGAAAAATATGTTTTGCAAGAAATCATAGTCCCTTTAAAGCAATGACGGCTTTTTAATATAACATAGAAAATCGGGAATGAGAAAAAAAAACATGACGGATGTTCAGCACCCATTTTAGAGTCAATTAACTTTCAATATTTTGTATCATATAAGTAGTGTGTTTTTGCGGTTGCTGGCTCAGTTCAATGACCTCTGAGGAATGTGATGACGTCATCGCCAAGGTCAATGACCCCGATGACGTCATCGATGACGTAATCGATGACGTCATCGATGATGACGCAATCGATGACGTCATACCCATGACGTCATCAAAATGACGTCATCGGTGACGTAATTGATGACGTCACCATCGATGACGTCATTTCCGTGACGTCACACCCATGACGTCACAGAAATGACATGCTGATGACGTCATCATCCATTACATCATCAAAATGACGTCACTGACACTGTTAAGGTCAAGGTCACGCCGAAACTCAAAATTTTTTGGCACTTTTGCCGTTTCTCGCACTACGCTCCGAGTTTCAGTCAGAGTCCACGTGACCTTGACGACTTGGAGCGAATTTGCGATGAGAAACAGCAAAAGTGCCAAGTCAAACTCGAGTTTGCGACATGACCTTGCTTAAACCGTCATCCACTAGTCCTCAGAGACCATTGAACAAGCACAACATCCGCAATTTCATATTACTGTGACCTTGAACACTTAACAACTACAGAGCGCCGACACCGATGCGCACCCCACGACAGCCACCGAGTGACTGACCGTCAGGCCCTGTGTACTCTAGGTATATTGGCTTGAGAGACTAAGACTCTAAACTGTCAGGAATGGGAGTAACTAACTGAATTTTGCAAGGAAAAGTCATTTCATCCAATATTTTAAACAAATCCTCATCAGTAAAACTGACATTAGTCCGTTTTGTATAAAACTTAGGGTGTCCGCGCAACAGTTTGCGCCACTTAGCTAAAGTTGAAACCCTCTTAACTTTGAGTGGTGGACAGTGAGCAACTAATAAAGCCTTAACACGGCTAAGTTTCTTACCTAAAGTGTCCCGCGACATGGCGTCTCCTCACAAAAGTCCACACAATACTGAGAGACTGCTTGTAGCGCACGAGTCAAGGGAAAAGAGGTGGGGGAAACAGCAGGAGTGGGGGAAGGTCACAGTGGTGGGGGAAGGTGAGGCTTAACGCTGGAGTATCGCATCACTTCACCATGAGCCGTCCTACAGTCAACACACTGTTCTCTTGGCCCGAGTTGGCACTAGAAGAAACATTTCTGTACAGCTTAGGCTGTGAGAGCCGAGGAAGCAAAGTCAAAGTGGAAATTGTGTTAAACTCCAAGATAAAGAGTCTCCTAAATAAACTAATTGTATCCCTACAATCTCCCATAACTTTAGAGAAATACCACTTTATTAAGCGACACCTTATACTTTGGCAAAACGAAGCGGAAATGGAAAAGATTACAGTAAAATTAATTTAACTTAAAACTTGGACTGGACAGTCATGGCGATACCATGTGGCGTGCAAACGCCACCCTAAACATTACAAGTTAGGTTATTGAGCACCTCTGGTACGATAACCGATGTGCTAGAGTTAAAGTGTGATGACCTTGAGTCAAAACACTGAAATACTACAAGTCGATATCGTCCCAGAGTTAAAGTGTAGTGACCTACATTCAGAACTTGTAAAATTACTTACATATAGAGAGCTATGGAACAGCGAGACGCACCGCATGGAAGCCGGAGACATACTGGCGAAGCGGTGTTGTGCAGCCTAGGGACCCAGTTGTGGTGGGGGTACAGCCAACACTTAGAGTACAAGTGTTGTGGGTGACCTTGACCCACTTAACTTACCTGACCCCCCCCCCCCGACAAAAATGCGAACCCCCCCCCCGACAAAAAGTGCGAGCCCCCCCCCCACCCCCACCTCCACCCCCACCCCCACCCCCTCCCCCACCCCTGATATCCTGGGCGTGGCAGCCCCGGTGGGGATATAAGGGGGCCCAGCCAGAGCCGGCTCGCAGTCCGCTCCCGCGCGTTGAACGTGAACGACCGGGACGGACCGCCATAGGCATCACTAAACATTGAATGGCGCCTTCAGTGTTTAGCGAAGTCTGCTCTAACTTTAAGACTTGTATTAGTTGTAAGATATTGCGCTTGCGTTTGGGTATTGCGAATTGTTTTATATGAGAGTGTTTTACTTGTACCTTATGTCTCCTGTGTGTCTTTTATCCTTTGTGTCTTGTTCGTTATATGTGTTTAACATGTATGTGCTTGTTCCAGCATTGACTACGTTGAGCTCAATTGTGTGTTGTAAGTGTGTTATATTTTTCTAAAGTGTATACGCTTGTTGTAGCATTTCCCCCTTGAGCTTTTGCAATGCTCAAAGTAAATCGTAAAGACAGGGAACGGGAGTAGGCCCCCGTGTAAAGTTACTTTTGTATAATTGTTAGGCTCCTCTCATGCATGCTTTAATGCGGCTGAGAAATAGGAGTTGGTCCGTTTGTACGCCTATATGGGGGTAATAAGCCGATGGCCTCTGCACTCGGACCGAGGACGTAAGCCACTAGGGTGTCCTCAGTTAGTTTCCCTTCTGGAAACTCAAAATTATGTAAATGAAACTTTGTTAGCTATTTGTGTTTTTTTGTCCCCAAGGCCCCCGAACATTCGTGGTTCGCCATGGATGTACGGGGGCCGAAATTTTTTAATGTCCGTGTGGCCTTGACCCACATAGGACTTGTAAAAATTTACTGCATTGCTAAATTAAAAATATTAAAGATAGGGTTACGGGAGTAGGCCCCCGTGTAAAGCCACTTTTTATAATTGTTAGGCTCCTCTCATGCATGCTTCAATGCGGCTGAGAAATAGGAGGTGGTCCGTTTGTACGCTTATACGGGGGTAATGAGCCGATGGCCTCTGCACTCGGACCGAGGACATAAGCCACTAGGGCGTCCTCAGTTTCTTTGAAAAGTATGTAAATGACATTTTGTTAGCTATTGGAAAAGTTATTAGTTCGAAATGCAGTAAATGTTTACAAGTCTCGCGTGGCGAAGGGTACACGACATTGGATGTTGCCTTGTTGTCATAGTTGGGTCTCTTCGGAGGCTACAGCGATGACAACCCAAGTGCCCCACACCCCCATAGGGGGGTGTGGGGCTTAATTTTTTTAAAGTTTTTTCGTGACCTTGACCTAAATATAAAAGTTTTCAAAATCTTTAACAGTCAGGTCTTATTAACACAGTTTATATATATAGAGGTCTTTTAAAAGTTAACAGTTAGGTATTAGTAACACACAAGTTTGGAATTGTTTATAGTTGGGTCTCTTGGGAGGCTTCAGCGATGGCAACATAAATGCCCCAAGTGGGGCTTCTTTTTTGAAAAAGTGTGAGCCCCCCCCCCCCCCGACAAAAAGTGCGAGCCCCCCCCCCCCGACAAAAAGTGCGAGCCCCCCCCCCGACAAAAAGTGCGAGCCCCCCCCCTGATATCCTGGGCGTGGCAGCCCCGGTGGGGATATAAGGGGCCCGGTTGCACGCACTTCTCATTCCTGCTCCAGCCTTCGTTGGAAGTTCTTCTCCGTTATTTGCATTTAACGCTCTTTCTACCTCAACATGCGCTTCAAGAACTATCCACCAGTTCTCCCATACATCAAATCGAATTCAACCAACACGTCTACTCCGACCAACACATCTACTCCAACTTCAACCTCCGCTGCTCCGATTCTCCAAACGTGTTTGATGAGCACAATCCTCAGCTGTTTGGAGATGCCGTCGGCTCCTTCGATGCCCAGCCTATCTCCGCTGCCACCAACGGAACCAACAAGTCCAAGTGTCAGTGGTGCTGGTGACGCTCCGTCGACTTCAAGAGGGGCTGGCGCTCACCCTGCAAGCAGCCGAGTGCTCATAGCATCACCGCCGATCTCATTGTTGTCAGATTCTGATTCGGAGTCAGCGGTCTTTGAGGAGAAGAAGTCGAGGTCCAAAATCATTCCCTACTCCCGTACACAGAAAATCCTTTCCTATACAAAGACCCAATGTCCACTACCCGTATCCCCCATGCCATCCACACCGGTCAAACCATCCTGCAAATCGATCTTTTCCCCAGACAAGTCAACCTCACCCAAAGCCAACACTCCATCTACAGTCAAACCATCCCGTAAATCGATCTTCTCCCCAGACAATTCTACCTCACCTAAAACCACTATTGATCTAACCCATTCTCCTACCCGACCCAAAATTCTTTGCAAATTACCCCTTGACCGTGCTAAACCATCACCCTCCATCCTTTCCAGCCAGCCTAAGTTAGATCAAGCACCGCTCCAAAACACTAAGAGTCCAACACAAAAGAAACGTAATCGTGTTAAATGCCCTGCTGGCAAGCGTGATAAATGCGATTATGTTTGGTTTAGCAGAGAGGCTGTGGTTCTTTGTTGTCCGAGTTTTGCTCTTCCAGAAAAAGATCGTTGCCAACGACACTTGAATAAGAAAATCAAAATTCCGACACCAAAGCCCTATAGCCTTAATATTATGCCTGAAAAGTCCAAGTTCAAACACCCCAACAGTCCGCAGAAGCTGAAAATTAATAGGCTCAAGAGGGACAAAAAATATTATTTCATTGTTCAAGCTTATGGAGCATTTAACATAAATGTGCAAATCATTCTAAAAGGTGATGGCCGCCTTCATAGAATGAAAGTACCACCTGCGATGGTACAAAGAGAATTTTTTGTCCCCGGGGCTTATTTAATTCGAAGAAAAGGATGCCTATCTGTTTGGGAAATGGACTAGGACATGGGCTCACCAAAAAATCAAAATTGTGTTTAAAAGTGTTGGACATTAATTAAATTTCTTCTTCCAAATTAATTTTTCTAAATTTAGTCTTAACCCTCTTAAAGTAAGGGAGAGGGGTATTATACAAGTCAACTAATAAAAAAAAAATACTTGACTTGTATAATACTTTAACCTGGCGGTGATGTAAAATCACTGGGACAATCTCAAACCGTGTCCTTGAGGGTGAAGACTAAGTTACAAAAATCTTTAACAAATAAAAAACTTACCTCCAAACGCTTGTAGCTTGCTACAAGTGTTTGGAGGTAAAAAATTTTTAAAGTTTGAATGACCTTGACCCACATAAATTACTGTTTAAAGTAAACTGCTAACCTTACAACTTATGTCGTGTATCACGTGATACCCCCCACTCTAACGCTTTTAATAAGCTTGTATGAGCCGTTCATTTGCTTCAGTCCGTTCCTATGCTCTGTGGTAAACATGTCACAGTACAATTACAAAGGTGGTGACTTCTTGATAAATGAACACAATGCTTGGGAAGTGCTAAACCGGCATAGAATGGAAGTTGAGTGTTGTATAAGACGAGATGGGTCTACATTTTATCTATGTATTATAAACAAACAAACCCACAAGTATCAACACTGGACAAAAATTAATTATAACAACATAGATGAGCTGTTTGCTTGGGTTTTTGAGGTGTGTAATGTTATCGAAGAAACCAAAATGATGGGTGTGCTAAAGGTATGTAAAACCGATGACCGCGAGGACTAAGGGAAAGTTAGTGGAAGTCCTTAAACTTACCCCCCCCCCGGGTTACCCCTACCACTAAAAATGGGTATATATAGGAGTGGTGATCAACCGTCTTCTCATTCTGCTTTACACTGTTTAGCTGAATACTACCATGTCAGCCATGAACATTCCAGCCTCTACCTCTAGCCCGACCGCATCCAACTCTGGCTCAAGCTCTGGACCGATCCGGCGGGGCCGCCTGTCAAAGAGTCGCGTTCGGTTCTTCGGATTCACTCCGAGCAAGACGGAGTTGTGCAGCAGTGGAGCCTCCAGAAGAGAGTCTAGCTTGTATGAAGAACTCCAGCAGGTAGTGCCAGGTGTAGTGGTTGGTGCATCTTCACAGGAAGACACTGTTAGAGCTGCTATAAGATATATTAAAGGTTGTAACGTATTGATAGAGGAAAAGGACAGGTTGTTAGAGGAAAAGAAGAGGTTGTTGGAGAGTGCACACAGTGAAATACTTTTGATCCGGAAAGAATGGGAAAAACTAATTATGAAGTGTGACAGATTGTTAGATGATAGTGATGATAGTGAGGATGAGAGTGGATAGGTGTGGGTAAAGACTCGGACTGGGACTTGCGTGTTTGTATGAATGTGTGTGTGAATGCGGAATACAGAGCGGGGGATAGATCACTCTGTGGCAATGGACTAACATGCCACTTAGTGATCTATCCCCCGTTCTGGTAATGTTTTTGGATGGCCTTGACCCACTTTACCAAGGCTAGCTAGTACCCCCACCACTGATAAGTGTATATATACGGGTATTAACGTGCAGTTTGGTTATTCTGCTTTGTACCGCTTAGCTGAATACAGCACTGTAACATGGCTTTCAACTCCAAAACTTCTCAGGCTTCCTCTTCTTCTTCAAGAAGGCGTGCTGCCAACGTTCTGCCTGCTACTCGTGGACCTGCTCGACCATTCCACAGCATAACTGTTGCTCGGGCAAACGCCTGCAAAGCTCCGATGCTACGGACCTTGCTGGAGGTAAGCCAAGACGGACAAGGCTTGCTCAGTCCTGGTCAACGGCAGGAGCAAGAAAGGCGTATGGCGTACTTCAGGCTGCAGGGTGTAGTTCCCAGCTTGAAGTTAGGCGATCCGAGAGTAGCAAGCATCAACGAGGCAGCGGACTACATATCACACCTTCACAGTGTTTTAGAAGTAAAGGACCAACAAATTGAAAACTTAAAAGAACAATTGAAACAATTTAACTTTAATCCTGTGGAGTTTGTGGAAAGCAGTGATGAGTGATAGTGATGATGAAGGAACTGAATATATATTGGGTATGTAATGAAAGACTTGGACATGGACATGTGTGTGTGTGTGTGTGTGTGTGTGTGTAGAATACAGAGCGGGGGATAGACTACTTTGCGGCAATGGACTAGCATGCTGCTTAGTGGTCTATCCCCCGCTCAAAGGGTAGCATTGGATGACCATGACCCACTTTACAGCAAGGACAACCGGTTAACTGGTATAAAAGAGGGGGTCTATACATCTCGACTTCATTCTGCTTTGGACCTTCCAGTGGAACGCTAGAAACAATGAGTGGATCGCTGCTTGGTGCTAACTTGGACAGGTATTCTGTGATGGTACACTATGAAGATTGTAGAGACATGTTGACGGCTGTGTATGATTGTTTGGTGAGAAAAATCTTTCAAGAAAACTGCCAATTTATGTTAGCGTGGAAAAGAAACTTGTTTGTTGATGGTCATGCTACAATGCAAAGCATGAACCACCTTCATGTGTTAAAAGTAGGACATCATAATTTGGACGAACTGGACGATATGTTTAGGGAGCTGGAGTGTTTGATACATCAGGAATGTAAACCATGTGAAATTGAAAATTTTAAATTGGATATGGAATTAGAATAAAATGTGTTAAACAGGACTTGGACTTGGACTTGATTGAGGTTTTGTAGAACAGAGCGGGGGATAGATCACTTTGCGGCAATGGACTAGCATGCTGCTTAGTGGTCTATCCCCCGCTCAAAGGGTATCTTTACGTGACCTTGACCCACATAAATTGTATAGTTGGTGGGGGTATAAAAAGGGTAAGCAAATTGGATGGATACAACACTTCCATACCATGGCTCCACTTGACAACACCGTGTTCCATCGCAACAGAATTGTCTCTATTCTGGAGGTAATACCTCTAGAAATTATAGAAGTAGAGGACCAACTACCTGCGGTTGATCAAGAAGAGGAGGAGGAAGAGATAATGGATATTGAAACGGACTCTGACGAAGCTGGTTCAACGGATAATGAAGTGGACTTGCACGCCTACGAAACATTAGAGTCGTCATCTGAGTCGGAAATGGAATTCCAATTGGAAATTGAAGAAGAAGAACAAGAACAAGACACTCCCCATCGTCCAATGGATAGGATGTTAGTTGCCAGAAGAATTATGTATTGTCATCGCTGCCTATTCCGTGATGAGGATGATTCCGACTCTGATGGTGATGTTTCACCCTTGTAAAAAGTTTAAACAAAAAGTTAAAAAAAAGAATGTGAGCGGGGGATAGAGCACTTTGTAGTAAATGATGCTGCTTAGTGCTCTATCCCCCGCTCAAAATAATAATTCCAAATGACCTTGACCTACATAAACTTGCTCAAACAGATGTCTTTGAAAAAACTTGTACAAATTATTGAATCTAGACCAAATATCATCAATTTATCAAGCCTACTGATAAATGTATTACAAACGGTTGTGTAAAGGCTAAATTTAGCACATGAGTGATAACCTGTTTCCATATGACGTCACTTTCCCCACCTATCTGCCTCGGATATAAAGGGTCCCTGTGGAGTGCGCTGCTCATTATTGCGTGGACATTCACAGAGTGTGCATTCAAAGCCAAACTGTTTGAAATGGCTCTTTGCGATATTTGTGGGGAAATCTTTCAAGACGAAGATCTTTTCACCATACATAGAGAATTACATCAAGACGAAGATAGAAAAGAAGATATTACCATGGATGAAATAGACTTAGACTCAATTGACCGGTTTTTGGAAGAGCACCAGAAGCAGACGGACTACTGGGACAGCTATCTACAGCAAATGCAAAGAAAAAGACCTAGTGTGATCCAATTTGCTGGTGCTGGACCATCCACTACTAGAAGACCTATTGAAGAAGAGGATATGCAAGAAGAGGACACGGAAGAAGAGGACACGGAAGAAGAACTGGAAGATGTGAGACAACTGCGCACCACGGCCTTACCAGGACAAGTTGTAACACATTTTAAAATTGATAATGTGCAATTGGAATTAGATAATTTTATAACCCAGGCCAGAGTACTTGTTGGAAAAACGCTAAAAGAAGAATTACAGAGATTGAACTTCATTAAATTTGGACTGGTGTTAGAATCAAAGTTTACCAATACTGATGGTGAAACGGCATTAAGAGCATTCATTACCAAAAACCGAACCCTTACAACTGAATCTGATATCAATGAAATTATTGAAGAATGTTTGCATGAACTGCTAGTTAAACTGCAAGAACATGAAGGAAGAGGATCCGGCTGGAGTCTGTCATCGATTGAAGGTATGGATGTAAGGGTTCACAAGCACGGATATGGTATAAGGGGTAGTAGTTATATACCTTTGCCAAAGAAGATACAAGCTACCAAATCTTGTATCAATGTGCAAAATGAGGACAATGAATGCTTTAAATATGCTATGCTAACAAAATATGTGCAAGAAAATCCTTGTAGAGTTAGCAGAGCGTATCAAAATGTCCAACACCGCTACAACTTTCGAGGTTTGTCATACCCTGTTAGTGTTAAAAGTATTGGTAATTTTGAGAAACAAAACCCAGGTGTTTCTGTAAATGTGTTTGGTTTAGATGATTCCAATAGTGTTTATCCTCTGAGAGTATCAAAAGTTGAGGAAAGAAACCACACGGATCTGTTATTGATAACTAAGGGTGAAATTTCACATTATGTGTGGATAAAGGACTTTGCAGCCTTGGTTAAAAATCAATTATCAAAACAGAAACGTAGGTTAACAGTGTGTAAAAGATGTTTCTGTTTCACATATAAAGAGTTGAGACGTGGAGGATCGGAGTGGTTGTCGGAACACCAGCGGCTTTGTAATGACAACTATGAAGTGAAGATTAGTCTGCCACCACCATCTAGAGCATTTGTCCAGTTCAATAAAACAGTTCACCAATACCGGATTCCACTAGTTATCTATGCTGACTTTGAATCCACGTTAGTGCCGCAGGAACTTCCGGATGGTGAAGTAACTAGAAGAACCAAATATCAATTGCATCAACCTAACAGTTTTTGCTTATTGGTGAAATCTACTTTACCTGAAGAACAATTGCAAGACTATGGCTTAACATCCACTCCGATACTCTACCGTGGGGAAGAAGCTGCTAAGTATTTTGTAGACCAGTTGTATGAGATTGCTGAAAAGGCGGAACGCTTATACGGTAATGTTTTACCCATGGAACCTTTGAACCAAAATCAACAAGAAGAATACATTTCAGCAACAAGATGTTATCTATGTAAGAAGAGCTTCAGTGAAGAAAATCCAAAAGTAAGAGATCATGATCACCTCACAGGGTTATACAGAGGACCTGCTTGTAATTCATGCAATATAAATTACAAACTGCCAAACTTTATCCCTGTAGTGTTACACAATCTTAGCGGCTACGACTCCCACTTCATTATTCCAGAATTAGGAAGAGATAATGGTAAAATCGATGTTCTTGCTACAACATTGGAAAAGTATATCAGTTTCTCAAAAACAGTAGGTAAAATTAAACTTCGCTTTGTAGACTCTTATAGATTTATGGCATCTAGTTTGAGCAGATTGTCTGAGAATCTACGAAGAGAAGACTTAAAAGAAACCAGCAAGATTGTACCTGAAGATAAATTGGACTTAGTATTACGTAAAGGAGTGTTCCCCTACGATTACATAACTTCTACAGAAAAATTTGAAGAAACCAGTCTACCACCGATTGAAGCCTTCAACAGCAAATTAAACGAAAGTGAAATCTCCGTTGAAGACTACAATCATGCTGGTAATGTTTGGAACCAACTAAACATTCAAACCTTAGGGGAATATTCTGACTTTTATATAAAATTGGACGTAACTCTGCTGTGCGATGTGATGGAAGAATTTCGAAACACCTGCTTCTCCGCCTATGGACTGGACCCTCTACACTCGTACACATCTCCAGGATTAGCATGGCAAGCTATGCTAAAGTCAACCAACTGTCGACTGGAACTTCTAACGGATATTGATATGGTGCTCATGATGGAATCTGGTGTACGGGGCGGTTTGACACAAGCTGTAACACGTCATGTCAAAGCCAACAACAAGTACATCCCCGGCTTCGACGAGCAACAACCATCGGTCTACCTTGGCTACTTTGACGCAAACAACCTTTATGGTTGGGCAATGTCAAATCCGCTTCCCTACGCTGACTTCAAATGGATCGACCCGGCCACCATCGGAGACATCTCACAGATTCCAAAGGATGGTCCAAAAGGCTATATTTTGGACTGTGATTTTGAATACCCGGAGCACCTTCATGACCATCACTACGACTTGCCTCTCCTAGCCAAGACTGAAGTTTCACCGACAGGAAGATGGCCAAAATTGATGATGACCTTGGAGAATAAAGATCGCTATGTGGCTCACTACTGGGTAGTTCAACAGGCTCTCGAATTGGGTCTACGTATAGTGAGAATTCATAGAGCAATTGAATTCACCCAGTCTTGTTGGTTGAAACCATATATTGATTCCAACACTACAAGAAGAGCTGCAGCGACAACAGCATTTGAAAAGGACTTCTATAAATTAATGAACAATGCCATCTTTGGGAAGACCTTGGAGAACAAAAGAAAACACAAAAATGTAAAATTAGTGAGTGATCCTAGGAAATTGGAAAAATTAGTGCAAAAACCAAATTTCGGAACATCCATGATTATAAACGAAAATCTAGTCGCTGTCAGTATGAAGAAAACAACAATAGTCATGGACCGTCCGTTATACATAGGTATGTCGATTTTGGACATAAGTAAAACCCTGATGTATGATTTCCATTATAACAAAATGGTTAAACACTACGGAAGGGAAAACATTGGAGTCGCATACATGGATACGGACGCGTTTATCTACTGGATAAAGACTTTGGACATGTATGAAGACCTAAGGACTTTTCCATACAAAGAAGATTTTGACTTTTCTGACTATCCGAAGAACCATCCAAATTTCAATGAAAAAAATAAAAAAGTAATTGGAAAATTCAAAGATGAAGCAAATGGAATGCCTTTAGAAGAAATAGTAGCGCTGATGGCGAAATTGTATTCATTTAAGATGTACCACGAGAACAACACACCGACAGTCAAGAAAGCAAAAGGAGTGAAGACATCTTATTTGAAAAAACACGTAACATTTGACCACTACAAGACTTGTTTGTTTGAAGATACTACGATATCAGCAACATTCAACAATATCCGAAGCTTCAAGCATCAAGTCTACAGTGTCACCGAAATTAAAAAAGCACTGTCAGCTCGGGATGATAAAAGACATATTTTACCCGACAAAATCCACACTCTTCCTTTCGGCCATTACTCCTTAAACCCTATCAACTAGTAACCTATTCTTCGTCCTTCTACAACTTCGACCTTATTCCTTTCTCCTTCCGTAAAAAAATGGGGAACACGGCAAGTCCAACGCCGTGTTCCCCATTTTTTTACACAAGTTTGGATGACCTTGACCCATATAAATGATGTGAATATTTAAAACAACATTCATTGTGATTATACATGTGATACAACAAACATTGAAACCTGCAATATGAAGGACTTGAAGCAACAAATTGTCAACGAACTTCATAAACCTGCAAGAAGAAAGTTTCCACGAAGAAATACGGTGATAAAAGGAATTAATGATTTATATCAAGCGGATTTAATCGAAATGATTCCTTATAGCAAACAAAATAAAGGATATAAATACATATTGACTGTTATTAACTGTTTTTCAAAAATGGCAGATGCTTTACCACTAAAAGATAAAAGTGGCAAAAGTGTTACAAAAGCAATGGAAACAGCTATACAAAGAGACAAACATACTATTAAACATTTACAAACAGATGATGGAAAAGAATATTTTAATAAGGAATTTGCAAATTTAATGAAAAAACACAATATAAACCATTATTCAACCAATTCAGAAGTAAAAGCCTCAATAATCGAAAGATTCAACAGAACTTTAAAAAGTGCAATGTATAAAATGTTTTCCAACAGAGGATCGCACATATGGATTGATATGTTACCAAAACTTATAAACGATTACAATAACAAATTTCATAGGACTATCGGGATGAAACCAAACCAAGTAACTAGTAAAAATGAAAACCTTGTATTAAAACGTATAAAAACGAATACTAAACCAAAAGTTGAAAAACTAAAGCCTAAAAAATTTAATGTGGGTGATAAAGTGCGAATAAGTAAATATAAAGGTGTATTCAGTAAAAGATACCTGCCAAATTGGACCAATGAGGTTTTTACTGTATTCAAAGTACAACCTACAGTACCTGAGACATATATTTTAAAAGATAATAAAGGACAATTGCTTGAAGGAGGGTTTTATGGACATGAAATGTTAAAATCAACAGTAGGCGATGTATATTTAGTTGAAAAGGTGTTGCAACGGAAAAAAGATAAGGTCAAAGTACGATGGTTAGGATTTAATAAGACGGAAGGTTCTTGGATACCTAAAAAGGATTTGATATAACGATAGAGAATCATTTTAGGTTGAACCATTACAAAGGATGGAGATAGTACCACAAAAAGAGAGTTTTACTATTAATAATATAGATGAACTCACAGTGGATAATTCAGAATTCAATAGTGGGAAACATGGCAATTTGTTACCAAACACCGTTCGTTGTCTGGTTACCGGACCTTCCAACTGTGGAAAAACTAATGTAGTATTCAATTTGATTACAAACCCTAAAGGATTACGATTTAACAATCTATATGTATTTTCAAAATCACTACAACAACCAAAGTATCAATTATTGGAAAAGATACTGACTAATGTGCCTGAAGTTAAATATTTAAAGTTTAATGCAAGCGAGAGTGTCATGCAGCCACAAGAAGCTAAACCATTCTCCGTGTTTATATTCGACGATGTATCTTGTGAAAACCAAAACACAATAAGGAATTACTTCGCTATGGGTCGACATAACAACATAGATAGCATTTATATTGGCCAAACTTACAGCAAAATACCTAAACAACTCATTAGAGACAATGCAAACATGTTAATTGTATTTAAACAGGACGAAACCAACCTAAAACATATATATTTTGATCATGTAAATGCGGATATGACATTTGAACGATTTAAAGAGTTGTGTGGAAAGGCTTGGGCTGAAAAGTATGGGTTCCTAACAATTATGAGGGAACAACCGCTAAACAATGGTCGATACAGGATAGGATTTGATAAATTTATATTAATACATTAAACGCGGTATAACACATTCATTGTTGTACAACACGTCTTGCTACAAACATGGTTAACCAAGAAAAATTAGTAAAAGAAATAAAATCACTTAGTGATTCTATTCGGGCTAAAAACAGAGCATTGAAACTAGGTATTAGCGAGAGGGAGAAATTCCTTGAATCTACTTTTAAACCTATTACTGAACCCTTGAAACAATTAAACAAAAAATTTGCTAAACCTGTATTGGAAGGAGATGCGATTGCACCTATTACGAAGTTTGAAAGAGAAAATGTAAAATCAGAAGAGTTTAGTGATGAAGACCCGGAATCCTCTACGTATAGTGGTTTTACCGGTGGAGAACCCGAAAGAGAGCTAGAATCACCGGACTATAGTGGAATAAAAGAATTATATGAAGTAAAAGCCAAAAGAGGACATGAAGTTGTATCAACTGCTAGTGAAGAGGAAAAAGAAGAAGAGACAAGGGAAGGTCCGTCAAACATAAGCTTGTTGGGTGAAAACATTCATAACAAAGGACCTTTAGGAAGGAAATACATGGTAAAAATGTTACTCGGAACAATTCCTAATAAGAATTACCATAGTTATGGAGCGAGATTAACAGAAGACGGTTTAATGATAGGTAATAGCCCGTTAAACGTTGACGAACATGATAATATTGTCATTGGTGATCAAAGGTATAAGGGCACAAAAGGATTATTTGAAATATTATTTGAAAATAAGCCTTCAGTATCGGTAGTGAAAGAAAAAGACATGGAAGCATATAAAAATATTTTGGAACAGACAAATGCATATAGGAGAAAGTATTTACCTGACCAGCCTCCTTTTAGATCTAAGTCTTTAAAATATAAAGAATTTGTATCCAAGTTAATACCAACTAGAAGACAAACAATGCCGTTAACACAAAGAAAACCTGTAAAACGAAGATTTATGGCATCCACTTTGGATGTAAGTGCTCAGGAACGAAGAAAAAGAAGTAAGTCCGTTACGGGTACAGGTTTAATGAAGAAACTATATAACACAAATGTGATTTATTACAATAATATCAATAAATTGGTGGATAGAATGAAACTAATACATGAAGCTAAAGAAGCGGGTCATACTGGATTGGAAAACGAATGGGTGGCTTTAGTGGATGAACTCCGAAACCGTGGGGTAATCTCATAAAAATGCGTTACTCCCTAGAATACTATTCAGTTGCACCATGAGTGTCGACAAGTTCGGACGTTACTCCTCGGATGGGTTATATTATGCCAATAGTTTAAAAAGAAGTGCTGGTTTACCACAAACACCTGATGGAGATTATGATATGAGTAATAAAAGGTTAAAAAACATAAAAGATCCTACGGATGAAAACGATGCAATAAATCTAAAAATATTAAAGGAAAAGATATCGCCAACATTAAGACTACAAAATAACACATATGACGCAGAAGATCATAGAATCATCAACGTTGGTAAACCAAATCAAAACGGTGATGCAATAAACAAAGGTTATTTGTCATCTGAATTGAAAAATACGTTAAAATTCAATGGGAAAACGTATAGTGCTAACAATAAACGTATATCCAACGTAGATGACCCTAAAGATGCAAAAGACAGCGTAAATAGACGCTATTTACATTCTTTGATACCTGAAAAGACAAAAGATGGATTTTCTTTTTATAAATTTGTTATTAATGATATAGGCTATCCAAAAACTGAAAACGATGCTGTAAATCTAAAATATATTAAAGATCATTGCATCATACGTGATGTAGGGGTTATAGATTGTTTTAATAATTGTTTAGCAAATGTTAAAGATGGTTCGGCGCCATCAGATGGTGCAACAGTGGGTCAAATGATGGAAACCTTAAAACAAGAAACAACCTCTTTTGTAAAACAAGATCAAGTAGTATCGAAGCAAGGGGATGAATTTGTTCAAGGTAATGAAAAATTTAATTTATTAACATACAAAAATGATGCTTGGGATTGCATGGATAAAAAGTTATCAAATATGGGATGGGGTTATGAAAAACATGATGCAGCTGCTTTATCACAAACCGTACATCTAGATCCAGATAAATATTTTAGATGGTTTACATGTAATAATAGAGTGATAAGAGACTTGGCACAAGGAAGAGAAGCAAATGATGCTGCAACTGTAGGACAGACCATTACAACATCATTAAAGGATAGTAAAGTGTATGATTGTAATAATAAACGTATAACAAACCTTAAAGACCCTGAACATGTAGATAATGCTGTCACTGTTAATTTTCTTGTAAAAGTTTTAGGTAATGCGATATTTGATTTACACAATCATTTCACACCGGAAGTTCTTCGAGGAGGGCCAGGTCATAAAATTTGGGATGAAGCCTCGAGAGGTGGTTGGATTAAACAGGAAATTTTTAAAAAGTACTTTATTCACCCTAATACACAACAGTTTAGATCATCAAATTGGGGTGATATTGATATTTAATAAAAGAACACAATAAACAACTTCATTTATTTCCAACTCGTCATAGAGTTAACACATGAGTTGCACATTGCGATTATAAAAGGACAATAATGACGTTCAAGTACATCAGTCCATATCGAGACACTGCAAGGAAAGGAGGTGGGATCACGTCCACAGCGGTTTCTCTGTTAAGTAAAGCTTTAAAACAAATTCCAGTAGGATCCATAGTAAATAGAGCAATAGACGCATTACCATACGAATTTCATATACCAGGAGGTTATCAGTATTGCGGACCAGGAACTAAATTGAAAAAACGACTGGAAAGAGGCGATCCTGGCATAAACAAGTTAGATCAGGCTTGTAAAGAACACGATATCGCATATTCCACGTTTGCCGATTCAAAAAATAGATCAATAGCTGACAAAAAGCTTGCGGACATAGCTTGGCAACGAGTAAAATCAAGTGACGCTAGCATAGCAGAAAAAGCAGCAGCTTTAGCAGTAACAGCAGGTATGAAGGCTAAAACAGCAGTAGGAGGTGGAAGAAGGAGGAGAAAGAGAGTAAAAAGGAGGTCAACCACAAGAAAACATGGAGGAAATATAAAAAGAAGACGACGATCTACAAGAAAAGGCAGGAAGAAGCCCACCGTGTGGTCAATGGTAAAAAACGGGACAGGTCTTTACCTAAGACCTTATCGTGCATATTAAATGAAAGAAATCAATTGGTCATACCACATAAAGCATTAACCAATATTGAATTATTTAAATATATTTCCTGTTTAAAAATACCATTTTTTCGCGGTGTGTTTATGAAAGACAGTTTACCAAAGAAAATGTGGCAAAATGAGACTGGAATTGTAAATTTGGATAATACTGAAGGGCCTGGCACCCATTGGGTTTGTTATAAGAAACTAAATAACAATGTATATTATTTTGATAGTTTCGGTAATTTGCCACCACCAAAAGAACTTCAAAATTACTTTAAATCTGCTAAAAACATATATTATAACTATAAAAGAGAACAACCTGATAATACTTCAATATGCGGCCATTTATGTTTGGAATTTCTAGCTAAAAGTATCAGTCACTATTGAGATGTCTTCCTATACGGTATCATTAACAGGAAAATCGTCCACTTTACGAAGTATCCTTTTTCCAGCGTTACGTTTGCAAAAAGGAAGGTTTTGGGAGGCGGCACTATTGGATTTTACAACGTACAACTCTATTCCCAATGTTACGGAAGGTAAAAATAACATATTGCATTATTATAAGGGAAAGGATGCCAGTGGAAAATTTACAGACTTACAAGAGTGCAGGTTACCCACAGGTTCTTATGAAATTGATCATATAAATGAATTTTTGCAAACTAAAATGGGAAAAGACAATATAACATTAAAAGGTAATAATAATACGATGAAAGCTGAAATTACTTCCAAATATTATATAGATTTCACTCAACCAAACTCAATTGGTGATTTATTAGGATTTTCCAACGATGGGCCTGTATTAGAACCAGATGTAACACATTCCGGTAAGAAAACAGTAACAATATTAAAAGTCAATAGTATAGACATAACTTGTAACATTATACAAGGTGCTTACAGGGATGGGGCTAACACCCACATCATACATACTTTTTACCCAAGTGTACCACCTGGATTTAAAATTGTTGAAAAGCCACAAAACCTGGTATATCTACCGTTGAACACCACTTTCATTTCAGACATCGTGTTGAGCGTATTGGATCAAGACGGTAACTTGGTAGACTTCAGAGAAGAGCCTATTACGATTAGATTACATTTAAAATCGACACTTTAATACAAAACCATGGGTTTAACATTTAAAAGCGAACAACCTACGGGAAACCGCATTAGTAGCTCTTCAGCTGTGGAGGAGTTAACACGCGAGAACATTCGTTTCTTAGAGAGAATTGGATTAAAATTAACCGAGTATGGATATACTGGATATAGCGCAGGGTCCAACATTCGACGAAACCCTATGGGAAAAAGAATATCACACCCACAACCCTTACACTTCATCGAAATTAAACAATAACGATGAAATTCGTATTCCCATACAAAATCAAGACATTTACACACTACCATGTGAAAGTTACTTGTATATTGAAGGACAAGTTACTAAAAAGGACGGTACTACTGTTGGTACAACAGTTCCATTTATAAATAATCCTATGGCTTTCCTATTTGATGAAATTAGATATGAAATATCAGGTGTAACAGTTGATTCCACTAAAAAAGTAGGTATTACGACAACTTTAAAAGGATTAACATCTATAACACCCAATGAAACCAATTTACTTAAACCTGCCGGATGGGTATTACCTACGATTGACACGATCACTCCAAATCCAAATGGATATTTTGATTTTCATATTCCATTACGTTTGCTGCTTGGTTTTGCTGAAGATTATAGGAAAATAATATTAAACGTTAAACAAGAATTAGTTTTGTTGAGATCTTCTAACGATAAAGACATTATTAAAGCTGCAGATGCTACTACAGATGCGACTTTAGAATGGAAATTAAAATTAGACAAAATTGTATGGAGAGTTCCACATGTTAAATTGGCTGACGAGCATAGAATGCTACTTTTAAGAAAATTAAAAGCCGATCGTGATATTGTTATTCCATTTAGAAGTTGGGAATTTCATGAGCATCCCAGTTTACCTACTACGGATCGACACACTTGGACTGTTAAAACATCGAATTATGTAGAACGAGCCAGGTATATTATATTTGGTTTACAAACAGGTAGAAGAGACGCCATTACTAAACATGCAGGACAATTTGATCATTGTAACTTGAAAAATATTAAAGTTTATTTAAATTCACAATTCTTTCCATACGACAATTTAAATGTGTCATTCACTAAGAAGAAATACAGTATATTGTACGATATGTACGCGAGATTCCAAAGTTCATATTACGGTAAAACAAATACACCTTTATTATCACCTGACAAATATTTCGATGCCTACCCAATAGTTGTAATCGATTGTTCTAAACAAAATGAATCAGTAAAGTCATCAAGTGTGGATATAAAAATAGAAATAGAATTCAACGATGCTATACCGGCTAATACAACTGCATACTGTTTAATTCTACATGATAAAATCGTAACATACACACCTTTAACTGGAATTGTTAAAAATGTATTGTAAGAACCGGTTTTGTTTCATTCCGCGAGTATAAAAGCAGAGCGTACAGACCGCTCCTCATCAGTTTGTTGCCTACTGTTGTATGGGTAGCATCGTATTCAATATGGCTTCTCCTAGTGGTACACCTGAAAATGTGGTAGATATTGAGAAGGAGATATCTGAGTTTTTAGATCCTCAAGGTCACCAGGAAGGAGGTGAACAAAACGTTTGCGGACAACTTCACGCCAGTAATAATGTTGAAGAAAAAGGTAAAAGAAGAAAGACTATACAAAAGAGAAAAAGGGATATTGAAGATAATATTTCTCCAAACATATTGAGTGAGGTATTTTTGCGAATATTTTACCCAATCTCTTCCAGTTTGGATAAAAGTGTTTTAATCGGTGTTATGAAATCTACAGATTATTCCCCTACTGTAATTTTAACTCATGGACCCAAAATGATTTTGTTTACGGACAGTGCTTGGGAATCGTTTATGAAACATTTGCATCTACTAGAATGCTATTTAAGTAGTAACATGTTTGGAAGAAAGACAAGAGTAGGACTTTTGGATTCAAATGTGGAAATTGATATTATTAAACAACGTGGTGATCATCAGCTACGGTTTAGAGACACAACAAGACATGATAACAAAATTCAACTTAATCGAGAGGAGTTTTTCATTTTAACTTGTGCTACTGAACCTATAACAAGATACTTGAGACAACTGGTGTTTTCAAGTTCGATTATTAAAGATTATTTGGAAGACACTTTGGACAAACAACCGGACGCACCTATATTATACGGACCTGTAGATACTTCTATATTTAATAGAGTTCCTCATGAAGTACAGATGTGGAGACAATTGGAAAAGTACGCTCAACTACATAAGAAATCAGTAAAACAGGAAGAAGAGGAAGATGGAGGAGAAGAATCAAGTGTTAGTGATGAAAATGAAAACAAGGAAAATATAAAGATGGAAACTTAAATAACAATGGTTAGTTTTTAAAACAATAACCAAAATTTTGTGGGGTTAGGCCTATTGGGGACGGTGCCCACGTTAAATATACACCAACGCGCCAACAACTGTACGGCCGGGTATAAAAGTAGTACCTACCGTGGTGTGGAAATCAGTTGACCTCCTGACTTCGTAATGAGCAGACGTGTGACCTTCAAAATGGACAAGGGAGAAGAACAACAAGTAAAGTCCAAGCCTGGTATTATTGAGTTTCAAGCGTTTCGTGGTAATGATGATAGATTCATTATAAAAGAACTTGTGTTTTTGGACATGAATACAAGTGTTCCTTATTCGTTTTTATTTAAACCACCATGTTCTTATTCGTCTTTAACTAGTAAAGCCGCTACTACCAACAGATGGATTTCAAAACACTTCCATCATATAGATTGGTATGATGGTTTTACAAGTTACACGGACTTGTATCACATTATGCATCACTTTTCAGACAAGTTTACCAATATTTACACAAAGGGGCTGGAAAAGAAAAGATGGATCGAAGGATTTACTCATGTTCCGGTTAATGATGTGGAATTGGATAAGAATTATCAATACATGCTGGAAACCATATGTATTTGTACAAAAAGCCCAGAACATGATAAAGATAGACATTGCGCTTTGAAAAATGCCTATAAACTCGCCTCTTACCTTCAAAATGGGGAAGTGGGGAGTGGTGGGGGTAACGGAGAGTATATAAGTGGGGAGCAGACAGGGACCTGGCATGAGTATTACTCGAGATTCCGAGACGACAACATCTCCGAGCAAGAAGACGATCTGTAACCTGACCATGGCATCTCACCAGTTCCTTCAGACTTTGGTCGAGCAGTTCAATGCTCACTCCAAGTCAACAATATTACCTGTAAAGAAGTGCTCGGAACTAAAAGACGAGAAGCACTACATAATCCATGCTATGAAGAAGATGGAGACTACAGTTGGGGAGGCCATCTGCTGCAGTCTCAGCGAGGCGCCGTTTACTCCGGGGGATGAACCAAAGTTCCAGGTGTACCTGCCCAAGAGATTCGTCCATCTTCTACAAAACGAGGATCTTCGCTCTATTCAACCCGGGTGTCTATACCTGGTGTCGCACGGCTGCACGGGTAGCAATTCTACATAGTTGACCATCCACATCGCTGACAAGCAGCAGTGTTAGATTTAAGTTTTAATGTTGTACATATGTTGTTGTTGTAATGTTTTATAAATAAACGAATCATAAAAGACAAAAAAATAAAAAAAACAAAAAATGCAACATATCAATATGTGACAAACTTCACGTATTGATATGTTGCATTTTTTTTTTAAACTTCGCGGGTGACCTTGACCTTTGACCTTTGCATTTCACAACTACCCCCACTACCGTAATTACCCCCACTACCGCACTAGGATTCAAACCTGCTTGGATGCGAAAAACGGTCATTCTGTTGCCAACTAGCAAACGATGAGCACCTTGTACGAGCTTTGCTTACAACGAGTTATAACTGACGCATCTTTATTCCAGACGGCTTTACGAGATAATATCCCTATAACAGTAAAACAGGATATCGAAGAGTACAAGAAAGATAATAGAGGGTATTCCGGATACTCCTGGTATAGGTTCCAAGACGGGGAAAAGTTTTGTAGGCCTTGTGGCAATGCTGCCGTCAGAGACCTTCGACGGTTCGTACAGGAAGGTGGTAGAAAACAGTTTGGATTTCTAGCACCAATGTTTAGATTTGAAAACTACAAGGACACCTGTGCTATTTGTTCCATCCCTTTGTATCAATGGAAAAAGTTTAGAAGTGTTTAATTGCATCTTCCATACCCCCACCACCATTACCCCCACCACTTTTCCATGTACCTCCAAACGCTGTGCCTCGGCTTCATTTCTACTCCAGCAGCCAACCTAGCAACATCAGGATGTCTCTCAACGTCAGTTGCGCAAGTAAGGAGGAGGTGAGCATCAAGACTCAGCAGGAGCTAAACGACTTATACAAGGAGTTGCAGCTGATGGTGGCACGAGGCTACCGTATAAATGTGCAAGTTTACGCTTGCAATATACGGAACACCCGGCAGTCAAAGGAAGAGCCTGGACACTCCTCAACGGCTTCCTCACCAGCATCCATGATGACCGAGCCAGACAACTTGGACTACTTCAGCTGACTAGCAGTTGTATTTCTTGTCCTAACCATTGTAGAATATGTATATTTTTTCATTATATTAAAGAAGTAAAAGAGCAAAAACACCTATCTTGTTACTGACATATAAGCTCAGTAACAAGATAGGTTTTTTTAAAACACAATTTGGATGACCTTGAAACTTCCCCCTCCACTGCTTTGTTACCCCCACCACTTGACTATTGGTGTACATGGCACATCGCAATTGGAAACCTCATTCCATCTTCAACAGCCACATCGACAACATCAACAATGGCAAACCTACCAACAGATGAAAGATGTCCTCACGCATGTTGTGACTTCGTCCACGAGTTGGAGAAGAGGATGCAGGAGAGGGCGATAAGAAGAAAGCAGATCCACTCAGAAAATATCATGATAGTCAACGGCTATCTTTTATTGTTCGGCCTTATTATGGTTGTACTTTTCATACTGTATGGCATAGTCACATGTGTCGGCAAGGTTGCAGAAGAAAACGCTCGCCACCATCAATTGGAAAGTTTCAATGTTACTTTGTAGGTTTTCCTTTTTTTTAAAACTTCGTTTGGATGACCTTGAAAATACCCCCACTACTCCACCACACCCCCCACCACTTCACCATGTTCCTGCATGAGCATCACATCAACCGTCATTCCTTGTCCGACAAGCAACCATGGCAGACAACAACACCATCAGCCAAGCTGACTCCACTACTGATGTCGGTACAAGTACGGGTTGGACACTGTCGATCGATAGTGTACACTATTTGGAAACAATTTGCGAACGGATGAAGGAAATACTGCGGGACAACCCTGGAATCATAATACAAATGAATTTAAATTATGATTGGTCCCAAGTCAGAATGCAAGGGGACGATAACAACGGTCAACAATCTCCACAATATTCGCCCATGTCCCCGATCTACCCTTACGGCGAGTCTGACGTCGATGAAGATGAGGCTAATGAGGATGTGGGGGACAACGAGGCTGAAGAGGAGTAACCTTCATTCCTTTTTTTTTTAAACCCAAATTGGATGACCTTGAGAATTCCCCCTCCACTATTTCCTTTTTTTAAAACCCAAATTAAATGACCTTGAAAATACCCCCTCCACATACTTTTGGTTTACCCCTCTACTTTTCAATACTGTTACCACAGTCTGTAGCTCACATCATTCCTTGCTTAGCTATCATGGCGGACAGCACTCTTTCTCGAGTTGACTCCACTACGGATGAAGAATGGCCATTTTCCTGGAATGTTCATCTGCAAGACTCGGCAGAAGTGGATATGTTGCATGAGAAATTGGTGTATGTATTAAACGAAAACCCCAACATTGAATGTAGAATGACTATGGATTTCGATGCGACAGGGGTCCACACTCAACCTTCTACTTCCAGCCAGCCTGAACCTCAGCTACAGCCGAAGAACTTTACACATCTTTACACTCCAATACGGCCGGAGGATGTGGTTATCAGCGAGGCAGACTCTACTACAAGTTATATTGAACCAACGAATTGGAAGCTTGTTGTTGACACCTTACACAAGGTCGACTTAGTATGTGACAAATTAAAGGAATTGATGATGCAAGATCCTGGTCTTCGTTTTAAAATTGATTTGTTTTTCATCTGGGGAGCACCTGCACGGGGCTCTTCGTCTGACAGCTCTCTAAGTACAACGGATGAGGAGGAGGAGGAGGACGACTAGTTATCTTTTTTAAAACTCCGTTTGGATGGCCTTGACCTTTCCCCCTCCACTGAGTTTATTTAAGGTGCACTCTCAATGACTGCAGCATCATTTCATCGCGCACCTTCACCACAGCAACATGGAGAGTCAACTCAACTACTGTTGCGAACGGAAATGTTTTTCATGGCATGACATTGATGTCAAATGACATTGATGTTGCGGATGGCCTGGCGTGTAGAAAATGTGAAGCTTTTGGTCAATGCATGTGTAAGTGCAAGTCTTGGAAGAAGCCGAAACCGGAGTTGAAGACATTCCATGTGTACCAGATGAGAGGGCATAAGTACACTTGTTGCCCTGAACGTTGCATTGAATTCACACTAAAACAGCTAACTGGCTGCAAATTGTGCAACAATCATTTTGCAGGTTTTTGCAAACATTATTTAGGAGCCTGTCAGTACAGATCAACTTGGCATACAGAAGCACTCACTATCAATGAAATCGCTATAGATACACAAGAGTAGTCTTTCTACTCTTTTCTTTTTTTAAAACTCCATTTGGATGACCTTGACCTTTCCCCCTCCACCCACCTTAGTTTATATAAACCCCATTCCCACTGACCACAGCATCACTTCATCGTGCTCCCTCGTCAAAGCGACATCAGCTATGGAAAGTAAGCGCATCTCATGTTGCGAGCATAGGTGTTTGGAGATACAAGGCGTCACATATTGTGCAAAGAAGCGTTGGGAGGAAGAGGCGGGGACAACCTATTGCTGTGAGGATAAGTGTTTCCTCTTACCAAAGTGGCAAGTGGATGGGCTGGCCTGCCGGCAATGTGAATGCTTCGGATGTTGCAGGTGTAGATGCAAGAACCAACAGCTGCCACCACCGGTACTACAAACTTTCAAAATCTACAAATCCAAATACTTTTATACTTGTTGTCCGCAGCGGTGTATTAAATTTCACTTCTCCAATCTTACCAATTGTCGGAAGTGCTACGGACAACCTAATGGGTGGTGCACCTGTTTTCTGGACTCCTGCCGCTACAGATCGGATTGGTTTACAGATCCGTTGGAAATTGATGAGGTCGCCCAGGAAGCACAAGAGTAGTCTTTCTACTCTTCAACTTTTTTAAAACTCCATTTGGATGACCTTGAGATTTCCCCCTCCACTTCCCCATATACCTAGAGTACACAGGGCCTGACGGTCAGTCACTCGGTGGCTGTCGTGGGGTGCGCATCGGTGTCGGCGCTCTGTAGTTGTTAAGTGTTCAAGGTCACAGTAATATGAAATTGCGGATGTTGTGCTTGTTCAATGGTCTCTGAGGACTAGTGGATGACGGTTTAAGCAAGGTCATGTCGCAAACTCGAGTTTGACTTGGCACTTTTGCTGTTTCTCATCGCAAATTCGCTCCAAGTCGTCAAGGTCACGTGGACTCTGACTGAAACTCGGAGCGTAGTGCGAGAAACGGCAAAAGTGCCAAAAAATTTTGAGTTTCGGCGTGACCTTGACCTTAACAGTGTCAGTGACGTCATTTTGATGATGTAATGGATGATGACGTCATCAGCATGTCATTTCTGTGACGTCATGGGTGTGACGTCACGGAAATGACGTCATCGATGGTGACGTCATCAATTACGTCATCGATGACGTCATTTTGATGACGTCATGGGTATGACGTCATCGATTGCGTCATCATCGATGACGTCATCGATTACGTCATCGATGACGTCATCGGGGTCATTGACCTTGGCGATGACGTCATCACATTCCTCAGAGGTCATTGAACTGAGCCAGCAACCGCAAAAACACACTACTCATATATATTTCATTTTATTGTTTGTCCTAAAATTAAATGGATTTTAGCTCCTGTCAGATATTTTACTTTTTTCTTCACCAAGTTTGAACACAGCCGCTCAAAATAGATCATCTTCACTCACTGTTAATATTTGTCCCTCCAAATCAAAATTCATGATTTTGTTTAAGCAAAGCAGGTTTTTTTAAATCACCATACATGACAATCTCTTAGAAGAACATTTCAGAAGATAATCTTTCTTAAATATCTTTCTTGATATCTTTCTTTCCGATTTTGTTATAAACTTTTTACCCTGCTACATTTTCCCTAGTATGTAGGACAAACGACTTTTATTTTAACTCTCTACTATAACTCTACAATCTCTGAAATGACCAAATGGTTTCTGAGAAAATTCAGCTAACATAATACCAGCTTTTCGTTGACTGATATACTTAAAGTTTCAATTAATGCATCATCGTCACTTAATATGATCATTTGATACTTTGCGTCATAAAGTAAAACCAAATTCTGGTTCAATGTAAATAAGATAGGCGTTCCTCAAACCTAAATTCATCGCCCATTGTGTCCCCATCACGATCAGAATCTATTTCATAATTGGCATACAGGCTCAGTTTTTTACAATTTAAATTATTATAACATAACAGTAAAAAACCGCAGTCCATTTTTATTAGTTTGTAGGGTTGGTAACGCTCCTAGTAGAAATTTTTGTTGCTCAAAGCCTCAAAACGTCTCATTATAATATTACCACTCCAGATACATTATGTCATTTGGTTATTAATAGTTCTTCACTCAATAGGCCTATTATCATCTGTCCCTCATTTTCAAATAAAATCATAAGTTTTAATATACACAAAGCAGACTGTTTTCGAATCCCCGAGCAATTCTTATGGACGACGTTCTACACTATTTCTTATTTCCTTGTAACTTTATGGATACGCTGATAATTTTTCCTCTTGCATGGGGCCGAAATCTTTAATTTGAGACCCCTACCATTAAATAGGGCTTCATCAATTGAGACTTCAAGTATCAAGTAAGTAAGTAAGTACTACCATCTTCCTGCAAGTTGCAAAATGCTCTCAATTTTACTCAAAAAATTTCGCTCACATAATTATAGGCTATATATAGATTGCTTCTCTTTTGGGGTGAATTATTTTATCATCTTCACTCAATGTTATCATCTGTGTCTCTTTTTAAAATTAAACCATAACACATGTTTTAATGTACACAAAACAGACGTTTTTCGAATCCCCATGCTATTCTTATGGAGGACGTTTTACGTGATTTCTCATTTCCTGTTAACATTAAGGACACGCCTATAGTTTTCCCTCGTGTATGGGACTGAGACCTGTAATTTGAGACCCCTCCCATGTTTCTGCGATTTGTATAACGCTCACAATTTTGCTCAAGAAATTCGGCTTACAGAATTATATATATAGATAAGTTTACGCCATTGAAGTGAACACATCAGCAATCAAAAAGTAACAATGAAATTCGTCAATTTATAAATTGAAAACTATTTTTCAAGTATTCAACTATTTTTTCACTTTATAAAACTATTTATAAAGTGTCAATTCAAATAGTATAAAAATCTTTAGAGCTGTACATAAAAATTTAATGTGCAAGCGTCGTGCGTGATCTCAGATGTACTTAGCTCGTCGCAAAAATGGTAATCTTTGAACTCATAAAATAAAATTATAATAATTTAAACAAGTTTGCATACATCATTTATTAAATCATTGAACCAACTTGTTACAAATAAAAATTCCAACATAAATTTTACCTCAGAAAAAAAACGCAAAACTTTACGCAAAAAAACTCTTATATAAAATTAAATGGATTTTTACATATTTTTTGTTACTTAGTTAAAATTAAACAAACCGTTTAAATTAAAAGCTGTACATAATTATACATAACGTAGTTAAAGTAATATTTTAATATATAAGTTTCATAAAAAAATATTCTGTTAAGGCCTAAGAGCGTTGCGAACGTGATGGTCACATTTCGACACTTTCTCTATGTTGATGTTGGTCAAGGTGTATAAATAAAAAGAAGAGGTGTGTGCATAGCCAGCTGGTGTGACGTAGTTGGGCTCACCGCTAGCGCCACGAGCGGCAAGCCAACGTATTAAACGTTTGCCTAATTTTATTTTCATGTTGTACTATCATATGATGTACAAATTATTTTTGTGCTTACGATATACAGTTATGCAGAATGAACTATGCACGTACTTGGAACATACATTCAGTAGGCCCTATTTTCTTGATTTGTTAACTATTTTCTTGATTTGTTAACTCTTGAATTATTTAATAAATATATTATATATAAACTATTTTAGTCAATCTATGCAATTTAAATTTTATGTTTTTCACAAATGACCCAAATTAGCTAGTAGGATAATTTAATTTGAATTAAGTATGTATCCTCAAATATTGGTTTAACAAATTATTTAGCACGATTGTAGAATGAACCATTTTTTTACTACATGAAATGTAACAAGAATGAAACTTATGACATAAACTTATATATAGCCGATGTTGCTTTAGTCATATTTATTTAACGTTATTTTTGTCATTTTTTCGAGCTGACCCTGCACTCTAATGCTTGAAACGGCCTACAAGAACTCAGAAGATCTAGCATATTCTGATTGATTACTATGAAAAAGCAAAGTTGACTCTTTAATCACTCATACGCACTCTAATCATAGGCCCTACCCATATCCTCTCGCCGTTGTATGCCGATCTCAAACTTATCACCTTTTAAAAACTCATTCAAACCCCGTAAATGTCACGTAAATATGATGATGTTATCGACTTTAGAACTCAACCTTGCTTTTTTAATCTAACCTGCTTTTGAATTCAAGCTGTAGGCTTTTCTATAGCCTATATAATGTATCCTATATTTATAAACGGGCATATTGAAATAGACCCATGCATGTATAACCTAATAATCGTCAGTTTCTTCATTACCAATAAATGAAATTTGCCTTATGATATGCACCAGGGTCCATCGCTGACTTAAAATTAAATAGAGTACTTATTTATTAAGTATATACGGACTTTAAGGAATGATGTTTTATATAATTATCTCAAAACAAAATATCACTACGCTTTGGGTTGTTCTCTCTGTGACTACTCTGCAATGGATTCATACCAAGGGAAAACTTGCCAAAATCAAATACTGTAAGCATTTTGTATCTAACTCTTCAATATACAGACATTGGAGGTTAATAAATTTTTTAAACCTCCTTTGTAACCTCGGAAAATGAAGTTTCATCGAAAATTTTTAAAGAGTTTGAAGGATAAATCAAGACACATGTATTTGATAAATAAAAAGATTTAATAATTAAAGTACAGTCCCACTCAACTATACACTTTTAATGATTAAGGTCAATTTGATAAATAAACACTCAAACATTTTCTAAAATAAAAGTATGTAATAAGCTTATTTTTTCAATTTTTACGAGGATTTTTCTAACGCCGCAGTCACCATCTCAATTTTGTTTTTATTCAGTTCTTTATTCTCCTTGGTTCTGAAGTATCAATAAGCCGTTGGTCCACTTGCATAAAAAGTGCAGGCCTTTTAGACGAGGATAACTGTCAGTTAATTGCTTATCATCCTACACTAAAAGCCATATCATATATAACATATTCTTATATGAGTTCTGCACATGAAGTGCCTTTAAAACTTCTTTTGGGAACAGCATTAATCAATAACGCATTTTCCAGCTTCCAGCATGCTTTTGAGAACTTCGCCAACGATCCCTCTTACTGTTTCAATGAACAGAGCCGTGGCTTTCGTTAAAGTTGAAACATTCCTCCATTTCTATACCAACGTCCCATAAAACTGTTTTGTTCTGTTGGAAATCTTCGACCTATTTTGGCAATATTCTGACAGGAAATCTGTAAAACTAATTTAATCCGTGTATCACTGTCTCGGGATTTATTTTGCAAACCAAACACGGAATAATTTGGCATTGCGGTTAAGAAAACAAAACATTTACTTGACAAAAGTTTATTTGTAAACACAAAAGTAAACAACGTGAGTTTAATGTGTTTCACGGCCGCTCGGAGCGCTAGCGGCGAGCCCAACTACGTCACACCAGCTGACGTAGCACACACCTCTTCTTTTTATTTATACACCTTGGATGTTGGTGCATTAAAATAATTTCCTACTGCCTTTCATGATAGAATTAGCACATGGGTTGTCAACAACTGTCATATGGTTTAGATTTATTTTTTCTAATGTTTTTGTTTATTATGATTGTCTAAAAAGTTTTTGCTGAGTGAACCAGATTTTGTGAATTTATGTATACTTTATATTTTTCTAATAATAAAGATTTTTTTGACCAAGCACAAAACTTAATAGGTTATGGGCCTTCAGTGTGCACCTTGCAATTAAACTCTGCAATATAGTACATAGTCATGGAAAATATACAAGTTAAGATTGGTCTTCTGGAAGGGAAGGCTAATTGGAGCTCATGGAAGTATAAAATAGGAATTTTGTTGAGAAGTGTTGAAAATGGACCTGAGGTTGTTGAAGGCAAACTAGAAAAGCCGCAACCTTCAGAAAATGAAGATTCTGGCGAAGAAGCTTCATACAAGAGGAGATTAAAAGAGTATGAAAAAGCAGATAATCAGGCTTTACTCATTCTAACAACTCACATGACGGATGAGACATTAGAAAAAGTAATTCGGTACACCAGTGCTAGAGAAGTATGGTTATAGTTGCACAGGTTATTTGATCAGATAAACGAAGATAAACTATGTGATTTGTGCTTGGAATTTTTTAATTATACTAAACTAGAGAATGATGATATGTCAAGTCATGTGTCGAAATTAAAAAATCTTTGGGCAGCAATCAATAAGGAATTAAATGTTTGTAAGAAATGTGACTGTCAATTACCAAACGTTTTGTTGATTTGTAAAATACTAGGAACTCTACCATCAGAATATTTTAGCTTTAGGTCATCTTGGCTGCTCATGAATAAAACAGATAGAACTGTAGATAACTTAACAATGCAGCTTTGTTCTTTTGAAAAATCTCTGAAGAAAAACAATGATGATTCAAAAGTATTAGTTTCCACATCAAGTAGACAGAATACAAAGTTAGAGAATAAGGGAAAACTGGGTTATTTTTCGAAACATGAGAGTAGGCCTCA
Organism: Neoaliturus tenellus; assembly: GCA_030545055.2. Classification (NCBI taxonomy): domain Eukaryota; kingdom Metazoa; phylum Arthropoda; class Insecta; order Hemiptera; family Cicadellidae; genus Neoaliturus; species Neoaliturus tenellus. Next base: position 167,786,633 of record CM061533.1, on the reverse strand, counting down.
GGTATGTTATTACTGTAGGCAAAGTGGACACATTGTACGAGATTGTCCGAAATGGCTAGCAGATGGAAAACCTCCAAAACCTGATAACAAACCAACTGACAAAGTTGCAGGGGCAAATATGTTTCTCATGGCAGTATCACCTAGCATAAATTTGGGAGAACTTTCACCAGATGATACTTGGTATGTTGACAATGGAGCCACTAACCATGTGACATTCAGAAGTGATTTTTTTGAAAGTTTTGAGTATTTTAGTACACCACACACTGTTACAACTGCAAGTGGAGATTCTATCGCAGCCATTGGAAAGGGAAATGTTATAATCGAAAGTAAAGTTGGTAAAAATTGTGAAAAAATCAAACTTTGTGATGTGTGGTATGTTCCCAATCTCTGTAAGAATTTGTTTTCAGTGCTGGCAGCTCAAGATATGAATAGCAACAGTGAATTTATTTCAACAACTGAGGAGTGTGTGTTGAAGATAAATGGCCTGGTTATCATTCATGGAAGCCGAAAGAAGTCAGGTGGGTTGTATAAACTCATGGTACAAACACTGCGGAAGCATGAAGTGAATTCAGTCCCAGTTACTCGTGATAATCTGCTTCAGATGTACCATGAACGGTTGGGCCACCAGAACAAGCGTCATGTTAAACAAAAGATTGAACAAGAGTTGGGTATCAAAGTTGACTTAGACTCTGAAGTTTGCGAAGGATGTGTGTATGGGAAAGCTCACAGACTAAGTTTTGGAACAAGACCAACAGCTAATATTCCGGGAGAACCAGTTCACAGTGATGTATGTGGGCCATTCAGATATTCTCTTTCTGGATATAGATATTTTGTATTATTCAAGGATGACTATAGTCGCTACAGGTGTATTTATTTTATGAAGGAGAAATCTGAAGTATGTCAGAAACTTGTACAGTTCCTCAACGAAACAAAGGTAATAAATCATCCTGTTCAAGAGATTTTAAGCGATAATGGTGGGGAATTTGACAATGCAAGAGTGAGAGAAATTCTCCAAAGCAATGGGATTAGACAGAGACTAACGATGCCGTACACCCCAGAACAAAATGGTTGTGCAGAGCGTGAAAACAGAACGGTTGTTGAGACAGCAAGATCTCTAATGCATTGTCACGAAGACCTGCCTCAAGGACTTTGGGCAGAAATGATCAATGCTGCAGCACATATCTTAAACCGCACAGGTCCATCAAGCATCAAGGGAAAATCGCCATATGAACTATGGTTTGGGAGAAAACCATCACTTGAGCACCTAAGGATCATTGGGAGTGTTGCCTATGCTCATATTCCCAAGCAGAAGCGGTCAAAAATGGACAGAAAGGCAGTAAAAGGAATTTTGGTGGGATATGACGGAGATGATGGGTACAGGATATGGTTAAAAGAAAATAACCATATAATTCGGTCACGAGATGTAATTTTTAACGAAGAGCCCCTGTTAAGTGACGGAAACCAGAGACCTTGTGTCAGGGAAAGTTGCAACAGAAAACATGATGATAGAAACAGTGAGAATATCGAGGGCGACAAAGAAAAACATCTGAAGGATGCAGGAACAACATATGATGTAAGAGATGTTGGCGAGGATGATGGGATAGAAATTGATGATGGTGCAGAGCAAAGTGATGAATACTATTCTGAAGAGCAAAGTGATGAATCTTTTTCAGAAGAGTTAACTAGAGGGGGAAATGAAAACAATGAGATGAATAATGAAAGAAGAGTGAACTTAAGAGATCGCAGAACTGCAGAATATAAGGCCACCATGTAGATACAACGATTTTGTTATGACTGCTACGTCTCAAGTAATGGATCTGAAAGAACCAAATAACTTCAAAGAAGCCATAAATGATGATAAGAAGGAGGACTGGGAACAAGCAATGAAGATTGAAATGCAATCATTAGCTGAAAACGGTACATGGACCTTGGAAAACTTACCTCCAGGAAAGAAAGCCATTCCCTGTAAATGGGTGTATAAAATTAAAACCAATGCAGATGGTACAATAGAAAGGTACAAAGCTAGATTAGTGGTAAAAGGGTTTTCTCAGAAAAAAGGAACGGACTACAATCAAACTTTTAGTCCAGTCGCAAAAGTTGGAACTATTAGAACAATCCTTAGTGTCGCTGCAAATGAAAATATGCAGCTAGCACAGTTTGATGTATCAACAGCATTTTTGTATGGAAATCTTGAAGAGGAAATATATATGGAACAGCCTGAAGGATTTGATGATGGAAGTGGGAGAGTGTGCCGTTTAAAGAAAAGTCTTTATGACCTCAAACAAGCTCCAAGATGCTGGAATAAACGTTTTGGAAGTTTCTTAGAGAACACTGGATTTAAGAAAAGTGATGCAGACCCATGCCTTTTCATAAAGACTGAGGGAACTCAGAAAATAATAATAGTTCTATATGTGGATGATGGACTCGTAGCAGCTACTGACGATGATGTTTTAAAGAAATTCATGTCTGAACTTAAAAGTGAATTTAAGATTACAGAGAAGCCAGCCTCCTATTTTTTGGGATATGAAATTAAGAAGAACAGTAGTGATGGGTCGATCAAAATGAGTCAAGAGTATTACACTGAGAAGCTTCTTAGAAAATATGGCTGGAGCAACTGCAAACCTGTCTCTACCCCCATTTTAAAGGAGCCTTTTGAAGCAGGGAAAGTCGAGAGTTCAGATGAACTGAATAAAAAAGACGAATTTCCATACAGAGAAGCTGTTGGTGCTCTTATGTACCTGATGACTGGAACAAGGCCTGATATTGCCTATGCTGTTGGTGTTGCATCTAGAAAATTGGAGAATCCATCAAGAGAGGATTGGGTTTGCGTGACTAGAATATTTAGATACTTAAAAGGAACTTCAGACTACGGTATTTATTATCGTTCAGACTACAAGAGAGGGATCTTAGAAGCATACAGTGATGCAGATCTAGGTGGTGACGAATTTACAGGAAGATCTACAACAGGCGTAGTTTGTCTTTATGCCGGAGGAGCCATAACATGGTTAAGTCAGAGACAAACATCAGTTGCAATATCTACAACGGAGGCAGAAGTTGTAGCTGCTAGTGAGGCCGCACGGGAAGTCATATGGCTTGAAAGACTGCTGTCAGGAATAACTTCACTTACGAGAATTCCTGAGCTTCAAATTGACAATGAAGCAGCTACAAGACTCGCTCAGAACCCAGAGTACCATCGGCGTACAAAACATATAAAAACGAGACATTTTTTTGTTCGTGAACTAGTCACTGCTGGAGAGCTTGATGTAAAGAGAGTGTCTACAGAACTTCAACTAGCTGATATATTAACTAAGCCTCTTCATAAACCAAGATTGACTGGTTTAGTGAAGAAACTAGGACTTACTAAATGATTTAACTACTGTATAGGAAATTAATTAATGAGGGAAAGTGTTGATGTTGGTGCATTAAAATAATTTCCTACTGCCTTTCATGATAGAATTAGCACATGGGTTGTCAACAACTGTCATATGGTTTAGATTTATTTTTTCTAATGTTTTTGTTTATTATGATTGTCTAAAAAGTTTTTGCTGAGTGAACCAGATTTTGTGAATTTATGTATACTTTATATTTTTCTAATAATAAAGATTTTTTTGACCAAGCACAAAACTTAATACTCTATGTCCAATGATTCGCCGACAGTTTTGGATATGTTTAGCGTAATTTATAGTTATGGTTTAATATATGTAAATAAAATACAAAAACTAATCTTGCACTAACGCTATAAAATAGAATATTATAAGCCCGTGCCGTGTGCCACACGGGAAAAGAGGCAATTAGTGGCAGTCGCACCGCCCGCTGCTGCCAGCCGGCCGGCCAGCTCGGCGGCGGTTTTTGCTCTGACTGTACAGCCCGACTCGGCGGCCGCGTCACTTTTGGCGCGGTTGATACCTGGGACTTGTGAAACTGGGACCTATGAAACGCGCATTGTTTTTCTTTAAATTGACGCTACTGGGACATATGAACCTGGGACCAGTGAATTAACCATTTATTAATATTATTTTTGCAAAATCTAGGACATCTGAAACTGGGACCAGTGAACTAACCGAATTTAGTATTTAATTTAATAAATCTGGGACATTTGAACCTGGGACCTATAAAATTTTTTATATTTAGTGATTTTTAAGCAAACTGGGACTTGTGAAACTGGGACCTATGAACCCTACCCTCGAAATCGAGCAATTTATTTTAATACAATACAAATGTTACTTTTATCTCTAAATCATTGAAGTCCGACCAATCCAATATTGTGAATATCTGCAATCACCAAAACTACACATATTTACAGCTGATTATTAACAGATGTTTAAAATGCTTTATTCAATCCCAATGTTATTTAAATGGGAAATTTTGAGATATCAATGGTGGATAACGCCTTTATTTTCCATCAGATTCTCATCAGTTTTTGGCGGAAACAACTACAGACCAAGCCCTATCCAACGACACCAAAAACTTGAAAATCGGTTGAAAATTGTAGGAGGAGTTCTAAAGACAAAAAAACCCTTAGCGTATTAAATAGATTTTAACAATTACAGTTCTGAGCAGAGAAAGATCAGTTAATTACATCACATCAAGAACTTGAACTATACTGTTAAATTAAAACATACTGTTGTGACAAAATTCATTATTTCTAATGTTTATGACCTAATCACATTCTAAATCATTTTTATAAATGAAACACACATTGTGATTACACTAAAACACAAAGCACTTCAATAGTACGAAATTAACTGACTTTAAATAATTGTAACTCCAATAACTTATGAACTACTATTGAGTATCCAAGTCACGTGTTGCATGACTATAAATGGCTTCTTCAAAAAGGCTGGAGCCAATTTGATAGCAGACTAAGTTGTAGTTATCAACATGCTGCATTTTCATTGTTAGAAATTTAATATTTTAATAACAGGTTCATTAGAATTACGTTAGGCTCTTTGCCTTGCTTGGGGAAGTACTGGGTTGTCTGATGCTACCAGCGGCTGGTTATGGGACCCAAGGAAAAGATAATTGTAGCAGAGAGAAGATCGCAACACAAATTCATAAATCAAAAACATTTTAAATTTAACAACAATGAAAAACCTATTGAATGTTACTTATAAAATACTTTACAGTGACTTAACTTTACTGACATGTATGTCGGTGACATTTAGGCGGCCTCTGCATTTTGACATCCATTGTACAGTACAATAAACAAAACATAAATGTTTAAGCTTTTAATTTAACTACAAACACAAAACTATTATAAAATATCACAATAGATTTTTACTTGGTTACAGATTGAAGGACAAATCGGTCTCCCAAGTGTCCCAGGGCTTCTGAAGCGGCCCGGTGCGGAAGGTGGGCCAAAGAAGCGGGTGATGTTAAAACGTAAAGTAGTTAAAATTACAATTCCGCCAAGGCCAGACACTGAGGAGGAGGAGGGGCGGATGCCATACATGTATGGAGAAGGCGATCCGCAGTACGGGGTGGCGGTGGGCCCTCTACTGCCACCACGCAGGCTGACGCCGTCCCCGCCCCAGGCGTCAGGGGAGCAGCGTATCCGGTCGCGGCTCGAACTCGAGGCTGACTGGCAGCGGCGTCAGGAGGCCACACCCAGCCGGGACTACCCAGGTGACAAGAAGCAGACGTTCGGCAAGCCGCTGCCCAAGTCGTTCACTACTGGGAGGCCCAAGAAACTGCCCTCGTACCGCGGTGGCGCTCAGGGTTCCTCCACGCCACAGCCCACTCCGAGCACCAGCTTCGGCTTTGCGATGGGTGGCGCAGGCCGACCACAGGTAGTTTTTGGGGTCTTGCAGCTTAATGTAGTTTTAGTTGGGATGATTATGAAGACAAGGTTGCCATTTAAATAAATTAAGGAATTGTTGCAATGAGAAGATTATTGAAAGTTAACACACTTGGCTATTGTAAAATTATTTTGGATCAATGCATTCTCAAATATCCTACAATATTTGTGTGTTATAGAAAACTTTAGAAAGACTATTGAAACTGTAAACAATTTCAGAATATTTGAGTATTCTGTATCAATATGTCAGAAAAAAGCTTGGTTTAGATTAACAGGCACGTGTCAAAGAAATATGTGAATTAGGAGTCTTAACAGTGTTAAGTTTTATGTTTGTGATTACATAGTTCATGTAAAAAAAAACGTAGATGATAATATTTTATTGGATTAAAGCCATCCACAGACAGAAAAAAGAAACAGGATAAATATACCCACAGAAATTGGGTAAAATATTACATAAAAAGAGATGTAGATTAAGATTTAAATGATAAAAATGTTACAAAATGATACTATTCATGTCTTTCCAAGTGTACAACTATGAGTAAACCTGTTTGGACTGTTGACAAGGGACTACTCCATGTGTACCCTATGAAAAACGATTTTTGTTACTGCCAGACGCCCACGACTCGAACAGGACTGGTGCTGAGGACACCGTCGAGCTCCCCGGGGCCGACCAGCAGCAGTCCACGGGCAGCTCCCAGCGGCACCCGGCAGATCCCCAGCAGCTCAGGCCTCAGAGGCCGTGGTGGGCGTGGCGGGCGGGGCGGGCGAAGCGGCCCCGCCCCTACCATGAGTGCTCCCACTGATCTGGTGCGTTACCATTAGTATCAAATTATTATATACTATCTAGCTGTTTACATGTCAAGTATTAACAGTGTATAAATAAACTTTACTTTTTTAGATTCCATTAGATTGTTCAAATTTTGAAAATAATTTTCCCCTTTTTGTAAAAACAAATTGTAATCGATTTGGAATTTAATTATAGATGAGAGATATTGACTTGAAATGTAGTGAAAAAGTATTTTACCGTATTAATCTTTTAGCAAACATCTTAATGTGTAGCAGGAGCATAATCTTAATCCCTCTGGTTCTATATGTAGTCTATGTGTGTCCGTTAACACAAGAACTCTGGAATATGGAACCTCTGATTTTAATTAAGGTACGTTTTCCTAGCTCCGCGGTATATTGCGCTGCGTGCTACGTGATTCAGTCTATCGCGCCGCCGCGGCCAGGTGCTCCGTATTTGTATGTCAACGCTGCCCAAAAGTGTTTTCCTAGCACTGTCGTAAACTCTCTGCGTTGCGTGACGAACAGACGAACATCCTCAGTCAATCAGCTCTACTATGGATAGGAAGAAGTGTGTTGCACTGTTGTTATTGTTGGAAGAAGATGGAGAGATGGCTGAAGATGTGGACATAGCCGTTGCTCTATTGACTCGTAGTCGTGATGAGTGCAGCGATTTGTTCAAGAGAAGGAGCAGTGAGGGTGCTTACAATGTTAATAAAAAATCACCTCATAGACGACGAAATTAAATTTAAAGAGTACATATGGCTCATCTTTCATAAAACTTCATATTCAGATACATATTCTATCAACCCACTATCGTCATCTGTGAGAACTTGTTCATATTTTGTTGTTGGCAACAATCTGCACTCACTTTTGACATTCTAATATTCTCAATGCAGACAGCGGAAGGTCTGTTCGGCAGCGCGGTGCGTGATAGACTGCTCTCGAAGCAGTGGTCCCAAACACGGAGCACGTAGCACGCTGCGCGGTACTCAGTGAGTCGCGCACTGCGCTGCTAGGAAAACGGTCACATTGGTTTCAATGCAAGCGGTAGTTTCCTCTACCGCGGAGCACGGAGCACGCAGCGCAACAAGCCGAGTCGCGGAGCTAGGAAAACGCCGCTTTAAATTTGGAACAGAGTTGTAAGGCAGCATTCTTTAGGTTATGTTTGAAAACCAGCATGATCAGACCATGGGAAAGAGGTTGTATGGGTTTTTGTCATTATTCATTTGTAATTTTAAAAATTTTACAAATTGTTATGTATGTATGGCTATCATAGCCAGCTACCATTTTAAATAATAATAATAAAATAAATAAAAGATCTGCAGTGCAAAGCACCTGCGTCAATACGTTTAAGGCTTGTTACACACTTAAGTGGCGCATCTGCTACGCGGTGGCACGCTGCATGCGACTGCTACGCCACGCAAAAACCAACCAATGCTTTTAAATGGGAGCTTACACACCACAGTAGCAGAGGCGTGGTGCTACTGTAGTGTGTAAGCTCCCATTTTAAAGCATTGGTTGGTTTTCGGGCAGTCGCGTAGCAGAGTCGCCACTTCAATGTGTAAACAGGCTAAAAGCGGCCCTGGAAATTTCCGTTTGGATTTGGTCTGGCAGCTATCAAAATATCCTTTATTCAGTATTTACATAAATCAATGCAATTGAATAGAGTCAATACAAAAGTCATCAGACCATTAATACATTGAAAATATATACAGCAGTATTAAAAGTATACATAAGCTCAGTGGTTCTGCAGTGAAAAACATTTGGAGTTCTCAGGGAAATTCTGATAGGGAGTACAAAGCTTTATTTATCAAGAATTCCTTTAACTTATATATGAATTTGTTGTAATTATTTTCACGTTTTATCTCATTTAGTAACTGAGTAAAAAATTTTTTCCCTGCATAACTTGTTTTTTTAATGTAAAACTCTAAATAATTGTATTTTTCTAACATTACTTTATTTCGAGTGTTGTAATGGTGATTTGTTTCAAATAGTCATTGTCATGGTCTATACTTGATGGATTCAAAAATATACAGACTGCAGACAGTGAGAATTTTGAATTGCACAAACAAATGTTTAACAGTATCAGTACTTTGTAGGCCGGCCATGATTCTTATTTTGCTTTTAGCGAATTTCCCTATAGGGCATTCAGACCATACATGTATGGTTTTATAGCGAATTTCCCTATAGGGAATACGCTATTACGGTAGTAGCCATGGTAAGACCTAAGCCCAGGACCACTTTACTTTTTCATTTTGAGGTCCCCAGAAGCCAAAAACACCATTCGTTCATTTTCATATATATGTATATATCTATATTCTTATTTCTATAAGGGTTTCGTCTGTTACGTCCCTTTTTCTCTCGACCTACTGAACCGATTTTTAAGATTGAGGTGTCATTTTAAAGCTTAGGATATACCGCAGTGACGAATCGTAATTAAAAAGGTCATATTGTTTCGGGCTTCGCCCCCCTAACCTTTGATTTATTTCTAGAGGGCGCTTTAAAATGCGTTGACCAACTGTTATTGCAAGTTCTTTAATGTGAATTGTAATTTAACAGCTGATTACCTTCAGATGAATTTTAAAAGCCATATAGTAAACAAAATTATACCTCTGTCACTTCATAATCAACATTCACGCATACACATTGACATTCACGTACTTTAGTTGAGTTTCAATCATACAGAATCATAAAATGCGCAATTTGGCACGGGCCACCTCGTATTAGCGAATTTCCCTATAGGGAATACGCTATTACGGTAGTAGTCATGGTAAGACCTAAGCCCGGGACCACTTTACTTTTTCATTTTGAGGTCCCCAGAAGCCAAAAACACCATTCGTTCATTTTCATATATATGTATATATATATCTATCTATCTATCTATCTATCTATCTATCTATCTATATATATATGTGTCCGTGGTACCGATAACTTTTGAAGGGAACCTCCGATTTTGATGAAATTTGGTATGAAGGTGTAAGACCAGGTCTATTTTCATGAGTTCGCGAACCAGCATTGTCGGGTTATGGGAACGGGGTTTTATGGGGTTTCAAAGGGGTCAAAAATGGGTTTTTGGCATTTTTCGACCGCAATTTTCAAAATTCATCAATTTTAACTGAAACCATTTTAAAGAGCTTAAAAAAACAAACAATTTGGTATTTTGAATTTTCATCTTAGCATAACTGGTTACGGGGAAAATCCAAAAATGTGTTTTCCATGTTATTCTTATGGGAAATCAAAATAACCCTATATCTTGCTTATTTATTGACATAACTTAATCAAATTTGGTATGTACATTATCTAGATAGGGCTTAACTTATAATTGCTTACAAAACCCTTATGGCGGCAAACCTACATACTCACCCCCATGGGGTTTATAGGGAAAATAAAAAATTGCCAGAGCTTAATACAATTTTGTGTTTACATTCACCAATTATTGATTAACTTAGATTTTCTAACAACACCCCATGGCAGCAAACCTACATACTCGATCCTATGGTGTTTTTACGGGGAAAGTAAATAATCTGAAATTCCACTGGAAATTCGCTGAGTACGCAGGTCTGCTGCGACGGGGGTATATATATATATCTATATATCTATCTATATATCTATATACAATCTATGTGTCCGTGGCAGGCCTACTGATAACTTTTGAAGGGGACCTCGGATTTTGATGAAATTTGGTATGGAGGTGTAAGACCAGGTCTATTTTCATGAGTTCGTGAACTAGCATTGTCGGGTTATGGGAACGGGGTTTTATGGGGTTTCAAAGGGGTCAAAAATGGGTTTTTTGCATTTTTGGACCTTAATTTTTAAAATTCATCAATTTTAACTGAAACCATTTAAAAGAGCTTAAAAAAACAAACAATTTGGTATTTTGAATTTTTATTATAGCATAACTCAAATAATAATTTGAGTTATGCTATAATTTTACTATAGCATAACTCATTTTTGCATCTGCCCGTGTGTTTTCCACCAAAAATGTGTTTTCCATGTTATTCTTATGGGAAATCAAGAAAACCCTATATCTTGCTTATTTATTGACATAACTTAATCAAATTTGGTATGAACATTATCTTTATAAGGTTTAACTTATACTTGCTTACAAAACCCATATGGCGGCAAACCTACATACTCACCCCCATGGGGTTTATGGGGAAAATAAAAAATTGCCAGAGTTTGATACAATTTTGTGTTTACATTCACCAATTATTGATTAACTTAGATTTTCTAACAACACCCAATGGCAGAAAACCTACATACTCGATCCTATGGTGTTTTTATGGGGAAAGTAAATAATCTGAAATTCCATTGGAAATTCGCTGAGTACGCAGGTCTGCTGCAACGGGGGTTTTTTATATTGCTTTTTTTTGTTTAACGAGAATTTTATCCAGGTTTTTCTTAGATGTAGCCCCATAAATACTTATTCGATAGTATACATGTGATTGAATTAAAGAATGATATATAGTTTTTAAGGTGTCTAAATCACTCAGCTTTGACATCTGCCATAATGCATAAATTCCTGATGACATTTTACTTACTACGTTTTCAACGTGTTTCTGCCAGGATAGATTTTCATCAATGGTTAGACCTAAAAATTTTGCCTCATTTGTTTTAACTATAATTTCATTATGAATTTTAATTTTGGGATTAAAATTGACTTTGTTTTGCTTAGTAGAGAATGCTATTATGTTTGATTTTTTTTTTGCATTTAATAACAGATTATTTTGATCCAGAAAGAGTTTTATGTTTGCTAAATTTTTGTTGGAATATTCTTCTATGCTTTTACAAGAATTGCCTTTAATGATTAGATTAGTGTCATCCGCATAGAGACACACAGAGCCTGTTTTTATTAACTGAGGCAGACCCCCCATATAACATAAAAATAACAATGGCCCCAATACAGACCCCTGAGGTACTCCATACTTAACTAATTGAGACTTAGAACTATATTTCCTTAAGTAATTACAATATTTGCCTGCTTCTATATGTTCTATTTCCACATATTGCTGCCTATTGTTCAGGTAGGAGGACAACCAAGCAGCCTCCTTTCCTTTCACACCCAGTGATTCTAGCTTTTCAATTAAGACAGAGTGGGAGACACTGTCAAAGGCTCTGGAAAGATCAAGGAAAATGCCTATAACTTTTTCTTTCTCATCGATCGAGTCAATTATATTTTTAACAAATTCAACCCCCGCCGTGATGGTTGATCTTCCAGGTCTAAATCCATGCTGCTCCTTATCTAATAAATTGTTTAATTCCAAATATTTCAAAAGTTGATTATATACAATTTTTTCAAAAATTTTAGAAAAAACGGGGAGTAAAGAAATTGGTCGGTAACAAGAAACATCTTTTACATCTCCTTTCTTGAAAATAGGAATATCTTTTGAAATTTTTAGTTGATTTGGGAAAATTCCAGAAGCAAAAGATGAATTTACAAGGTGAGCCAATGGTTTAAGAATGTACATTCGTTTATATTCGTCCATGATTATATTCGTTGTAAAAAAATAACTAGTAATCTGATGGAGTGTTTGAATGAAGATAAGGTTTTTGAATCATGTATTGTTGAAATCAGATTAGATAATGTTAAATTTATTGTAGCAGGTGTGTATAGAACTCCATCAAGAAATGTGGATTGTTTTCTGGAAAAACTAGATAGATTTTTAAATACTTTATTGGGTATCAACTGTAATGTTTGTGTTGGCGGGGATTTCAATATTGATATATTGGCAGATGATAGAAAAAAGATTGATTTTGTTAATTTACTTAAAATACATAATATGTATTATACTGTTAATATACCTACCAGAGTAACTGACAATAGTGCAACTGCTTTAGATAATTTTATAACTAGTATTGACAGAAAATATGTAAAGGTAATGTGCCTAATCACAGCCCTCTCTGATCATGATGGTCAAATTTTTACGTTGATGAATCTTGATCAATCAAAAAATAATCGCTGCATCAAGTTATGGGAGTCAAAAAGAACTTTTAAAAAATCAGATGTAAACAATTTTGTAAATGATTTGGTAAATGAAAACTGGACTGATCTGTATCAAATACCTATTGAAAACAAATTCTCTTTCTTTTACAATGTTCTTAAGTATTTATTTGACAAAAATTTCCCAATTAAAAATGTATGCTCTAATATTGACAACAAAAAATGGATTGATAATGAGATAAGAAAGGAGAGAGAAAAACTAATTAACAATTTCAGGTGTAATAGGTCAATCAGAAATGAACAAGTAAAGTGTAACCTTAAAAAACAGAAAAGGAATTATAGGAAACTTATACACCAAAAAAAGAAAAACTTTTTTAATAATAAAATAAGTAAATCAGAAAATGTTGTAAAGACAACTTGGCAATTAGTAAATACTGACCTTGGGAAAGTTAAAGACACTTACGACCATGAAATTGAATTGAAATATGAGGGAAAATTGGTTATAAATCAATACAAGGTCGTAAACATATTAAATAATCATTATGCTGACATGGTGGATAAGTTAATAATCCCCAAAATAAATAATAATACGAAAGTGAAACAAGTGCTGCCAGAAAGTAAATTGAACAGACCTAAATTTAGATTTAATACAGTTTCTGAAGAACAGTTAATTCAGGTAATAAATTCAGTGAAAAGTAAGTGGTCCTCAGGCTATGATGAGATTCCCACCAAACTAATCAAAGATGTCAAGTGGGCAATACTCAAACCTCTCCATCATGTCATAAATTCTTGCCTCATTTCTGGAGTCTTCCCCTCTCAACTAAAAGTTTCTAAAATAATTCCACTTTACAAAAAGGGAAGTAAAAAGGATCCATCAAATTACAGACCTCTTTCAATACTCCCCTCGTTGTCAAAAATATTTGAAAAGTGTATGTTGATTCAATTGGCTGATTACTTTGAGAGTAATAACTTGTTAGATAATCAACAGCATGGTTTTAGGCAGAATAAATCTACAACTACTGCTATAATATCTTTTTTTGAATACATTATAAATAAAATAGATAATAATGAACAAGTAATTACTGCATTTCTTGATTTAACAAAGGCTTTCGAAAGTGTATCACATCCAATTTTGCTTGAAAAATTAAGTTCCTATGGAATCAGTGGTAAAGATTTGTCTCTAATAAAATCGTACTTAACAGACAGGCAGCAATATGTTGAAACCACACAAATTGTGAAAAATAAAGTTATAAAAATCAAATCTAGAGCTCGATTGATTAAATATTCAGTGCCACAAGGTTCTGTACTAGGACCATTTTTATTTCTCTGTTATATAAATAAATTACCTCAATGCATCTCAGAATTAAAAATTAACAATGAATTATGTCTTTTTGCTGATGATATTAATTTAACAATTTCAGATAAAAATATCAATAATATCATTCCAGGGATAGATTCAGCAATAAACATAATAAAAAATCAGCTAAATAATTATAATCTATTGCTTAATGAAAATAAAACTACTTTTATTAAATTCAAATGTAAGAATTCTAAGAGCTTAGTCAAAAATCAAAAAATTCCTTTCCAATTCCATGATAATACACAGTTTTTAGGATTAATAGTTGATAAAAATTTTAATTGGTCATTGCACATCGATAGATTATGTTCTAAATTAAGTTCTGGCATTTTTGCAATTAAAAGATTATCTCCTTATTGTAATTTGATAACTCTTAAATCTATCTACTTTGCACTGATCCACTCTCACATTTCATATGGTGTGGAAGTGTATGGATCAACAACTCTTTGTAACATGAATAGAATTTTATTCCTCCAAAAAAAAAGCCATAAGAATTATGCTAAATCTTAAACATGATGCACATTGTAAAAATCATTTTAGAGAATTGGGTATAATGACGGTCTATAGTCTTTATTTATATAGAACTGTCTTGTATGTGAGAAACATTAGTGGCACGTTACCTAAAAACATGGAAAAACATAGTTATAATACAAGAAATAAACAAAATTTACAGATTATAAAACATAATAAGGAAATTTTCAAAAAGAAGCCAACTTACATAGGTATACAGTTTTTCAACCACCTCCCAATAGCGATAAAAAATGAAACAAATTTTGAAAAGTTTAAAAAGTCTGTAAAATCTTTTTTTGTGGAAGCTGCTCTATATGATTTCAATGAATATTGGTCAATAAATTCTGATTAAAATTATTTTATTTATATGTATATATATATATATACTTTTTGGCTTACATTGCTTAAGCTAGATTTTAAGTTGACACTATTCTTGTATACAAATGTATATATTTATGAATAAAGGATGTTTTGACTTGACTTGACTACGTGCTTATTTGTTTGATCAAAGCCATAGGGATATCATCAATCCCAGAGGAATACTTGTTCTCCAAAGACGTTATAATTTTCTATACACCTTGTTCATTTACTGGTGTGAAAACAAAATTTAAGGCTGTTACTGTGATAGGAACAAATGGTTTAAAGTGGGTGATATTTGGAATAATGAGGCTGTCAACTGCATTTATAAAAAAATATTGAAGGTTTCACTAACTGCTAATGGGTCAACTATAGCTCCACCCCCATAGTTAAGATCAATATTTGCCTTTGGTTTGATATTGTTTCCTGTTTTTGCCTTAATATTAAACCAAGTGGTTTTAACTTTATTTGAAGATTTTTTACTTTGTCTTGAATTTGATTTTTTTAGTACTTATTAAATTTTTGTTGAGAAGTTTCTTTTAGCGAATTTCCCTATAGGGAATACGCTATTACGGTAGTAGCCATGGTAAGACCTAAGCCCAGGACCACTTTACTTTTTCATTTTGAGGTCCCCAGAAGCCAAAAACACCATTCGTTCATTTTCATATATATGTATATATATATCTATCTATCTATATATCTATATATCTATATATCTATATATCTATATATCTATGTGTCCGTGGTACTGATAACTTTTGAAGGGGACCTCCGATTTTGATGAAATTTGGCATGGAGGTGTAAGACCAGGTCTATTTTCATGAGTTCGCGAACCAGCATTGTCGGGTTATGGGAACGGGGTTTTATGGGGTTTCAAAGAGGTCAAAAATGGGTTTTTTGCATTTTTGGACCTTAATTTTTAAAATTCATCAATTTTAACTGAAACCATTTAAAATAGCTTAAAAAACAAACAATTTGGTATTTTGAATTTTTATTATAGCATAACTGGTTACGGGGAAAATCCAAAAATGTGTTTTCCATGTTATTCTTATGGGAAATCAAGAAAACCCTATATCCTGCTTATTTATTAACATAACTTAATCAAATTTGGTATGTACATTATCTATACAAGGTTTAACTTATACTTGCTTACAAAACCCATATGGCGGCAAACCTACATACTCACCCCCATGGGGTTTATGGGGAAAATAAAAAATTGCCTGAGTTTGATACAATTTTGTGTTTACATTCACCAATTATTGATTAACTTAGATTTTCTAACAACACCCAATGGCAGAAAACCTACATACTCGATCCTATGGTGTTTTTATGGGGAAAGGAAATAATCTGAAATTCCATTGGAAATTCGCTGAGTACGCAGGTCTGCTGCGACGGTGGTATTTACTAATAATTTTGTTTTTTATTACCTGATTTTTTGTTACTCTAAATGCATTTTCTAGCTCAATTATTCCCTCTTTTAATATTTTCAGTTTGTCTGTAACCCACTTTTTTTCTTTACATGATTGATCAAAATTTAGTTTTTTCGGAAAGCATAAATCAAAGTAGTGCTTAAATATGGTATGAAATATCCCATACTTATTTTCTACAGGTGCTTGGTAAACCTCCATCCAGCTTTCGCATGAAATATACATTTTAAATAAATCTACATTGTCTGGACTAAGTATTCTCATTTCTTTTTTTATTTTGTTTTTATGCGTACAATTCACGTCAAGAATATTCAGAATTTGCCCATCATGATCTGAAATTTTTGTTATAATTCCCCTTGCAACCATTTTTTGTGATTTTAGCGAATTTCCCATAGGGAATAAGCTATTACCGTAGGTCTCATGGTAAGACCTAAGCCCGGGACCATGTTACTTTTTCGTTTTCAGGTGCCCAGAGGCCAAAAATAATAGTCATTAAAATTTTTATATATATATATATGTATATATGTATATATATTTTGTAAAATTAAGTTCACTTATCAGGGCTACTATTATAATAAGTAATATAGAATAAAACCAGAGTACCCTATTTTTCATTTTTTATTCATAATTATCTACTGATACGTATTTCGGCTCTTAGGCCATGGTCACAGTACCAGATAAAATATGTAAACAAATAAAACTTAACTAGCTGATTACATCATATGTTAATTAACTAATGTAAAATTATTTTTGCTTATTGGGTCGAGTTGGTTTTCTTTCTTGAATCTTTATTCCTTATATATTTGATTTTTTCATATATTGGATTAGCCTTTTGTATTTGCATAATATTCAGGATTTGTGAATTTTTGTTCTGGGAATTCAAATATATATGCATTTCTTCTTTGACGTTCATTTTGTCTCCTTTTCTTTCAATATCTAATATATCCATCATTTCTTCAATTTTCCCGTATGTGTGATCAGACTCCAGGATATGCTCTGCAAACATTGAACGTTGAGTTGTTGTGTTGTTCGATCTTATTGCCTGGATGTGCTCTTTGTACCGACATGAGAAGTTCCTTCCCGTTTGACCAATGTAATATCTGGGGCATTCTTGACATTTCATTTTGTAAATTCCTGATTTATTGTATTTATCAGTTTTTTTGTTTTGGTCATTGTTCGTCATTTTTTGGATCAATGCAAAGCAGTTATTTCTGGTTCTGTAGCTTAATTTAAAGTTCGTATTCTTGAAAGTTTTTCTTATTGGTTTGTTAAGTACAGAACTGTATGGAACACATAGGTAATCTTCATTTTCTTTATTTTCGGTTTCATTTACTTTCTTATTCTTCTTCTTTTTAATAATTTTGTCAACTAAATTAGATTTGTAGCCATTTCTAACTGCTATGCTTTTTATGATTTCCTTTTCTTTTTCATAATCAATTTCCTCCATTGGTACTTTCAATAATCGGTTTACTAAGAAATTAAAGCTAGCCATTTTATGTTGCCAAGGACTGTTCGAGGTGGATGGTATTACAAGATCTGTCTGAGTTTCTTTACGGTATATTTTAAATGAGTGATTGTTATTAATTTTGCTGATAGTCAAATCTAGAAAATGTATTTCTTCATTTTGAATCTCCATTGTAAATTTTATATTATTGGAGATTGAATTCAAATAATCTAAAAATTTATTACACTCATTTTTACTTCCATTGAAAAGACATATTACGTCATCAACGTATCGGTGCCAATATATTATACATTTTTTGTGAGGATTGTTATCATTTATTATTTTAGTTTCTTCCAAATTATTTAAAAATAAATCAGCGAGAAGACCTGAAAGCGGCGAACCCATTGCTAACCCATCATTTTGTTTGAAAATTTTATTGTCATACTTAAAATAGTTCTGATCAGTTACGGTATTTGTTAGTTTCATGATATCATCAATTTTAGCTTTTGATATAAGATTACTATGGGTTAAACGTTGTCGGAGAATTTTTAAGGTCTCTTTCACTGGTATGTTTGTGTACATATTACAGACATCGAATGAAACAAACAGGGAATTATCTGGTATTTCTATGTCTTTAATTTTCATTATTAAATCATCTGAATTTCTTAAAGTATGGTTTCAGCAGCACCAATATTACGAGGGCAACCAAAGATACACAAATCACAAATTCCAATTAGACCAGTTGTGAACTATCAAAATGCACCGGCTTACAAAACATGTAAGTATCTAAACAATCAACTAAAAGAAAATTTAATAATTGAGAAAAACCATACTTTAAGAAATTCAGATGATTTAATAATGAAAATTAAAGACATAGAAATACCAGATAATTCCCTGTTTGTTTCATTCGATGTCTGTAATATGTACACAAACATACCAGTGAAAGAGACCTTAAAAATTCTCCGACAACGTTTAACCCATAGTAATCTTATATCAAAAGCTAAAATTGATGATATCATGAAACTAACAAATACCGTAACTGATCAGAACTATTTTAAGTATGACAATAAAATTTTCAAACAAAATGATGGGTTAGCAATGGGTTCGCCGCTTTCAGGTCTTCTCGCTGATTTATTTTTAAATAATTTGGAAGAAACTAAAATAATAAATGATAACAATCCTCACAAAAAATGTATAATATATTGGCACCGATACGTTGATGACGTAATATGTCTTTTCAATGGAAGTAAAAATGAGTGTAATAAATTTTTAGATTATTTGAATTCAATCTCCAATAATATAAAATTTACAATGGAGATTCAAAATGAAGAAATACATTTTCTAGATTTGACTATCAGCAAAATTAATAACAATCACTCATTTAAAATATACCGTAAAGAAACTCAGACAGATCTTGTAATACCATCCACCTCGAAACAGTCCTTGGCAACATAAAATGGCTAGCTTTTAATTTCTTAGTAAACCGATTATTGAAAGTACCAATGGAGGAAATTGATTATGAAAAAGAAAAGGAAATCATAAAAAGCATAGCAGTTAGAAATGGCTACAAATCTAATTTAGTTGACAAAATTATTAAAAAGAAGAAGAATAAGAAAGTAAATGAAACCGAAAATAAAGAAAATGAAGATTACCTATGTGTTCCATACAGTTCTGTACTTAACAAACCAATAAGAAAAACTTTCAAGAATACGAACTTTAAATTAAGCTACAGAACCAGAAATAACTGCTTTGCATTGATCCAAAAAATGACGAACAATGACCAAAACAAAAAAACTGAAAAATCCTATACTCTTATACGAGCAATGTTTGCTTGTTTGCTTGCTTGCACAATTATCTCAAAAACGGCTCCGACGATTTCCTTCAAATTTTGGAATATGGGGGTTTTGGCCACCAGAAATCGATTGGAGCTGGTTCCATAGCTGGGAAAAATCTGGTTTTCGCGCTAGAGCCCCTCAAAGATCCCATGTTATCCTTATAGAAATTTTTTAACTGAACAAAAATCAGCTGATAACTGTAGATAAAATAAACCAATGTGTTACATCTTTAACCTGTGGTTTTAGGAAAATCATACCAATGTGCAGCAAACCTTCCGCCTGGCGAGTGAGCGGAGCGAACGAGCTTTGTGTGAGAAACGAAAGTAATAATTTTACCGAGCTTAAGCTCGGTCACCCTGGTACTACAATAAATCAGGAATTTACAAAATGAAATGTCAAGAATGCCCCAGATATTACATTGGTCAAACGGGAAGGAACTTCTCATGTCGGTACAAAGAGCACATCCAGGCAATAAGATCGAACAACACAACAACTCAACGTTCAATGTTTGCAGAGCATATCCTGGAGTCTGATCACACATACGGGAAAATTGAAGAAATGATGGATATATTAGATATTGAAAGAAAAGGAGACAAAATGAACGTCAAAGAAGAAATGCATATATATTTGAATTCCCAGAACAAAAATTCACAAATCCTGAATATTATGCAAATACAAAAGGCTAATCCAATATATGAAAAAATCAAATATATAAGGAATAAAGATTCAAGAAAGAAAACCAACTCGACCCAATAAGCAAAAATAATTTTACATAAGTTAATTAACATATGATGTAATCAGCTAGTTAAGTTTTATTTGTTTACATATTTTATCTGGTACTGTGACCATGGCCTAAGAGCCGAAATACGTATCAGTAGATAATTATGAATAAAAAATGAAAAATAGGGTACTCTGGTTTTATTCTATATTACTTATGTATATATATATATATGTATATATATATGTATGTGTCCCTAGACACGATAACTCTCGTAAAAATGGTCCGATCAACACCAAATTTGGTAGAAATGTGTAATCCTACGTTTATTCGGATGAGTTCGTAAACCAGACATATCGACCTATCGGAAGGGGTAGTTTTGGGGGGTTTTGTACCCCAAAAATGGGTTTTTTGCATTTTTCATATGTAATTTTTAAAAATTTCAAATTTTTATTTTGACCATTGGATTTAGCTCAAAAAAACACACAATTTAGCATTTTGAAGCTTTGCTCTATCTCCATTGGTTACCGAGATATTACAAAGTCTAAAGACAGTACGTTGTATTTTGAGGCTCCAATGTTAATCTTATGGAGGATAAGGATGTGTTAATATTTCACTTATTAACCAATGTTTTTGGATGAAACTTGGTATTCAGCTTCATTTGGTTGAGATTCATCCATTTATGGTAAAAAAATCTTGGTTTTTGTGTTTATCATGGCAGCAAACCTGCATACTCTTTTCCCATGTTAATCATATGGAGAATAGGCAAACTCCTTTAGCAATGGAAAGATATTGATGAAATTTAGTGTATGGCTTGATATGGTCAAAATATTTTTTTTTAATGCTAAAAACCTACTTTTAGTGTTCCCCATGGCAGCATACCTGCATACTCTTTCCCTACATTTATCATAAGGAGATAAACATTTTTTTCCCTATTTATGAGCTTGTGATGATTTTTGGTTTACAGGTTTATCTGGTCATAATTAATACTACTAATTTGGAAATTCGCTGAGTACGCAGGTCTGCTGCGACGGGGGTATAATATTTGTAATAAAATTGTCAATGGCAGATACTGAGGTACTTGTAACCCTTGTTGGAAAATCAACTTTATAAAACATATTGTACATTTTCAAAATGTTTTTAAATTTCTCATGAATATTATCCTTTTTAAGACATTAATGTTTATGTCACCAGTCAAAATTACATTGTCATACTTGTTACAAAGTTTTTCTATGAGAATTTCTAGTTTGTCTAGAAATGCATGAATGTAGCAGTAATTAGGAGTACGATATAGACCAACTAAAATAAATTTAAAACCTTGTATGATAAATTCATTCATGCAAAACTCAAACTACTTTTCAGTTGCTATCTCTGTCACAACAGGTAAAGTAACCAATTTGCTTTTGATGTTGTTTAAGGCAAATATTAAAACTCCACCACCTGTGGTATTTTGTCTTAAAAAGTGAGATTTCATATTGTATCCCTCTATATGCAAATATTTTAATTTAGATTCATTTAAATTAACTTCACTAAGCACAAATATATCCGGTTTTATTGAGGTTAATGCCAATTTCAAATTGTTTAAGCTAGTTGAAATTCCCTATACATTTTGGTGAAAAATTTTTAATTTGTTATAGGAGTCACATTTTGTTTGTAATTTGAAAGTAGTACAGTAAATGAGCCCCCATCCGTTGTGTCAGAGATATTATTTCTATATGCAGATTCGTAACAGGATGAAGAATCAGATTTTTCACTTCCGGTACTTGACATTGTAACAAGAAAATTTGGTCCAGGATTATTGAGAGTTAGCATGCTTCTTTTTATTTCTGACTTTAGGTGTGTTTCCAACTGAACTTTAAATTTATTGTGATCCAGTCCACCCCTCAAAATCCTTTTCGATTGCTGGTCATACGTTACAATTTTAACAGTAGCCTTAGTCTCACTTTGGAATTTCACTATGTTAGTGACAAAATGTTTTATGTCCACCCTGTCACTAATACAACCTATAGGGGAGCAGAAGAGTTGAGTAAAATTCCTGTTTTTAAAATCGGTAATAAACTGATGAAAAGCTTTGTCATAATGAGTTATTTCTGGTTTTGCATGGTAATTAAGCTTCGTAATAAGACTATACACTCCAGCACCACTGTTCAATTTCTGGTACGCCAAATGACTTGAGACGCAGTCCCATACTGTTGGCCATACTGTCATGCCTAAATTTTACAGCAACTCCCGCTGTCATTTGTCTTTCGTTACCAAAATCCCCCGATATGCAGTGCGCAAAAGCCACTTTATTATCGTTATGGTGATCCTTTAGGATTTTTGTCATATCTTGATCAACTATCATTATAAATTTATCAGTCGTATTAGGTTCTTCAATGGGTACGGAACAGAATTTTATGTTGGTAACCACACTATACATAGTGTGTGAAATGAACTTTTTCCCTCTTCGGTTAATGTGGGACCCCTGTCGAGTGTGATAAAATTTTTCTAACAAATGCAAATCTAAGAGATGTGTAATTTAGGTTATTGTAGGCCAATTGTCTAATCTTGTTATTTACTTCAGAGATGATTTTATGTTTCTCTTGATCGTTGCGTAAGTCGTAGCGATACGGTATAGTGGCTAAGACTAGGTTTGTATTTTTAAATTTCACAACTTGACTCTCTAATGCATTAATAATTAATCCAGAAATACTCTTGAGATCCATGGGAGTTTGGTGTAAATTAATGTTATTTGAGCCTCCTATTAGAAATACCCAATCAGATTCTTTATAAGATTCCAAACAAGAACTATTTACAGCTGTGTCCACAATATTTTCAATTGTAGCTCCTGGCATAATCTGGCCAAAGACTTCATAAGTTCCATCAAGTCTGTTGGATAGTGAGCCTACCAGATCTCGTCCCTGGCTATCAGCCAGTATTGTTATTCTGTGTCGTACTTTTGGAGCAGTGTGTTTAGTATGGTTCTTAGTTAGTTAGAGACTTAGGTTTATTTTTATGTTGATTATTTGATTGGGATTTTGAGGTAGTTGTTCCTTTTTCCAATAGGTTGGTTTGAGGTGTCTGATAGTTCAGTATTTCAAATTTATTGCTTGTTGATATTTTAGTTGGAGAAGGGGCTTTGACCCTATTCACTACCTGTGTTGTAGGTTGTTTTCCCCCTTTCAGAGGAATTGTAATCCAAGGGTCTTCTTTTGTAATTGGAGAACGTTGTGAATGATTATCTAGAGTTTTAGATAGAGTATCGGTACATGTTTCAGGGGTTTGGCAAGTTTTTTCATGATTTTGAGCTGGTATTAAGACAGACTTTGTAGTTAATTTGTCAGATTTGTTTAGCATGAGATCCATTAATAGTTCATTGCCCATAACAAAGCAATTACTCAAAACATAAGCCAGATGTGACCTCTTACGCACGAGCTCCGATTCACTAAGCTGGACGTTTCTGAGAAACTCTAGGTTAATGGAACCCCTAGTTACAATATCATATACCATAGCCTCAATCATCCAGCAGACAAAAACACCACAATCATAGGAATTTGATTGTTGCGGTCCATGTAGTTCAACAAAATCTGAATCCAATGTGTCTTTTTCCAGAAAAGCAGAAATTTTTCTAGCTACTTTTCTAGCAGATGTCAAATTGTAATTTTTGCTTGAATCAAAATCATAGTATTTACTTTTACTTTTGTCATACACCAGAAGACTCCAATGTGTTCCATCTGTGTTACTGTTCATAGTAGTTATTGGTTCAGAATCATTAATAACCATAATTAACACATTTTTATTTTTAATGCCATAGCGTTCAAGCAAATAGGAAAAGTCCTCACAATTCTTTACACCAGTGACAACTAGAGGATTTAATATGATACAGTTTTTGTCCTTTAAGAATTTTTCATCCAAGAGCTGTAGATAAGGTTGTAGGGTGTAATCTGATAGCCAATTTCTGCCAAGTAACTCTTCACGGATTTTTTGTTGCATTGGAACTACATCCTTATCAAATGAATTCATACCGTTTTTCAAGCTTGTATTACAACAAATAATAATATCGCCCACATCTGAAACAGAACCTGGTCCAGAACTTGTTTCCCCCAGATTTGTACTGGAATCAATGCTATTCAATGCTATTGCATAGCTGAGAGATCAATTGCATAATTGTTCAGCTACCAAAAATTGTTGTTCTTTTAGCACCACCCAGGGAGTACGTGCAGCTTTAATGGAATGCTGCTGACGCGAACCACATCACCCCCAAATTAAACTAACACTATATTATATAAAATAACTTTAAAAACAAACAATTTACTATTTTGAATTATTAATGTGGCTTTGCTGGTTAGGAAGAAAATTCAAATCAAATTTTCCATGTTATTCTTATAGGAACTAAGATAAAACCTTAATACTGTATAACACATGGTAAATATAACTACAAATGGCAACATTGCTGGGCGAAAGGGGGTGAGAGGGGACACAGCTGTTAAAATTTCCATCGGACTATTTTCGTGCATCTTACTATAGATATTTTTTAATTGAACAAATTGATAAAGATCTATTGGATTTATAAATACGATCAGGTCTGCTGCAACAGAGATATTTTGATAAACTAAAATATTTGTAAAGGATAAAAAGTATAGTAACTAAAAATATATATACACAATACAATATTCTTTATTGATCATTAGAAACAATTACAATTAATTCATTTTTACAATTCCGAGTTATCGTAAAATTCCTTCTGTGAGTAGACCGGTCTTTGGGTCAGGAACTTTTCAACTCTTGATGCAGTTTGCTGCCAGGTTCTTCATGTGATCTGGAAGGTGGTTCTTCATTTTGCAGCCAGCGTAGGATAGCTTTATGTACTGTTCTATGTACTGGCAAGGCAAGTTTAGAGCCATGACGGCTATTGTAGTTGTGGAGGTCTTTGTTTCTTGGTAAATTTAGTTTGTCGTCATAAAGAATGGTTTCCAGTATGTAGAGAGCTACCACTGTTAACACGTTCGCTGCTGACAGCTGCTATAGCAGTTGCCCGCCCACTAGCGCTGTGTGCTGACAACTGCTAAAGCAGTGGCGTGCTCCCTTCAAAGTTATTGCTTCAGTGTGAGCCCAGCTCTTTGCCGGGAAGGTTTATATCGTCCCCGCATGTTGTGCCGGTTTCGCTCGTTAATCTGTTTCCGGATCGGGAATTCCGTTCGTTTTCTCGCTATCGTTGGAGGAATGGAAATATAATTCAGCATGTTGGTTGGGTTTTGACATTTTATATGCCGCAGCGAACGTGTTAAAATTCCCAAGTTCGTGAAAGCTTGTCTGCAAGATTGTGATAGTTTGAGGCTAGGAAGTGTTCTTATAGCTTTCTATAACTGTTTTAAAATGTGAATTGAAGCTAATCATATTGTTAGCCAAAACAAAAAGGTATCAAATCCAGAGATAAGAGATAGTTTATGAGAATAATTTTTGTATACAAAATAAAATAATTATATTAGAAATTGCAAAAATCCAAGATTTTAATTTTCATTACATAATTTTAACAAACAGTTTTACTCTTTATTAGAAAATGTATAATCTGTTTCAGTTATATAGAGTGTACTAAAAAATTTAAGATTTTTATCTCGACAAGCTCTGATAGAGTTTATTTCTATTCCATACTAATCATGTAATTTATTTGATAATGGACCAACTCTGTTTCAGGTTGAAAAGCCATTTCGTGAAGCTGCTGAGGTAGTTGAAAGTTTGGTGCCTCGCAAATTGGTGAGTACTTCCTAACATCCACAGACCACAAATATCTAGTAAAGAAATCATTCCTCACTGAGGTAAATTTAATTACCAGAAAAGTCTGTTTTTTAATTTAAAATCGGATTAATTTTTGTTCAAGTTTGAAGCAAAATTTGTCTAGAAAATAATATCTCCCTTCTGAGAGCTGAAAACAATATAAACATTTTTTTTTATTATAGGTTGATTTTTTCGGTGACTTGCCAGGCCCTGAAGCTTTGCATGAAGGACTGGAGAATTTGCGAGGAACAGCACACTCAGTGGTGGAGAAGGCAGAACAGATGGTGGGTATTGTAGTTTTGTTGGGGAATGTCTTTTGTTAATTTCATAGAACATTTGGTATGAAACAATAGATGCATTATTCCTAAAAATATTTTAGATTCAAATAAATTATATTATAATAAAACCTTTGGTTTTATCATAATATAATTTATTAATTTATTATTGGTTTAGAGTTTTTGTAATTTTGGAGGTACCTTAATTTCTGGATCTTCCAGACACGACAAAGGCAGTGCCAGGTCCCAAACCATGCTATTCTCACTCCCTTCCGAAAGGGGTATAAGGCGGACATGTACTCTCTATCTCTCGGTTTATCATTTAATAGTTAATTACTATTTTTTTTAGTCTACACTCACCTAAATATGTATGATGCATCTTTTTTATTAGTAGGAAATAAAATAATGTGACTACAATAGTTAAGATAGTAACTATAACAATACAGTAGAACCTCGATAGTTAGACACTTTGTGGACTGAGAGGGTGTCAAACTATAGGGAGTATATGGGAAATCTTAACAATGGGAGCATAAAAATCATGATTTGAATTTAGGAAACAGTAAATTTTATTGAAAACCATAACTTAATTGAATTTTAACATAACCAATATTTAAATCATTCGCCACTTTGTTTTCATTTTCACCTTAACACAATCGTTTTTAACATGTTAACATGTTAAGTTGTCATGGACCGTGTCGAACCATAAGGAGTGTCAAACTACCGAGAGCCGAACTATTAAAGTTCTGAATTAAAGAGAACGAAATTCAACAATCGGTCTGCTCATTAAAATTCAATGGTCTTATTCTGGCAACTTTTTTTGAGGAGGTATAGTTGTGTAGAACGTCAACAACTTAACTCTGTATCTTTCACTTTTTAATTTTCTTTTGCAGGCTCAAATTGCAGACAACTTGGAAGAAGGGTTTGAATACGTGCAGAAAAAGATTGAATCAGGGACCGCAATGGGGAAGGATGCTGTCCAACATGTGCAGAATCAGATTGAAAAAGGCGTTGACTTTGGAAGGAATATTTGGCATCACATCACAGACATCGTGCCTCATAGTCCTCTGCCAACGAGGAGCTCCCCTTCAAGTGTGAGTTTTATTTTGTACAAGTTGTGATTTTCCAACAAAAAACGATATAAAACCTATCAGAACATCACATGAGTAAAAAAGTTGAAATAGGAACTTTAAC
The DNA here is from genome assembly GCA_030545055.2 of Neoaliturus tenellus. Taxonomy (NCBI): domain Eukaryota; kingdom Metazoa; phylum Arthropoda; class Insecta; order Hemiptera; family Cicadellidae; genus Neoaliturus; species Neoaliturus tenellus. Next base: position 167,759,241 of record CM061533.1, on the reverse strand, counting down.
ACTATCTAAGGATAAGTGGAATTTGCCATATGTCATTTGTGCAGGCTTAATAACCATAGAATTATAAGTCACGCCAAGTTGACGAATGGCCAAAAACAGCTGGGTAGGGCGAGGGAGGAGAGGGGGTACTTTTCCAAAAACATCGAGCTTACGTTACATGCAATTTTTTAAGGAACAGCTGATTATCCAATCATTTTAACTGAATAGTAGTGAAAATTCATTCGTCAAGTTACGTGGCGGGGGTTATAGGGCCGTTTGTGAACCACCCTGACTCAATTAAGTTATACAGTACCATAGTAAATGTTTTAAAATTTTGTCAGCAAATCTGCCCTTCAGATAATGTACTTTATTGTTAAGGGGTGGAAATGGTTATGACATGTGTTTGGGACCACGATACTTTTACTTTCTCCCCTATACTAATACATGTAGTATATTTTAAGTTTAGAAGGTGCAAAAATCTGTTTATAATTTTCACATCACCTACACCTATGGGTCAAGGAGGGAAATTTTTGTGGAAAGGATGACGGTTCACAGAACAGCTTTAACAATGGTTTAAACCAGTTGTGAAGTTTACATTAAGTATGGTACAGCAATCAAAGTCATCATAACAAGAGTGGTGATTCTTTCGATTGTCCACTACAACAAATTCTCCTTTCCTCATAATCCATATCCATTTTATCCATTTCCTCAGGCATTAAACACAAACTGAGGAACATGAATAGACACTTGGGGGGTTGGCAAGTCAAAGGGCGGAGCGATCATCCTGTTTGAGTTTGAAAATCAGATGTCAAGGGACTAAGGGAGCACGCAAGTTTGCCCGCTATGTGGTCAATTGGTCTGCTGCTGTCCCATTTATCACCCTTCCTCTTCCTTCATCATCCCGTCTTTCCGGGCACTTATGCAAAACACTCATTATAGGCAGACATGCTTATGTGGTACAGTCCCGGAGTCTCCTAATCCATCAGTAACAACAACAGTAACAAAGAGGTTGTACGGATACGTGTTTCAAGGAAGTTTTAGCTCAATATTGTATAGTGTACATTGATGGTACAGTGCCCCTCTCGTTTATCCAACTCTGTGACTTTGGGAACTCCGCTTCATTGGAACTAATAATCTGGATATTATTACAATTATTTTTCTCACAAAAAACTATTTTACATATGCTTTAGTGCTTTCAATTTTCAAATAATTATACCAGCAACACAGTAGTATCAAATTTTGCATCACTTGTCACCGGATGCTTTTCATAATCTGCATTCCACAATTTGATTGAGGAGGTTGTATAAGTAATTACATGAAAAAAAGATGTTAAACAGGAGGTAAACATCTGCTTGATAAACTGTCTGTATTGCGAGTGCACCTGTGTTTTGTGTAATGTCAATTCACTTTTATATGATTGAAAAGCGCTAAAAAAAGATAATGTATATCTATTGAGGATAAACTTACAACTATTAAAAGAATTAACGCGAGCTAAAAGGATTGCTGTGGAATATGATGTAGGGACACTATGGGAATCTTTATTTCCTGTGCTATTTCTATTTCTATAAGTTCATTGTTACCTAGTTTGAAGTTCCAGTATCTTATTTTCAGAAATCCTCTCATATCGACAATAGTGAATATAAATGGTCGCCGTAACGGCTAAAATGATTACTCACTTTGCACTCCGCTTCATCGGAAGTTTTTGACATCCAAACTGGCCGTCCGCCACATAGTTCCGATGAATGAGAGTGCACTGTATCAACGTGAATGTTCAACACTGAACTGTGATTTTGATGTTGCAGGGGAGACGTGCTGCTCCCCCTCCCAGGACCAACATGGCCAGTCCTCCCTCTCCCCCTCTCCTTCCCTCACCAAGACCAGACTGCTATGTGAGTTGAAGCGTTTTTGAATTGATTATTGCAAACTAGCATTTTGCCTCCATTAACAAATAGTAACATTAGAATAGTATTAACAAGTTTTCATCCAGACCAGCTAATTTGTAATTGTTTTAGTAAGTAAAAAATGTAGATTTAACATTTTTCAGGTAATTTCTCCTCTAGGGAATACAATATAACAGTTGTAATCATGGTGAGACGGAGGTCCAGAACCATGTTAATTTTTGTTTCAGGGTCCCATAAGACAAAACACCAACCATTCATATTCATTCATATATATATATATTTAACCTTTAACTTGATAACCTTTGAAAGAAAACTTCTATTTCAATCAAATTTGGTATGCAGGTGTAGGACGTAGATAATTGTTCAGGTTCAGTTTGAAAACCAGGGTGATCAGATCAGACTATGGGAATTATTTTTATAAGGTTTAATAAGGGTAGAAAATGGGTTTTTTTTGTATTTGAGGGGTCTAGAATCAAAACTCACATAATCCAAAATTACCAAAATTGAGTTAGCAGTGGTTACATAGGTAATTTTTTGTGTGAAATCCAAATTTGCACTTACATGATGGTATAAACCTCTGGATCACTTAATATTAAACCAAATTGTTTAAATTACCTGTTACCTGTAACATGGAAATTATGTTACCTGTTAGGTGTAGACAACCTACATGGTTTCGAACATCAAGGTGTTCATTTTCAAGTCTTCATCATCAAATTAAAAGCATTATTCCTCTTCAATGTTGGAATTTGAAGAGGTCATCAAATGGTAAAATTTGCACAACACAAACGACCTCTTCAAATTCAAACGTTGAAGAGGAATAATGCTTTTAATTGATGATGAAGACTTGAAAATGAACACTTTGATGTTCGAAACCATAGGTCGTCTACATCTAATCTAAGGATTACTTGGCAGTAACAGGTAATTTAAACCATTTGCACTTAGTTTGTGTTAAAACCCACTCAATCAACTCAAAGACAGCCTCAAAGGTAATGGGTTGGTGTCATGTCACATAACCCACACTGAGCTAGCCCATTTCAGTAACAGAGTCAAGGTAAACTGTTATGGGGACAAAACTTGGAAACATAACTTTGTGGATGATTTTATGAAAAATTTGTTTTTAAACTTCATGAAAAACAATACTTTAAACGTATAAAGCGGGTGAAGGTAAAATTAAGTCAAAGTTTGAGAAACTATTTCAATGAAATTTCAACATAGATAACATCCCCAATAGAATTCTTAGAGAAAATGTCATTGATCTTTCTCACATGATACATAATTTTACACATTACCGTACCTATTCAGATCAATTTGCCATCAACCTTACCTAAAAAAGTATACTCCCTCAGGAGTTATCAAATATTTATTTTTAATCACACAATTTTAATGTGAAGTAAATTGCCAACCATTTTTGGCTTGGTCTTCGATTTAAGGTCCTGGTTGCAGCATTGTACTCTGATAAGTGGAACCTTTACAACTCAGCACATGATCACAACCTATGCTTACATTTTAAATGTTCGTCCAAACATTTTAAAGTAGGCTGTATGTTTATTATGACAGATAACCAAAAGTTCCTTCAAAAAGTAGATTTTTAGGTTCAGTAACGATTTACTAAGTTTTAATGCTTTACCTGTGATTGTTCAGAAAATATTAAATCTGTATTTTTTTTTATTTATCTACACAAGACTTTATGTACGCCCTGTAATAAACATTTACCACTTTTTTTACAGGAAGGCCCGGCGACTAACGAAGAACTCTTGAATATTGTGAGTATATTGACTTTTATTTATGGCTGAATAACTGAGTGGTTATAGACCTCGTATTTGAATCTGATGGTTGTTGTTTCGATCGTGAGAAAAGTCAGTGCTTTTGATGGTTTGAAACTGGATCCAGCTGCCTTTGGTCATTGGGCTATTAATTAATGATTCTGACAAATGAATCAGCTGCTACTTGCCAGTAACAAAGCTACACCTCATCTGATCCATCACACTCACCCTCCACCCATCACACTCACCTGAAAAAATACGTCATAGAAATGCGTTTCAAGAAATGTATCAATAATGAATCAAAATAATAGAGCATCAGTTGTTACGTAAATAAGCCATATTGTAATATCATTGAAAGCCGATAAGGTAACATTCACAAAAGCTCAGGCTAGTCTCACCTTATTAACACAATAGTGCCAACGGTGAGCCAAACAAGGACCTTCATATTTATTTTCAAAACGTTAATGGTATGAGATCAAAGTTGATTGAATTTCAAAATGCACTCGTTTCTTGTTTATATGATGTTGTTTTGCTATGCGATACTAATCTATCATCTGAAATACCCTTATCTGAATGTGTGGGACACACTGACTATACTCTCTATAGGCGTGACAGAAATGTAGATTTCTGTAGATTTCCTATAGACGTCTCCACTAGTGGGAAATCTTCCGGGGGCGGTGTACTAATCACTGTAAGAAGGAGTACACCCAGTCGCCTTCTTCTCTCTGCCCTTAACCTCGAGTGTGTGTGCATTACCCTGAAAAATGGCCGTTGCACCAACGTCTTTTTCAGCTGTGCATACATTCCTCCCGGTTCTCCTTCCTCAGCCTACGTACAATATTCTGATTTTGTCACTGAGGCACTCTCTTTGGTTAAAGACCCTTCTCACATTTTCTTGACTGGGGACTTCAACTTGCCACACTTTGTAATCAACCCCAACTCTTCGGAGTCTTCAAGGGTATTATTGGACATGGCTTCCTTCCATTCACTGGCACAAGTCAACTTTGTCACGAACTACAGAAGTGCAACCCTGGATCTTATTTTTAGCTCAGACCCATCGATTGAGGTATCTGAGTCAGCGGATTCCCTGCTGGACATGGATCGTCACCATCCTCCCCTGTCTACCACGATTCAACGTGCCACTGTGTCTGCAACATCTACCAGTATCGTGAGACCGGACCTAAAGAAATGTGATCTGCAGGCTGCCCTTGGCTTAATCTCTGGCTCTGCAATGGACTTCATACACTCTTCGATGGACGTAAACACAAAATTCGACAAAGTCACTTCACTCCTTGGGCGTGCAGCTATTCAATCGAGTCCCAACAAGAGGATTGGAGTTCCTCGTTTTCCTAGGTGGTTCTCCCGGGATTTAATCAGACTAACAATAGAGAAAAAAATCGCCCACAGAAGGTACAAGCAGTACCCTAGTCTGGCTTCCTATAACCATTTCTCCCTCCTTCGTCGTCAGTGTAGGGACATCTCAAGAACATGCTATGCAAACTACATAAACGCAGTTGAAACTAGCATTCCTATGAATCCTCGTGCCTTTTGGAGTCATGTAAAATCTACTGGGAAGTCTTTAGGGATGCCACACAGTATGCATCTAAACGACCTTTTTACCGAGAATGAACAGGAGAAGTGCGAACTATTTGCGACACATCTAGGGTCGGTATACTCCACTCAATCGGGCTTGACCACCACCTTTGATTTTTACTCTCCGAGTATCATCTGCAGCGTCAGGCTCTCAGTATCCGAGGTCAGACTAAAGTTATCTCAACTGGATGGTTCAAAAGGTGCGGGTCCCGACAATGTACCACCTTCGCTGCTGCGCTTTGGCTGTTGTCTGCTTGCTGATGAGCCATTGCAATCACTGATTAATCAGTCTTTGTCCGAAGGCATCTTTCCTGCATGTCTCAAGCACGGGTACGTTGTTCCTCTTCCCAAATCTGGCGATCTCAGCGACATAAAGAACTACCGCCCTATTACCATTCTTTCTGCCCTTGGTAAAGTGTTCGAAAGCTTAGTGCTCGACAGGCTGAAGTTTTTCATCGATGACATTATCTCTCCAAATCAACACGGCTTTGTATCCAAGAAATCTACTCTGTCAAATTTGCTATTGTTGCAAGAGAGAGCTCTGTCTGCCTTTAGAGCAGGTCACCTGTTGGATGTCACCTATATCGACTTCGCAAAGGCATTCGATAAAGTAGATCACAACATCCTCGTGTCCAAACTAAGAGTGTACGGCATTCGTCATCCACTACTTGGCTGGCTAGAGGACTACCTACCTGACCGCACGTTAACTGTTAGAATTGGGACTTCCCAATCGCAACCGTTCCGTCAGACCTCGGGCATGTCACAGGGATCGCATCTGGGACCCTGCTTATTTAATTTGTTTATTAACGACCTGGTGGCTTCCATCGAGGTTGGATCCCTTGCGTTCGCTGACGATCTCAAAGTGTTTGTGGTGGTTGGGACAGAAGAGGACTCGGTACGCCTTCAGATGTGTCTCGATAATGTCGTCACTTGGTGCAAGCATAACAAGATGGAAATAAATCCTGAGAAGTGTTCAGTTTTAACCTTTCATCGTTCCCGTACTCCTGCCATCTTCATGTACACACTAGAAGAGGACGTTATTCCTAGAGTCACATCCACAAAAGATCTGGGGGTGTTGTTCAGCAGCGATCTAAGTTTTGACGAACATATCAACTCTGTTGCGAATAAGGCGAACAGACTGCTCGGTTTCATCTCCCGATCTACCAAAGGTATGAGGAACCCGGCGGCATTGAAGGCTTTATATTGCACAATGGTGAGACAGTGTCTGGAATATGCATCTCCAATCTGGTCACCCTACACAGTTTGTGGACGTAATCGTCTTGAGGCGATCCAGAGAAGGTTTTTGAGGCTGGTGGGAGTTCGTCAGGGCTATCGTTATCGGGAGGTACCAACTGATACCTTGGCTGAGGAGTTGCAAATCCAGCCATTGCACGTGAGGCGCAGCATTGCCGATGCCAGTTTCTTATGCAAGCTTCTGAAGGGTCAACTATGCTGTCCAGAGCTGCTTGCCGAGGTAGACATTAGAATCCCAACCAGGACGAGATCCAGGAACCTACTCGCCCGTCGCTTCAGAGGCACTGAATATGACTACCACAGCCCTCTGGCAAGAATCCTTCGTCTGGGTAACATTGTTTCTCGTGATGTCGATTTCTTCGCGGACAGCTATCCCTCTATAAGAAGAACATTTTTGGCACTCCGGATGGAAAGGTTCAATTAGAAGACTGGATGCTGTTGTGTTAAGTTTATTAGTTATTAAATTTGCCTATTGCTGTTCTTACTATTAGTTAAGTTAACGTTGGTATTGTTAAGTTTTGTTCATTTGTTGCAACTTTCTTTCGATTTGTTATTCAAGATTTATATTATTACTAAGCCATCTTCCTTTGTAATTTCTTATGTAATTGGCTCAAGCCGTTGGCATAGATAAATAAATAAATAAATAAATGTCATCTCTTCTGTCAACTGACCACCCTCGTTTATTACGGTTTTACTGACTACGGTATTACCTAGGCTAACTAAATTGGTCAGTAACCTAAAATCAAACACATGTACCCAGAGAATTCTGAACAGTCATGTACTGATTTGTTATGCAACTTGTGAAATGACCCAACTCAAAGACGAGATTTCCCTGACATTCTTGTTTGACAAGTAGTGGCTATGATCATAATCATGTTACTGCACATGACCTGTTTCATTAGATATAATACTTGTCAGCACTAGGGGTGGAGTCCTTTCTTAACTTTGTTCATTTAATTCTTTCTACTAAAAGAACAAACTTCAGATGGAGTATGGCAAGGATTCTATCCACAAGGTTAAGGGGGCCGTTCGGCACCGAAAATCTACCCGAAAACATGCAATCGTATTTCCAGCCTTCGGTTGGAACTGTTCATCGTAGACTTAAGCTGTTTGTTTTATATGGTAGTCAAAGAGTGGTTCTAGTGGAAGTATACCTGTTTTTTTCTAAAAAAAAATTTATAATAACTTTTATTTGGTGCTGAAATTCACTAACTTTGACATACATTTTCACATAATAATATCACAAATTATTGAAAAAGCAGGTAGCCTTCCACTAGAACCACTCTTTAACTTCAAATAAATCGTAAAATAAAATATTTTGGTCGGTAAACACTAACCGAAGACGGGAAATACGATTGCATGTTTTGCCCTCGCGCAGGAAAAAGGCCACTGTTTCGGGTGAACCTAGCGGCGCGGTAACGAACTACGTGAAGGAAACTACTACCAGTCCTGTTTAATTTTTCTGTTTCCTTTATACTATCAATCTTACAAATATCTTCAAGCAAAAGTAGTTTTCAAGTTATAAACAAACCCAACCGTCCACGCCATCGATCTGTCGTCGATCTACTAGCCATTGTGGCTGGCGGCCACGCACGGCACACCGCCGCTCCGGCCAGTCGTTCTCACTTCTCATACGTGCGGCCGATGCATTTAATAGCTCAGCGTGAAGTTGTTGTTGGTAAATAGCAATACGAAAGGAAGGGCCTTGAAAGCCCTCAAAGTTCGCAATTTCCCCATTTGATTAAGTCCGGTATTACACTATCATAGTAGTATATGCAATATATTTATTTCTATTATCACATCTATTATATTAACTATGATAGAAACAAAATATTATTATAACCGTTAGTAAAATAATAACATAAGTGTTTGTAAAATACCCTCTATTAGAATTTTTTCCATTATTGTAATAAATTGAAAAAAAAAACTGTTTGGTTGTTTTGATTATTTTAGAGTTAAATGATTACAACTGGTATTTTAATTTTGTTTGTAAAATCAATATGAAAATGCGTTCTGTAGCAGTTCATAGGTTATTATTATAATATTTGATCCATTACACTGTAATATTTTTGATCGCATAAATATGGTAATAGGCCTATGTTATAGAACTATGATATATACTAGTGGCTTACAGGGGCAAAAGCCCCTAACTATAATAATTTAGATCTTAGTGGATTACCAAGAAAATTCTTTACAAAGAAAGCTGTCAGAAGATTTGTTTTTATCGATAATATTTTAGCAATACTGTTTGCAAAGAATTTGATACTTATTTGAAACGCCAACGCACTCTGTGGTGCGTTTTTTTAAGGCGAGTATGACTGAAGGGTGAGTGTGATGGTTGTGATGGATCAGATGAGGTGTCTTTGTTACTGACAAATAGCAGCCGTTTCATTATTCAGGATCATTAAATAATAGCACAATGACCAAAGGCAGTCATCCGCTTCCAAAGTACTCTTTACAATCTCGAGAGTAATGATACCGTGAATGAATGCTTAATTTTGTCTATGATTAAAACCTACATCGATTCTAAAAATGGGCTATTTAATAAATAATAATCCTTGAGCTAAGACAAAAATTAACATAATGTAGAAAAGGGGCAATTATTAAAAACCGTGCGGATGCTCAGCACCCATTTCAGAATAAATACAGTAGCCTACTTGCAATAGTGTGCATCATACACCATTATTTTTTCAACCATTTGATTTCTGTATTTTGTTTTACCATTAGTTGAAATAGTATTTTACCTCCTGTTTTATTTTTTAGGGTCACAAAATGTTAACACACTCCGTTACAGTAGACTGTCTTCACTCACTGTACAATTTTCGGCTCTCCTAATAAATACACGTAACTTATTTGCGTGAAAACAAAGCAAACTTTTTTAAATCCCTATAAATTTTATACAGTGTTTCCCCATTCTTAGAAAAGGGGCAATGATTAAAAATCGTGACGGATGCTCAGCACCCATTTCAGGATAAATACACTTTCAATAGTGTTCATCATACACCATACTTCATTCAACTGTTTGATTATCTTGTTTGTCCATGAGCTTAAATAGTATTTTCCCTCCTGTTTTAATTTTCAAAGTCTCAAAATTAAATTTGAACACTCTCCTTAAAGTACAGTGTCTCCATTCACTATACAAAATTCGGCTCTCCTAATAGATACACGTAACTTATTTTCGTAAAAAAGTAGAATTGTTTTAATCCATGTAAATTTTATGGAGCAATTTCCCCGTTCTTTCTCATTTATTTGGAAGATTTTGGGCATGTTTTTGTTTTCACTAGTCTTTGGAGCAAACGTCTTTAATTGAAACTCTATCGATTCTATCATTCTACAATTAGTAAAACACAAAATAGTATATAATATAGTGTAATTTTTCAGAACACCAACACTTTGTTGGCTGCCACACTATACGTTTGAATTAATAATAATTTAATTTTTATTCTATGGGTTTAGTTTATTCTATTTTTTAAATCAAACTAAACACATACTTTAATGCAAACAAAAAACCTTTTCTTGAACCATAACTCATCGCTCATTGTACCCGTTTCAAGATCAAATTCTATTTTTCAATTTATTTGCATCTAGGCCTACGCTGGATTATAAAGTTTTCTTGCATTTAAATGTTGATGTAAAAATCAGCTGTAAATTTTTAATAGTTTGTAAGATTAAAGTAACACTCCTAGTGAATTTAGTAGTTATTCGACGCAAAAAAAACGATTTTATTAAAGTATTGCCACTTTAGGTGATTAGGCTAGTATAATACTAGTATACGTGTTGCTCGAAATCGAGCAATTTATTTAAATACAGTACAAATGTTACTTTAGCTCTAAATCAATGACATCCGACCAATCCAATAATGTGAATATCTTTAGTCGCCACGCCAATAACTACACGTATTTACAGCTGATTATTAACTGATGTTTCAAATGCTTTATTCAGTCCCCAATGTTATTTAAATGGGGAATTTTAAGATTTCAATGTTGGATAGTGCTTTTATTTTCAGTCCGATTCTCATCAATTTTTGGCGGAAACAACTACAGACCAAGTCCTATCCAACGACACCAAAAACTTGAAAATCGGTTGAAAATTGTAGGAGGAGTTCTCGAGACAAAAGCGTATTAAATAAATACTAGAGATCGCCCACTGGTCGAAATTCGACCAAAAATTCAGTTGATCTTGAGCCAATTAATTTTTAAATGTTTTATAAATTAAACATCTGTTCTTCCTTATTTGGTAGCATTTGTTACTACAACAGATGTCTTATGATTCAATTAATTATCCTTCTCCCAAAAGATTAACATTGAAACTTTGAAATGTTGTAGGGCGTAGCCCCGTGGGCCATTGTGAATTAAAACGCGATTCTGCTCATCTACAGCACAATACCTTTCTAACGGTATGTGCGGATTTCTCCTACAATGCATACAAGCTGAGAAAAAAGGGGGAAATGAAACATGCTTGCCTATTAATATATAGATAGATAAGATCATCTTCACTCATTGTATTCCACCCGGCTTTCTTTTTAAAATAAACCAAAACATATGTTCCAATGTACACAAAGCAGACGATTTCGATTCCCCATGCTATTCTTATGGAGGGCGTTTAACGTTATTCCTCATTTCCTGGTAACATTACGGACATCACGATAGTTTTCCCTCGTGCATGGCACCGAGACCTTTAATTTGAGACCCCTCTTATCTTCCTACGATTTGTAGAACGCTCACAATTTTGCTCAAGAAATTTCCCTATCAGAGATCAAATTCATCTTCCAAATTGGAAATGTATAGCCTATGTGAATTTACCTCACTGTATTTATGTATTTTATTATTTTCGTATTGTATAGTTTTTTTTATTTGCGTAGTCTATCTGTCTGAACAACTTTGTAGGGAAGCTTATTTTAGTTGATTTCAATCAAATCCTGTTCTCATCAAATCTTGAATTTAATTTAACCAAGTACTGAATAACAGCACCATCGCGTACAATGCTAATCAAGAAGTTACAATTTGTTTCTATTTACGTTTCTGCATTATAATTATGCAGGGAAGTTTTTTAAAATTTGTATTTATTGTTTTACGTCATTAAATTGCTATTTTACTAGCGAAATGAAAATTGAAATCATTTTTGTAAATTAGTCTCATTTTGTATATGTTACTTTTGTATTTGACTATGTGTTAATTTTGTAGGCTATACAATTAATTTGCTTTTTTATTTTGTATGTAAATAAATTATAAATATTTCTAAATTTGCCTTGTTATGTTAAATCCTTGTAAGAATTATTTTATTTATAATTTGAATACTACTTTATAATTAATTAAAATATTTAAATGTACGTTATTTTAAAAAAATCGTACATTGAAATAATAATTTTTAGGTTACAGACAATTTGGACTTCTGAAATTTAAACTATGACAGTTTGTTTTAAAATGATAGGTCTATCTAAAATTAAAACTATGAAAGTTTGTTTTGAAATTAGCCTATATAAAACATTAAAAAGACAATGCCCTATTCTAAATAAAGTGATTATGGTAGTGTAATTTTTTTGTTTAGCGACAGTATATGGATGTTATGGAAACTCTGACTGATCCAAAAATAAACATAACCGTGCAATCCGTCATTCAGAGTCTTGTGTTGAACTTCTCATACCCGCAGCACGGCTGTCGAGCCTCCCCCGGTGCGGGACAGACCGTGCCAGTGAAGCGAGATAATTTTTACAACCCCGAAAACCGGGTCTGCGCCGGCCGCTCTGTTGGGCTGGCGTGTGGTCAGTGTCATTCAATGGAAATCTTTCGGGGTCGGTTGGGGGAGGGGGAGACCAGGGACGCAACGGCCGCTCCTGATTTTCTATTTTTTGTGCCTTCCGATATCTTGGCTCGGGCGTCGGTAACTCAGGCAATCTTCCTACAAAATTACCGACATTTCGACGAGCCCATTTCGTTTTGCCGAACGGCCCCCTTAAGGAAGATGTATACACCTACATCACTACTGAGATGCAGACATACCAATTATTTTTATAATCTGTCAGAATGATCATACAGTTTTATAGCCTGCTGTACACAAGCAGCACTTCAATAAACATCTAGGGAATGAAACCTTCATCATTTTATTTATTTTTCCCTTCAATAACAATGCTAAAAACCCACTCTTATAAAAAAATAGTTACAGAAATTCATTGCTGTTGGGATGTTAGATTTCTACAGAAAAAAATTTACATAGTTTAACATTTACCAATTGCTTGAAAACGTCTTATTATGAGTAATTCTAATTTTATGAACAACATGGGTTTTTGTTTTATTTGAGGATTGTAACTTCAAACTTATCAAAGAGAATAAAATCTATAAAAATTTAGTAAAAATGTTATACAAGAGTGATACAATAGTGATACAAGAGAAAAAGAAAATATCTGATTTTGAAATTAGTTATATTGAAAGATAACATTAAATAAATAATAACTGAGACCTTTTTACTATACAACAACATTTCTTCGAGATATGTCAGTACAGTTATTATACCCAGGTTACTGTAATGGATGGTGAAGATAATATTTTTGTACAAAATTCAACTACTTAGGAAAAAATCACTTTTCTAGATGATAAACCTTCTTAAAAAACACATATTTAACTAGACTCCAACAATTTTAATAACGCACACTTATGATAAAGAGTAATAATACAAAGGGTTATTCTGTTAGAAAAAAATCTAACAATAGCTAGTATGTATCACACGTTACATTTTGTATAATAGTCAAGACAACCCCAATTCAAGGTTAATCAACATCATCCTTCTGGCGCCATAGAAAATAAGTCATTGGTCACTCAAGAGCATCTCTTACATATAACAATAGGCTTGAATGCCTCTGGCGATATAAAAGAGTTTTTTATAAGGATTATTTTTATTAGAAAAAAATATAATAGTAAATCCTCCTAATCCAACAGTATAATCCTCTCTTGAGTTAAACAGGACATACTGTTTACAACCAATTTCTACAACCAGTTGTTTTATAAAATTCAAAAGTATCACTCACCAGAAACACCCTTGTTCTTAATGAACCTTTTAAATTTGTTTTCAGGTTGCAAGAATGAAATCGGAGGTTCAAAGATTTGAACAAAGATTAGTGAGTATGGATGTAGGACACTTTTCTTTTTGTTTGATGTTTTTGGGAAGTGCAGTAGAATCACTTGAATGTAGAGTATGCTCTAGCATAAGCTACTTTTGGTTTTGGCTTCAGAGAGAAACTCATGACCATCAGAAATTATGTGGGTTGTTGGGAGTGCAGAATTCAGTAAAACCCCTTATAAACGATCATCCAACCATTTGAAAATGTTTACTCACTTATTTTAGAATCTTGCACATCTGTAGTGAATAGTTTTAATGGCTGTTTCCTTGAAATAACTATCAAATAATGCATTTCAGGGCGGAGGATTTAGTCCAAAGGATTCTCCTGAATATGAAGTAAGTAAAAAAGGATACAAAGTAATAATTTGTACCTAAGGTAATTTTTTTAGGTTAGACCTAAACAAACTTACAGTAATGTTTCTCAAATTTAACATTGCTGTTATGGGTCAAACTACCAAGGTGGCGCAGGTACTGCAGACTCTTAACAGTATTGCAGTATCATATTACACCCCTACAGCTAGCTACATGCTTGACCTCAGTTTTACATTTGACTGATGGTTGGACATTTCGGCTGAGTGGACTCACAGGAGGCTGGCTGGTCACTTCATCACTGTGATGTTACTCTGTATCTTCATCTCAATACCAGCCAGCCGGTCATGCCAATGTACCATGAAGGCATGGGCGCACCGAAACTGCGATCCACAACCCAGGTAGACGCCGAAACTGCAATCCTTACCCCAAGGGCGACCCCAGGCAGACGCCGAAACTGCGATCCTGGCACGGAGGCCGCCCCCGGGACGATACTGACGATACTGTACGTAAGACGATACTGCTGCTCTTGCTCTCAAACTGAGAATGGCTGATATATTTGTGGGGGAAAATAAAGAAGGAATGTACACCCTGAAAGTCTTCGTTTATTGGTCCAGGTTAAAGTCATCTTCACCCCTGGGCCGGTAGCCCATTGTTGCGCAGTCGGCAATTTTAACTATACGGCTTTTAATGCAAAACATGGTATTTGATTCCCCTGTTTCGGACTCAGTTTTTCAACCGATCTTCTTTAAACTTGGTAAGTGTTTAGTTGAATAGTTATATTAGGTCCCTCATACCTCGAAATTTTGAAAATTTAACAAATATTACTCTTTGTGACGTCGCAAAGTAACTCAGTTTTCCTTAGTAACATTTGTTAAATTTTCAAAATTTTGAGGTATGAGGGACCTAATATAACTATTCAACTAAACACTTACCAAGTTTAAAGAAAATCGGTTGAAAAACTGAGTCCGAAACAGGGGAATCAAATACCATGTTTTGCATTAAAAGCCATATAGTTAACATTGCCGACTGCGCAACAATGGACTACTGGCCCAGGGGTGAAGATGACTCTTAAGGGGGTGGTATGCGCGAGTTTAGTACAACTTGGAAGTCCCAGTTCATTGGCATTAGTAAAAAAGCGACTTGAGTGACACGTCGGACGGCCAAACTGAGCGATGTAGAGCCATTAGCCTACACCGGACGCTGGAATCCCCGCTGGACCCTCCGCTACCTGCTGATGGGCCGCTGTGCCAGGATCGCAGTTTCGGTTGTGGGATTAGCGAACCCTTTTGAGGATTAAAACTAGGATCACAGTTTCGGTGCGCCGGAAGGCATAATTTATACTAACAGCAAGATTAAATTATTCTACTTGTTATGAGAAAGTGATTACCTGGGTATTAGCCAACACCTCAAAAATGCTTGTCTTATGATATAAAATCCAACTGTACATGAATGCTATAATTTCTTCGAAATAAAAGTAACATTTTAATATTATTATAAAGTTGTAACTATACAAATATTTATTTATTCGAGTGAAAAATTCTGTGAGAGATTGAGTGTTTTTTCCTTCAAGTTTCCTCTCTCAACTATGTTATGTGTTATAATTAGTATATTTAGAGAATTTTTGTTTATATACCGTATATATAGTACACTCTCGTTCATCGGACTCGGCAACATCGGAACTCCGCTTCATCGGAACTGAAAATCTGGATATAATTAATTTTTTTTTTCTTACGAAATAAACAATTTTTCCGTTTTAGCCCCTTCAATTTCCATTCGTTCTATCCGCACAACAGTGAAGTATCACATTTTGCATCAAACGTCATCAGGCGTTGTCCATAATCTGTACCCATCGATGTGATTTACGAGGCCGTGGAGTACGTATTCCCACAAAAATAGAAAGAGGAAGGGGGCAGGAAGTGAACATCCGTTTCGACCGCTTCCCAAACTGTCATTCAATCATTCAGTCTGTCTCGCGTCGCGGCTGCACCTGTGTTACGTGGAAGTCAGTTGACTCCTGGAATATGAGTGGAATATGAATATGGAATATGAGAATAACGATTTTGGATCTTTATTTCCTGCGTTGTATTTATTTCTATAGGTTCATTGTTACCATGTTCAAAGTTTGAGTGCCTTATTTTCATAAAATCTCTTGTGTTATCTTAAAAACAAGAGTGAATACAATCACGATAGGTCACCGTACGGGCGGAAATGATGACTCACGGCGGACTCCGCTTCATCGGAATTTTTTGACATCCGAACCGGCCGTCCGCCACATTAGTTCCGATGAACGAGAGTGTACTGTACTTATTTCTAAATTTAGTTTAAGAGTTCCCTACAATTGCAATTTTTGTAACAAGCATAACAAATTTTAAGAAAATTAGTTAACATTATACCCAATCATTACGACTCAGTATTAATATTTTTTTGCACAGGGACAGTGTTAGCTGACAGTATCACCTTTTGAGGAAGTTACGGCCAAAGAAAATCTTGTTAATTCCTGAAAAAGAAGTACGGAACAATACGTTCCGTGTTCTTTCAATACATTGAATTGGTCCATGGCTGTTTTTACTGTGATTTATTTTAATATTTGTATAAAAGAGTAATTGTAATTTTATTCAGTGTTTTATTTTAATTAATGCTTGGTTAATAGCGCTGTGAATTCTATCCTAGCGAACCAGGACCTTTAAGGGGGTGATGGGGGGGGGGGCACGTTGCCGCAGGCCACAGACAAAGGGACCACATTTAGAGATTATTTATATATTTATTATTTTTGCTGCCATGGTCCCGAATTGCGCAAATTGCAAATTGCATTTCATGATTCTGTATGAGAGAAGCTCACCTACAGTACATGAATATTGATTATGAAGTGACAGAGATTTATTTTTGATCACTATCTGGCTTTAAAATTGATCTGAAGGTAATCAGCTGTTAAATTACAATTCACATTAAAGATCTAGTAATAAAAGCTGGTATTAAAACATAATAAGCGCCCTCTAGAAATAAATCAACAGCCAGGGGGGGGTGAAGCCCAAAACGAAATTACATTTTTAATCATCATTTGCCCATGCGCTGCATCATAAGCTTTAAAATGACACCTCAATCTTAAAAATCAGTTAAGTAGATTAAGAGAATAAGGGGTGTTACAGACGAAACCTTTATTATAGAAATAAGTATATGAATAATTAAGTTTTGATGTTAACCCAGAATGGACATCATTACGAACCAGCACAGTTTGGTTATAAATTTTATGCCAAATTCATGCGATTTGGACAGCATTCAAATTGTTTGGGCGAACAAGAAGAGTCAGCAACAGCATTTGAATCGAATATTGTCCAAACTGCATAAACTTGTTATCAATTTCATCAGTAAACTGAGGCAGTTTGTAATATATGATTTCCATTATGAGTTAACATTAGGCTACAAATAAACTATGCAGCATACCAAGACTGTACCTGAGACAGGTATCACTCCATGTGCCGACAGTTTTATAACCAGGGGTGAAGTAGCCCTTGAACAGGGTGGATAACTTTCAGGCGGCTGGTTCTGACCAGCTTTAACTTTTGGACGACTATAGTACACAGCTTTTCATGGACTTTTATTTTGTTTGAGCATGGCAGGCTTCATCCCTACATCAACTAACTAAAAAGACCCATCTATGTTGTTTCTTTTTCCAAAGTATGTATTTTAGTGGGACTTAGCGTCAATACAAAATTACAAGCAATCCAATGAATTAAAAATTAAATTTCATAATTGTTTTCAATCAAACTCAAATAAACCCTAATGATTTAAACAAATTTCATAAATTTTTAAGATAAATATATAGACTTTTTTAAATGAATACTAAGTAAAGAACTCCTATTTTAGCTAGTGAAACCCCTCCTCTTTCAATAAAACCTCTGAAGCCATTGAAATCAATTCCTTTGTCTTCTTAACATGACACTATACAATATTGCCATGACAATGGTGAAGTCGTTGATGAAGGGAAGACACAATAACTGGTGTAATCACTAGAAAAATAATGTGGTAAGCGGGATCCCTGACATTGAACCTGCAGAAGAACCTATGTTGCGTTTTAGTATAAGACCAGAAACTGACATGAACTCCCGAAAATTAACAACCTAGCCTGTGTAGTAAATTGTATAACAATCTCTATGTGATAAAAAGGATGAAAAGCACAAGTGACACCATCATGTATCCTGATCATGCATCATGGTCCTAAAACCTCTCCTTTTAGAATAACATCTTTGAAGTATTATTCTATGGGAACATTTATCAGCCACCAATCTTCAGCTTGGTCTTATCCATCAGAAAAAACCTGTAAAATTGCTAATGATCTCCGGTGAGAACCCTGGAGAATGTGAGTTCCCTTTTGCACCTATTTTTATTTATGCGGGATAAAGTAAACATCTACATCGTTGACCGAACTGTGAAAATTATTAGCCGTAGGCATCCAATAACTGGCCGGTGTTTCATCCGTTTACCCAACTTCAATCGGCAATCCTTAGGCTGTTAAGCTACTCCTAAACAGTCTCAGTTTAGAAATTTTACAAAGAACATATTTAAAACCAATCAACAATTGTTTCACTCTTTTAACATATGGAGTAAAACTCACCGTCTTCAGCAATCCAGTGTATTGTTACTTGAAGTGAACAATTGTTTCGCCCTTATATCCCCCAAGGGCATCATCAGCACTTTATAAGGACAAGAGGTTAAATCATTTGAATGGTGGTTTCATGTCAAAATTTAAAATCATAAATATACATAGTTTCACACATATTTTACTAGGGGACACACAACACATTTTAAAACCTAACACAGACTGCAGTCTACACACGCCTAACCTTACTCCAAACTTTGAAAAGTTATGTAAAGGGAGGGGGGGGGGGCGAGTGAGCAGGGCGAAAGAGCTTTGTCTGAAAAGGAAAGTGATGCTTAATAATTTTACTGAGCCTAAGCTCCGTTTCCCTGCTGGTACTGTTGTTATTCACTACATAAACTTCAAAAGTTTTTTTTAGAAATAACTCTACCCTGATTGACAGATTTATTCAATGATCTTTCACAATAAGTCAATAAATGAAAATGAAAATATAAAAGATTTGTCGAATGGATATTACTAATGACATTAAATCCTAATGTCACAAATATGTGCAGTGTATAAAATAATCTAAAAAAATGCATTTAGGAACTGGACAACTTTTAGAAGTAAATGGCATGTTCTATCCTACTTATATGTGTGAAAGCAAGGAATCTATATCTATAATACCCCCCGTCGCAGCAGACCTGCGTACTCAGCGAATTTCCAAATAGTAATATTAATTTTGACCAGCTAAACTTGTAAACAAAATTTCATCAGGTGCTCATAAATAGGGAAATCTATATATATAATTCTGTAAGCGAAATTTCTTGAGCAAAATTGTGAGCGTTTGACAAATCGCAGGAAGATGGGAGGGATATCAAATTAAAGGTTTCGGTCCGATGCACGAGGGAAAACTATCGGCATGTCCATAAAGTTACCAGGAGACGAGGAATAACGTAAAACGTCTCCATAAGAATAGCATGGGGATTCGTAAAACGTCTGCTTTGTGTACATTAAAACATGTGTTATGGTTTGATTTGAAAACTAAAGACAGATG
The DNA here is from genome assembly GCA_030545055.2 of Neoaliturus tenellus. Taxonomy (NCBI): domain Eukaryota; kingdom Metazoa; phylum Arthropoda; class Insecta; order Hemiptera; family Cicadellidae; genus Neoaliturus; species Neoaliturus tenellus. The sequence continues at coordinate 167,739,693 of CM061533.1, read as the reverse complement.
ATAACAATGAGTGAAGAACTACTAATAATCAATTGACAAAAAATATACCTAGAGTGGTAATACTATAATAAGACGCATAGTGGCTTAGAGGATTAAATATTTTACTTGGAGCATTACTAACATTACAAACTATTACAAATTGACTGCTGTTAAAAATTCATAAAATTTACTGGTTTGCTAGCTAAGCATGTATACCAATCATAAAAAAAAAAAAATGTGATGGTGATATAGGGGCGCAATGGGCTGTGAATTAGGGTTTGATAAACGCCTCCTTTATTATACATTAAAACGTGTTTTTGACAGACAAGAAGTGTCAAATGATCAAACTGAGCGAAGATGTTTATTAATTAAAACTTGAAGTGCATCAGTCAACGAAGTGTTGGTATTCTGTTAGCTGCATTTTCCCAGAAACCTTATGGTAATTTCATGGATTGCAGAATTATAGGTCTAGGAGAGAGTTAAAATCAAAGACGTTTGTCCTACATATACTAGGGTAAAAATAGCAGGTCAAAGGTTCTCCTTTAAAAAGTCCGCTTTGTTTACACGAAATCAAGTGTTTTGATTAGGAGAGGAGGGACGAATATTGACAGTGAGTGAAGATGATCTACATTGAGGTGCCGTGTGTAAAATTTGGTGACGCAAATAACAAAATCTGACAGAAGCGAAAACATCTAGAACTATTCAATTTTAGGAAAACGAGACAGTGAAATTGTTATGGTGTAAGAATTGAAAGTTAACTGACCCTAAAATTGGTGAAAAGCATCCGTCATGTTTTTTCTCATTGCCGCTTAGCTCAAGGACTAAACTATTTCATTAAATACCTATTTTTCAAAGATCAATATAGGTTTAAAACAAACAAAATGAAGAATTTTGGAGATGGGTGGCGTGGTAGCACAGGATTGTAAAGAGTGCTTTGGAGGCGAATGGCCTACAGAAACGGTATTGTTAAAATATTATATAAATTAAAATTTAATCTTCTGGAAACTTTCATAGTGAATAACTGGTAATCCGCTATGGTTCATGCTGTTTTAATTTTTATGATTAGGGGCTTTTGCCCCTATGAGCCTCTAGTAGGGGAGAGCGGGTAATACCGTACGGCGGGGCAATACCGTACACCATATTTTCAGACAATCTGAAGGGTGCAGTGAGCGCTAGGACATGCTGCTATCTAGCGGAAGAAATGCGAAACAAATAGAGACAGTCGGGGAGCCTCCATCTTGACAAACGCGTGTGTGACGAAAATTTTTATTGTTCAGTCATCTTTCCTTCTAATTTTAGTGACTTACTTAAGCTGATGTAAGTGAAACATGCTATTACTTACTGTATTCAAACTAATGGTTTTGAATAGCTCATATCTTGCGCTATTTTTAAATATCAAACACAAGCCCTACAGTGTTCTTATTTTATGTTATGGTTGGAAATGCTACGTCATGTCGTTTTGGGGCAATACCGTACTTCTTGCATGGGGCAATGCCGTGCAGGGTGCAAGGTGTTTATTACAAATAAAAAAAATGTATTACGTGGTATTTTAATTGTAGTGTAAACTTATGTTTTCTTTTTTTATTAATTCAATATTAAAAAACAAAAAAATTAAATAAATTTTCTCATTTTTTACATTATTTTAAATTTAGATATTAAAAATGAATTATGTATTGTTTGGATTATAGTGTAAGCTTATGTTTTCTTTTTGTTTGGTAATTCAATATTTAAAAAAATAATAAAATTAAATTTAATTTTTTTTACACTATTTTTAACTTGTGCACGGTATTGCCCCGGCACTTGGGGCAATACCGTACAGTGTAAAGGTTTTGTAAAATGGGCTTAGCACTCAAAGTTAGTTAGAAATTCCAAATATGAAATACAAAATTGGTGGCAAATCAAATTTCCTTCAAAATGAGATGTTTGCCACATTCACTGAAGTTTCCAAATTTAAGATAAAAAATGATATAGCTTAAGTGCACGGTATTACCCCGCTCTCCCCTAAATGTCTATTCTCCTTAAGATAAATATAGGGAAAGAGTATGCAGGTATGCTGCCATGGGGGACACTAAAAGTAGGTTTTTAGCATAGAAAAAATTTATTTCGACCATATAAAGACATATAGTAAGTTTCATCAATATCTGTCCATAAATAAAAGAGTTTGCCTATTCTCCATATGATTACAAGGGAAAAGATTATGCAGGTTTGCTGCCATGATAAGTACAAAAACCAAGATTTTTTACCTTAAATGGATGAATCTCAACCAAATGAAGCTAAAAACCAAGTTTCATAAAAAAATATTGGTTAATAAGTGAAATATTAACACATCCTTATTCTCCATAAGATTAACATTGGAGCCCTAAAAGACAATGTACTATCTTTAGACTTTGTAATATCTCGGTAACCAATGGAGATAGAGCAAAGCTTCAAAATACTAAATTGTGTGTTTTTTTGAGCTAAATCCAATGGTCAAAATAAAAATTTAAAATATTTAAAATTTACATATGAAAAATGCAAAAAACCCATTTTTGGGGTACAAAACCCCCCAAAACTACCCCTTCCGGTAGGTCGATATGTCTGGTTTTTGAACTCATCCGAATAAACATAGGATTACACATCTCTACCAAATTTGGTGTCGATTGGACCATTTTTACGAGAGTTATCGTGTCTAGGGACACATACATATTTACATATATATATATATATATATATATATATATATATATATATATATATATATATATAAAATTTTTAATGACTATTATTTTTGGTCTCTGGGCACCTAAAAACGAAAAAGTAACATGGTCCCGGGCTTAGGTCTTACCATGAGACCTACGGTAATAGCTTATTCCCTATGGGAAATTCGCTAAAAGAGGAAGTATGTATATATATATATATATATATATATGTTTGTTGCCTATAGACTCCGAAACCGCTCAACAGATTGTAATTAAACTTTCAGGCATTAGTAAGCATTATTCGAGGATGGTTTATGTGAAGTTTGGTGCAAATCTGTCCAAAGGGCTCTGACCCAGAGGACATACAATGGTGCAGTGTCAGGTTTTAGAAATTTAGTGTTTACAAGATTAAATGCTGTAATTGAAAATATTGAAAATTTCATTCAAGAAAATGCTTTTAATTATAGAAGTAGCCAGCTGTGAGGTATGATGTTGATGTTTGTATTGTCTTTCAAGGACTCCGCCCCACATAAGCTCACAATTACTGTAATAGCCTACACGTGTTGAAATTTGACATGGAAGATTCTCTTTGATCATTCTCTCACACTAAGAAACGGTTTTGCAAATATAGTTTTTGAAACTCTTTAGGACTCCGCCCCACTGGACATTAACATGTCTTTAGGTCCTCCAGAGCTGAAATTTGACATGGACGATACTCTTTGCTCATAGGTGCTCACTAGGAAACGGTTTTGCAATTATAGTTTTTTTAAGCTCTTTAGGGCTCCGCCCCACTGGACTGCAAAATTACTTTAGGGCCACCAGGGTTGAAATTTAACATGGGCGTGCTACTTTGCTCATAGGTCCTCACTAAGAAACAGTTTTGAAAATATAGTTTTTGAAGCTCTTTAGGGCTCCCCGCCCCACTGCGCTTTGAAATTACCTTAGGGCCACGGGGTTCAAATTTGATGGACGATTCTCTTTACTCATATTTGCTCACTAAGAAACGGTTTTGCAAATATAGTTTTTAAACAATTTAGGGCTCCGCCACACTGGACCTCAAAATTACTTAAAGACCTCCGGGGTTGAAATTTGACATGAACAATTCCCTTTGCTCATAGGTACTTACTAGGAAACAGTTTTGCAAATACATTTTTTATACACTTTAGGGCTCCGCCTCACTGGACTTCAAAATTACTTTAGGACCTCTGGGGTTGAAATTTGACATGGACGATTCTCTTTGCTCATAGGTACTCACTAAGAAACGGTTTTGCAAATATATTTATTATGCACTTTAGTTCTCTGCCCCACTGGAGTTCAAAATTACTTTAGGGCCACCAGGGTTGAAATTTAACATGGACGTGCCTCTTTTCTCATAGGTACTCACTAAGAAACGGTTTTGCAAATAAATTTTTTGAAGCTCTTTAGGGCTTCGCCCCACTGGGCTTTGAAATTACTTTAGGGCCACCGGGGTTGAAATTTGATGGACGATTCTCTTTACTCATAGGTGCTCACTAAGAAATGGTTTTGCAAATATAGTTTTTAAGTAATTTAGAGCTCCGCCCCACTGGACTTAAAAATTAATTTCGGACCTCCAGGGTTGAAATTGGACATGGACAATTCTCTTTGCTCATAGGTACTCACTATAGGAAACGGGTTTGCAAATATAGTTTGTTAAGCTCTTTAGGGCCCACCGGACTTGAAACTTAATTTAGGGCCTCCAGGGTTTAAATTTGACAATGACGTCCATCTTTGCTCATCATAGGTGCTCTTGCATTTGCAATTACGATCAATAAGGTACAAGGCAAACTTTGACTATTCTGGGCTTCAATTTGGAAAATGCCTGTTTATCCTTTGGCCTTACAATAAAATTAATATACTAACCTTCTATTCCATTGACTTTTTTCTTATACAGTATTAAAAAAACCAATAAAATAGCTTAATTGATGTAAACAACTTAATTTGAGCGCAGCAACGCGCGCCGGGTAACTGCTAGTCTAAAATAAATAAATATGAAAGTTTATTTGTTTTTAGCGAATTTCCCATAGGGAATAAGCTATTACCGTAGGTCTCATGGTAAGACCTAAGCCCGGGACCATGTTACTTTTTCGTTTTGAGGTGCCCAGAGACCAAAAATAATAGTCATTAAATTTTTTATATATATATGTATATATGTGTCCCTAGACACGATAACTCTCGTAAAAATGGTCCAATCGACACCAAATTTGGTAGAGATGTGTAATCCTACGTTTATTCGGATGAGTTTGTAAACCAGACATATCGACCTACCGGAAGGGGTGGTTTAAAAAACACACAATTTAGTATTTTGAAGCTTTGCTCTATCTCCATTGGTTACCGAGATATTAAAAAGTCTAAAGACAGTACATTGTATTTTGAGGCTCCAATGTTAATCTTATGGAGAATAAGGATGTGTTAATATTTCACTTATTAACCAATATTTTTGGATGAAACTTGGTATTCAGCTTCATTTAGTTGAGATTCATCCATTTATGGTAAAAAAACTTGTTTTTTGTGCTTATCATGGCAGCAAACCTGCATGCTCTTTTCCCATGTTAATTATATGGAGAATAGGCAAACTCCTTTATAGCAATGGACAGATATTGATTAAACTTAGTATATGGCTTTATATGGTCGAAATAATTTTTTTTTTGCTAAAAACCTACTTTTAGTGTTCCCCATGGCAGCATACCTGCATACTCTTTTCCTATATTTATCATAAGGAGAATAGACATTTATTTCCCTATTTATGAACAAGTGATGATATTTGGTTTACAGGTTTATCTGGTCAAAATTAATATTACTAATTTGGAAATTCGCTGAGTACCCAGGTTTGCTGCGACGGGGGGTATTATTTATCTTTGACCAGAGATTGAAAAACCATGCTTGCAGAGATTGAAAAAATCATGCTTGCCTGTATCAAGTAACAATCACCTGGTACAATCTATTATAATATACTAAGGGCCGGTTTCTCCATCTAAATTTTAACTTAATCTTATTACCCTCACCACGTAACTTGACGAATGAATAAATAAATTAATAAATTTATTCACCTCAGACATGTAAACATGCGTTAGGCATACTTAATCTAACTTAAATTTATAACACATAGGTTTTGTATGCTAATTTTTTCCATATGGTTTCTTCTTTTTCATCAATATAAATTCTTTGTTTTCTTCTTTTTTTTATAAAAATTTTCAAGTGAGTATAAAAGTTCTTCCTCAAGTAAATTTTTTAACACTTTCAATTCTTTTGATGATTTTATTTCCAATTTATAATTTGTTTTAATAATATTTATAATTTTCCGTGATATTTCATGGGGAGATTTTTCATATAAAACTGTTCTATGAAATTTTGTAGGAATTAGCATTGAATTTCTGGTCTGGTAGTTATATTTACATTCTTCATGTATCAATCCTTTATTCTTTAAATAAAATTTTGCCATTTCATAAATGTACAAGCCAAATACTGTTAAAATTCTGTTGTTTTTAAATAACTCGTAACAATGTTCCAAATGGTGTACGTAATTTATAATTCTGATAGCTCTTTTTTGTATTCTAAAAATTTTTATCTGATTTTTTATGGAAGAATTGAAAAATACTGGTATACAATAATTTAAAGTGTTTTGAAAGTAAGCAAAATAACACATTTTTAGAATATTTCTATCCACACATTTTGAAAGGATTCTAAGACTAAAACATACTGAATTTAATTTCTTTACAATATTTTCAACGTTGGTGTTCCATGAAAAATTTTCATCAATTTTTATACCAAGGAGGGTTGAGTTTTTTACAACTGGAATCTTTTCATTTTCACAGTGTATTTCTTTTATTTCATTTAATTTATGGTTTTTATAACATATAATATTTGTTTTTTTACAATTAAGGCATAATCCGTTTATTTTAAACCATTCATTTATATTTAAAATTGTGTGGTTTAATTTCAATTTCAATTCTTCTTGACTTTCGGCTGATACAATCGCACAAGTGTCATCTGCATACTGTAAAATTTTTCCATATTTTATATTTGATGGTAAGTCAGAAACATAGAGAATGAATAATAATGGACCTAATATTGATCCTTGAGGAACCCCTATATTGATTGCTTGCCATTGTGAGTTTGATGTTGTATGGTTTTTCGTTCTTAAGCTAACTCTCTGTCTTCTATTTCTTAAATAGGATGAAATAATATCACTAACAATTCCTCTTATCCCAAAATTTTCAAGTTTTTTTTAATAGTATGTTGTGATTTATGCTATCAAATGCTTTTGTGAGATCGCATTGTATTGTAGAAATATAATTGTTATTTTCTATGTGAGTCATGTAGTTTCAAAACTAGCTACATCCATTTTTTGTCAAAAATTAACTAAGTCCAGGTTTTGATAGGTTATGTTGGTAGCTACAGCCACGTGTCACTGTTTTACGTCAAAAAAGGCTACATCCCATAAGAATGTAATGCCAAAGTAGGTGGTTAGTTGCAAAACCAGCTACATGGCAAAAAGTGTTTCAAAGGCAGCCACATCCAATGGCTGGCGCATGCGCAGGGCAGTCTACCCGTCAGCTGTTTGTTGTTGCTGCTTACTGTGTACAGTTTTGAGGTTATGTTGATCGTTTTGTGCCACAGTCAGTGACTTCTGAAGAACTGTGAAGTAAATAAATTACTATTTACTTAGTTTTAATAAGGTATTGATACAGTTTTATGTTTTAAGTCTGTGACTTGTGATTGTAATGGAGTGTTTTCCATCAATAAATCTCGAACATGCTAGAAAAAGGCGAAGAGATGAGCCAAACTGGCGGCGGGCTAGGATGAAGAAACAAAGGTTGGTTAACTTAAAATGTATATTAATCAGTTTAGTACTGGTTCATGTTTTAAAATACTTGTTATTCGGGAGGTAATGACACAAATATAGGAAGCGATAGGCCTATGAGTCGTTTGGTTTTAATAGGTTAAACAAATTAATAAATTTTTCAAGCCTAGGTTTTGTTCTCATAGGCCTAACATATTTTATGGGGTTTTTCAGGTATGGCCCTCCTGGACCGCCGAAAAATCTGACTTGCAGCCATGGAAAAAAAGGCAAAACTTATCAATGCTCCGAAATTACCCTCAGTGACCAACAAAGATTTTTTGAAAGATTTTATGACATGTCTGTTAACCCTAATGATTTAAAGCAGAGGCAAGATTGTTATATTCTTAAATATACCGATTCAAGCACACCTAAAAGAAGTAGACTCTGTAATGAAGAAAGAGGGGAAAAGTCAATGAACATTAAATATTTTATATTTAAAAAATCTAAAAAAACTAAAGTTCAGGTTTGTCAAAAGGCTTTTCTTGATACACTGCGTATTAATAAAAATCGAGTTCATGGGGTTGTAAAAAGGCATTTTACTAGTGGCTTTATGCCAAAAGAATCTCGGGGAGGTGACAGGAAGGCCTATGAAAACAGAAAAGGTTCTGTCATTGAATTCATAAAAAAGTTCCAAGTGATAGAAAACCATTATTGTAGGAGCAAGACTGCTAATCGTCAGTACCTTCCCTCAAATTTGAACATTAAAAAAATGTGGCGCATTTATAATGAAGAGACCGTTGACGAAAGCCTGAAAGTCAAACACTCATATTTTAGGAACATCTTTCGACATTTTTTTAATATAGGATTTGGAAGCCCAAGAACGGATGAGTGTTCAACGTGCATTTCGTTTAGTGAAAAAATAAAAATATGCAATGATCCAGTCTTAAAAAATGACCTCATGGTCAAACAAAGATGCCATAAACTGAGGGCCAAAGCGTTTTACGCTCTCTTAAAAGAGAAAAAAGATGGTTTAATGACTATTTCATTCGACTGCCAAAAAAATCAGGTATTACCTAAAGTACCGGACCAGAGCGCGTACTATTCTAGACAGCTATATAAGTACAATCTCACAGTAGTAGTTGGTAGTTCTACAGCCAAACAAACCAAGGAAAATTGTTTTGTTTACGATTTTGATGAAACTCAACATAAAAAGGGCTCTAATGAGATTAGCTCAGCCGTTTACCATTTTTTAAACAATATTAACATTCCCAACAACGTAAAAGTCCTTCGTCTGGTGTCCGATGGGTGTGGGGGACAGAATAAAAACACAACGATGATGGGAATGATAAGCTACTGGCTTTGCAATAATGCCCCCGTAAGCGTTGAGAAGATTGAGTACGTATTTCCCGTCGTTGGGCATTCTTTCTTGCCCCCTGATCGTGTGTTTGCACGCATTGAAAAGCTGATAAAAAAAGAAAATGTTATCATTCAGCCTGAAGAATATACTAACATTTTTTCACAATTCGGTACTGTTCGTCCCTTGGCTAATGAAGTTTTTGACTGGAAACAAAGATGCTCCGAAATATTTAAGCCTCCTCGAAACTGGCATTTTCAGTTTAATATGAGCAAAAGATTCATGTTTAAAAAGACTACTAAAGGCAGTAATATCCTTATTAAGGGGGAACCCCACTATCGCATTGATATTGGGCAGTATCAAACAGTAACTCTTAAAGGCGAAAAGGTTTCGAAAATGCCTCACCCCGATAAGATTAAACCAGGTGTCAAAGTTGCTCCGTTAAAAATTGCAGATGTTGCACTGCTTCTGACGAAACATTTTGGTGAGGGCTGGCAAGAAAAAGAAAGTCTAAGTTTCTATAAAAAAGTATTGGAGTTCAAAGATCATGAAGATCAAGAAGAGGAGAGAGAAGAATGTGTAGAAAATTATGAAGAAGTTGCAGATTTAACCGTTTGAATTGAATCAGGAAGACAGCATACTGTTCTTTTTTTATTGTATTAATAAAGCTCTTGGTGAAACTACTGCATTTCTTAAAGTGTTAAAAATTATGAAGAAGTTGCAGATTTAACTGTTTGAATTTACAGAATTAAGAGACAAATACTTTTCTTATTAATACTTTTATTGTATTATTAAAGCTCTTGGTGAAACTAGTGCATTTTCTTAACGTGTTGAAAATTATGAGGACGCTTCTGATTTAACTGGTTAAATTTAATTAAGAAAGTCAGCAAATACTGTTATTATTAATATTTTTATTGTAATAATAAAGCTCTTGGTGAAACTACTGCATTTCTTAAGTGATTACCAATGAAATTTTAAACCAAAACCAGCCACATCCAATTGTTAGTTGCAAAAGCAGCTACATCCAAATAAATTTTTTTTGTTACCATGACAACCATTAAGCACCAGAATTTATTATTGTGTCTATAAGTACACCTATATGTCTGTTACTTATAACAATAGTTTCAAATATATATCTAAAATGGCCTACAAACTAGAAGTTTTTTTCATTTTTCCGAAAAAAAAGTTTTTTGGATGTAGCTAGTTTTGAAACCAAACGACTCATGTTCTTGGATATTATACTTACATAATTTGTTAAAGCATCTATTTTTGGATCTATTTTTTCAAAAGCCAAATTGTTCTTCACTTAAAATTTTGTTTAGTGAAATGAAGCTTACGAGTCTTTCATATATGATTTTTTTAGAACTTTAGAGAGAACTGGAAGTAAAGATATTGGCCGATAATTATCAAGATTTTTTAATTTTGGATTTTTCTTAATTGGGACTACTGTTGATTGTTTTAGAAGATCTGGGAATATTCCAAATTGCAAACATTGATTAAATATATAAGTTAAGCAAGGTGAAATTGATGTTATACACTTTTCAAAACACTAACTGATATTCCATCATAGCCAACTAATTTTTTATTTGGTAGATTTTGAACTATATTTTGGATTTCTTTTTCAGTAGTGGGTGCCAAATACATTGAACAAGGTATACTTTCTTTGTAACGTTTCAATTTCAATTCTGCTTTATCACTATTTGGGGAGAGGTTTAATCTGTTTGTGATATCAAGGAAATATTGATTTACGATATCAGGAGAAAAAGATTGCTCTTCATTTTCATTTTTGATGTTTTTAGTACCCAATTCATTTTTAACTATAGACCAAATAGCTTTTGCTTTATTCTTAGATTCACTTATATACACTACATTCGCTTTAATCTTACTATCTCTAACCAATTTCCTTAGACGGATTTTAATGTTGAATTTTCACTACTATTCAGTTGAAATGATTGGATAATCAGCTGTTCTATAAAAAATTGCATGTAACGTAAGCTCGATGTTTTTGGAAAAGTACCCCCTCTCCTCCCCTCGCCCTACCCAGCTGTTTTTGGCCATTCGTCAACTTATGTGGTGTGACTTATAGTTTAATTCAATGTTAAACACATGGCCAATTTCGGTTTAAACTTGAGTTTAGATTTAAACTTTCTTTGAGTAACCGACCCTAACAATCTTAGATAGATGATTGTTTCCTTTGTTTGTGGTTCAATCACGCTGTAACTACTGAAGGTACAATTCTGGGTAGCTGATAATGCTGGGTGACATAGGTGTTCAAAGTAAATCCCCAGCAGGGCTCCACCCCACTGCCTTTGGAGTTATTATGGACCCAGGATTTGTGAGACTTTTACTTCACAGATATTATTTTTTCATGTGTTATTTAGTTCAACAATTTTACAATCTAATGCAGCACTCAAAACGTGGTTTTAATATAATAACAATTGACTAGACACATTATGTCTTCGTGGTTTTTACTAGTTTTCCCTTGGGTTTACTGTTTGCAGAGGCGAGCTTGAGGAGATTGAACAAAGTAAACAACTCACCGTAATAATATCATTTGAAATTTAAAATTTCTTCGAACTTAAATTTCGGTTGCGCAGCACAAGATATAACAAACAGCTAGTAAGTAATGTAGCTAGCTATAAAGCTATAACTCTCTGATGATGGTCGATATGACTGAAATCGATCCCATTATAAGTTCTTGCTAGCTAACCTAAACCTAATAGAGAAGGCAAACCTCTGATCCTACCTAGGGCCTAACCTTCATCAATAACAAATACATCTGCGTCCCATGGAAACAGCAGTTGACGGATACAAAGCCACTTGTGGACATCAGATTACCTTCAAGTACCAAAAGTAAGTAACAAGTATCTTTTAAATAGATTTACAGCCTTGTCAGGCCTGACTAAAAACTAAATACCCCCGTCGCAGCAGACCTGCGTACTCAGCGAATTTCCAAACGATCTTGAGACATTGTATTTTCCCCATAAACACCATAGGAATGGGAATGTAGGTTTGCTGCCTTGGGATGTTGTTAGAAAATGTTAGTTTGTTAGGAAATGTTATAGTTACATCAGGTAAATGTCAAACTGTATCAATATTCGGCACTTTTTAATTTTCCCCATAAACCCCATGAGGGTGAATATGTAGGTTTGCCGCCATATGGGTGTTGTAAGCTAATATCAGTTAAATCCTACCTAATGAATGTACATACCAAATATTATCAAGTTATGGTGTTCTTTTCATTCTCCCCATAAACCCCATAGGGGTGAGTACGTAGGTTTGCCGCCATATGGGTGTTGTAAGCAAATATCAGTTGAACCCTATCAAGTGAATGTACATACCAAATTTTATCAAGTTATTCCAATAAATAAGCGAGATACAGGGTTTTGTTGATTTCCCATAAGATTAACATGGAAAACCTATTTTTGGCTTTTTTCCGTAACCTGTTAAGCTAAGTTAAAAATTCAAAATACTACATTGTTTGTTTTTTTAAGCTCTTTTAAATGGTTTCAGTTAAAATAGTTGAATTTTGAAAATTATGCTCCAAAAATGCAAAAAACCCATTTTTGACCCCTTTGAAACCCCATAAAACCCTGTTACCATAACCCAATCATGCTGGTTCGCGAACTCATGAAAATAGATCTAGTCTTACACCTTCATACCAAATTTCATCAAAATCGGAGGTCCCCTTCAAAAGTTATCAGTACCACGGACACATAGATATATATATATATATATATATATATATATATATATATATATATATATACATAGATATATAGATATATATATACATATATATGAAAATGAACGAACGGTGTTTTTGGCTTCTGGGGACCTTAAAATGAAAAAGTAACATGGTCCCGGGCTTAGGTCTTATCATGGCTACTACCGTAATAGCGTATTCCCTATAGGGAAATTCGCTAAAGCCCCCCCCCCTCCCCCCAAAAAAAGGCAAGCCGATATATGGGTTAATTTATCACCTTACCAGCATATTAAGATCTTAAATAAAATATTATGTCATCTTAATACATAAAGAAATTTCAATCCATGGTAAAGGTTTAAGAAACTGAACATTATTTGGTAAAAGAAATAAAATATACTTTCATTTCTGATAGCATACTGTTTAAATTATATAAAATGTGTTTTCATAACTAAGACAAAGTCATTTAAAAAGTGTTAGGTATATTAATTGCTAAAACTAAATTAAAAAAAAAATCTTGGAGGGGGTCGGGGCAACGGGTAGAATGAACCAGCCACCGTCCAACATCTACTTGTGGAAACACGCACAACGCACACAATACGATTATATCTACCCGCGGCCCTCAGCACAAGGAAAACATGCCATAGATACGGTACATGAAATAATTCTATTAAAGTTCCGGGATTATAAATAAAGCTTTCTTCTTTCTCTTTTGCCGAATATAAATAATATTTACCCTTGTCATTAACATTTTTAATACTATTCAAGGACTTTTTGTCAAACTATTAAAAAAATATTTTGGCCGTTTGACGCCCTCCCCCTGGCTGACGCCCTACTCCATGGCCCATGGCCTATAGTGATGTCCTATAGTGGATAATCCGGGCCCGCGTCTTATATATGTGATCTCAGTCTAAAGGTGTGTTTACACTAGAGGTTGACAACCAGAAGTTTTTTACTTTATAGCCATATACAACTTTTTGTTGTCAACCTCTGTTGTAAATGCACATTTAGAGTAGGCCTAAATAGGTGAAATGGTGTTGGAAGAATTATTTCTTTCATCCCATCACTCATCAGCTTAATTTCACAAGATTTTCTCCCACTAAATGATTACCTTATAATGACAACCCTCACCTACCTGTGCAAAGTCAAGAAATAACTTCCACAACTTCCAATGATTTTCAAGCTATTTTAAACTCCCTAGTTGGTTTTAATTGAATCTCTTCTACAACTACTACAACATTTAAAACCAACATGTGCAAAATAAAAATATATCTTCCATAACTTCAGATTATATTTCAACAATATTTCGCATCTCCATTCAACTTCTGTTAAAACTCCTTCTGCGAGCTACAACCGTCCCCGTCGCCGTCCAACGGCAAAATGAGCTGCCCGGGGCTCGCACTTTTTATAACCTCCTCCAAATAACCTTTAAATATCCAATTATTTTCCTCAACCTCACACCGCTGTCACCTCTACACCTTCCCCGCCTGTGTGTCAATAAACCGGACGTGGAATATACGTTCGTTCATTTGAACAACTCGGCATTGTTTGCTTAGTGAAGCCGACTAGTCCCCAGTGGCGGCCGGTGGTTAGGGACGCTGGGGGGGCTCTTATCATTATTTTATTTATATTTACGCCAGTGAAGATAAGTAATGTCTGCTTCAGTAAAAACGGTTATCTCTTATGTCAATAAAAATAATAGTTACTCCATCAAACACGTATAATTCGATCACAAAGTTGAATTAAATTGTAATATAGCCTAAAAATCTTAATCATAATTGCTGGCGAAAATTCATCTCTGTTGTACATAATCTGTTGTACTGCAGAGTATCAGTTATATAACAGAGATGACTTTTTAGGTCAATAAAATTGACCTAAAACAAGTAGTTGTGTTTCGTCAATTTTTTTCAGTTGATATGAATCCGTTAATGCTTAGGCCTACTTCTTTTTCGTGACATTTGTTTGAATTGAGGAAACAAATCAGACTGAAATAGTTTTGCCGCGGACAGGTGTGTTCTAACAATTGAAAGCGGTCCGCTACCCCGGATGTTAAGATGTCACACACTTCCTTTGCGACAATATATTTCCGGTCTTCAAACCATGTTTACGTCTGGGTTCATGTACGCTATTGTTCACACACTGGACTAATCCAGTTCAGGGGAGTTTCTTATTTTTTGTACTTCATATTTAAATTCTTTATCGTACTTGAAAGCCTTAGCCTAATGCAATAAATTGTTTTACTAACTGTAAAGGATACATCACAATGTGGGATTATTTTGTCATTGGCTATGAATACATAGTCATTGATTTTGCTTAACGAAATCCAGCAAAAAAAAAAATAAATAAATAAATGAAAATTAAATAAAAATAAAAATAAAAATCTGCATCTCTCAAGACATTTTGTAGGCCTGTAGTTTTATTTAATCTCGCAAATCTAATGTTGATTTTTCCAAGTAGGCTACTTCATCACATTCTATACACGCTTTGATGTCTTTGTCACTCGTTTTATGTAATCTTAACTTTTTAGTTCAAATTTTTAATCTCTGAAATACCAACAGTTAAGGAACGATCCCGAATCCCGATAATCAAGCAAGTGTTACAGAAAAACGAGTTTTTAATTTTACAGAGCCAATTGGCCTAATTGTATAAATTTCTAAAACACTTTTGATTAAAACTATTTTTCTTTTTGTTCAACTTTGCATTTGATTAATAACTAAATTGGGTCTTGGAAGCCCCAGGTTCTTCAAAGTGATTCTAATATTCAATGTTTTCCATTCTATTACCTACTTTACGATTTACCTGGTGTAAATGTTGCTTATCTCCAACTCCAACGTCACCCATTTCATTTCACCCATTTACATTTTCTCACAAATCTATATAATTCACTTTTTCAACACAACGCACACCAACACGTACAACATTACGCATAACAGAACCCAGACGGACGACTGCATCGCGAGGGAACTGACAGTAGTGACAGTCACATTTTTGGCACTGCTCGGTTGGTAGCAGTGGCTGGAGCAGTGGCGCGCGCAGCCTAGGGCGCCGGGCAGAGCGTTGCATTAGCAGCCGTTGGGTGTGCCTGTGTGAGTGAGCTGCGCGTATGCGCGTCTCCATTTGATTTTACAAGAGCGCTAGGACGCCGTGACCGGTGTCCGTCGCTCCGGCCCGAGCCGGCCGCGATAGAATTAGAGACACAATCGTCGTCGATTTTTGATTTATTTTGGTACGATCTATTTCTATCTTCAACTTATGACCTATACAATTGTCATTGTGTTAAATATTCTCATAATAATATTTTTGTTAATTTATTTATTTTTATTTTTAATCAATTCTTTAGGAGGGGCGGCGTCCGGGAGTCCTTATGGGTGAGCCGCCACTGCTAGTCCCGAACGTACCCGAACACTGCCCAAGCACCGCCAGTCCCAATACTCTTTTGATTTTAACTAGTGTGCTTGTTGCTTGAAATCGAGCAATTTATTTTGATACAATACGAAAGTTACATTTAATTCTAAATCAACGACATCCGACCAAGCCAATATTGTGAATATAATAGTAGCCAACGTGGCCAAAAACTACCTACTACAGCTGTACATTAACAGATGTTTGAAATGCTCAACCCAATCCCAATGTTATTCTAATGGGAATATTTCAAATTAAATTTTTGATGCACTCTTTTAAGTCTGATTTTCACCAATTTTTGGTGGAAACAACTACAGACCATGACCTATACCAAAAACTTGTAAATCGGTTGTAAATTGAAGGAGGAGTTCTCAACACAAAAAAACCCCCTTAGCATATTATAAATAAGTACTAGAGATCGCCTCCTGATCGAAATTCGATCAAAATTTCAGTTGATCTGGACCCAAGAAGTGTAATAACATTTTATAATTAAAACATCTGTTCTTCCTGTTTTTCTATCAGTTGTTAATACAACAGCTGTCGAATGATTTAATCAATTATCCTTTTCCATAAGATTAACATTGGAACTTTGAAAGCCTCTGGGGCGTAACCCTGGAGTCCGATGTGAATTAGAATGTGATTCTGCTCATCTACAGGACTATACCTTTCTAACGGTATGCGCGGATTTATCCTACGATGCACACGAGCTGAGAAAAAAGGAGGAAATGAAACATGCTTGCGTATTAATAATATATAGATAGATTAGGGTATTAAATTAGTATAGATTCGACTATAGTATGGCTTTTGCTTGGGCTTAGCACTGAAAATATATTGTTAGTATAAGGACATTTTTTAAACCCTATTTACACAATAATTGTATACAAAAATAAAAATGTATTAAAATATTAAAAACAACATAGAAATGTATTTAAAACTTAAAGAACAAATATACAACTTTATCAGTTGACTATTTGGCTTATGTTGTTTCAGTTTTTGATTGTTTAGTTGTAGTTTTAATTACATAATTAAGTAATTTTAAATTAAAAACTCCAAAAATTCAATAAAGTTTAATTTTTTGTAAAAACCACCATCAATTACTATATATTTACTATATATTTTCAATAAGAAGAGCTTTTTAAAATTATATATAATTAAGGTTTAACCAAAACAACACTGGGGCATTCTGTAAATCGTTTATAACTTCACATGTTGAAATAATATAGTGATAGATGACATTTTACACATGATATTTTTTATTGTATCTGTTTGTTTTTGTTATTAATTTACCAACATAAAATTTTACACAAGCACTCAAGATTTACAAGATTTGGTTATGTTTCTAAATTACAGTACTTAATTCAAGTAAGGATATTTAATTTAAGTTAATTTTAAGTTTTATTGTTTTACTAAAACACATTTAATACAAATTTCAAATGTATAGTTTGTTTTTATACCATATTATTACAATAGCATACTAGTGTATATGTGCAAGTATCAACCCAAATATATAGTAATGCTCACGAAGGTACTCCGATGACAATGGATGCATGGTTAACATATCAATCCAGAAACATATTTTATACGATATTGTGCATGGTAAACATAATCACAAATGAAAATATTGCAAGGTGAGAGGTGGTGAAGGGGACACAGCTTTAAAATTTCTATCGGACTATTTTTGTGAACCCTCTATTATAATAATAAGACGATGCAGGGGAATAACACTTTGATTTAAAATATAAGTCACACTATCACGTTTATGTAATACTGTATGTAAAAATATAATATCACACTATCACACTATAATGTTATATTATCATCATATTTGTGACCAAAAATCAAAATAATTAATGAAAATGAAGAAATAAACTAAAAAAAGGTAAAATTATGAATAAAGGTATAATTAGTGATTGAGCTTAAATCTATTTAAAATGAGTAAATGGAATGATTTGATGGTTTTGAGTATAAATGTGTATCTTGTTGTTTATATTTTCTAATTTCCTGTGCGGTTCAAGTGAAAAGTTGAAGCCGCATCACGTTGCCTGACATTTGCATCCAACACAAAAAATTAAAGAACATTTATACCTAGCATTTAGTGACTATATGATTTTCATTCTACAAAAATAAAAAAGAAATAAAAGTGTGGCAGAAAACTGTTCAGTTAGAGCAGATGCGGCTTTACTATCTCTAGTTTGGGACTGCAGAACCATAGGTCTAATGACAATTTTTATATAAGAATTCAGCAATTTATTTCTAAGATAATTGAAATATAATTTATAGTATCGTTTATTTATTTATTAAAAATACATCACATTAAATCTACAAATTGACAGATTATAAGCCAAAACATCTCAAAGCTATAATTAATTGTATAAATAAAAAAAGTTGTAATAGTAAATGCATGAACCAAATGTTTTTTTTCTCCTCTACAAAAATTAAAAATAATAATTACAGTAATTGGACATTTTACTGGTCTTCCAAAAATTCTTCTAAAGAATAACAAGCCTTATCCAGTAGCCTCTCTTTTAAATGTTTTTTTGAATTTTGAGAGAGTATCAATATTTTTTATAGAAAGTGGTAATTTTTGTATATTTTTGGCTCCATTAACTGAGGGACAAATGGAATAATTTGGGTCTGTGTTGTGCTGGTTTCAAAGAATTTTTAAACCTATTAGTGTGATAAGTATGGGTTTGTTATCAGTATGAATGTGTCAAAACTTTCTTTTACCATTAAAGCTATCTGATAAATATATGAACTGTAAAAGGTGAGGAATTTCAATTTGATAAAAATTGGCTTGCAATTAGTAATTTGAGGGACTTTTGCTATAATTCTTAAAACCCTTTTTTGTAAAATGAAAATCTTTTTGACTTGACTAGCTGAGCCCCAAACAAAAATATTATTAAAAATATTATTATCATTAAAACTTGTTACAGCTCCAAATATGGCGCAATCAACAGGGCGCCAAAATCAGGTGAGTCTTGTTAAATTAAATAGATTTTTCTTGAATGTTGTAATAGTCATAGATGTGGAATTAAACCGATAAAACAGGTTTGGTTTAAAAAAAATAAGATGGAAGTACACTTTATATAATCAACAAATAATTAATGATATTGGTCGTTTAATAAACAATTAGGGTAGCAAGCAAAGGTTGCGGTAACTCTAATTAATTAATGAATTGTTCGTTGATAGAGTAAGTTTTGAAAAACTGGCCCAACCTGACTGTTAAATTAATTTTCCGACCAGTTTATCATGTAAAATTTGATTGTTGGGCAAGGTGAACGAAGAGGGTTTAAAGAGTAGGCAAGAATGTTGTTAAGCAAATCATTGAATCCCAAACCAAATCAACTACACAAGTCCTCAAGTGGTAGTAACAATTCGGAGAAGCTTAAGTTTATGAGGAAGTTAAAATTACAAATTCTTTGTATTGCCTTCTGATAATAAAGGGTGACTCTATAACTAAACTGTTTATTGTTCCTGTTCGAGAGAGTTGTGATGATTTCTTAATGTCGCCATAAAAGAAATTGTGCCAGGGCTCTTACTACAAAACCACAGATGATAATTATTATTGTGACCCACCAAACATACAAGAGAATTCAGCTCCTGTTTATACAAGGGTTTTTAAAAAAGGGTTAACTTAAAAAAAATCAAAATACTCCAAAAACCTTATTTTGGAAAGCACTTTGTTTTATTTGTGTTATTTTTAGCCAACAAGTACTCTAATATAATCTGAATGTAAATTATATTTAAATGAAATGAAAATTTAAAAAAATCAATTTGTTTTAAGATAACTGGAACGACCCCTGGGCGACCACCAGCCTGCCCTTCAGTTGGACCATACAGGACATCGCCCGTACAGCCGCAACCCTACCCTCCAAGTCCTGCCTGCCCCCCTGCTTGTCCCAACGTTGGACCCTCAGGTGGTCAATACAGACCACAACCTGCATGCCCACCCCCACCCTGTCCCCAGGTTGGACCAATGGTTCCCCAGAACCCAGTTGGACCTCCCATCAGACCTTGCCCACCTCAATGTCCATCATATCCCCCTTGTCCCCCGCAACCCCCTTGCCCACCATGCCCCCCAGTCAATCCTCCTTGCCCCCCAAGACCCCCTTGCCCACCATACCCCCCAGTAAATCCCCCTTGTCCCCCAAGACCCCCTTGCCCTCCATACCCTCCAATCAATCCCCCTTGTCCCCCAGGACCCCCTTGCCCTCCATACCCTCCAATCAATCCCCCTTGTCCCCCAGGACCTCCTTGCCCTCCATACCCTCCAATCAATCCCCCTTGTCCCCCAGGACCACCTTGCCCTCCATACCCTCCAATCAATCCCCCTTGTCCCCCTTGTCCCCCACCACCTCCTTGTCCTCATCCCGGTCCAACCCCACCCGGACCCCCAAAACCATTTTGTCCTCCTAAGCCCATGGTATGTTATGCATATTAAATATATTAAATATTAGGAAGATACCTGATGAATTTTAGTACAGTAGAGTTCCACAAACTTGGCCTAATTTGGACCAAAGGATAGCACAATTTTTGAAATTGCTGGGTTGTCAAGAAATGTTTTAAAAGTATCAGTTTTTAATCATAAAATACTTTGAGTCATTCCTTAAGAGTATTAACACGTTTGTTGCTGACAAACGCTTATAGACGTTCCCCAGAGTGGCACTGCACCCTCTGAGGCATTGCTTCACTGAGCTAAAAAATTATAACAATAAACTAAGTTTAATATTATATAAATTGTACAGAAAATCACATCCCCACAAGCAAATATTGAACGTTCCTGAGGTTCCAAGTTGTCCATAGTACAACATAATACAACAATAAATGGAGCTGTTTCGGAAGGTAACCGTCTTCTGAGACCCTACATGGGTGTTCGGAAATGTCCTCTCCAGCGAGTGTGTTAAAGCTGTTGCTGTAACAGGATTTTCTATCTTGTTACGATATGTTCGAGTCATCCAGACAACTAGGTTATCGAGTGGTAAGTTTGCAGAACTCTACTGTATAAATTTATGTAACAAGAATCTAGCAATCAAGTTCAATGGGTAACCAAAGCGCAAAAATCTTCTTTTTGGAACTTTAAAATGTTTGGCGTTTTCACATAAAAAAAGGGTGAATACACAGGGTAAATGAAAAGGGCGAAAAAGGATGAATATAAAATACATGTAACCAAAACATTGAGGAGAAATTTATTTTGATTATTTACTTGATACATATGCAACTCAGTGTATTAATAATGAATGGGTATTTATTTACTTGATTAAGATCATATACAGCATAATACTAAAGATTCAACTTTGAACAATCTCTTTAAACTTGTAGATTCGCTCCACTTGGGCGAGCTTAGGGGAAAGCGAGTTAAAACCGTGCACTTAACCTTTATTAAAATTTATTAGTTTTTGCATGAAATAGGGTTATGTTGTGGAAAATTTTGTTACAGAAGCTAGGCTATATTTTAAAAATATCTTGATGTTTTTAAAATGAAGCTTAACTTTACAAAAGACTTACATTGCATGGTATTGGTATTAACCCAAGAAGAAGTTCCTGGTAATATTTTAATACAGTATTTGAATGGCTCCCTCCAGTAATGTTGTATTTAATTTTTATGTGTTTTGGAGTTATAAATATATTGTGTACAACAGTATAACTTGTCACTATAAGAAATAACACATCATAATATAAATTATAAAAAAGTTATAAAAAAAGAATAGTTTTAAAAATGCATTAACATTGTAAACGACATTCTTTGACAACGTTAGCTGTGGCAAGTTTATTTTGCATTAAAAACACAGCTCGGTTTTTATACAAACATTGGGTCATATTATGTACAATATTAATAAACGATTGAGCCAAATTACGTCCGATCCTGCTATAGAAACTCGCGGCAACGTCGACATCTCCGGCGCTTACAACCTTACTACTGCACAGCAAGACCAAAATTTTGTGGTTTCCCACGATTCACAGGGCTGCCAATTTTAGAGATATCAACAATATAATTCCCAAATTTCATGCAGAATGCCGTTTAAAACATTACTGCATTGAAATCTCAATTTTTGAAAATGTGTCGCTTACAACGTTACTGGAGGGAGCCATTCATTGTAAAGTGACCTCTCCATTCTTAGATAGTTGTTTAGGTGTGTTTTGTATTATCGTTTAACCATAAAAATCATAATTACAAAGTACAGTGTATCACCAGTGTAACATTGTAAACAATTACAACACTTTAAATTCATCCATACTAAAACATGTTTTGTTATTATTTCAGCCTCCTATAATTATAGTTGACAGACACACGGTAAGTTTTTATGATAAAAAATAATGTATAAACTTATTTATTATTAATTTTAAAAAGTTTTTTATGGTACCAGTATACAGTACAACATTTTATACCTTTCATTGTAGGTTATGAGTTAACTCAGCTATAGTTAAGCTAATATTTTATTTTGTCATCTGAATTATTCTTTAACTATCCTAATCACCTAAATGTACAAAAACAAAATTTCATATTTGATTCTCACAAATATACTGTACGCATTAAATAAATGTTTTTCAAAATTAGCTGATTTTAATACACATTGTTTACATTTTGTAAGCTTTTGAGTACATTCGGTTTTACAGCTCTTCACTACCACTGTAGTTTGACGTTCTGAATTTTTGTGTGAATGCCAATTTTATTCAGTAGAATCGCTTCAGATCTTGTTTAATTTCAGCATCTAAATAATTTTATTTTTATGTGAAAGGAAGATATAATTGTGAAATGTCTTAGTAAATTGATTTACTCTTAAAAAGCAAAATGCATCGCTGCTACATCCCAGATTCCCATGTACGCTGTGTCCAACATTTTACTGTACCAAACTTAACCAGGTCATTCAGAAGGTAAAAACAAGCAAATATTACAATATAACATAGGTCCTATCTTTATTAGTTTTCCGTCTGTGTGTAGTTTTTAATTAATCCATTCTTCTAAATTATTTAAGTTACAGAATTAAAACTCGGCACAACTGTTATGAATGTTAAGATTTAACATTTCCATCATTTATGGTTCTAAAATGGCAACCAATTTAGATTTTCAAAGCTAAATATCTCAAAAACTAAAAATGTTTAAAAACACTTAATAGATAAATATACAGCTAGAAATATGAGAATGTAAGAGAATGTGATCAATTATTATTAAAGGACCTTGATAGTTTATAAGAACTTTATAATTTAACTTTATTGACTCTATTCAATGTACTTTGTGCATTTCATGAATAAAGAAAATTTTGATTTTGATTTTAACACAAAATTTTATTTTTGTAATGAAAATAACAAGATTATATTGAACGACAAACAAAGAATAAATTAGAATTTTTTTTTTAAATACACAAGTTTTGCAAGTCAAATTATGCCAATTTGCATATGAGTGATAAACAATAAACACCTCTACCTCTGTTGTTTTACACTCAATCTTTACAATTTTATCTTGGTAGTTTTGGTCAGCTAGTTAAATTTTGCATCCTTTTTTGTCTGGTAAGTATCTTTTTTTAAATGTTTTGAAATTGTTTTTAGTTTTTGAAGTGTTAAAAGGGGGCTAAAGGGATAGAGCGATTATTTTGCCTGTGCAGTAAAGTAACTGTTGCGGAAACTACTTGAATACGTTTCACATTGCTCATAAATATACTGAGAGCGAGAAACAATACCGTATCCAGTATTCATTGAACTATCATCCCAACACTGAGCGAGCAAAGAAGTTGAACTTTGACACTTAAGTTTGTTTGACAGCCTTTGACGAGGGTTTCTCTGATATAAGTTTAAATCTTCACCCTCTCACTCAATAATATTACTTTCATTTTTTTCAGAACGTGGTTAAGGTCGTGCTTGAAAACTTGTTATTAGTTATCAATTATGCGCTGGAAGAGATGTTGAAAATTAGAAAAGAGTACTACATAAAGATAATAGAGATTATTGTAAGTTATTTTAAGATTCATATTTTTTTCTCATTAATATATACACTTATTTGTTCAAATTATAATATTACTGTGATATATTTGCTTTAAGAGTAAACTTAAACATAATTTTACTCTTGTAAAACTAATTTGTCAGCCCTCAAAGTAAATATTTTCTCCTAGTGAGGTCATCTGTACTGAGGGTTTGGTTACTGAGGGATTAATAAGGAAATGGCTTTATGAAATGATTTTAATCATGATGTTAAATCATTGCAACTTCAATACTGTTAGTAATAATTTCAATTTGCATAAGTAAGTGAGCCCATGTAATTTGTTTGGCTAAGGTCTGGATAGAGTTTTCAGGTTGCACGTATCTCTAGCATGACGTTCTGTCATCCTTTGTAGACAGAGCCAATATCTTGACATTCCCTCCGATGTGTATAAAACTTTATATGGTAACAACAGAAATTGGACTCAAGGACAGTATTCCTTTGACTTCAGGGTGGCAGGACAGTATGCTATCCTCTGAGCTGTGACTGCCAATTAAATTCACACATGGTAGCCTACCATCATGTCATGTTCAAAACAAACTAAATATTAGTTTATTGATTTACATGAAAAAATCTAACTAGTCTTTAAACTATAAAAATTTGCAATGCAGAATAGGAAAAGTGGGAAAGTAAATGCAATCAATGTTCCTGTGTCAAGGTGGCATAAATATTGAAACATATCAAAGATTAAAGTTACACACTAAGGGGCCGTCCATAAATTACGTCATCCGAAAATAGGGGGGGGGGGGTCCAGATTGAAAATGACGGTAGTATGATGTGCAAGGGGGGAGGTCGGCTTTGATATGACGTCATTTAAAAAATGATGTTTTATATCAAATTTTGCCAGTAAAACAATGATAACTTTCTTACACAATCCAATTATTATAAAATAATTATCTAAGAAAATCAGAAAATCAGAATACCTTAGAATATTTTTAGGCGTTGTTTTATAGTTTATTTTTTCATTGAGAAAATCATTTTGGTTTTATTTCTGAAGGTAAATTCAAATTTGACTGTCAATGTTTTTAGTTTATCAGGTAGCGTTCATCATCAGACCAAGGTAAGTAGAAAAGCATGATTTTTACTTAAAACAGAGGTTTATTAAAAATGATGTCATTTTTCTGAGAGGGGGGGGGGCAGACAAATTATGATAGGATGATTTTTGGGGGGGGAATCCAAAAATGGCCAAAAAGCGATGACGTAATTTATGGACGGCCCCTAAGTGAACTTTGGTGAACTAAATCTAAAATCTTGGTTTTATCAATGTTTGCTTCCTGAGCTGTAATATCCAGAGGATCAAACTGATGCCTCTGCTGTGATTAATCAGTTATTGTAATAGGGTTTATCTGTGTATCACACTTCAGGAGATCATCAGGATGAATGGGAACATCGAGGACTTGAAAAGGGCGCTTGTGATTGCGCTTGAATTCATCAGCAAGGTGAAGAAGTGGACAAAGCTGTGGCAAGAGCTCTGGGCCTACTACCGCGAACTGTTGAGGCTTGTCAGGGTAACCACACTGTTCCTCTTCACTTGTGCAGCTTGTAGTTGACAGTTTTACGGTAGATATTTATTTGAAGGATTTCAGGCTCTTTGTAAAAAAACAGATAGCCTACACCCGGGTGTACATAAAGTCTTGCCCTTATTTCATAGCTTTGCTGTTTTGACACCATTACAGGAACAGAGGAACATACATCTTACAATAATTGTTTTCAAGGGTATTTAAACTAGTTTTTCCTTCATTAATTTGGTAATACCTAAAGCTCAGCTGATTAGAATTAGTTTTAGTTTAATATATGACGCCATTCAATGTATATCATGTATACTTCATGAATAAAGTTATTTTCAATTCAATTCAATTGACCACAGTGCAGTTTATATAAATGCACAACAAAGTCAAATCGTGATGGCCTGACTAAATTGCCAACTCGTTCACGACACTTGGGCTCTCTAGATTATTTTATGAACTGGTTTTTTCAGAGATTTCCTTTTATTCTTCCCGTTTCTGAATTTAGAAACTCTAAAAAGAGAGAGAATAATAAATGCAGTGACATTCATTACTCTGGAAATGATAACAAAAAAAAAAAAAAAAAAAAAAAAAAAAACTATAGTAAATAAAATTAATAAAAAAGTCGCCTAGAATATTTACATGTAACTTAAGGCGCACATGTAGACTTGTGTTGATTTGTGCATAGCTGTAAAAATCTTAAGAAGTCACTTATTAAAACTGTACATAAAACGTCATCCTACCACTAATAGTTTTATACCATTCGGTTTCTTTAACTCAGACTCTTTAACAATAATTATCAGGGCAAGACTTTATAGATACCCGGTATCACAATACATAAACATCTTTGAAGAAGAAGATGAGCAAACTTTAGAATATTGCATTGAATACTCGAGCTCATTGATCTCTTCTCTTTCTTAAAATGCAGGTTTAGTTTTTTTTTACACTCCATAAACAAGGCCTTCAAATAAATTAAAGCAGGAGGTCTAAGTACTGTACTTGCTATGTACCCAATGGATTTTTAATGTGGTGATCTCTTTATTTTTGTATAAATATTGTAAGTATTTAATCTTATACACTAAAACAAGCACTGTTTGTATTGGCAAAATTTTTTTCTGCCCAAGAAAATTTTATTTTTTGGTTGAATATGGGGGTTCAATCAATCAATCAATCAATCAATCAATCAAAAATTCTTTATTCATTCTGTACATACATACATGAATAGTGTCAATACAAAGAACACAGTTACAATACTACAAAGGTGTAGGACAGCTGTTAAACAATGCTCTTTACTAGTAAAGAATTCAGAAACATAATAAAATTATTAAAACTTTTACAAACTTTCCCTTTAAAAAAATAAATAAATAATAATAATAATAATAAAACACAACAAAAAATATTCGAGTGACATAGTATGTTTATTTTGCGATGGGATTTATACGAATAAATTACAAAAAATATTCTTCAATGGAATAACAGGTCTTTTGCAATAAATATGTTTTTAAAATATTTCGAAAACATGAGTTGTCTATTTTAGTTTTTATGTTTGGAGGCAAATTGTTAAAAAATTTTGATCCCATATGCATTGCTTTTTTTGTAAAGAATTTCAATCTATGCTGAGATAGATTTATTGCATCTCTGTTCCTGGTAAAATGTGAATGAGTATCCCTGTGGAAATTTTGTTTATGAAACTGGCTTTTGACACATATTATACATTCAAGTATATATTGGTCATATACAGTTAGTATTTCTAATTTTGAAAAATGCTGTTTAACTGACTCATTTATGTCTAATTTAAGTATAATTCTTAAAGCTTTTTTTTGAAGTTTTAGAATTTTGTCAAGGTTTTGTTTTGATGTTCCTCCATATATAGCCAATCCATAAGATAAATAAGAATGTACATGAGCAAAATATATTGATTTCAATGTTTCCAAATTGCACAGAAAAGACATCCTTTTTAACACATATAAACCAGACGCAATTTTATTTGATACACATTGAACATGACAGTCCCAACTTAGGTGACAGTCTACGTTTAATCCTAGAAATTTTGTGACATTAATTTGTTCTATTTGATTTTGATCAATATTTATAGATATGTTAGGGGTTTCTTTATTTTGGGCTGTAGAAAAAAACATGTAATTAGTTTTTTCAGTGTTTAAAAATAGACTATTTGCCAAAAAATAAGATTGAATGTTTTTTAGCTGCTCTGTACATGTGAATTCAAGATCTTGGTAGCTTTTTGATGAGGAAATTAAATTAGAGTCATCAGCATATATAACCAGTTTGCTACTAGTGGCATGATTGTTTTTTAATACTGTGGGCATTCCTTGCACATAACAAATAAATAATAAAGGGCCTAAAATGGGACCTCGAGGGACTCCATACTTTGTAATTAAAGGTTCTGAATGATATTTAGTAATTTTATTATTCTTTGAAGAAACAATCTCAACGTACTGTTTTCTGATGGAGATATATGAACTGAACCAATTCAAAGATAATTTAGTTACTCCCAGTTTTTCCAATTTGTTTAGAAGTATTGTATGCGAGATGCTGTCGAAAGCCTTAGAAAGGTCCATGAAGACTCCTACTACTTTTTTCCCCTCATCAATTGCATCGATAATTGTTTCAGTAAATTCTAGAAGAGCGGTAGTCACGGATTTCCCCTTACGGAAACCATGTTGCTGTTCATCAAAAAGGTTGTTATTTACTAAGTGTTTTACTAATCGGTTGTACATTACTTTTTCAAAAATTTTAGAGATTGAAGTTAGCAAAGATACTGGGCGATAATTACTTACATGGGATTCATCTCCTTTATTCTTGAAAATCGGGACAATTTTGGCAACCTTCTAACTTTCAGGAAAGTTTCCAGTGATAAAAGAAGAATTAATTAAATGGGTTAGTGGTTTTAAAAGACATGATCTTACATACTTTACTAATTTTAAGGGTACTTCGTCATGCCCACTAGATAGTTTGTTTTTTAAACTTAAAATAATTTTGTTTATTTCAGTTTCGGTAACAGGATCACACCTAAATTCCTTGTTGATTTGGATTTCAGAAGAGCTGTTGCATAAATTAATTGCCATATTTTTTATTAAGGGATTTTTGTGAACTATTTCTTCTATTACATTAATGTAGTGTTCATTAAAAATATTTGCCACTTTTGAGGGATCCTTAATAATAGTATTATCTATTTTAATCTCATGAATAGAATTTTTTGGTTTGCTGTTAGATTTCCCTGACTCCCTATTTATTATTTCCCATGATTTCTTACAAATGTTATCAGAGTTATTTATTTGGTTGTCGTAAAACGATTTTTTAGATTGCACCAACTTGGATTTATAGTTTTTATTCAACTGTTTACAGTAAACCAACAAATCATTATTACCAATACGTTTAGCGTGCTTCGTCAAAGCTACTATCTCCTTATGTTCCTCTACTAGCTCGGTATTGAACCAGGAAGACTCATTCGGGTTTAACCTTTTTTTTACTTTCTTTTTTTGGAAAACAATATTAAAATAATATTGAAAAATATTTTCAAAAGTTGTAAACTTATCTTCTACTTTAGCTATGTACATAGAAAACCAACTTTCACGCGACAGCAAATTACGAAACACTTCCATATTGCTCTCTGAAAAATCCCTACGCTCAATGTATTGGTATTTTCGTTCTGGCTCTAGTGCGGATTTTGTTATAATTTCTAAAACCTGTCCATCATGATCAGATAGAGCTGTTATTACACCATGTACATTTGTCAAAGATTGGTCTAAATTAGTTACAAAGTTGTCTATAGCTGTTGCAGAATTAATTGCAACTCTGGTTGGAAAGTCGACCATGTACCTAAACCCGTGACATTTAAGAATATTTTTAAAATCATGGACCTCTGATTTTGAACTTAAAACATCAATGTTAAAGTCTCCTGCAATTATAAAGTTTTCTACATCATAAATTGAAACAAAGATTTCAAACAACTGATCTAATCTACTTAAAAATTCTGTATTTTGAAGCTGAGGCTTTCTATAAATTCCGGCCAGAATAAATTTAAAATTATTTACATTATATTTTGCTATACAACATTCAAAAAGTTTATCTTCAGAATTTTAAAGACTTAGCCTTCAAACCCTCTGACAATATCACCACACCCCCTCCTGAAGTGGTGGTACGACAGTAAACAGAAGTTACTGAATATTTATTTAAATTAAATCTTTCTAATTCATATTTACTCATGCTGTGTTCTGTTAAAACTAAAATATTAGGTTTAATTTCTTCAATTACTATTTCCAAAGATTCTTTTCTCGAGTCCAAATGTTGAATGTTTTGATTGAAAATAGTGATTAGATTTGAAGTTGAACAAACATGATTATTTGGGATTTTTGAAGTATTAGAATCTAGGTCAGGTTGATGGTATTGTTGAGAGAGGAGTTTAAATTACAACCAGGTGAATGTTGATGGTGCTGTGATGGATGGCTGGAGGGCGAGCTGTGGGTGGTATCAGCGTCTTGTTCCACTGGTTTGGCTAGGATGGCTGTCGGTAGTGTTGTGGTTGCAGCAGCTGCATTTCCTTCTCCTTCCACATTACTGTGTAATGAAGCTGGTATCGACAGGTTGAGTGAAGTGTAGTGTGTTGTCTTCAGGTTGTCCAATCCTTCATATTTGCGTACAGTACCTTCAAGCACACTCAAAAATTGAGAGTGTGAGAGGCCATTCCATAAAACTCTGGATGCTGCTTGGTTATAGGATACAATGTAAATAGTGGCCTTTGTGCTACGTTGGAATTCAATCAGATTAGAGACAAAGTGGTCAATCTCTATCCGATCCCTTACACATCCCATCGCCGAACAAACTAAGATTTTCAGCCCTTTCTGCTTAAAATCATCGGTCAACTGCTTAAAAGCTATGTTATAGTCTTGATGTGAAGGCTTTGCAAAGTAGTCGGGTTTGTTAACCAAACTATAAACCACAGCTTTATCCATCACCTTTTGGCACGTTAATCTTTCTGCGATGTAATCTGATAATACAGGTTTTCCCCACTTACGACGGAATTTTACAGCGACCCCTGCAGACATATGGCGTGGATGTGTGAAATCAGCAGATATCGTTTGTGCGAATGCTACTGTGGGGTCCAATTTCCACTGATCCATAGCGTTGAACATATCAGCTTCCACAATGTTTATTTGTTTTGCCTCGCTTGTTTTGATAAAATTTGCTGTCTACTTTTTTTCCTTCTCAAATATTTGTTTGTTGTTTCTCAACATGGCTGAAATGATTTTGGCAATACTTGTTTTCCCTCGCTTATTAAAATGCATGCCATGATTCGTGTACAGGTGTCTAGGTAATAGATGCAAAGCAAGAAGTTCCACTTTTACGTAGTCTTCAGCAATTCTCTCAAGTTCAGCGTTGATTTTAGCGATTTTGATGTCTAAATCTGGCCTGTCGTGTCTCATTGGTAGAGAGGCCAGGATTACGTTAGTGTGAGCTGATGATCGGAGCAGGCTGTGAATACTATCTGTGAGATGAATTACTTTAGCTGACTCGACGTCGTTTGTCCCACCTATCACCAGAAGGTAGTCATCCGATGTTAGTTCTTTAGTGAGTTGTTTTACTTCTTCGACAACCTGGTCTAATTTAGCCCCTGGCCTGACGAAGGAGCATACATTGAATGCAGTTTGCTGTTCTATTAGATTGCTAAGGGATTTCCCATGACTGTCACTAAGGATGATGAGCTTTGATTTGAGATGTTCTTCTTTGTTTACATCAGATTTATTCCTACCAGAATGTTTTTTCTTAATATTCAGTACTGTATCTATTCTTTTATTATGAGATGTTTCACTGCTTGATTGCATTGGTTCCTCAAATGAGAGATCTTGGCTGAGTACATCATATTTATTTCAGCACTCAACAGGAGGTTTGCATGTACTTGGAATAGTAATAATTTTTGATTTCTCTTTTACTAAGTTCCAAGATGTGTTTTGGGATGGACTTTTTAATGATGGATAACAGTGCATACATTTCCTGGTTTTGGCCATGACCATGGCTGTGAATCCCGCGTTCATGGCTGTGAAAAATCCGGGTTTCAACCTTAAGCTTTCAAAGTTCCAATGTTAGCCTTATGAAGATTTTTTGTAGCTACTAAATTTAACAAAAAATAGCAGATAATTGTAGATAAACCAGTATGTGTTGGATCTTTATTCTTTGGTTCAACAAATTTATCCCAAAGTTCAGCACCCTTTGACCTGATCGCGAGTGAGAGGAGCAAACAAGCTAGTCTTTAAAAGGAAGAGAGCAAGTGATCAATGCTAACAAGCTTTAACTCATAATGGAAAGTGACACTTAAAAATTTTACCGAGCATAAACTCGGTCCCCTTGTTACTGTACACTTATATCATGGAGACATACAAATCTGGGTGGTAGAGCTTGTAGTAATTTTAGAATAATGTTTGGTAGTGACATATAGATTGCTCTTAAGGAAATGAAACAATGCTCAAGATGAGTTGCATACCCGATTCTTAGATTATAGACTACCTAAGGAAAAATGTGGAATAAATGAAATATGTTTTGTTTCAGGAAATTGAACCTATACCTGATTTGACAGATATTTTCTTTTCTCCCTTTATATCTCAGGTATTTAACAAAAGCCATTTTATATTATTTATACTGTAGGTAAAAACAAAATTTTACTATAATTAAATTTCTAATGATTTTGCAGCAATTTAATCAGACCAAAACATAATCTACATGTTAATCAGTCACGAATATCTTTATACATTTGCATTTAATGTACAGCAATCTATTGGCAATCTGTTCATGATGGATTGCCTTTAATTGATCCCCGACATTTCACACACTGTCAAGAGGGGGCAGTGATTTATAAAGTGAAATGGTTTGTTGGATGAAGACACGTTAACTGATTTTTTATGACAATGATATGTAACTTAACTGGAAAAAACATGAATCATGGAAAGACTTTTTTACTTACTGAAACTGAATACTGTAAACTGATTTATTCTAAATGTACCAGGGCTTGTGGCAGTATTTTATTCCCCAAAAATCTTTTATCTTGTTGGAAGTTACGATTCACAGCATTTTGTTTCAGATCGCATACACGGAGATCATCATGGACGTAGTCAGCCTCTGCATAGAGACCACCAACCTGTGCCACATTGACTACATCGGGTGGTCCCAGTTTGTTGACTGGGTGGAAGGACAAGTTTTGGTGATTTGAAATTTTAATTGTGTTACTGTCATTATGAGCTAACATGGCCATTAATGTGGTTCTCCAAATTTTAAAAGAAACACCATTTTAGTAATAAGAGTACACATTTTATGAAATCAGAGTCTGGCTTCATCTGATCCAATGGAAAGGTTGTTTGGTTGTACAGTATTAACACGTTTGCTACCGACAGTCGGGAATTCGGGTCGCTGGGAGTTCCCAGCAGACCGATCCTAGTACTCGATACTCTCACCACAGACCGAGTCATTGTAACAAATACTAACCCAGAGACCGAAAAAAATTTTTTGCTATTTTTATATAATTTCATGTATAATATACAGTTCTCGTTCATCGAACTCGGCGACATCGGAACTCCGCTTCATTGGAACTGAAAATCTGGATATTTTTTTTTATGAAATAAATAATTTTTCCGTTTTAGCGCCTTCAATTTCCATTCGTTCTATCTGCTCAACAGTGAAGTATCACATTTTGCATCAAACGTCATCAGGCGTTTTCGATAATCTGTACCCATCGATGTGATTTACGATGCCGTGGAGCATTCGCACAAAAATAGAAAGAGGAAGGGGGCAGCAAGTGAACATCCGCTCGACCACTTCCCAAACTGTCATTCAGTCTGTCTCGCGTCGCGACTGCACCTGTGTTACGTGGAAGTCAGTTGACTGCTGGAATATGAGAGGAATATGGAATAAAGATTTTGGATCTTTATTTCCTGTGTTGTTTTTATTCCTATAGGTTCATTGTTACCATGTTCAAAATTTTAGTGCCTTATTTTCATAAAATCTCTTGTGTTATCTTGAAAAAAAGAGTGAATACAATCACGATAGGTCACTGTACGGGCGGAAATGATGACTCACGACTGACTCCGCTTCATCGGAATCTTTTGATATCCGAACCGGTCGTCCGCCACATTAGTTTCGATGAACGATAGTGTACTGTATATATTTGCTCATAAAAGTTGGAAAAAAATTATTTCAGTACTATTTTAGCATTTCTATTGCGTAACATATGTGTGATATCAGTATATAGTAATATTTTGTAATGTGTCATGAGTTGGATGACAGGGAAATAAATGAAAAATAGTTTTACAACACTAAAAAATACTAAAATATACAGGACAATGTGTCACACAATAAAAAACACCATGTGGAATGTGTACTAAACAAACACTAATGGCATCATGTGAGCACACAAGATGGTCAACTTTGGAAATCTGTACAAAATAAAAATTTGAGGTTGTACCCAGAGACCAAGCGACACACATGTGTGTCACATACTTCTATAGAACGATAACCAGGTTTTATATCGATTCAGTAGACCAAATGGGCGTGGCGAGTCATTTAACTGAACCGTGACTGTGTCCCATATATGTGTCGTCGGTACACTGGATTTGACCTGAGCGTCCCATATATGTGTCCTCGGTACACTGGAAACACCTTGAGCGACACATATATGTGACGCTGGTCTATATTAAAGGTTGTATTTTAAACATTACGTCACATATGTGTGACGTTTGGTAGCCAACGTGTTAAGTCAGGACTACGCACAAGGCCGGCCTTAGGTCTTCTTGCACCCTAGGCAAAATTTTCAATAGGCACCCCCTCCCCCCCAAGGGGAATGTTACCGCTGTCATATTCAGGGTGCTATTTACAGCACCCTGATCATAAATTAGGTAAAGAGATATTTTAAAAATATAACTGAATCTAATTTAATTTTCCTTGGACCAAAGTTAGGATTAGAGGGTTCTGTGGGCCCTCGGTGTTTGCCGACCCGTTCCACTGGGTCCGTTCCCGCTGGGACCTGGCCAGTCCCAGCCTGTTGTTCATGATATGAACAAGATATGATCATGATGATTACTTCAGAATGAAAAAAAAATTGTTATTAACTTATGGCAGTATTTATGAAATTGTAACATGGATTCAAAAGATTTTAAAAAATTAACATTTTTATTATAATTATTAGGTTTTTGTAAAAGTTTTTAGTATTATAAAATGTTAATACTAATATGAAAGTGCTGAATAAAACATAATAGTGTAAGTTATTTTTTTTTATTTGACCTTAATCGGTTGGGTAGGAAACAGCCTTAAATTCATTTAATTTTTATGAGAATTAATAAATAAATTTCAACTTTATTACTGATACATATCTTCTGATGGAAAGTCATGTGCACACATGTGTATATATAAGATTAACTTTGTTTTATAACGTGTATCAAGTGAGCAGCAACTGAAATCTTTTTTGCAAAAAAAATTACATTTAACGTATTGTTAAAATCTAAATTACATTAGTGTTAAAAGTTATAAAATTTTCACAAACTTTCTTCTACTAGAGTTTACGATACCTTCTAACTATCATTGCATTGAATAAATTCACATTCTGCAAACAGATAAATGAAGTCTTGTTGCAAGAAATCTGCATCTATGTGTTCTTTGAGGAAAACATATCAACAGGAGACGAGCTGATACGGAAATTCATGAAGACGAGAACAATTATTCAACTATTCCTATCTGAATGGAGCGTAAGTATAAATAACACGCTTTACAAAATCCATAATGTCAGTATTACAACATATAGTCGCACTAAAACCATTTCATACATTTTTCTCTTCTTGTTTGTATTGTCTACCTCTCATCTATATATTAATATGCAAGTATGGTTCTTTTTCTCCTTTTTCCTTAGCTTTTGTGTATAGGAGAAATCCGCGAATACCGTTACAAAGGGGAGTGTCGTGCAAATGAGCAGAATCCCTTTATAATTCAGATCAACCTCCAGGGCTATGACCTACAGGTTTTCAAAGATTCAAACTTATGAAATAAGGGCAATTGTTTGAATTATTAAGGTGTGCTTACATTAGAGGTTGAAAACCAAAAGTTATCGACTTTAGTCATAAAGATATACCATTAAAAGCAGGGCCGGGCTTAGGAGTATGTCACGTGTAGGCTATATCCAGTTCTGCCAACTCCTCTCACCCTCTGCCACCACATTGGGCTACACAGTCTTTATTGTCACTTTTAGAAGCTTATTCACCTAAAAATACACACCAGATTACATTGGTGTTTCAATATCAAAATATAAAATAATTTTATGAACTGTGTTTAATTACTGTACTTTAATGCTTAAAATACTTTAAGCCAGGAATCATAACTCAAAGAATCAAAGTAACTTCACAGGAGCATCTAGAACATCAGACAGGTAAGGCAGGCCGTGGCAATTAGAATAGAGGCAACTGCCAGCCCAATAATAAAGTTGGTTTTGTTGTCACAAGCTACAGAATATAGTTCAAACGACATTAAATGAAATTGAAATTCGAATTGAAGAAAACTGAGTTAATAAATTTACAATTACTACAATTTACAATTAATAAATTTACATAGGCCTACATCTTTCTGTGTAGGTAAATGTAAAATTTTTGGGAAAATAACTAATAGGACCCTAATCATAGCAAATACAATTCACCCACTCGGTAAAGCTAAAGAAATGGCAACAGCGCGGCACCGGCATGACAACTTATATGTATTAAAATCAAACATAATTCAAAATAAATTAATACCCCAAAAGCAGTTACCTACTCAATAGTTTCATCCTTGAGCCGCCCCTTTCATTACCGATTGGCCCATTTTTTTACCTAAACAAAAATAACAGAAGTTTGAAAGGTTTCTTGTGACAACGTCACATTCTAACATGATTTTTTTTTTTTTTTTTTTTTTTAAGAGGTTGGCGGACCTCTTTTTGCCTTACTTTGCCCCGTCCACATAGACTATTGATCTGTGCGTGGAACGTATTAGACAAAGTAAGGGGGTGAGCCGGTACAGTACAAGGTGAAAGGTACTGATAAAAGTCACTGGCAGAACGCGGATTCGAACCCACGACATCGCTGCCATGGTCCCGAAGTCCGGCGCGCTAACCACTACGCCACCGACTCACCCCCTGTATTATTATATATATAATAATATTTAGACCATTATAGCTTAATAAGGATTCAAAATGAAAAATTGAAAAGCAAATCAAACAAAGCAAGTCTTTATCTTTTATTTAAAACCTCCTATCACTTTTATTGGACTCAAAATAAAGGTACTAAATTGTAGCGGGTGAAGCACTGCACGATGAATTAGTGATCATGAGACCCCTGATACTGATATGGCCTCTAGCGGCAGCCGTTCGAACTGCTGGGCATGCGGTCTATGAAATTAAGTCAATAATAGCAACATCATAGCATCCCAGGCTTACATTCTGCGACCGAATTCCCTCCCATACCATTATCTACTTGAGTCTTGGGTCTCACAGGTCCTGAAGTGCAGCAGCAGCAGCGTTTCTTTGGCCTCAGTATTTTACAATGAATACTGAGTATTGTTTCTCTCCCTCTGAATGGTTGTGTAACATTGCATATTCAGGTAGTTCTTGATACGGCGACTCGACTGGGAAGGCAAAAAATAATTTATAATTAAATAATAATCTATTTAACCCCCTCTTTACAAAATTAATGTAAATGCTTTATTGAAGGTCTCCAAGAATTATTTTAATGACCAGAAATTACAAAGAACATTTTTCTTGATTTTTACAGAAAGGAGGTCCTGATCTGAACGAACCAACTCCGAGTGAATTTTATCGCAAATTGCCTGGGGTAAGTTTTGTACTATTGCTCATATTTCAACTTTTATAGCAAGTTTCAATAGATATTTTAGGTCTGTATAGATGGTTAATACTATTACTAAAAATAATATTTTTATAACATAGATTGACTATATAAACATTTTCTATAGTAGATAGTTTTATTACACCAATTAGCGGATAGTGCACCGGACTTTATATATATACGGTATCACTATATCACTATCTTGAGACAGCTACCCTCACATAGTGGGTATTTTAACCTATGAATGAGCAATGAGTGTGGGACCATTGCAGCGGTGTTGAGGGTTTGCATCCGTCTACTGCCATATCAGTACCGTTCACCTATACTGAAGCGGTTCACCCCCTTACTTTGTTTTATATCTCGCTCAGAACAGTAGTCTATGTGGATGGTTCAAAGTAAGGCAAAAAGAGGCCAGCCAACCTCTTAAAAAGAATACATTTCAAAATTACTTGAATTTTAAATTGTGTGTAGCATTTTTGCTATCAGTTTTCAATCTTGTAATTAGTCATAGAAAAAAAATTATATGATACCTTATTTAAAATGGGAGTCAATTTCAGTCAATTGCTTCTTTAAAATCTTTACTCGTGTATTCATGATTGAGCATTTTTATGTTTTTAAACTTTTTATTTATAACTGACTAACACTGACATGTTTTATTTTTACAGTTTTATGAGCTGAATATAAGCATGGAACAAGATGAAACTGTACCATGTGCAAAGACAGTAAGTCTCATCGTATTAATTTTCTATACTTTTACCTGATTTTTATTCTAAATTTATGGACTTGGAGGTACGGGGAGGCTTGGGGGACATATGGCATGGGGACCACGGGGAAGAACGGTGGGCATGTGGGCACGAGGGTTGTCGGGGGCACTGGGGTTAGGGGGCATGAAGATATAGGGTGCCGGGGAGCTATGTTGGACATGGGGCACGGGAGTATGGGGGCATGGAAATGGGGGAACAAGGGGTAGGTTGGCACGTAAGTTGGTTGGGCATTGGGGAGGAATGAGGAACATAGAGGGCACGAGGGCCACGGGGAAGAACTGTGGGCATGTCGGCACGGGAATGGGGGGGCACAGGGGAATGAGGGGGCAAGTGGGTACGGGGGCATGGGGGTTCTCGACTCTGGGGCATTGGGGGTACAAGAAACAAGGGTTTGGAGAGGTGAACGGGAGCACGGGGAGGTATGGGGTCATGGCGATTGTGAGGGAATGGGAGCACAGGGGTCCTGGGTGAAGGGAGTGTACAGTATTAATGGGTTTATGTTGTATTGAACTATTTTATTTATTTGAGTTACAAACTCATCATGAACAAGTTTAAGGTTATAACAATTTTTACCACGTTCGGTAGTATAACAGTACAATATTTTTTTCTTTTTTACACAAAATTGACTACTGTATTTTAATACAGGGTAAATTATTGGTAAATTACTGATTCGATACCGCCAAAAAGTTTCATAAAAATTAGTAAATATTTTATTAGAAACCTCAAACATGTAAATTCACCCTTCAGCTTGAGAAAAAACAGTAATACTGCAAGGAGGTGATAAATTGAAACTTATTTTTGGACACATCACCATTTTGAATTTTAGGGGCCTTTGCCCCTACACGCCACTAGTTTAACTCTTACTTGTAGAGAGTCTTGTTTCAAGAAAAAAGGCTGAAATATTATTTTCAGAATATGATGCAATCTTGGTACTGTATTTTTAATGTCCACTCTCTGTTGCCTAAGTTGGTTAATAATCCAAAGATAATATATTAATATAACGACAGCAGGGTACCCTAACAACATTTAGTTACACAGACAAGACATACGGGATTGTAGAGTGTAATGTAAGAGCATGGGATTAAACAGGAGACCACTGGCTGGTAAATAAAGTTTATCATTTACAACTTTTCTTTTAAGTTATAACATTTTACATTGTAATCACCTGATATAACTAACTTCAGAAATACGCTTTTCCAATTTTTAAATTATAAGAAATTATAAGAAATTTTTCAAAGTAAGATTAGCTAAAAAGAACATTAAAAATATGGTCATATTAATTAACTTTTATTTTAACTCAAGAATGCAAAACTATAAGAGCACCCATAGCAAAGAAATTTTGTTGTTGTTAAAAGTACAGTAAAAATTTGCTTTTGCTGGTTTAGAGCAATGTAAAAACACAGACCTCTTGCTATTTGATTCTAACAAAAATTCCAGATATTGTTTCAGTGATATCCTATGCTCTTATACGAGCAATGTTTGCTTGTTTGCTTGTTTGCTTGCTTGCACAATTATCTCAAAAACGGCTCCGACGATTTCCTTCAAATTTTGGAATGAACTTAGTTTTACCTTAAAAATACGATTGAGATGGGTCTCGCCCCCAGGGAAAATCTAATTTTGCTAAAAATTAAAGTTTAAAATTACAAAATTTTAACATTGGGCTTATGGGTTGCCATGTTGGCAACGAATTAACAACATATAAACAAGAAGTACATTCAGAACTTCAAAAAGAAATGTAACAGCTGTTTATGTACTGCATATTAAATGTCAATAAAGTTTATTCTGATATTTAAATTTACTAATATTTCACCGAGCAACGCTCGGTCCTCCTGGTACTAATTGATTATGCAGTTAACTGGACATGTATGTGATTGTTTCATTATTATATTAAAACAGGAATAATTTATTCAAGAAATATTTTTTCTATCAGTTTTGTATGTTCATAAAACTAAGAATGTAAGTTGAAACAGATTAGCCTCTGAATTACAAACCATTTGAACAAAATGTTTGATTTTAAAAGCCAAGATGGTTCACATGACAAGGTTCCATTGAAAACCTTTATATGGTAATCATAGTAAGTGGTAACAATTATTAAAGAATTCTCCTTTTTCTAAGATGACAAATTTAACAATCAAGTGGAAAATTTAACTAAGAAAACACTAAATGCTTATAGACTGACTGTGGTTAATACGAATGGCTAGTGAAGACTAGTGCACGTGTGCTGACAATTGTCAGCAACCTCATAAGAATTGTTAATTGTCAGTTAACTGTGACCGCGAGGACTTTTTTTAGCAAGTTTTGACCCCTGAACCATGCTAGAACAGGTTTTTACAATAAATTTTACCTTAAGTTTGTAATGTATTGAGTCAGGTAATTTTAGTTTTAAACTGTAAAATAAGAACAACCTTGTAAAACAGATACATGAAACAGTACAATCAGAAAAAACATATTTGTATAATGCTTCACTAATATTTTATTTTATTGAAAACAGGAAGGTAAAAAGAAGCCATGCATCATGGGCGTTGTATCAATGTTTAATCTACTAGAAGAAGGGGCGTATAAAGAATTTGAGATCAAGAAAGAGCAATATGGCACCTTAGATGCAAGCGGGGTAACTAGCTTAGTTAGTTTAAATGGTGAATTGGTTATTTACAGTCATTCACTAATGTATGGCAAATTCAGTAATGGTCTACTCAATAACATACAAACAGTCTATCCTTATAACAAAATTCCTCTAATAGATTTAAAACCATACTCACAATCTTTTAGGGTCTTCTTTCTACATCTAAAACTTACAAAAACCTCTAGTGCCTACAATTACATAACAAGGATAATATGAAATCTGGAGTTTGCAAAATATAGTTGCAGTATGGTTAGTTGTTAGACAATCTTGTTTGGTTTAATTTGTGCAGGTCAATGTATCGCATATGTATCAGATTGGCAAACAGTACAGTTGTTTGCTATTTTCTGATGTTATACTAAGTTTCATACTATCAACAGCTATTTTAGTTTCCAATGGAATAAAATGTATTTACCATGTTAATATTATGAACAAAAAAGACAAACTTTAAGAGCTCTAATATGCATGCAATTTTGAACGCATGAGAAAAAACAGAAATTTTTAAATGCATTGGAATAGACCGTGTTCATGTACTGTCCTCCATCTTAAATGGCTGTTGCTTTGCCCTTAATTATACCTCGTATACCTTTATTGAGTAATTAGTAACTGTGCGGCTCCCTCCAGTAACATTCTAAGCAACAGAATCCAAATTTTACATTAACCAAAAAAAAAATATAACAAACCAAATTAATTAATTTTTATGTTTTTTTTTAGGGAGAGGGGAACCCCCCTCCTGTTGTACATATATATATATATATATATATATAACCATATATGTATATGTAAAACAGTATAAATTTTCCTCATAAGAATAATACAGGAATATAAATTGTAATAAAAAAGGTATAACAAGAAACTTGATTTTAAAAAATGTAATAAAGTTGTAAACGACAGTTAGTTGTTTTTGCCGCTTTTTGAGATTAGATGGCAGTTGCAACATTATTGGGCATTAAAAAACCGCTCTGTTTTGATAAAAATATTGGGTTTTATTGTATACAATACTAATAAAAGATATAAAGAAATTCATAAATCATAAAATGGAGAGTCCAAAAACTTTTAAATTGTCAACTACATAAAAATTTTAAAACACCTTAAAAGTCTTTTAATTTTACATTTCAGCTTAGTCTTCTCCCTTTATTTTCATGTGAAATTCCCTGAATTCCTTTGGAATGTATTGCTGCATTGTCATTTTTTCTTTCTCCAGTTTCATTGTCTAAGGCCGTTCATATAGTCGGGGAAACCTGGCAACTTTGACTAGGGGACAGTAGACTCTTTTCTTATCTTCTTCTCCAGGATATGAGCTGTCCAAGGTTGAACAGTATTATGAGATGGTCTTGTTAGTAAAGTACAAGTATCGTCATGTGTTAATCGATATCACATCTAATGAGTGATGCGAAATTTACTGACTGCTAGGGAGTTTTTCACGATACTAAAGTCTTTACAATCTTTAGAAGACATCGCTGAAAATTTGTTTGAAGATGCTGGCAATTACCTCAACCCATTGAGAAGGCACACATACCATTGACTGTTTCTTTTGATATTCAATGAGAGTAAAACCGCTGTCACATGGCAGGAAACTGTGACCTGTTGTCATGAATTTCTGTTAAATCGTAGTAAAGAAGTTATTAACCACAAAAGGCTGCAAGAGTGCTATCATTTTTGAATTATTATTTTGGCCTGTGCATCGATCTGACCAAATAGTGAGGTGTTGTGTCTCGTTGTCGGTCTATGATGGTGAGTCACTTGTTCAAGATCCACACAAAGGGTAGTTGTGTTTTTGTTAACTTTAGCAGTTTTTAATATAATTTACCAAATTTGTATATGAGCTATCCACCCTTGCATGATGTAACTGACACTCTCTTTCTAGTGTATATGAGTCTTCAGTTGACTTAATTTTTATGAAAAGACTGTCACAAAGCTTACAAGTGTCTGATCGAGGTACACCAATCCTTAAATTGAATTTTGTGTTGAAATATCTCAGTAAAATAACATGAGTAATATAACATGAGTGTCAGGATAATTTTCTTTGAAAAGATTAAAAATTTTTTTATACACAAATATATAGGGGACAACCATATATATATTTTTTAACTTTCATGTCTTAAAAAATGGTTTTCTTGAAGAGGGGAAGAATCTATGTGACTCTTAAGAATCTTAAGATCTTAAGAAGATCTTTATTTTCATTTGGAACTATATGTTAGGTCGATTATCATGAGTTCCACGACCGTCATTCAAACGGTTTATCAAACTTCATTTTTCAACTAAAATCTGAACTGTACGAGGACCAGTATATTTTTTAAGACCTGCTGTTTTTCATCATTAACAAGTTTGATAACTCCTGCTAAGTACGCAGGTCTTCTGCGACAGTAATATTTTACTATTAATTTTCTTAAATTACATACTTAAAACATCTTACACAAGAGGTCAAATAGCAGTTTGTGTTATGAACTTTTAGTTATCTTGAATGGGCCTTACAGAG
Source organism: Neoaliturus tenellus (assembly GCA_030545055.2). NCBI lineage: Eukaryota > Metazoa > Arthropoda > Insecta > Hemiptera > Cicadellidae > Neoaliturus > Neoaliturus tenellus. The sequence continues at coordinate 167,696,575 of CM061533.1, read as the reverse complement.
AAAATTCAAAAATAAAATATGATCTGATTCAATATACTGAGTTGAAATTTTATCCAAAGCAATATATTGATCATTGATCGATTTTCCATATTGATAGATCGATATTGTGTAGGGCCCAGATCCCTTGACCGAGCAGCTAGGTAAGGAGCGAGGCCCACAGGCGTAAGCCTAACTTACCCAGTCAGCACACAATGTGAAAATCACGTTTTTTCACGTGAAAAAAAGGTGAAAATGTAAAAGTAAAAAATAATACGTTTTTCACGTGAAAATAACGTAAAAATGTGAAAGTAAAAAAAAATTGAAATTTAAAACGTGATTTTCACCACCATTTTTTTACATTTTTTACTTTATGTTTTAAATGCACTAAATCACTTTTTTAAGACAGGGACCTCAAACAGTGGGTATTTTAACCTGAATATGAATAAGAGATGAAAGTAGGATGATTGTGGCACGTGTAGTCTTGTTACTGTCTAAGGTTGACATTCACCTTAGACAGGACTTTTAAATAATAGCCCAACAGCCAATGGTATCTAGGGACCTACAGTTTAACGTGGGATCCGAACCACAATTTCCTCCATATTAATAATTTGTGTTAATTATCATAAACTGCCGTTTTCATATATTATTTTGTTAGTAAGTTACGTCAACAATGACGTAAGTAGTCTATTTATTTATTTATTTTTTATTGAAACGCTGGAAATTTTATTTATCAAATATTAGTTAAATATTATCTTGTTTTCATGTATGTGAAAAATAATATTTGACAGCCGTGTAAAGCCGGGTCCCCACTGGGCGAACATTCATTGCGAACTTGTTCGGCGAACACAAAAATCAACAAACATTCTTAACGAACAATTAACCGGCCATATGATTTACATTCTCAAAGGTTAGCAACAAACAAACAAATGTTCGGAAGAACTTTGTTCGGCGAACATGTTCGGCCAGTGCGGACGCGGCTTTACTTTATGTTTTTAAATTAAAACCATAAGTTTTCATATGTTTTTTATTCCTCCATAATATTATTTTGTGTTAACTATCACAAACTGCACTTTTCTTGTATCATTTTGTAAGTAAGTTATGTCAACAATGACGTAAGTAGTTAATTAAATATTTTTTTACTAAAACACTGGAAATATGATTTTGAAAAATATTAGTTAAAATATTATCTTGTTATCATGTAAGTGGAAATAATATTTAACTGTGTAACTTTTATTTTTGGTCCTATTTAAAAAATCAGTTTTATGAAGTACAGGTCTAGCTTGATGTAATGTGATAAACATTTTCAGGTTAGAATCCTAATATATATATATATATATATATATATATATATATATATATATATATATATATATATATATATATAAGAAGAGCTTCTCAAAATGAATTATTTTTCTTCTTTTCGGACTATCCCAAAAAATTCACCTTTAGTAATAGTTGTAAATTGCAATATTGAACATAAGAAACTTTCCTTTATCGTGATGAAAACGACTATTTGTATTGATTAAATATGTATTTGCGTTAAAGTAATAAACGGTGTTGCAGGCTGCAGTTGAATAGAGTCAGTTTTATCATAAACACACTGATCAGCAATGATGACTGGACCGGGATGCTCCTCTACGTTCTGGGATCACACTGAATGGTGCCGAGTGGAGTTTCTTTACAGTAGTCATGTTAAAATGATTCTGTTTCATTGAAAATAAATATATTAATGAGATTGGAGTTTGTTACAAATAGTAAAATATTACATAACCATAGTAAAATTCACAAAAATAGTCCGATGGAAATTTTAACAGCTGCATGTGTTCCCCCTCTCGCCCTGCAATGTTGTCATTTTCTGTTATACCATGTGCAATCTATAGTTATTTAATACGCTATGGCCCATTCTATACGGACCGATTGTCTGCCGCCGATTGTCGGCGTCGATCAGCTGATATTTTACCGAACAATGGAGTTTAAATGGGAGCTTCTATACGGGCAGATTTTTAACGCACTATGACGCGGTATATTCTGCTTCCGCCGCCGATCTCGCAACCTCACGCCAAATCTCGTAATTTCTCTCTCGTTCTCGCCATTTCTCGTCTACTGCCTTTTCTGATCCCTTTTGTCCTCACCGTTCTCCAGTTTGTTTTGTTTTTGTTTTTAGAAGACATGTTTGACATGAAAAACTCGTTTTTCTAGAAATTGAAAAACATCCTAAATTATACGAAGTGACATCTAAAGATTACGCAGACAAGGTTAAAAATCTCAAAGTTGGATTGAGGTAAAAATTCAATGTACAGTTTAGTTTTTGCCTGCATTCACTATTCACGAAAACAAACAAATATAACTATATTCATCTCAATGACGAAGAGGTTATTCATTTTAATTACATACCGGTAGGCCTACCTTAGTGTAATTGGTCACTTACTGATTACATGACAAAATAAGTTTAAATTATTACTATAGGCCTCGACCGACGGTTATACAGTTCAAGCGTCATGTCAAGTTGTTACATAATACTGGTCAAAATGTATCAGGCCCTTTCAATTATTTATAGGTATATAAGCCTACCTACATCTATTATTTTCTTTCTTAAAGTTAATTGTATTATTTAGTCATCTCTACCTTTATTTCTCTCTAAAAAAATAACTATGGAATATTGACCAATCTTGTGTTTTAGTATACATGTTTCGTAGGAGTTTGTGGCCATACATTATCCCTTTTTATGATAACTTTTGTAATATTTTCAGTATTTTGGAAATATTGAAATCATATAAAGTCATTTTTTAAAACATAAATACGTCATCACTTAATTGGAAAAATACTTTTTCCTTTCTAATTTGAATTGTAATGTCGTATGTTTATACAATATTTATGTTTTAGTAATTTTATAATTATTTATAAATCATTTTATAATTATTTTAATTGATCGCAATTGAGTATTTTCTTGTGTTACATAATTTGTAAAGCATGATAATATAAGTGGAAACAATTTTAGCAAGGTCAGTTTTAAATGTTGTATTTTTTTACATTAACTGAATGGTTGGCAACACTGTTGCGCCGATTAACCGCTCGTATAGAATGGCCGGCGGACGGCAGATTTCGCATGAGCAGATCCGCCGCCGACAATCGGTCCGTATAGAATGGGCCTAAGGGTTTCTTTGTGTTGAGAACTCCTCCTACAATTTTCAACAGATTTTCAAGTTTTTTGTGTTGTTGGATAAATACTTGGTCTGTAGTAGTTGTTTCCGCCAAAAACTGGTGAAAATCAGACTGAAAGTAAAGGTGCTATCCATCATTGAAATCTCAACACTTCCCATTAAAATAACTTTGGGATTGAATAAAGCATTTTAAACATCTGTTCATAATCAGCTGTAAATACGTGTAGTTATTTTTGATTACAGATATTTACATTATTGAATTGGTTGGATGTCATTGATTTAGAGCTAAAGTAACATTTGTACTGTATTAAAATAAATTGTTCGATTTCAAACAACATGTATACTAGTACAGTATAAAACTGTGTTTCACAATAAATTTGGCAACAATGTTTCGACTCTCATCGGACTATTTTTGTGAATCCTACTATAGTGTGGTTTATTGGGGAAAAAGCCACTAAGCATAAAGTTAAGAGAGTATAGACAATGAATACAAAAACGTAAACAAGGTCACTTCCCATGTTAAAAATTGGTCAACATTTTATTCTGCTAGGAGCGCTGTAAACTGAACTCGAGCACTCCAAATAGAGATAGCACCAGAGGAAACGGCCTAAACGTAGTACGAGAGAGAGGGAAATATTAAATTTCTTATTTAGTATTGTGTCATTAAAACACCATTTTAAACATTGGTTACCTCGCTTATTTGGTATCATTGGAAAGCTTTTTTCAAGAAGAATCGTTATTTTAAGTCATTAAATCCTTTTATTGTTAAAACTTTGTCGTATAGGCTTTCAACTTTAACGTTATTCTGAAGATATTTTATTGAATCATATGTTTACAAAAATAAAATAAGTTATAAACGTCGTCATGGTATCCTGCTATTTTCAAATTTGTTTACTTGGGTTCCAAAATGAGCACTAACTAAAGTAGGCGGACGGAAAAAGTGTTCCTACATTAATTGTGAGAATTGGTCCAGTAATGAAAACTTTCATAGGTTATGTATGATATGTGAGTGCAGCGTGAGGACGAGAGAGATTCTTTGCTGATGACCATCTGCAACAAAGTCAGAATGTAATCTGACTAATACGTTATTGTCTTGTGCGCGCACTCATGGTGGAGTGCGCTACTACGTCAACAGAAACCTTCTTATAACCCCCGCCACGTAACTTGACGAATGAATTTTCACTATTATTCAGTTAAAATGATTGGATAATCAGCTGTTCTATAAAAAATTGCATGTAACAGTAGTGGGAAATTGAGAGACCTGGGCCAGTTCAATGACCCCTGAGGAATGTGCTGAGTCATGATGACGTCATCACCGATGACGTCACCGATGACGTCATCGATTGCATCATCGATGACGTCACCGTCAATGACGTCATCACTATGACGTCACACCCATGACGTCACAGAAATGACGTGCTGATGACGTCACAGAAATGACGTGCTGATGACGTCACCACCCATTACATCATCAATATGACGTCATCGTCACCATGAAGGTCAAGGTCACGCCGAAACTTAAAATTTTTTGGCACTTTTGCCGTTTCTCACACTACGCTCCGAGTTTCAGTCAGAGTCCTCGTGACCTTGATGACTTGGAGCGAATATGCGACTAGAAACAGCAAAAGTGCCAAGTCAAGCTCGAGTTTGCGACGTGACTATGCCTAAACCATCATGTGTCACTCCTCAGAGGTCATTGAACCGAGCCAGGTCTCCCAATTTGCCATGAATGTGACCTTTGAAAACCGAACAACAGAGTGCCGACACCGATGCACACCCTACGACAGTCACCGAGCGACTGACTGTCCGGCTCTGTGTACTCTAGGTATATGGGAAGTGGTGGGGGAAATTGTGATGATCTTGGGAAACTTTTAAATCTCAAACAAGGGGGCACCGTTTTGGTGCTACCTTAAATGTACATGTTAAAGTGTTATGACCTTGAGGTTGACTGTAAACTCGGGACTTAGGATTGTCTTTAAAGATGTATCCAAAGAATCTTCATATTTGAGTTAACACTTAGAAAAATTTACTAGTAAAACTGTTTAATGTGTATTTGCCAGAGTTTAAGTGTGGTGACCTTGAGTCAAAACACTAAAATACTACAAGTCGATATCGTCCCAGAGTTAAAGTGTGATAACCTTGAGACTGTTTCAAAGATTTATCCAAAGTACCTCCAGGTTTGAGCCAACACTTAGAAAAATTACTCTTTGTACAACAATTTGATGTTGTTTCCATAGTTTAAGTGTGTTGACCTTGAACTGGTTAAAATGAAAACTTTAATTTAAAACCGCACAGTGGAGTGCATGATACAGATGCGCACCCCATGACAGTCACCGAGCGACTGATTGTCAGGCTCTGTGTACTCTAGGTATATCAGCTCATGAGACTAAGATTCTAAACTGTTAGGAATGGGTGTAACTAACTGAACTTTGCAAGGAAAAGTCATTTCATCCAATATTTTAAACAAATCCTCATCAGTAAAACTTATATTAGTCTGTTTGGTATAAAACTTAGGGTGTCCGCGCAACAGTTTGCGCCACTTAGCTAAAGTCGAAACCCTTTTGACTTTGAGTGGTGGACAGTGTGCAACTAATAAAGTCCTAACACGGCTAAGTTTCTTACCTAAAGTGTCCTGCGACATGGCTTCCCCTCACAAAAGTTTGCACAATACTGAGAGACTGTTGGTAGAGCATGAGCCAAGGGAAAAGTGGCGGGGGAAACAGCAGGAGTGGGGGAAGGTCACAGTGGTGGGGGAAGGTGAGGCTGTACGCTGGAGTATCGCATCACTTCACCATGAGCTGTCCTACAGTCAACACACTGTTCTCCCGGCCCGAGTTGGCACTAGAAGAAACATTTCTGTACAGCTTAGGCTGCGAGGGCCGAGGAAGCAAAGTTAAAGTGGAAGTTGTGTTAAACTCCAAGATGAAAAGTCGTCTAAATAAACTAATTGTATCCCTGCAATCCCCAATAACTTTAGAGAAATACCACTTTATAAAACGACACCTAACTCTTTGGCAAAACTAATTGGAAATGGAAAAGATCACAGTAGAATTAATTTAACTTAAAATCTGGACCGGACACTCATGGCGATACTACGTGGCGTGAAAAACGCCACCCTAAACATTACAAGTTAGGATAGTGAGCACCTCTGGTACGACAACCGACGTGCTAGAGTTAAAGTGTGATGACCTTGAGTCAAAACACAGAAATACTACAAGTCGATATTGTCCCAGAGTTAAAGTGTATTGACCTAGATTTAAAACTTGTAAAAATACTTACATGTATAGAGTTGGAGAACAGCGATGCTTACAGCATGCAAGCCTGAGACACACTGGCTAAGCACCGTCGTGTAGCATAGGGACTCAACTATGGTGGGGGTACTGCCAATACTTAGAGTATAAGTGTAGTGGGTCACTTTGAACCACCCCCGAGGGGCGAACCCCCCCCCGTCACCATTTTTTGGGGGGCGGAACCCCCCCCCCCCCGAGGGGCGAGCCCCGCCCCCGCCCCTCTGGACTTAGAATATTTTTGTAGATGTAAATAAAGTACCTCCAGGTTTGAGCCAACACTTAGAAAATTTTACTTTTTCTGAGACACTCAGACTTAGAGTATAAGTGTAGTGCGTCACTTTTAACCAGACTTAGAGTAGAAGTGTAGTTGGTGACCCTGAACCACCCCCCGAGGGGCGGACCCCCCCCCCCGTCTCCATTTTTTGGGGGGCGGACCCCCCCCCCCCCCCGAGGGGCGAACCCCCCCCCCTCAGGGGCGAGCCCCGCCCCCGCCCCATGCCGGCCGCCTCCGCCCCATGACGTAGTGACGTGGGGCGACCGGTGGGGATATAAGGCGGCCCGGCCACAGCCGCCTCGCAGTCCGCTCCCGAGCGTTGAACGTGAACGATCGGGACGGACCGCCATGGGCATCACTAAACACTGAAAGGCGCCTTCACTGTTTAGCGAAGTCTAATGTAACTTTAAGACTTGTATTATTTTTAAGACTTTAACTTTAAGACTTTAACTTTAAGACTTGTATTAGTTCTAAGATATTGGGTTTTGGCGTTGGGAATTGTTTTATATTTGAGTGTTTTTAATTGTACCCTATGTGTTTAATGTGTATGTTCCAGCATTTACCATGTTGAGCTCAACTTATTCCGTAAGTGTGTTATATTATAGAAAGTTATTACAGAATAAGTATTCCCCTTGAGCATTTTCACAGCTCAAAATAAAATTTTAAAGTCAGGGAACGGGAGTAGGCCCCCGTGTAAAATTATTTTTATTTCAACGTTAGCATGGGTCCTCTCAGGCATGCAAAATTGCGGCTGGGTTGGGAGCCGGTCCGTTTGTACGCTGGCAGGCAAAATTGCGGCGGCCTCTGCACTCGGACCGAGGACGTAAGCCACTAGGGCTGTCCTCAACCTCTCTCAAAATTATGTAAATGAAACTTTGTTAGCTATTTGAGTTTTGTCCCCAAACTTATTCTGTAATACTTCTTTATATGTGTTTATTTATTAATTTATTCTGTGTGTTATATTTATTTAACATGTATACGCTTGTTTTAGCACTCCCCCTTGAGCTTTTTTCACAGCTCAAATTAAATTTTAAATTTAGGGAACGGGAGTAGGCCCCCGTGTAAAATCATTTTACATTAACGTTAGCATGGGTCCTCTCAGGCATGCAAAATTGCGGCTGGGTTGGGAACCGGTCCGTTTGTACGCTGGCAGGCAAAATTGCGGCGGCCTCTGCACTCGGACCGAGGACGTAAGCCACTAGGGCTGTCCTCAACCTCTGTTTCCCTTCTGGAAACTCAAAATTATGTAAATGAATTTTTGTTAGATATTTGTGTTTTTGTCCCCAAGGCCCCCGAACATTCATGGTTCGCCATGGATGTACGGGGGCCGAAATTTTTTAATGTTTGTATGGCCTTGACCTAGTAACGAGTTATAAAAATTTATTGCATTGCTAAACTTAAATATAAAAAATAGGGAACGGGAGTAGGCCCCCGTGTAAAATCATTTTATACCAACGTTAGCATGGGTCCTCTCAGGCATGCAAAATTGCGGCGGCCTCTGCACTCGGACCGAGGACGTAAGCCACTAGGGCTGTCCTCAACCTCTCTCAAAATTATGTAAATGACTTTTGTTAGCTATTGAAAAAGTTATTTGTTAGCAATGCAGTAAATGCTTAAAACTCTTGCGTGGTGAAGGTCAGACAACATTGGATGTTTGCTGTTGTCATAGTTGGGTCTCTTTGGAGGCTTCAGCGATGACAACCTGGATGCCCCAGGTGGGGCTTTATTTTTTTTAAATTATTTCGTGACCTTGACCTAAATTCTTAACGGTTAGGTATTACTAACATACAAGTCTGCTGTTGTCCATAGTTGGGTCTCTTCGGAGGCTACAGCGATGGCAACCTCAATGTCTCAGGTGGGGCTTTATTTTTTTTTTTAATTTTTTAGTGACCTTGACCTAAATATAGTAAAGCCTTGTCTCCATTTTCTAGGGGGAGACACTCAGGCTTAGAGTAGAAGTGTAGTTGGTGACCATAAACCCCCCCCCCCGAGAATTTTTTTTTTCGGAAATTTTTTGACCTTGACCAAAAAAGTTTTTGGCTCCGGACGAGAAGTGTGGCCCCCCCCCCTCGGTGGTGAGCCCCGCCCCCGCCCCTGCCCCTGCGCCAGAAGAATTATGTATTTTACATTTTGTTCTGCGCATGCGCAGAAGGAGTTTTTCAAGGTCACCCCCCACCACCCGTTATAAAAGAAGGTTGGCCAACACAGCCTCTCATTATTGGATAAACTTTCGTTGAGTAAACATCCTAAACGCGCTTATGGTAAAAAGTGTTAAAAATGCTTCTTTGCCATATTTGTGGGGAATTTTTCCCAGATGAAGTGATTCTTCAAATCCATCAAGAACTGCACGAAGCGGAGGAGACGGCAGATGTGCAAGTCAGCGAGGGAGACTTGGACTCGCTTGACCAATTTTTAGCCGAACACCATCGAAGGCTGGACGAGTTTGATACTTACCTACAACGGATGCAGCGGAGAAGGCCCAGCGTTATCCGGTTTGGAGGTGCTGGACCATCAGGAGTAGGAAGAACTACAGCGGCCATGGATACGGACACGGACACGGAAATGGACATGGAAGAGGAAGCAGATGGAAATGGAACAAGACCTCTACGTACTACAGCTTTGCCTGGTCAAAAGGTAGTACATTTTAAAATTAAAAATGAACGCCTCGAGTTGGATAATTTTTTAAACGAAGCAAAATTATTAATTGAACAGACTTTGGAAGAAGAATTGACAAGACTAAACTTTATTAAATTTGGATTGGTTTTGGACGCGTTGTTTACTAACACAGATGGAGAAACCACATTGAGAGGATTCTTAACAAAAAATCGCACTCTCATGTTAGCATCCGATGTAAATAATATCATTTCTGATTGTTTGCAAGAATTGATTACTAAATTACAAGAACATGAACGTAGAGGATCCGGATGGTGGTTAACTTCAATTGAAGGACTTGATTTAAGAGTTCAAAAACACGGATACGGCATGAGGGGTAGCAGCTATATTGCTCTACCCAAAAAAATTCAAGCTACTAAATCCTGTATAAATGTGCAAAATGTAGATAATGAATGTTTTAGATATGCTATGTTGTGTAAATATATTTTGCCAGAACAGCATCCATGTAGAGTGGGTAGGTACTATCAAAATGTAAATAATAGATATAATTTTCAAGGACTGTCATACCCAGTAAATATTAAAGATGTTTGTAAATTTGAAAAACAAAATCCTGCTGTAAGTGTAAATATTTTTGGACTGGAAATTGAAAACAAAATCCTGCTGTAAGTGTAAATATTTTTGGACATGGATGATAGCAATAATGTTTACCCCTTGAGAGTGACAAAGACCGAACGCAGAGATCATACAGATTTGTTGTTAATTACTCAAGAGAAGTTTCACATTATTTTACATTAAAAATTTTGTTTGTTTGGTTCAAAAGCAGTTGACAAAAAGGAATGGACAATAACAGTTTGTAAAGATGTTTTTGTTTTATTTGGAAAGATTTGACCATGGAGGATCAGAGTGGTTGACTGAACATAAAAAAATTGTGTGATAACAACTATGAAGTAAAAGTTTGTTTGCCTTCTGCCAACCGATCAATAGTAAAATTTGAAAAAATTTTCTCATCAGTACAGAGTTCCAGTAGTGGTGTATGCAGATTCGAATCTATACTCATACCAGAAGATATAGCGAACGGAGAGATCGATAGAAGGACGAAATATCAAGAGCATAAAGCAAATAGTTTTTGTTTGATTTTAAAATCCACCTTGACTGAAGAACAACTACAAAAGTATGGACTTTCATCGTTACCTGTATTATACCGAGGTGAGAACGCAGCAAAAATTTTTGTGGATAAATTATATGAAATCGCTCTTAAAGTGCAAACTATGTATGGTGTTAAAGAGCCGATGATACCACTGGATTATGAAGAGGAGGAACAACATGACTTGGCAAGAATTTGTTATTGTTTGCAAAAACCAATTACAGATGATAATTATAAAGTTAGAGACCATGACCATTAACTGGACAGTATAGAGGGGCGGCTTGTAACAGATGCAATGTAAATTACCAACTACCCAAATTTATTCCTGTAGTTTTACACAACCTTAGTGGCTATGATTCACACTTCATCATTCCGGAATTGGGTAGAAACGATAGGAAAATAGAGGTGTTGCAGAAACAACAGAAAAATTTATTAGTTTTTCAAAACTGTTGACAAAAAAATCAAACTCGATTTGTTGATTCATTTAGATTTATGCCATCCAGTCTTAGCAAACTGACCGATAACCTAAGGAGACACGATCTAAGGGAAACAAGTAAATTGTCCCGCAGGACAAGATGGATTTGGTTCTACGGAAAGGGGTTTTCCCCTACGACTACATCGACAGCTCGGAACGTTACGAAGAAAGAAGACTACCGCCGAGGGAAGCATTCACCAGTAAATTGACTGGAAGTGAAATCACTATCGAAGACTACGAACATGCCCTGCAATGTGTGGAATGAATTGGACATGCAAAATCTCGGACAATATTCCGATTTTTATATGAAATTGGATGTGACGCTTCTTTGCGATATAATGGAAGAATTTCGCAACACCTGTTTTGACGCCTATGACTGGACCCGCTACATTCTTTTACTTCTCCCGGTTTGGCCTGGCAGGCTATGTTGAAATCTACCAAGTGTCACCTTGAACTGCTTACGGATATCGATATGGTGTTAATGATTGAATCCGGTGTACGCGGAGGTTTAACCCAAGCTGTTACTCGTCATGTGAAAGCAAATAATAAATTTTTGCCAAACTACGACCAAACAAAAGATTCAATTTTTCTTGGCTATTTTGATGCAAATAATTTGTATGGTTGGGCCATGTCTAAACCGCTACCTCACGGAGACTTCAAATGGATAAACCCAGATTCAATTGAAAATATTATGGATATTCCCAAAGAAGGTGACACCGGATATATTTTTGACTGTGATTTTGAGTACCCTGAAACACTACACGATCATCATTACGACTTGCACTGTTGGCTAAAACTGAAGTATCACCGACAGGAAGATGGCCCAAATTAATGATGACATTAAACAACAAAAATCGTTATGTGGCGCACTATTGGGTTGTACAACAAGCGTTGGAGTTAGGACTGAAAATAACAAAAATTCACCGAGTATTACAATTTTCTCAATCATGCTGGCTAAAATCTACATCGATGGAAACACCGCAAGAAGAGCTAGAGCAACATCAGCATTCAAAAGGACTTTTTTAAATTAATGAACAACGCTATATTTGGCAAAACATTGGAGAACAAGAGGAAACACAAAATTGTAGAATTAGTTTCAGACCCTGCAAAATTGGAAAAACTTGTACAGAACCGAATTTTGGATCAACAATGATAATAAATGAAAACCTTGTGGCAGTAAGCATGAAGAAAACAAAAGTTGTTATGGACCGCCCGTTATACGCAGAATGTGCATATTGGATATTTCAAAAACCCATATGTACGATTCCATTATAACAAGATGGTTGACTACTATGGTCGTGACATATAGGAGTAGCATACATGGATACTGACGCTTTTATCTATTGGATTAAAGACTCAAGACATGTACGAAGATTTAAAAACGTTCGTACACAGGAATGACTTTGATTTTCAGACTACCCACAAAATCATCCAAACTTCAACGAAAATAATAAAAAAGTTTAGGCAAATTTAAAGATGAATGTAATGGACAAGTAATGGAAGAAATTGTTGCACTAATGTCGAAATTATATTCCTCAATGTGTATAAAGGCGAACAACAAGAACCATCAACTACAAAGAAGGCCAAGGGTGTGAAAACAAATTATTTGAAAAAACACATTAATTTTGATCAATACAAAAAGTGTTTATTTGAAGATACTACCTTGAAAGCCAAATTTAACACAATCCGAAGCGAAAAACATCAGTTTTCAGTGTGACAGAAGTAAAAAAAAGCACTTTCTTCTAAGGATGACAAACGCCACATTATGGAAGACAAAATTCACACACTCCCTTTTGGCCACTACTCTATTATATTAACCCTATCAACTAACCTATTCTCGTCCTTCTACAACTTCGACCTTATTCCTTTTCCTTCCGTAAAAAAATGGGGAACACGGCAAGTCCAACGCCGTGTTCCCCATTTTTTTACACAAGTTTGGATGACCTTGACCTATATAAATCATGTGAATATTTAAGACAACATTCATTGTGATTATACATGTGATACATGAAACATTCAAACCTGCAATATGAAGAACTTGAAGCAAGAAATTGTCAACGAGCTTCATAAACCTGCAAGAAGAAAGTTTCCGCGAAGAAATACAGTGATAAAAGGAATAAATGATTTATATCAAGCGGATTTAATCGAAATGATTCCTTACAGTAAACAAAATAGAGGATTTAAATACATATTGACTATTATTAATTGTTTTTCAAAAATGGCAGATGCTTTACCACTAAAAGATAAAAGTGGCAAAAGTGTTACAAAAGCAATGGAAACAGCTATACAAAGAGACAAACATACTATAAAACATTTACAAACTGATGATGGAAAAGAATACTTTAATAAGGAATTTGCAAATTTAATGAAAAAACACAACATTAACCATTACTCAACCAATTCAGAGGTAAAAGCATCAATAATTGAAAGATTTAACAGAACCTTAAAAGGTGCGATGTATAAGATGTTTTCCAATAGATGATCACACGTATGGATTGATATGTTACCAAAACTTATAAGCGATTACAATAACAAGTTTCATAGAATTATCGGTATGAAACCAAGCCAGGTGACTAATAAAAATGAAAAAATTGTATTAAAACGTATACAAACGAATACTAAACCAAAAGTTGAAAAACTAAAGCCTAAAAGGTTTAATGTTGGTGATAAAGTGCGAATAAGCAAATACAAAGGTGTATTCAGTAAAAGATATCTTCCAAACTGGACAAATGAGGTATTTACTGTATTTAAGGTGCAACCTACAATACCAGAAACTTACATTTTAAAAGATAATAAAGGACAATTGCTGGAAGGAGGGTTTTATGGACATGAAATGTTAAAATCAACAGTAGGTGATGTATATCTAGTAGAAAAGGTGTTGCAACGGAAAAAAGATAAGGTTAAAGTACGATGGTTAGGATTTAATAAGACGGAAGATTCTTGGATACCTAAAAAGGATCTAATATAATGATAGAGCATCATTTTGGGTTGAACCATTACAAAGGATGGAGATAATACCGCAAAAAGACAATTTTACTATTAATAATATAGATGAACTCACAGTGGATGGTTCTCAATTCAATACTGGGAAACATGGTGTTTTGTTACCAAACACGGTGCGTTGTTTGGTTACCGGTCCTTCCAATTGTGGAAAAACAAATGTAGTATTCAATTGATTACAAACCCTAAAGGCTTACGTTTTAATAATTTATATGTATTTTCAAAGTCACTACAACAACCAAAATATCAGTTATTGAACAAATACTCAATAATGTGCCTGAAGTTAAATATTTTAGATTAACGCAAGCGAGAGTGTCATGCACCGCAAGAGGCTACACCATTCTCAGTATTCATATTTGACGATGTATCTGTGAAAATCAAAATACAATAAGGAATTACTTCGCCATGGGTCGACATAACAACATAGATAGCATTTATATTGGTCAACTTACAGCAAAATACCGAAACAGCTCATTAGAGACAATGCAAACATGTTAATTGTATTTAAACAGGATGAAACCAACCTAAAACACATATATTATGACCATGTAAGTGCGGATATGCCATTTGAACGATTTAAAGAGTTGTGTGGAAATGCTTGGGGTGAAAAGTATGGGGTTTTAACAATTATAAAGGAACAACCGCCAAACAATGGTCGATACAGGATAGGATTTGATTAAATTTATACTAATACACTGATCATGATGTAAAACATTCATTGTTGTACAACACGTCTTGTTACAAACATGGTTAACCAAGAAAAGTTAATAAAGGAAATAAAATCACTTAGTGATTCTATTCGGGATAAAAACAGAGCATTAAAATTAGGTATTAGCGAAGGGAGAAATTTCTTGAATCTACTTTTAAACCTATTACTGAACCCTTGAAACAATAAACAAAAAATTTTGCTAAACCGTTTTGGAAGGAGATTGCAATTGCACCTATTACAAAGTTTGAAAGAGAAAATGTAAAATCAGAAGATTTTAGTGCGAAGACCCGGAATCCTCTACATATAGTGGTTTTACCGGCGGAGAACCCGAAAGAGAGCTAGAATCACCAGACTATAGTGGTATAAGAGAATTATATGAAGTAAAAGCTAAAAGAGGACATGAAGATGTATCAACTGCTAGTGAAGAGGAAAAAGAAGAAGAAGCAAGGGAAGGTCCGTCAAACATAAGCTTGTTGGGTGAAAACATTCATAACAAAGGACCTTTAGGAAGGAAATACATTATAAAAATGTTAGCTGGAATAAATCCTAATAAAAACTACCATAGTTATGGAGTAAGATTAACAGAAGAAGGTTTAATGGTTGGTAATAGCCCCGGTAAACATTGATGAACATGATAATATTATTGTTGGTAATCAAAGATATAAGGGTACAAGAGGATTATTTGAATTATTATTTGAAAAAAAGCCTTTAGAATTGTTAGTTAAAGAAGAAGACATGGAAGCATATAAACAGATTTTGGAACACACCAATGCATACAGGAGAAAATATTTAGCTGGCCAACCAGTTTTTAGATCTAGGTCTTTAAATATAGAGATTTGTATCCAAGTTAATACCAACAGCGAAAAGACAACCAATGCCGATAATACCAAGAAAACCTGTAAAACGAAGGTTTGTGTCATCCACTTTGGATATAAGTGCTGCAGAACCAAGAAAAAGAAACAAATTTGTTACAGGTACAGGTTTAATGAAGAAACTATATAACACAAATGTGATTTATTACAATAATATCAATAAATTGGTGGATAGAATGAAACTAATACATGAAGCTAAAGAAGCGGGTCATACTGGATTGGAAAACGAATGGGTGGCTTTAGTGGATGAACTCCGAAACGTGGGTAATCTCATAAAAATGCGGTACTCCCTAGAATACTATTCAGTTGCACCATGAGTGTCGACAAGTTCGGACGTTACTCCTCGGATGGATTATATTATGCGAATAGTTTAAAAAGAGTGCTGGTTTACCACAAACACCTGATGGAGATTATGATATGAGTAATAAAAGGTTAAAAAACATAAAAGATCCTACGGATGAAAACGATGCAATAAATTTAAAAATATTAAAGGAAAGGATATCACCACATTAAGACTACAAAATAACACATATGACGCAGAAGATCATAGAATTATCAACGTTGGTAAACCAAACCAATACGGTGATGCAATAAACAAAGGTTATTTGTCATCTGAATTAAAAAATACGTTAAAGTTTCAATGGGAAAACGTATAGTGCTAACAATAAACGTATATCCAACGTAGATGACCCAAAAGATGCAAAAGACAGCGTAAATAGACGCTATTTACATTCCTTGATACCTGAAAAGACAAAGATGGATTTTCTTTTATAAATTTGTTATTAACGATATAGGTTATCAAAAAATGAAAATGATGCCGTAAATCTCAAATATATAAAAGATCATTGTGTCATACATGATGTGGGGAGTTATCGATTGTCTTGCAATTGTTTGGCGAATGTAAAAGATGGTTCAGCACCATCTGATGGTGCAACAGTGGGTCAAATGAAAGAGACTTTAAAACAAGAAACAACTGGATTTGCAAAACGAGATGAAGTATTATCAAAGCAAGGGGATGACTTTATTCAAGGTAATGAAAAATTTCATTTATTGACATACAAAAACGCTTATTGGGATTGCATGTATGGAAGGTTATCAAATGTGTCATGGGGTCATGCAGATAGAGACGCGGCTGCCTTAGGACAAACAGTACATCTAGATCCAAATAATTACCATGCGTTTTTTATATGTAGTAATAAAAAACTAACAAACATGACGCAAGGAAGAGAAGCAAATGATGCTGCAACTGTAGGACAGGCTATCACATTATCACAAATGGATAGCAAAGTGTATACTTGTAATAATAAACGTATAACAGACCTTAAAGACCTGAACATGTGGATAATGCCGTCACTGTTAATTTTCTTATTAAAGTTTTAGGAAATGCATTATTTGATATATACAATCTTATTGGAACCCGTACACATGGTAATTGGGTGTCTAAATCCGAGAGAGGTAATTGGATTTAAACGGGAAATATTTAATAAATATTTTATTAACCCTAATACGCAAAAGTTTAGATCATCAGATTGGGGTGATATTGATATTTAATTAAATAACCCATAAATGACTTCATTTATGTGCAACCCGTCATAGAGGTAACACATAGGTTACGCTTTTCGAATATAAAAGACAATCATGACATTTCATTACACCAGTCCATATCGAGACACTATACGGAAAGGAGGCCGGTATCACGTCCACAGCGGTTTCTCTGTTAAGTAAAGCTTTAAATCGTATTCCAGTAGGATCTATCGTAAACAGAGCAATAGACGCTTACCATACGAATTTCACATACCGGGAGGTTATCAATATTGCGACCAGGAACTAAATTGCAAAAACGACTGGAAAGAGGTGATCCAGGCATAAATAAGTTAGATCAGGCTTGTAAAGAACACGATATCGCATATTCCACATTTACCGATTCAAAAAATAGGTCAATCGCTGATAAAAAGCTAGCAAATATAGCTTGGCAACGAGTTAAGTCTAGTGACGCCAGTATTGCGGAAAAGCAGCAGCTTTAGCGGTAACAGCAGGTATGAAGGCTAAAACAGCGGTAGGAGGTGGAAAAAGGAGGGGTAGGAATAAAAAAGGATCAACCATGAAGAAACATGGTGGTAATATTAGACTAAAAAGACGTTCTACGAAGAAAAATAATAAAAAAACCGACTATATGGTCAATGGTAAAAAACGGGGCAGGTCTATACCTAAGACCGTATCGTGCATATTAAATAAAGAAATCAATTAGTTATACCACATAAAGCGTTGGACCAATGTTGAATTATTTAGATATATTTCCTGTTTAAAAATACCATTTTTTCGCGGAGTATTCATGAAGGACAGTTTACCAAAGAAAATATGGAAAAATGAGACTGGAATCGTAAATTGGATAATACTGAAGGGCCCGGCACCATTGGGTGTGTTATAAGAAACTGAACAGCAATGTATATTATTTTGATAGTTTCGGTACCTGCCACCACCAAAAGAACTTCAAATTACTTTAAATCTGCTAAAAACATATATTATAACTATAAAAGAGAACAACCTGATAATACTTCAATATGCGGCCATTTATGTTTGGAATTTCTAGCTAAAAGTATCAGTCACTATTGAGATGTCTTCCTATACGGTATCATTAACAGGAAAATCGTCAACTTTACGAAGTATCCTTTTTCCAGCGTTACGCTTGCAAAAAGGAAGATTTTGGGAGGCGGCACTATAGATTTTACTACTTACAACTCTATTCCAATGTTACGGAAGGTAAAAATAACGTATTGCATTATTATAAGGGAAAAGATGCCAGTGGGAAGTTTACAGACTTACAAGAGTGCAGGTACCCACAGGTTCTTATGAAATTGATCATATAAATGAATTTTTGCAAACTAAAATGGGAAAAGACAATATAACATTAAAAGGTAATAATAATACGATGAAAGCTGAAATTACTTCCAAATATTATATAGATTTTACCAACCAAACTCAATTGGTGATTTATTGGGATTTTCCAAAGATGAGCCAATTTTAGGACCAGATGTAACACAATCCGGTAAAAAAACAGTAACAATATTAAAAGTCAATAGTATAGACATAACTTGTAACATTATACAAGGAGCTTACAGGGATGGGGCTAACACCCATATCATACATACTTTTTACCAGTGTACCACCTGGATTTAAAATTGTTGAAAAGCCACAAAACCTGGTATATCTACCGTTGAACACCACTTTCATTTCAGACATCGTGTTGAGCGTATTGGATCAAGACGGTAACTTGGTAGACTTCAGAGAAGAGCCTATTACGGTTAGATTACATTTAAAATCGACACTTTAATACAAAATCATGGGTTTAACATTTAAAAGCGAACAACCTACGGGAACCGCATTAGTAGCTCTTCAGCTGTGGAGGAGTTAACACGCGAGAACATTCGTTTCTTAGAGAGAATTGGATTAAAATTAACCGATTATGGATATACTGGATATAGCGCAGGGTCCAACATTCGACGAAACCCTATGGGAAAAAGAATATCACACCCACAACCCTTACACTTCATCGAAATTAAACAATAACGATGAAATTCGTATCCCCATACAAAATCAAGACATTTACACACTACCATGTGAAAGTTACTTGTATATTGAAGGACAAGTTACTAAAAAGGACGGTACTACTGCTGGTACAACAGTTCCATTTATAAATAATCCTATGGCTTTCCTGTTTGATGAAATTAGATATGAAATATCAGGTGTAACAGTTGATTCTACTAAAAAAGTAGGTATTTCAACGACTTTAAAAGGACTAACATCTATAACACCCAATGAAACCAATTTACTTAAACCTGCCGGATGGGTATTACCTACAATTGACACGATCACTCCAAATTCAAATGGATATTTTGATTTTCATATTCCATTACGTTTGTTGCTTGGTTTTGCTGAAGATTATAGGAAAATAATATTAAACGTTAAACAAGAATTAGTTTTGTTGAGGTCTTCTAACGATAAAGACATTATTAAAGCTGCAGATAATACGACTGATGCAAACCTAGAATGGAAATTAAAATTAGACAAAATTGTATGGAGAGTTCCACATGTTAAATTAGCTGACGAGCATAGAATGCTACTTTTAAGAAAATTAAAAGCCGATCGTGATATTGTTATTCCATTTAGGAGTTGGGAATTCCATGAGCATCCCAGTTTACCTACTACGGATCGACACACTTGGACTGTTAAAACATCAAATTATGTAGAACGAGCCAGGTATATTATATTTGGTTTACAAACAGGTAGAAGAGACGACATCACTAAACATGCAGGACAATTTGATCATTGTGACTTGAAAAATATTAAAGTTTATTTAAATTCACAATTCTTTCCATACGACAATTTAAATGTGTCATTCACTAAGAAGAAATACAGTATATTGTACGATATGTACGCAAGATTCCAAAGTTCATATTACGGTAAAGCAAATACACCTTTATTATCACCTTCAAAATATTACGATGCCTACCCAATAGTTGTAATTGATTGTTCTAAACAAAATGAATCAGTAAAATCATCAAGTGTGGATATAAAAATAGAAATGGAATTCAACGATGCTATACCGGCTAATACAACTGCATACTGTTTAATTCTACATGATAAAATTGTAACATACACACCTTTAACTGGAATTGTTAAGAATGTACTGTAAAAACCGGTTTTGTTTCATTCCGCGAGTATAAAAGCAGAGCGTACAGACCGCTCCTCATCAGTTTGTTGCCTACTGTTGTATGGGTAGCATCGTATTCAATATGGCTTCTCCTAGTGGTACACCAGAAAATGTAGCAGATATTGAGAAGGAGATATCTGACTTTTTAAATCTTCAAGGCCAACCGGAAGGAGATGAACACAACCCTTGCGGACAACTACACGCCAGTAATAATGTCGAGGAAAAAGGTAAAAGAAGAAAGAATGTACAGAAGAGGAAAAGGGATATTGAAGATAATATTTCTCCTAACATATTGAGTGAGGTATTCTTGCGAATATTTTATCCAATTTCATCCAGTTTGGACAAAAGTGTTTTAATTGGTGTTATGAAATCGACGGATTATTCACCTACTGTAATTTTAACTCATGGGCCCAAAATGATTTTGTTTACGGACACTGCTTGGGAATCGTTTATGAAACACTTGCATCTGCTAGAATGCTATTTAAGTAGTAACATGTTTGGAAGAAAGACAAGAGTAGGCCTTTTGGATTCAAATGTGGAAATCGATATTGTTAAACATCGTGGTGATCATCAGTTGCGGTTTAGAGACACAACAAGACATGATAACAAGATTCAACTTAATCGAGAAGAGTTTTTTATTCTAACTTGTGCAACTGAACCAATAACAAGATACTTGAGACAACTGGTGTTTTCAAGTTCGATTATTAAAGATTATCTGGAAGACACTTTGGACAAACAACCGGACGCACCTATATTGTATGGGCCTGTGGATACTTCTATATTCAATAGGGTTCCTCATGAAGTACAAATGTGGAGACAATTGGAAAAGTACGCTCAACTACATAAGAAATCAGTAAAACGTGAAGAAGAGGAAGAAGAAGGAGGAGAAGAATCAAGTGTTAGTGATGAAAATGAAAACAAGGAAAATGTAAAGATGGAAACCTAAATGACAATCAACTACACAGCAATGGTTAATTTTTAAAACAATATCAAACACTTTGTGGGGTTAGGCCTACCGGGGACGGTGCCCACGTTAAATATACACCAACGCGCCAACAACTGTACGGCCAGGTATAAAAGTCGTACCTACCGTGGTGTGGAAATCAGTTGACCTTTGGACTTCGTCATGAGCAGACTAGTGATCTTCGCAATGGACAAGGAAGAAGAACAAGTAAAGTCCAAACCTGGTATAATTGAGTTCCAAGCGTTTCGGGGTAATGATGATAGGTTTATCATAAAAGAACTTGTGTTTTTCGACATCAATACAAGTGTTCCATATACATTTTTGTTCAAACCACCATGTTCTTATTCATCATTAACTAGCAAAGCCGCTACTACCAACAGGTGGATTTCAAAATATTTCCATCATATCGATTGGTATGATGGTTTTGCAAGTTACACGGACTTGTATCACATCATGCATCATCAGTTTTCAAACAGGTTTACCGATATTTACACAAAAGGACTGGAAAAAAAGAGATGGATCGAAGAATTTACTCATGTTCCGGTTAATGATGTGGAATTGGATAAAAATTACAAGTATACGATGGAAAATGTTTGTATTTGTACTAAAAGTCCAGAACATGAAAAAGATAGACATTGCGCTTTAAAAAACGCCTATAAACTCGCATCTTACCTTCAAAGTGGGGAAATGGGGAGTAGTGGGGGTAACGGGGGTTATATAAGTGAGGAGCAGACCGGGACCTGGCATGAGTATTACTCGAGATTCCGAGACGACAACATCTCCCAGCAAGAAGACGAAGAAGACGATCTATAACTCGACCATGGCATCTCACCAGTTCCTGCAAACTTTGGTTGAGCAGTTCAATGCTCACTCCAAATCTACCATACTACCCGTCAAGAAGTGTTCCGAACTTAAAGACGAGAAGCACTACATTATCCACGCCATGAAGAAGATGGAGACTACAGTTGGAGAGGCCATCTGCTGCAGTCTTAGCGAGGCACCATTCACTCCGGGGGATGAGCCCAAGTTCCAAGTCTACCTGCCGAAACGGTTCGTCCATCTCCTCCAGAACGAGGATCTGCGCTCCATCCAACCCGGCTGTCTCTACCTGGTTTCCCACGGTTGCACGGGTAGCAATTCCACCGAGTTAACCATCCACATCGCCGACAAGCAGCAGTGTTAGATTTAAGTTTTACTGTTGTACATATGTTATTGTAATGTTTTTATAAATAAATAAACCATAAAAGACAAAAAAAAATACAAAAGACAAAAAATGCAACATATCAATATGTGATGTTTGTCACATATTGATATGTTGCATTTTTTTTTTAAACTTCGCGGGTGACCTTGACCTTTGACCTTTGCATTTCACAGTTACCCCCACCACCACGCTACAAGTCAAACCTGCTTGAATGCAAACACCCCCACCACTTTTTCATATACCTCCAAGCGCTGTGCCTCATCTTCATTTCAACTCCAGCAGCCAACCGAACAACATCAGTATGTCTCTGAACGTAAGCTGTGCCAGCTATGAGGAGGTGGCGATCAAAACGCAACAGGAGCTGAACGACTTGTACAAGGAGTTGCAGCTGATGGAGGCACGAGGCTACCGTATAAACGTGCAAGTCTACGCTTGCAATATACGGAATCTTCGGCAGCCGAAGGAAGAGCCTGGACATTCCTCTTCAACGACTGCTTCCTCACCGGCGTCGATGAAGACCGAGCCAGACAACTTGGATTACTTCAGCTGACTAGCAGTTGTCTTCCTTGTCCTTACAATTGTAGAATATGTTTATTTCTTCATTATATTAAAGAAGTAAAAGAGCAAAACCACCTATCTTGTTACTGACATATATGCTCAGTAACAAGATAGGATTTTTTAAAACACAATTTGAATGACCTTGAAACTTCCCCCTCCACTGATTCGCTACCCCCACCACTTCACTGTTGATATACATGAGACAACACAATTAGATACCTCATTCCTTCTTCAACAGCCAAACCTACAACATCGACAATGGCTAACCTACCAACAGATGAAAGATGTCCTCACGCATGCTGTGACTTCGTACACAAGTTAGAGAAGAGGATGCAAGAGAGGGCGATAAGAAGAAAGCAGATCCACTCAGAAAATATCATGATAGTAAACGGCTATCTTTTGTTGTTCGGCCTTATTATGGTTGTACTGTTCATACTATACGGCATAGTTACATGTGTCGGCAAGGTTGCAGAAGAAAAACGTCCGCCACCATCAGTTGGAAAATTTCAATGTTACTTTCTAGGTTTTCTTTTTTTTAAAACTCCGTTTGGATGACCTTGAAACTTCCCCCACTACTTCACCACGCCCCCACTACTTCACCATGTTCCTGCATGGGCCTCACATCAAGCGTCATTCCTTGTTCGGCAGGCAACCATGGCTGACAACACCATCACCCAGGCTGACTCCACTATTGATGTTGGAACAAGTACGGGTTGGACACTGTCGATCGACAGTGTGCACTATTTAGAAACAGTTTGTCAAAGAATGAAAGAAATACTCCGGGACAACCCTGGGATCATAATACAAATGAATTTCAACTATGATTGGTCGCAAGTTACATTGCGGCAGGAGGACAACAACGGTCAGCACTCACCGCAATACTCACCAATGTCACCGATTTACCCATACAGTGAATCTGATGCGGATGAAGATGTAGGAGACAACGACGAGGTTGATGGGGAGTGACCTTCTTTCCTTTTTTAAAACTCAATTTGGGTGACCTTGAACTTTCCCCCTCCACTCCTTCCTTTTTTAAAACCCAATTTGAATGACCTTGAAATTTCCCCCTCTACTTTTCGATAATGTTACAATTGACTGCAGCTCACCTCATTCCTTGCTTAGCTACCATGGCGGACAGGACTCTTTCTCAAGTTGACTCCACTACGGACGAAGCATTTCCCTTGCGGTGGACAGTTCATTTACAAGATGCGACAGAAGTGGAAGTCTTGTATCAAAAGTTACTCTATGTATTCAACGGGAACCCTGGACCTCTTGAATGTAGAATGGATTTGAATTTTGATGCAACCAGGGTCGGCACAGAACCTTCAACTTCAAGCCAGCCTCAGCAACGAGATTTTACACATTTATACACTCCAATATCACCGGAAGATGTAACTGTCTGCGAGGCTGACTCAACTACACGTTATGTTCAGCCAAAGCCTTGGGTGTTGATTATTAACAATGTGTACGAAGTGCAATTGGTATGTAATAGATTAAAGGAGTTGATGGTACAAGATCCCGGCCTGCGCTTTCAAATAGACATACATTTCATCTGGGGAGCACCTGCGCGGGGCTCTTCTTCTGACAGCTCCCCAAGTACAACGGACGACGAGGAGGAGGACGACTAGTCATCTTTTTTTAAAACTCCGTCTGAATGACCTTGACCTTTCCCCTCCAATGAGTTTATTTAAGGTGCACTCTCACTGACTACAGCATCATTTCATTGCGCACCTTCACCGCAGCAACATGGAGAGTCAACTCAACTACTGTTGCGAACAGAAATGTTTTTCATGGCCGAATGACATTGATGTGGTGGATGGCCTGGCTTGTAGAACATGTGAAGCTTTTGGTCAGTGCATGTGTAAGTGCAAGTCTTGGAAGAAGCCAAAACCGGAGTTGAAGACATTCCATGTGTACCAGATGAGAGGGCATAAGTACACTTGTTGCCCTGAACGTTGCATTGAATTCACACTAAAACAGCTAACTAGCTGCAAATTGTGCAACAATCATTTTGCAGGTTTTTGAAAACATTATTTAGGAGCCTGTCAGTACAGATCAACTTGGCATACAGAAGCACTCACTATCAATGAAATCGCTATAGACTCACAAGAATAGTCTTTCTACTCTTTGACTTTTTTAAAACTCCGTTTGAATGACCTTGAAATTTCCCCCGCCACTTCCCCATATATCTAGAGTACGCAGGGCCTGAAGGTCGGTCGCTCGGCGGCTGTCGTAGGATGCACATCCTTGTTGTGCAGTTTTGATTTTAACCGGTTCAAGGTCACCACACTTGAACTCAGGCAAAAACTTCAAGCTGTTAAAGACAATCCTAAGTCACAGGTTCACAGTCAACCTCAAGGTCATCACACTTTAACATGTAAATTTAAGGTAGCACCAAAACGGTGCTACCTGGCTTGACATTTTCAAGTTTCCCGAGGTCATCGCAGTTCCCCCACCACTTCCCATATACCTAGAGTGCGCAAGGTCTGAGAGTCAGTCGCTCGCCGACTGTCATGGGGTGCGCATCTGTATCATGCACTCCACTGTGCGGTTTTAAATTAAAGTTTTCATTTTAACCAGTTCAAGGTCAACACACTTAAACTATGGAAACAACATCAAATTGTTGTACAAAGAGTAATTTTTCTAAGTGTTGGCTCAAACCTGGAGGTACTTTGGATAAATCTTTGAAACAGTCTCAAGGTTATCACACTTTAACTCTGGGACGATATCGACTTGTAGTATTTTAGTGTTTTGACTCAAGGTCACCACACTTAAACTCTGGCAAATACACATTAAACAGTTTTACTAGTAAATTTTTCTAAGTGTTAACTCAAATCTGAAGATTCTTTGGATACATCTTTAAAGACAATCCTAAGTCCCGAGTTTACAGTCAACCTCAAGGTCATAACACTTTAACATGTACATTTAAGGTAGCACCAAAACGGTGCCCCCTTGTTTGAGATTTAAAAGTTTCCCAAGATCATCACAATTTCCCCCACCACTTCCCATATACCTAGAGTACACAGAGCCGGACAGTCAGTCGCTCGGTGACTGTCGTAGGGTGTGCATCGGTGTCGGCACTCTGTTGTTCGGTTTTCAAAGGTCACATTCATGGCAAATTGGGAGACCTGGCTCGGTTCAATGACCTCTGAGGAGTGACACATGATGGTTTAGGCATAGTCACGTCGCAAACTCGAGCTTGACTTGGCACTTTTGCTGTTTCTAGTCGCATATTCGCTCCAAGTCATCAAGGTCACGAGGACTCTGACTGAAACTCGGAGCGTAGTGTGAGAAACGGCAAAAGTGCCAAAAAATTTTAAGTTTCGGCGTGACCTTGACCTTCATGGTGACGATGACGTCATATTGATGATGTAATGGGTGGTGACGTCATCAGCACGTCATTTCTGTGACGTCATGGGTGTGACGTCATAGCGATGACGTCATTGACGGTGACGTCATCGATGATGCAATCGATGACGTCATCGGTGACGTCATCGGTGATGACGTCATCATGACTCAGCACATTCCTCAGGGGTCATTGAACTGGCCCAGGTCTCTCAATTTCCCACTACTTGTAACGTAAGCTCGATGTTTTTGGAAAAGTACCCCCTCTCCTCCCCTCGCCCTACCCAGCTGTTTTTGGCCATTCGTCAACTTATATGGCGTGACCTATAACCATTTCTTCCATAAGATTGTCATTTTTATTGATTCAAAACCGTTGCATAGACTATTCGCATCCAAAGCACTCTGAACAATCCTATACTATTAAGACACCCATTCATTTTGTCTATTGCTAAAACCCATATCGATCTATGAAATAATAAATTTTTAAAATAAATCATTGTTCTTATGCTTTGACGACATATAAAAAAATGGCAAAAACATGACGGATGCTCAGTGTCCAATTCAGGGTCACTTTCAATAGTGTTCATCGAGGGTGGACTGAGCCCGCCGGGACACCGGGAAAGTTCCCAGTGTGACCTCACCATCAAGGCGCCCTGGCGTCCCTTGGAAGAATTTTTAATTCATTATAAGGACTTAAAAAAAATTAAGTCCTTTTTAAATTTGCTCCAACTGGGAACCCTTTCGTAATAGCAATGACTCGACATAGTTGGCTAACCTGTGCAGCTAAACGGCTGTCAGCCTGGGCGCAACACCATTGCGACGTGATACGAGTAAATGTCGTGTCAATCCTAGAGCGGTGGTTATCGGTGGAAGGTGGGAGAGGCGGGGGGATAATTTTTGTTACCAACCTTACACAAGTTCATATCTTACATATACCGGGTGTCTGATGTAAGTTGTCTCAAACCGATTACAGATGAACAGTTTGTCCTACAATCTTGAAATAAAATTATTTCCCACTAAATTGACCCCAAGGAATAATTTTAAAATAGTTTTAAGGTTGTACAAATATAAGGTATCCTAAAAATGGAGGGTCACAGGTTCAAATCTGGGAATTTTCAAATACAAACATATGTCATAATATAAATTGTTTGAAAGGTCTATTCAATACAAACATTTTGGTGGAAACACAATTTATTTATCTTTATTAGTTCCAAAATGGCGTCCATATTTGTTATCAAAATCAAAATTTACGGAATACCCTATAATTCTTATATTTTTTGCCATACTACTTGTTTGAAATAAGCTAAGCTTCACAACGATATGTCACAAGACCACATTTATTAAATACCCCCGTCGCAGCAGACCTGCGTACTCAGCGAATTTCCAATGGAATTTTAGATTATTTACTTTCCCCATAAAAACACCATAGGATCGAGTATGTAGGTTTGCTGCCATGGGGCATTGTTAGAAAATCTAAGTTAATCAACAATTGGTGAATGTAAACGCAAAATTGTATCAAGCTCTGACAATTTTTATTTTCCCCATAAACCCCATGGGGGTGAGTATGTAGGTTTGCCGCCATGTGGGTTTTGTAAGCAAGTATAAATTAAACCCTATCTAGATAATGTACATACCAAATTTGACTAAGTTATGTCAACAAATAAGTAAGATATAGGGTTTTCTTGATTTCCCAAAAATGGAAAACACATTTTTGGATTTTCTCCGTAACCATTTAAGCTAAGTTAAAAATTCAAAATACTTAATTGTTTGTTTTTTTAAGCTCTTTCGAATGGTTTTAATAAAAATTCATGAATTTTTAAAATTGAGGTCCAAAAATACCAAAAACCCAATTTTGACCGCTTTGAAACCCCATAAAACCCCGTTCCCATAACCCGACAATGCTGGTTTGCGAACTCATGAAAATAGACCTGGTCTTACACCTTTATACCAAATTTGATCAAAATCGGAGGTCCGCTTCAAAAGTTATCGATACCACGGACACACATATATATATATATATATATATATATATATATATATATATATATATATATTCTGAAAGAATTACACCCATTTATGTACAATATTTCGATTTTTAATCTTTTTCAAGTACATGGTGTGGTTTGTGTGGATTGAACCATAAACAAAAACAATAGAACAGCTGTATGTATATATATGTATATATATATATATATATATATATATATATATATATATAAGTAGTGTGGTTTGGTCACACCTAGACCGGAAGTAGCAGCTGCCGGGAGCAGTTGCCCGGGCAGCTGGCGCCAGCTGCCATGCCATATAGCTTCCGGTGGGGGTTAGAGGGTATATATGAGATGTTGCAGTTATATGTTATGCCATATAGGTTGGGGTGGAGATGGCGATAGTGTTGGCGTTAGGGTGAAGTGAATTTGCGCATAAAGTGGGGTTGAACTAAAAGTGAGCATAAATTAAAAGTTAGTTTAAAATTGAAATTTGTCGGTGTTAACGAAACTCTAACAGTTGAACAAAAATTAAGAGTTAGTTCAAAATTGAAATTCAACCTTATAACTGGAATCTGGAAAATATGCCGAGGTCATCCAGAGTAAGTTTTTAAAAATTCCATCCAACTATCACTAGAAATAGTTTTAAGTTGAAGTAGTTGGTGATAGCGGGATAATTCATTCGTGCCATGGGAGAGGTGTTTATCGTTTGAAAGTTGGCGATCGAATGAGAAGCGCCGCCTAGGGAGAGGGCTTATAAAATGGCAACCTTCCCCCACCACCCTTTCCCCCACTCCTTTAGACCAATAACCGGTCGCCGACTCTATGTGTTGAAACTGAACTAGACATGGCGGCCGCCATGGATAATTCTAACCTCAAACCCTAGCTTAGCTGAAGAGAATAGAGGATAATGAAGTAGGAATTGCGGTGAGCACATTTATATAAGGAATGGTGGGAGTAAAATAGGAAAACCTGTTGAACACAGTCGATAGGAGTAATAAGTTCAAAGTTGTGGAAGCATAACATAGAACGTAAAATGTCGTGAATAACACTATCATCAACGTTAACCTGCGAAGTTGCAGAAGAATATAACGGGTTAAAACTGTATTTCTTCCTAACTCTATTTAAATTAGTTCTACACTTTGAAATTGAAGATTTAGAAGTACTTCGTAATATATGTTGTGTTCGCAAAAGTTTCAACCTTAAACATTGTGCAACCATTATAGCTAATGCGTTACATTCAGAAGTTAAAAGAAGACTGAGGTATAAAATGAAGTGTAAAGGATATTGAAACAGAACACTATAGTAGTAATATTTGAGGTTAGAATCAACTAGACTCATTTAATGAAGTGGCTAGGAAGCCACATGCTGATGAATGCTAAATTGCATGTTAGAAGTAATGAAGTAGTCATAAAATAAAAACTAATGAGAGGTGATCACTGCGAGGATGCAAGGTAATGAATGTTTGTGACGTGATAAACTATCCGCTTTTATAGAGGCAGTAATAACCCTAGCCAAATGCCGGCAGATGCCAACCAACTACCTGGTTTTATAGCGCCAATTACTCCGGGCAGCTGGCGGACAGATGGCAAGAGAAGTAGGGGGCTTTGGGGCAATGACTGGAAAGGTCAATGACCCCCCTCCCCCCCCTCCCCCCCCTCCCCCCCCTCCCACCCCCCCCGTATTATCGTCGACCTATTATCGTCGGTCGCCGATGATAATTCTAACCTCAAACCTATGCGCATGCAACAAGTGCTTTGGATCGGAAGAGTGACTATGCTATTGCGCATGCGCCTAGTCCTGTATTACTCACTTTAGCGCTACTTCGCATGGATAATTCTAACCTCAAACCTTGGTTTTGCGTTGCTGCCCATGCGCCGCTCCCCACTCCTTCGCCTTCCTTTTATACTGCTGCGAACTGGACTGGATTGAACACTGTACTGGAGTGAAACAACTTCCCCCACTACTCGAGAATCTGAGGAGCAATACGAGCCTGATCTTAGCGTCAGTCGTCAACAAACTTTCATAGCGAAAGG
The DNA here is from genome assembly GCA_030545055.2 of Neoaliturus tenellus. Taxonomy (NCBI): domain Eukaryota; kingdom Metazoa; phylum Arthropoda; class Insecta; order Hemiptera; family Cicadellidae; genus Neoaliturus; species Neoaliturus tenellus. Next base: position 167,666,258 of record CM061533.1, on the reverse strand, counting down.
TTGTTGGCGACTCAACAAGAGGTTTCAAATATATAGTAGGCCTATATATATTTGAACTTCTTATACTACGTTGCGTTTTTAATGCAATGTGGTATGTGTGTGTGTGTGTGTGTGTGTGTGTTAGTTGTAAGTTGTATTTAATTTAAGAAATAATTTGCGCATTGCGATGTTAGTTATAAGTTGGGTTTAGCATTAAGGTGTATTAATTTTTAAGAGGTGTTTAGCATTAAGGTGTATTAATTTTAAGAATAATGATGGTATTTGGTTGTGTTGAATTTTTTTGGTTTTTAATAATGATGTGTTGTTAGTTTTAAGTGTTGGTACTAATAATTAATGTTGTTTTGCCTTACAGCTAGATGTTAGGGGGTAGATTAACTGTAAATTCAGAAGTTCGGTTGAACTTCACTTAGAAGGGGTGGGACATCCGCAAATTGTAGGTAAGCGGACTAGGTTTTTGCATTTTGTTTGAGAATATGATGGGTGGGTTTAGTTTGGGTGGGGTTAGAGTTGCGTTTCTGCATTAGCTGATCCAGTTTCCCTATTTAGCGTTACGCTTTGATGCGGACAGGGACGTTACGCTTTGATGCGGACGGACCAGGGCCTCCCTTGCAGAACGTAACTAGTGGGTTGGGAGTGGGAACCCGTTAGGCAAACATGGTGGTGGGAACAGTATTACTGTTTCCATCACCTTGGTTTTTTATAAGTGTTGAGTGACCTTGACCTACTTTTGGAAAGGTCAATGACCCCCCCCCCGGTGACCCCCCCCCGGTGACCCCCCCCCCCCGGTGACCCCCCCCCCGGTGACCCCCCCCCCGGTGACCCCCCCCCCCGTGACCCCCCCCCGGTGACCACCCCCCCTTCCCCTACTCCTACCCCCACTCCTTCCCCCACTACTCCGGGTGAATGACCGGTCATGACCTGAAAAATTAAAATGGCTATAACTCGATAACGGATTGACGGATTTGGACAAGCGATACATCATTGAAAAGGTCTATGTAAGACAAACATTTTGGTAAAAGAAGAATTGGGTTATCTTATTTTAGTCAAAAGTTATGCGAATTATTTGAAATAAATACCTTCTCTTTCCCCTTTTCCCCCACCTCCCAGGTCAATAATTAATCTCGGCCAGCTGCTACCCCTCTCATTTGCATATTGTTATAAAAGACGCACCGACTGCGGCTAACATTTCATTCTGATTCCAGACGTTACGCTGCGAACTTGGAGCCACAACCATGTCATCTCTGCCAACTACAACTTCTACTTCAACTTCTACTTCTACTTCAACTTCTACTACGGCTGTTACTGTACCTAAGAAAACTCTTCGTCTAAAAATCCTCCTGACTGGTACAAGAAGAAACTTGGATCCCAACCTTCAACTTCTGGCACTATTCTTCCGCCTACCAAGACTTCTAAACTTCGAAGCATTTTTTCACCGCCTTCGCCTTCTACTTCGCTTTCAAACGACTCCACACCGCTATCAACCATCATGCCGCCACCACAGAAGCCAGCTCCCCGTTCTAATACCCCTTCATTTGAAACTTTGCTTCATCTTCTTAGTACACCTGTCATTCCACTGTCACCATTGCCTCCTACCCCACCACTTACTATGCCTGAAGACCACACCTATCATAAAACTAAATCCACTAAGCCTACTCCCAAACCTGCTCCTAAGCCTGCTCCTTCAGAGCAATTTCAATTATTACAAGAAGAGCGTCGTAGGGCATTTAGCCGTCCCACTACTTGCCCTGAAGTGCTCACTAGGGGAATTAAGAAAGGATCAGCTTGTGGGAGGAAATGTGTTAAAAACGAAAGTTTTTGCTGTGTACATGTCGTGAAACACCTTTCTGAACCACAACTGACAGAAACCCCCACTATTGAATACCAATCCAAAATTATTGGTGTGAAAGGAAATAGGCTTAAGAGAGGTTGTGTTTATTTTTTTGAAAGTGTTATTGACAATGAACACATTTTGGCAAGTTGTAACGGCGAAAAATATAATATTAAAGTAATTGAATCCTTGCGCAAAGAGAAATCCGTTTATGAGTTAGACTCTAAAGACTATCTCCTCAGACACAAAGTGGATGGTATTACAAGGTGGGGGCGTAGAAAGTAAATTCACATAGTTTTTTTCCAAATTGTTGCTTAAAAAATAATGGGGGAGAAACACAATGCATTATAGCGTTGTGTTTCTCCCCATTATTTTTTAACACTCTAAGTCTTGTGACCTACTAACCTACTTCCATCCGAGTAGTAAGAAAAGTACTTCCCCCCACTCCTTTGGGTGGATGTCTGGTCACGGTCAGCTCCTACCCCTCATTTGCATACTATTATAAAAGCGGAGCGAGCGTTGGTCACTGCTTCATTTTTCTTCTACACGCCGCTCTTGTCGTTTCGTCTCTGCTGTTTACAATATTTCTTGCTTCAAAATGCCTCCTCATCTGAATGAAAATTTTAATTCTTCCAAAATTTCTGATGTTTTTGAACAATCTGAAGACACTTTAAGTAACAACAGTGAAAGTGAAGATGATGAGGACGATGATGATTATACTGTTGAACTTAGTGAAGAACGTAAAGTTATAGCAATTGATCCACAATTTCCATTTGATACAATAGAAAAGTTTATGGCTGAAGCTAATAAATGGTTGGACTCAGGATGTTATGTACGAATTGACTCTTTATATTGTATGGTGATAGTCATTCTTTCCTTGTCACACCAAATGACAGAGACCGCATGTTGCAGTGGGCACAATCTATGATGGAGTGCTATGAACAAGGTGTGGACACTGGCGGCTATTTTCTTGCACAACTAGTGTAATAACAAAATTACCCTTCCCCCACCCTACACCCTATCCCTTTCAAATCCTATAAAGAAGGGGAAAAGGAGTGGGGATTATAAAATGGTGGGGGAATGTGTATAAATGCAGGTTGTTTGAAGAGACTTTTATTATTGTGGCTTTAGCAGAAACAACATGGAGTTTAAATCTTCAGCAAAAATAAGGAACAACATAATAAAGAGAGAAATTCGCAAGAATGAAAAGATTGAACTTATAAAATTACAACTTATAATACCTTCTATTGAAATTGGATGTAGCAAAATAAAGACTTTGGTGAAAACTAACGAATATTTGTTACAATTGCTAAAAACAATCGAAGAATTGAAAAGCAAGAATGGACATTCTACATAGTAAAATTTGAACCTTTTAATATAAATAAGTAAAGCTAAAAAAGTAGATGTAGAATAGAGAGCGAGGAATAGATCACTTTGTGGTAATGGACTAACATGCCACTTAGTGCTCTATTCCTCGTTCTCGCGTTAAATTGGATTACCTTGACCTATTTGTTCGACTGTTAGGATTTGGTTAACACTGTTGAATTTCAGTTTTAAACTAACATTTATTTTTGTTTAACTGTTAGATTTTTTTTAACACTGTCGAATTTTAGTTTTGAACTAACTTTTAATTTATGCGAATTTTTAGTTCAACTATAGTTAATTTATGCGCAAATTTAGTTCAACCAAGTGTCTGTGCTCTAGCCATTTCCACCTAAAAGTAACTAGAATTAGTTGGGTGGGGGAAAGTTCGTTAAAGCTCGAATATAAAGAAGTATATACTAAAACTCCAATGGGAATAAAGAACACGAATGAACAATTAGTTTGTAGAACGTTAATATTTTTGTTCAAAACGTTTGATTTCCTTGGATAGTGAAGAAGATGAAATAGTGGTGGGGGAACCGTTATAAAAGGAGGAACATGAGAGCCCATTTCATTTCTTGGCGAAATTTCGAAGAGTAAACATCTCAACATGTATCGTTGCGATAAATGTTCGGAATCGTTTCACGATGAAATTCTATTAGACTGTCATAAAGAACTAATTCACAACAACCCAGAAGAAAAACAAGAACAAGAACAAGAACAAGAACAAGAACAACAAGAACAACAAGAACAACAAGAAGAACAAGATGAACAAGATGAAATAACTGCAACATCTTCAACTACTTTACCGAATCTACAAGTATTTGCATTACCCGGTAAAGTAGTAATGCATCATAAGATTCAAAATGAAAACTTGAAGCTAGAAGAATTTATTAGAGAAGCAAAACCAATCGTAAGTAAAACTTTAAAAGAAGAATTAAAAAGATTGAACTTTCTTAAATTTGGTTTACTACTAGAAGCTATGTTTATAAATGTACAAGAAGAATTATCACCAAGAGGATTCATAACAAAAAACCGAACCATTATGGAAAGTTCAAATATTGATTCAATAGTAGAAAACTGTATAGAAGAAATATTAACAAAAATTCAGGAACACGAAGGAAGAGGATTCGGATGGAGTCTTACAAGTATTGAAGTATTAGATATAAGAGTTCATAAACATGGATATGGACTAATGGGATCTAGTTACATTCCTTTACCAAAAATAATTGAAAATACAAAATCTTGTGTTAATGTTAAAAATGAAGACAATGAATGTTTTCGTTATGCAATGACAGCTAAATTTGTACCACATCATGCGAATAGACCTGACCAAGAATATGAAAATCAAAGATTTAGATACAATTTTCAAGGAATCACTTATCCTGTATCACTGAAAGATATATCAAAATTTGAGAAGAAAAATCCCGGTACGTCTATCAATGTTTTTGCATTAGATAGTTCAAACAAAGTGTATCCTTTACGTATTGCGAAAGAAGAGCTACCAGATCATACGGATTTACTACTACTTACGCGAGGAGATGTGTCTCACTATGTGTACATAAAGAAATTCGACTCTCTTGTTAACAAGCAGCTTTCTAAAGCTCGACACAGAAAGATAATTTGCAAGAGATGTTTTAATTTTCAACGAGAAGGAAGACAAGGAAGAGAATGGTTACAAGAGCACAAAAGACTATGTAACAATAATTATGAATCAAAGATTAATTTACCTTCGGAAAAAAGAGCATTTGTTACATTTCAAAAGGTTCATCATCAATACCGTATCCCTATAGTTGTATATGCGGACTTTGAATCAACACTAATTTCTATAGAAGATGAAAATTGTGAAGCTAGAAAAAGTGTCAAATATCAAATGCACAAACCAAATAGTTTTTGTTTAATGGTTAAATCAACATTATCAGAAGAACATTTAAACCAATATGGATTAACTTCAGAACCTTTAGTATATCGTGGTGAAAATGTGGAAACAATATTTCTTGACCATTTATATTTAATAGCTGAAAATGTACAAAGATTATATACGAATATCGTACCAATGAAACCGATGGAGGAAGAAGAGGAAATTCAACATGAAAATGCAACTCACTGTTTCTTATGTAAAAATGAATTTACCATTGACAATTATAAAGTTAAAGATCATGACCACCTTACAGGTTATTACAGGGGTGCTGCTTGTAATAAATGCAATTTGAGCTATCGTTTACCACTATTTATTCCTGTGGTTCTGCATAACCTCAGTGGGTATGATGCTCATTTTATAATACCTGAATTAGGAAGAGACAATGGTTCAATAGATGTGTTGGCTGAAACTTCAGAAAAATTTATAAGTTTCTCTAAAACAGTTGGAAATGTCAAATTAAGATTCTTAGACTCCTACCGATTTATGCCATCGAGTTTGTCTAAACTTTCTGAAAATTTAAGGAAGAAAGATTTTATTGAAACAAAGAAGATTGTAAGTAACGACAAACTGGATCTTGTACTTCGGAAAGGTGTTTTCCCATATGATTATATAGACAGTTTAGAAAAATTTAATGAAACATCACTTCCGCCAAAAGAAGAATTCAAAAGTAAACTATACAACATGGACATATCTCAAGAGGATTATGATCATGCATGTAAAGTATAGAATGAATTAGGATTTACAACATTGGGAGAATATTCAGATTTTTATGTTAAATTAGATGTAACTTTATTATGTGATATAATGGAAGAATTTAGAAATACATGTTTTGCAGCATATGGATTGGACCCTCTTCATTCGTACACTTCACCTGGATTAGCATGGCAAGCTATGTTAAAAGAAACAAATTGTAAAATTCAACTTCTTACTGATATAGATATGGTTATGATGTTAGAGTCAGGAGTTCGAGGGGGATTGACGCAAAGTGTAACACGTCATGTCAAGGCGAACAATAAATATTTGCCCGATTATGATGCATCAAAACCAACAACATTCCTGGGTTATTTTGATGCAAATAACTTGTACGGATGGGCAATGTCGAATCCCCTTCCATATGATAATTTCAAATGGATAGACCCAGAATCAATTGGAAACATAATGGATATACCGAAGTATGGTGAAACTGGTTACATTTTTGACGTCGATTTTGAATATCCTGAACATCTTCACGATCATCATTATGATTTACCACTTCTTCCAAAGACTGAAATTTCCCCTACTGGAAGATGGCCAAAATTATTGATGACTTTAACCAACAAGTCTCGGTATGTCGGACACTACTGGATGATACAACAGGCTTTAGACTTAGGATTGAGAATTACAAAAATTAATCGAGTACTACAATTTTCTCAATCTTGTTGGTTAAAACCGTACATCGACAACAACACAAGAAGAAGAGCTGCTGCTACATCAAGTTTTCAAAAAGATTTTTTTAAACTAATGAACAACGCAATATTTGGCAAGACTTTGGAAAACAAAAGGAAACATAAGGATATCAAATTGGTAACTGATCCAGTAAAATTACAGAAATTAGTGCAACAACCAAACTTTGGTTCATCTGTAATTATTAATGAAAATCTAGTCGTTATTTCCATGAACAAGAAGTCAGTTGAAATGGATCGTCCTTTGTATCTTGGAATGTCAATCTTGGATATTTCAAAAACACATATGTACGAGTTTCATTATAAGAAGATGGTTAACTATTATGGAAGAGAGAACATTGGTATTGCATATATGGATACGGATGCACTAATTTACTGGATTAAAACAAATGACATGTATGAAGATCTACGCACCTTTATATATAAAGATGATTTCGACTTTTCCGATTATCCTAAGGATCATCCAAATTACGACTATGACAGAAACAAGAAAGTATTAGGAAAATTTAAAGATGAAACAAATGGTGTGCCGATGATGGAAATTGTAGCATTAATGTCCAAACTGTATTCGTTTCAACTGTACATAAACGAGAAGAACGAACATCAAGTCACGAAGAAGGCCAAAGGAATAAAAACTTCTTTTCTGAAGAAGAACGTACAGTTTGAACATTATAAAAGATGTTTGTTTGAAAATGTTGAAACAACTGCAACGTTCAACACTATTAGAAGTTATAATCATCAACTTTTTAGTGTCAAACAAACAAAGTGGGCATTAAGCTACAAAGATGACAAGCGCCATATTTTAGAAGATAAAATTAATACTTTACCATTCGGCCACTACTCCCTGAACCCTATCGACCAGTAAACCTATTCTTCGTCCTCTCCTTCTTCCTTTTTTCCTTTCCGTAAAGAAGAGGGGACATGGCAAGCCCAATGCCATGTTCCCTCTTTTTTACACTAATATGAAATGGCCTTGACCTATATTCAAACTATATAAATGAGATTAAACTATTCTATGCATCAGTATTTTTACAAGCGGTGTACAAGCAACATCTGAAGATGGAAAGTGTGAAGGACAAGATTGTAAATGAACTACATAAACCAGCAAGAAGAAGATTTCCAAGAAGAAGTACAATCATTAAAGGAATGAATGATCTTTATCAAGCTGATCTCATTGAAATGATACCGCACAGTAAATTAAACAAAGGATTTAAATATATTTTAACAATTATAGACTGTTTTACTAAAATAGCTGACGCTTTACCATTGAAGGATAAGACTGGTAAAAGTGTTACAAAAGCTATGGAAACCACAATACAAAGAAATAAATTTAAAATTAAACATCTACAGACCGATGATGGAAAAGAATATTTTAATAAAGACTTTGGAGCTTTGATGAAGAAATATCAAATAAATCATTATTCTACAAATTCTGAAGTTAAAGCTTCAATAATTGAAAGATTCAATAGAACATTAAAAGGTGCGATGTATAAACAATTTTCAAAACGAGGATCATACGTGTGGTATGACATATTACCACAACTTATAAAAGAGTATAACAACAAATATCATCGTACCATTGGAATGAAACCTATCCAGGTAAATAGTGCTAATGCCAAAATTGTATTACAACGCATTAAAAATAATACAACACCGAAATTGGAAAAATTGCAACCAAAGAAGTTCAAGGTCAATGATAAAGTTCGTATAAGCAAATACAAAGGTGTATTCAGTAAAAGAGATCCACCAAATTGGACTAATGAAGTATTTACAATTTATAAAGTGCAACCAACTATACCTGAAACCTATTTATTAAAGGATAACAAGGGTGAATTACTTCAAGGTGGATTTTACGGACACGAATTGTTGAAATCAACAGTCGGTGATGTATATCTTGTCGAGAAGATTTTACAAAGGAAAAAGGATATGGTTAAAGTCCGGTGGTTAGGGTTTGATAAAAATGAAGACTCTTGGATTCCTTCAAAAGACTTAGTATAGTTGTTTAATAGCTCATTGTGTGTTTAACCTTTATACAAGATGGAGATTGTACAACAAAAAGATCGATTTAATATCAATAACATTGATGAATTGACAGTTGACAATGATAAGTTAAATCATGGAAAACATGGTGAATTACTACCAAATACGATAAGATGTTTAATAACTGGTCCTTCAAATTGTGGAAAAACTAATGTTGTTTTTAACCTTATAACTAATCCTAAGGGATTGCGTTTTAACAATATATACATTTTTTCAAAATCATTGCAACAACCAAAATATCAATTATTGGATAAAGTACTTGCAAGTGTACATGAAGTGAATTTTTACAAGTTTAATGCCAGTGAAACAATTATGCAACCAAATGAAGCAAAACCATTTTCTATTTTTATATTTGACGATGTTTCTTGTGAAAATCATGACACAATAAGGAATTATTTTGCTATGGGAAGACATCATAATATTGATAGCATTTATATTGGTCAAACATACAGTAAAATTCCAAAACAACTTATAAGAGACAATGCAAATATGTTGATCATCTTCAAGCAAGATGAAACAAATTTAAAGCATATATATAATGATCATGTAAATGCGGATATGCCATTTGAAAAATTTAAAGAGATGTGTGGAAAAGCATGGAATGAGAAATATAGCTTTCTCGTTATTATGAAGGAAGAAGATATTAAAAATGGTAGATATCGTATAGGGTTGGATAAATTTGTATTTATGCGTTGAACTACCGATGCTACATCTAGTTACACGTTGAACTTCACAGTGTAAACATGGTGAATCAAGAAAAACTATTGAAAGAAATAAAATCACTCAGTGATTCTATTAGGATGAAGAATCGTGCATTGAGGATGGGTTTAAGTGAAAGAGAAGAATTTCTAGAGACTACATTTAAACCTATTACGGAACCTTTAAAACAGATATCAGAAACTATTGGTAAACCTCGTTATGAAGGAGATGTTTTACTACCGGTTTCTAAACAAGAAGTACAAGCATTAAAAAAAGAAGAAGATGATGATTCATATACAAGTGCTAGTGAGCAAGAAGAAACAAAAGAAGAAGTACCAATTGTTGAAAAGGAAGAAGAACAGCCAATACCTGAAGCTGAACAATCTATTCCAAATTTAACTCAATTGAGTAGCGATATATTACAACATGGACCTCTTGGAAGAAAATATATAATGAAAATGCTACATGACATGAAATCAAACCCGAATTTGAGTAGATCACACGTATACGGAGCAAGAATTGATGGGAATGAATTGAAGATTGGTAATTCAAAGCTTGAAATAACACAAGACGATTACATCATTATTGGTGAGCATAGATATAAAGGAACAAAAGGATTATATGAATTAATTTTTAAAAACATACCACTAAGATATTCATCCAAAGATTTAAGTGTTTTTAAGGAGATTCTACAAAATACTAACGCTCATAAAAGAAACTACTTAAAGGATGCAATGATTAATCGTTCACGTGCAACAAAATATAACATTGTTATAAAAAAGTTGTTTCCTCCACGAAAATTGCCAACATTACGTACTGCACCAGCGGTGAGACAACCGCTGAAAAGAAAATCTTTATCACTTATGGATTTATCACTTCTTGAACAACATGGTAAAAAGAGTAAAGGAGATACAGTGACCGGCTCACGAGAATGCACTTGATCCATTAGTAAACAATCATATGGAATAACAATCCAGCCATTCAAATTGAATATTCACCCAGATGTATGTACTAAACTAAAAACATCGTCTTATTAAAAAATATATAAATCAAAAATAAACATTGTCTTAAGAGATAATCTGAAATGTTTACCATCACACATGTGTTCTGTTTTAAAACTGTACCAATTCTTAACTAATGTTATTAGTTTTATGCTTATCCCAGGTTTTTGTTTTGTTATTTTACTGCCACCTTTAAACTATAGCTCTGTATATAAAAAAATAATTGCCACTTTACAAATAGAAATGAAATTAACCTGTTTAACAAAATTGATGCTATTTTTTCTATATAATACATTGAAGTGTTATGTATTGTAAATAAAACGGACATTGGAGAGTTAAATCTGGAAGGTAAACAAAACTCTAAACCTCTCGTAGCGTCAACAGGGGTCGAAGTTGATTCTGACAGTCATCTTTCTACTAGGCCTAAATGTTTAATGGATGGACGCTAAGAAGAATATCCACACTCCACTCTTAAACGTCTTAATTACAGAATAACGTAATTATTTTTTCACCAAAAATTTAATAATTTAAACTACTGCATGAATTTTTCGGTGATCCGAGGTTACGCCACGCTTGGTCCGACTCCCTCTTGTTCCCGGACATGATATTGACTGCAAACCGTCCCACTTGTTCCGTGGCAAGATGTCCTAGTGAGTTAATGAGTCCCGATTGTCCCGCGCTGCGGCTAGGGCGGCCGTATATTACTGCACACGATAATGCCAAGTAGCCTACCAGGAAACCCAGTGTTGTTATGTCATTTTCAATCCAATTAAACATTTATTGAAAGTTAATATAACAAGTTTCTTTTCAATTCTTTTGATACCAAATTTGATGTAAATATACTGATAATTAATGATTAACGAAAAATAAAACACATTTCCATTATTTTAACACATTTACACAGCCTTGATTAATAAATGGGTCTTGAAATTTATTAATCAACACTGATCCGGATGAGGCTACAGCGCTCGTACTTGCAACATGCGACTCACAAAATATTAATATCAGGATTTTTCGCGTCTCGTTCGTCGATATTTAATGCAATGTATAAACATTAGAATTAAATCTGCTGAAATTGCGGCAGCTTTTATGCGCTGCGGCCGTCTTTCACCAACGAAATTGACATAATGAATTGGCATTTTTTGCCATTAAAGTAGCTAACAATTAGCTACCGCTTTTCAGTGGTCAGATCGTCACTTAGATCCGGTAATATAAACTATGAACAAGTGAACGACAAGAGTCATATCGGTGATTTTGGCTCCTGTAAAATCAACTTGTTGTCAAGCAATCTTCACTGGATACTAATATGTTTTGATTTATCATAATTAAACAATCATATGATTACGAAAGAAATGTTTTTAGAAATGTAATACAACAATTATGGATTTTAATTTTAAAATGTGATCCATTTCGATCCATATGATCTTGAATATTCAAGTGCATTCTCCTGGGCCGGTTACTGTACTTCAACATCTGGTAAAGGATTGATGAAAAATCTATACAATACGAATGTGATTTACTACAACGACATCAATAAATTGGTTGATAGAATGAGACTATTGCATGAAGCCATGGAAGCTGGTCATACAGGTTTAAATAATGAATGGGTAGCTCTGATTGACGAACTCAGGAATCGCGGCATAATTGTATAATTGTCCGCGGATATATAAGAGTTGCAGGCATATAATGTGTCAGTTCTAACATGAGCGTCGACAAGTTCGGACGATACTCCGCGTTAGGAGTGCAAGTTGGAGAAAACAGAAAAAGAAGTGGATTACCGCAAACACCCGAAGGTGACTATAACATAAATAATAAACGTTTAAAGTTTGTTAGAGATCCAGAAGAAGATGGAGATGCAACAAATTTAAAAACAGTGAAGGAGGAAACATCTACAAGTTTAAAGCTTGACAACAACCAATTGTATGATGCAAAATCTCACAGGGTTATTAATGTTGCAAAACCAGTCAACAATGGAGATGTTGTTAATAAAGGCTATTTGCTATCTGCGATGGATTATGCTTTACTGTTGCAAAAGACTAAAAGTGGAAAAATGTACAATGCTTTAAATTATAAAATAACTAATGTGGCAGATCCAACTGATGATACAGATACAATCAATAAGCGTTATTTGCACTCTGTAATACCAGAAAAGAAAAATGATGGATTTTCTTTTTATAAATATACTATAAACGATATTGGATATCCTAAAGAAGAAAGTGATGGTGTTAATATAAAATATATTAAAGATAATTGTATTTTATATAATGATGCTGTTATTGATTGTCATGGAAAAGTGTTGTCCAATCTGAAAGATGGTTCAACTCCATCGGATGCTGCTACCGTGAGACAAATGAATGAAAGCTTAAAGAAAGTGTAGTATACCAGCTGTTTTTATAATCACATGTTATAAAAACATCTTTTATATTTTTGTCATTCTGTTTGTTTACTTTTGCATGTTGTTTTAAAAATAAAGCTTACAACCTCAATTTATTTAATTTTATCTATTTAATGTAGTATTTTATAATGGCGCAGTCGAAAAATAACGAATTTAAGTACAATACATTTGACGGGATATCAGAAGAATGGATGTACTGGTACGAACGACTGAAAATTGCTTTACGCAACGACAACATTAAGAATGAGGACAAGAAACGTGACATTTTATTGGGACACTTGGGACCACAACCTTTCAAAGTGGTATTTGACTCGATACATCCTACACCTGTGAGTAGTATAGGATTTAATGATGTTGTAGAAATACTAAATAAATATTACTCCAAACCGAATGCCCCACTTTCACAAAGAGTTATATTCTCACGGCGTTTTAGACAAGATGGTGAGTCTATAAGTCATTTTGAACTAGCCTTAAGATCTCTTGCCGGGCAATGCAATTTCGGTCAGGGATTAGATGAACGATTAAGAGACCAATTTATACTGGGTATAAATAACGACAAGTGGCAACTAGAACTTTTAAGGCTTCACGCGTCTACATCAACCTCATTTTCAAGTGTGATTGACTCAGCAACGTTACTCGAAAATATCGATGTCCAACAACAGGAAATGCGGAACCCAAAGGTATTTCGAGTGAATGTTTCTAAACAAGCTAAAGCATTACCGGTAAGTCATAAACAACCTACAAACCAATGTAAAACAGACAAAAGCAATGTTATTCGTCTAAACAAAACAATACATTGTTTCCGTTGTGGGAATAAGAAGCACTCAATCGACGAGGAGTGTCCTGCTATGGGCGCTGTTTGCAAAGCTTGTAGTGGCAATAATCACTTTTCTCGGGCATGTCTCAAGGTCGGAAATGCTATCATTGCTAAAACCAAACGTGTAAACAATGTTCAAAATGTTTGCGATGATGACGAACTTTCCTGTTCTGACATAGACCAAATAAGAACTTTGGAAAAAGGTTCAAAAGTAATTATCAACGTAGAAATAAACAAAAATGTAGTGAAAATGTTATATGATCCAGGGGCAGCTTTTAGCATCATTGGGGAAAATCTGTGGAAGAGTCTTGGGGCACCCAAACTCTCTTCTACTAACAATCTTACTGCATACACAGGAGTACAAATCGAAACGCTAGGAGAAACGTCAGTAAATGTAAATGCGTTCGGTTGCTCAAAAAAATTAAAGTTGATTGTTGTTAAGAAAAATGACATTCCTCTATTCGGGTTGGATTGGGTCCTCAAGTTCAATCTGCCCTTGCCAGCTGGTGCTAAAGTATGTACTGTCACTCAACAATCGAAAAACGACCCTCTTTCGAATACTCCGCAGTTGGTAAACGAGATTATTAAGGACTTTCCGGAGGTGTTCGACCCCACACAAGGCACCATTAAAAACTGCAAGGTTTTATTTCAACTGTCACAAGATGCCATTCCAGTTGTCTCGAAACCACGGCCCGTACCATTTTCGTTGCGTAAAGCGGTAGAGGACGAACTCCAACGATTAGTAGAAAACCAAGTCCTTATACCGATAAGTACAAGTGAGGAGCCCATTACATGGTCCTCGCCTATTGTGATTGTAGTGAAACCTTCGGGAGCAGTACGCATATGTGCTGATTTCAAAAACACGATTAACAAGTACATGCTTTCAGACAATTACCCGATGCCTAGATTTGAAGAGATCACTTCTAAGCTCACAGGAGGGCAGCAATTTACTGTCATCGATTTAAAAGATGCGTACTTACAAATGGAAGTTGACACATCAGTGCAAAAATATTTAACTGTCTCCACGCACAAAGGGTTCTTCAGATATTCTCGACTTCCTTTCGGCATAAAGATTGCAACAGGAGTTTTTCAGCGTAAAATGGATCAAGTCTTGACTGGTTTAGACGGAGTTGCATGTCTTCTAGATGACGTAATAATCACAGCTCCCACCCGAGATGAACATGTAAGTCGGGTCAGGGAGGTCCTTAAACGTTTTTCAGAAAACGGTATCCGTGCCCAGATTTCGAAATGTAGGTGGTTTCAATATTCTGTCAAATACTTGGGCCATCAGATCGATAAAACTGGCATACACCCGACAACTGAACACTTGGAAGCAATAAAAAATATGCCCTCACCAAAAAAATGTCAAGGAGTTACGGTCATTTCTGGGATCAGTAAACTACTACAGCAAGTTCATTCCTCACCTACAGTCTGTTTGCACACCCTTACACAAGCTACTAAAAAAAGAGGAAAGGTGGCACTGGACAGAAAAACACGAGAGAATAGCAACACGGCTAAGACACCTTCTAAGCACAGCTGATACGTTAGCTCACTATGATGAATCTTTACCCCTAATATTGGCTACCGATGCAAGTGATGTAGGTCTGGGCGCTGCTCTTTTTCACAGATACCCAAACGGAACTGAGAGACCGATAATGTTCGCATCTAGACGACTTGACTCTGCCGAAAGCCGATATAGTGTAGTAGAAAAAGAAGCATTAGGGTTGATTTTTGGCGTCACACGGTTCGAACAATACCTCTATGGTAGACGTTTCGAGATACGCACGGACCACAAAGCTTTAATTAAACTTTTCGGTGAACATGATGCAATTCCAAGAGTAGTTTCAAATCGAATTGCAAGGTGGGCATTGACGTTAAGTTCGTACGACTACTTCATAACACATCAAACAGGAAAAGAAAACAAAACAGCCGACATGTTATCAAGATTTCCGCTTGAAAAACAAACGAAGTCATTTGAAGAGCGTCAAGGAGAGAGCAATGGAGCACACCTTTTCCACCTTAGATCGCAAGATCTACCGTTGACGTCAAAGTGCTTACAAGACGCAACTAAGAATGACCCAACTCTCTCTAAGGTAATAAATTACCTCAGAAGTAATTGGCCGACAGACATCGCCCAACAAGATCTCTTACCATACCATAATAAGAGAGATGAACTTTCTTTTGAAAATGGTGTCCTTCTCTGGATGGGGCGCATAATTATACCCACAAAACTGAGAACTAGAGTAATGGAGGAACTCCACGAAGGTCATCCAGGTATCGTGGCGATGAAGGCAAAAGCACGATTCCAAGTATGGTGGCCAAAAGTGGATAAGGATCTTGAAGAACACGTAAAACACTGTGTTGGATGTCAAGAGAACAGGTGTAAAGACCCTGAAATGCCACTTTTCTCATGGCCGGTTCCATCAGAAGTCTGGTCGAGGATACACATTGACTTTGCGGGGCCGTTTCTCGGGAAAATGTGGTTAATTGTGGTCGACGCTCGATCAAAATGGCTCGAGGTGATTCAAACGTCATCGACCACAACAAAGTCGACCATCAGTATCTTAGAAGATTTGTTCTCGAAATTCGGGTATCCAAGAGTCATTGTGAGTGACAACGGTCCACAGCTAACGTCACATGAATTCCAGAAATTTTGTAAAGATCTGAACATTAAACATGCTCTCATCACGCCATATCACCCAAAAAGTAACGGTTTAGCTGAGAGATGTGTTCGCACTTTCAAAGAACGAATGAATGCGTCCCGAAACAATCCTGGAACTACCCAAGAGAAGCTTAACAAGTTCTTGTTTGCATATAGGACATCACCGAAAAGATCAACTGGAAAATCACCAGCTTTTATGATGTTTGGCCGTGAACTTCGTTCACAATTAGATCTACTTATTCCTAACGCAGATGACAAAGCAGATGAAGAATTGGTGCGACAGCGATTAAACAGACATGAATCAAAAGAAAAGGTATTCAAAGAAGATGATGCCGTATGGGTATTGAACACATCGGGCTCAGGTTTCAAAAGAGGCAAGATAGTGAAAGTAAACGGGCCATATTCCTATCTGGTGAACATTGATGGAATAAACAGGCGATGTCATGCTGACCATATGCGATTGGCGGATAACCCTTAGAAGAAGGGGAGAAGTGTAGTATACCAGCTGTTTTTATAATCACATGTTATAAAAACATCTTTTATATTTTTGTCATTCTGTTTGTTTACTTTTGCATGTTGTTTTAAAAATAAAGCTTACAACCTCAATTTATTTAATTTTATCTATTTAATGTAGTATTTTATAGAAAGGAACATCCGCTTTTGTTAAACAAAATCAGGTAGTGTCAAAGAAAGGTGATGAGTTTATGCAAAGAAGTGAAAAGTTTACCTTACTACAACTAAAAAATGACAAGTGGGATGGAAAAAATAAAAGATTGTCAAATATAAGTTTAGGCACGGAAGAACATGATCCTGTTATTTTAACACAAGTGCCACAACTATCAGCTACTGGTGTTAACTTTATATGTGGAGGCAGACGATTAACCCATGTAAAATCTGGTAAAGATGATAATGATTGTGTTGTTGTGAAACAAACTATAGTTTTAGATAAAATAAATAACTTATATGATGGAAAAAATAAAAGAATATCTAACATATCAGCAGGAATAGCTCCGAATGATGTTGCTACTATTAATCAAGTTATAGCAACCTCTAATAACGATCCATCTGTGTATACATGTAATGGTAAACGTATCACAAATCTTGATAATCCAACAAATTACAAAGATGCTACTAATGTAGAGTATGTAATGAATCTTGTAGGTAATGTAGTTATTGATATGCATAATCATTTAATTAAAACATCGATGAAACACAATAAAATCGAAGATTCTCAGAGAAACCAATGGATTAAAGATGAAATCATTGATAGATACTAGTAAAACTTATGAATATTTAAGTATGGAATATACAAAAAAGGATTCATTATCATAAAGTATTTCATAGAGTGAAGACGTTGGTTACATAAAACAGCATAATGAAGACCGTATCGCTCAGTCGTCGTCAAGACAGCGGCAAGAGAGGACGTGGTTTAACATCAGCTGCATTATCCCTGCTCAGACGGATTCCAATTGGTGCTGTTGTGAATCGAGCGATAGACGCTTTACCATACGAATTACATCTGCCCGGAGGTTATCAATATTGTGGACCTGGAACTAAGTTGGCAAAACGTTTAGCAAGAGGAGATCCTGGAATTAATAAATTAGATCAAGCTTGCAAAGAACACGATATAGCATATTCAAAGTATAAAGATTCAACAAATAGATCAATAGCAGATAAAATTCTAGCGGAAAAAGCTTGGCAAAGAGTAAAATCAAGTGACGCAAGTATTGCAGAAAAAGCATCGGCTTGGGCAGTAACTACAGCCATGAAGACGAAAGCAAAGTTAGGTGGTGGAAAACGTCGCAGAAGAAGACCTGCAAAGAGAGGCACTCCCAAAAGAGGTGGAAACATTAAAAAAGGACGTCGTAGAACTCATAAAGCAAGTGTAAAGAAGACTTCTGTTTGGCAAATGGTAAAAAACGGAGCAGGTTTATACCTAAGACCATACCGTGTGTACTAAATAAGAAGAATCAATTAATAATTCCAAATAAAGCCTTAACAAATCATCAGTTAAATGATTATGTAAAATGTTTGAAAATACCATTCTTTCGAGGAGTTTTTATGAAAGATGCATTACCAACTAAAATATGGAAAAATGAAACTGGAATAGTAAATTTGGATTCCACCTATGGTCCAGGTACTCATTGGGTATGCTATAAAAAGCTCGGACAAACCGTTTACTACTTTGACAGTTTTGGCAATCTACCACCGCCAAAAGAACTTCAACATTATTTTCGAAACTCAAAAAACATTTTTTACAATTACAAAAAAGAACAACCTAACAATACTGAAATATGTGGGCATTTATGTTTGGAGTTTCTAGCGAAAAGTGTCAGTCAGCTTTAAGATGTCATCGTATACAGTGTCATTGAGTGGAAATTCATCCACATTGAAAAGTACGCTGTTCCCAGCATTGCGTCTATCCAAGGAACGATTATGGGAAGCGGCATTACTTGATTTGACTACCTACAACTCAATTCCCAATGTTACGGAAGGGAAGAACAATTTACTACATTATTATGAAACTAAGGATGCTGCAGGAAAATACTCAGAATTGAAAATAATTACATTTCCTACTGGAGCTTATGAAATTGATGATATAAACCAATTATTACAGAAACAACTCGGAGAAGACAATATTACCGTTAAAGGAAACAATAATACTTTAAAAGCAGAAATAACTTCAAAATATTATATTGATGTCAGCTTGGAACAGTCGATTGGCAGTTTACTTGGATTTACAGATACAAAAAAGAAAATCTTAACTCCTGGAACTACTCATTCAGGTGATTCAACTGTAAAAATATTGAAAGTAAATAGTATCGATGTCACGTGCAACATTATACACGGATCGTATAGAGATGGAGTTAATCAACATATTTTACATACATTTTATCCAACAGTGGCTCCCGGTTTTAAAATTGTTGAGAAGCCACAAAACTTGATATACCTACCGTTAAACACCAGTTTCATTTCAGACATCGTACTGAACATATTGGATCAAGACGGTCATAGTGTTGACTTTAGAGGAGAAACAATTACTATACGGATACACATCAGAGCAGCAACATAAAAGTCAACATGGGATTATCATTTAAACCTCAACGGAAGAGTCGGGACCTCAGTAGCTCCTCAACATTGGAAGAGTTAACATCGGACAACATTCGTTTTCTACAAAAGATTGGATTGAAACTTAACAGCGATGGATATCCTGGATATATCTCAAGGACCAACGTTCGACGAAACACTATGGGAGAAGGAATATCACACGCACAACCCTTACACTTCATCAAAATTAAACAATAACGATGAAATAAGGATCCCCATTCAACAACAAGATATTTACACTTTACCGTGTGAAAGTTACTTGTACATCGAAGGACGGGTATTAAAATTGGATGGAAAAACTGCTTCAACAGTTCCTTTTATAAATAACCCGATGGCATATCTTTTTGATGAAATAAGATATGAAATATCAGGGGTGACGGTTGATTCAACAAAAAAGGTTGGTTTAACAACGACATTGAAAGGATTAACATCATTAACACCGCATGAGAAGAATTCAATAGTCACCGCCGGATGGGTTGCCCCCGATAAAGACACTATAACACCAGCTTCCAACGGTCACTTTGATTTTCATGTACCTTTACGATTGCTTTTGGGATTCGCTGAAGATTACAAACGGGTAATAATAAATGTCAAACAAGAATTAGTATTACTCAGATCTTCAACTAATAAGGACTTGATACTTGCAGACCCTGCAACTACGGAAGATAAACTGGAATGGCAACTACAGTTGGATAAAGTTGTTTGGAGAGTACCTCATGTAAGATTGGCTGATGAACATAGAATCCTATTATTGAGAAAGTTGAAATCTGACCGTGATATTGTGATGCCATTCCGAAGTTGGGAATTTCATGAATACCCTACACTACCTCAGACACAACGACAAACATGGACCGTCAAGACATCAACTTACTTGGAACGAGCAAGGTACATAATACTCGGTTTTCAAACTAAGCGAAAAGATGTTATCACTGCAAATGCTGGTCAATTTGATCACTGTAAAATAAAGAATTGTAAAGTTTTCCTAAACTCTCAATTCTTTCCCTATGACAATTTGAATGTCATGTTCAGCAAAAAACGTTTTTCCATTTTATACGATATGTATGCAAGATTTCAATCGTCATATTATGGAAAAACTAATACACCACTATTATCACCTGACCAGTATTATTCCAAGGCTCCAATAATTGTAATCGATTGTTCAAAACAAAATGAATCGGTAAAATCATCAAGTGTGGATATAAAAATTGAAATGGAATTTGAAGAACCAGTAGCGGATGGAACTTCGGCATACTGTCTAATTCTACATGATAAAATAGTTACTTACACACCGCTGACCGGAATTGTGAAGAATGTACTTTAAGAAGAATTGTACAACGGCTGCAAATTTTTGAGGTTAGAATTATCTGCTTCAATTTTTGAGGTTAGAATTTTATTTGTGAAAGACAAGTTGAAAACAAACAATTATGTAATTGTATAAATTTCAAGGATTTTACGAAAAATATAAAAGCGAGAAAATAATTAGTGAAAACTTCATTCTATCTTCAACCGTCGTATGGGAAACATCATTCGCAAGATGAATTCTACTAACGGAGAAGAAAATACACCTCTAATGGATGATAATAGTTCAGATATAGAAAAACAAGTTGAACGAGAAATGGACGAGTTCCTAAAGTTTAACAAACATAAGAAGAGAGAAGAAGAAGAAGCTGAAAAAGAAGTAAAAAGGAAGAAGGTTGAAGTTAACATTACAACCAATATTTTAACAGAAGTATTTCTTCGGATTATCTACCCAATTTCTTCATGCATGACAAAAAGTATATCAGTTGGAATTTTAAAATCAATGGATTATTCACCAATTGTTATTTTAAATCATGGAAACAAAATGGTTACTTTCAGTGAAACTACTTGGGAATCTCTCATGAAACATTTACATCTTTTGGAGTGCTATTTAAGTAACAACACATTTGGAAGAAGAACAAGATTAAGTTTATTGGAATCAAATATTGAAGTTGATATAGTAAAACATCGTGGAGGACAAATTGTTCGCTTCAGAGATTTAACTACCCACAATGTTAAATTATATTTTACTAAAGAAGAATTTTACACTTTAAGTTGTACTACCGGTCCTGTCACCAGATATTTGAAACAACTAATATTTTCAAGTGCAATAATTAAAGACTATCTAATTGATACATTGGACAAACAACCTTTTGTTCCAATTTTATACGGTCCCGTGGATACTTCAATCTTTAATAGAATACCTCAAGAAGTTGAAATGTGGAGACAATTAAACAACTATCACACCAATTTTAATATCGATGAAGTGGCACAAGAAGTGAAAGAAGAAGAACAATCCTGTCTGTTATAAACGTCGGCTCATTCAATTTTTAAGTCAGTTGTTAATAAGACTTCATCATGAATAAACGGGTTTCGTTTTCTAATGCACCACACATAATGGAAGTTAAAAGAGGTATAATTGAATTTCAAGCTTTCCGAGGAAATGATGGTAATTTTATTATTAAAGAATTAGTAATCTTGGACATGAACACATCAGTAGTTTATCATTATTTGTTCAAACCTCCAGTACCATTTAATAGACTAACAACTAAAGCGAAAGTTACAAACAAATGGTTGAACAAACATTTTCACAACTTAAGATGGGATGAAGGTTTCATTAATTATAACATGATGCCGCACATTATGAATCATTATTGCAAAGAGTTTAAAATTATCTACACAAGAGGATTGGAAAAAGCAAATTGGATACAATCATTTACAAGCAACGAAGTGATTAATGCAATAATTGATAAAGATTTCCAATGCTACTTCAACGAACTTTGTATTTCATCAAAAAGTTTTAAACATCGAAGGTCGCAGTGCGCTTTAAAGAATGCCTACCGCTTGAATAGTTTCCTTCAAAAAAATGGTGGGGGTAGTGTCGATTATAAAAGTGAGAGCGCTACCATGACGCAGCATGAGTATTACTCGAACCTCCGAAGAGACAACATCTCCAACGGACATTCTTATTTACAAGAAAATTAACAATAACATCAAGATGGCATCGCAGAACTTACTTCAAAATTTGGTCGATCAGTTCAACGCTCATTCTAAATCATCAATTCTACCTACGAAGAAATGTTCTGAACTAAAAGAAGAAAAACATTACATCATTCATACGATCAAGAAAATGGAAACTTCAGTAGGTGATGCTATTAATTGCACATTGAGCGAGGCACCGTATACAGTTGGTGACGAACCGAAGTTTCAAATCTTCCTACCTACACGTTTTGTACAACTTCTTCAAAATGAAGATCTTCGTGTAGTTCAACCTGGCGCACTCTATTTGGTTTCGCACGGACCAAGTGGAAATAACTCTACTGAACTTACAATTCATGTAACACCTACTATTGATTAGTTTGTACATAACATTGTAAATATTTGTTTGTAATTGTTTTTCAATAAATATGATATAAAGAAAAAACAACAAAAAAAATTAAAAGAAGCAACATATTGTGATGTCTTTGTACATTACAATATGTTGCTTTTTTTTAAAAATTCCACGGGATGACCTTGACCCACTTTTGTGTGATTATAAAAGCGAAAATCTACTTGTGAAATTCATCAGTCTACGACTACCTTTCGTACCGTACACATCTTGCTCACTCTATCGCTTAATATAAAAACTAAAAGATGTCTCTCAAAGTCAAGTGTGCATCTTATGATACCAACACCATTACAACTTTTGAACAACTCGAAGATTTAACCAACGAAATGCGAGTTTTACTTACCGGTGGTTATCACTTAACTGTTGATGTTAGTGCTACTAATACAAGGATGTTCACTAAAACAAAATATTGTGATGATGAAATATTTATTTCTACACAACCTACAACTTCTTCATCGCCTACTGGTCAACATAACATCAAGTTCCAAAAATATTACCAATGTTGAATAACTTTTGACAAACAAAACTACAACTAAAGAATCACGTGTTGAATGTGAGTTAATAAAAAGGATGTGATACTTGAATAAATAATCATTTGCTTCTCAGCTCTCACCACGACAAGACCTATTTAAGAAAATGTTGTACAGAATGATGATTCAACTTGATGGAAAAATCTATGGAAAAGATTACAACACTGTTGAACAAATGACTAAAGATATAGATGTATTAGCTAAAGAAGGATACCAAGCTAAATTAATTTTGAAATTTCCTGAAGTACATCCGCTATCAATAGAAGAACTAGTTGCTATGGCTAAAGCTGAGAAAGATAAAAAATCTGAAGAAAACAAAGAGAAACAAACTTCTTAAGTATCAACATTCCTTACATTAGTAAGGTATAATTTTTTTAAACTCCATTTGGATGACCTTGAAATTACCCCCACCACTTTTCACAGTACATATAACTTGCTATTCAACACTATACACTCTTATTCTTTCACTGGACTCCGCAGCGTCAACATGGAAGAGCAAAAATACAAGTACAAACCTCGTTACTGTTGTGAACAACAATGTACAGATTTAGGACCAATGATGGTGGATGGGTTAGCTTGTACTAAATGTGAATTCTTCGGATCTTGTTATTGCAAATGCAAAACAAAACAACTACCGCCACCGGAATTGCGAACTTTCAAATTTTACAAATCAAGATATTTTCATACATGTTGTCCTCAAAGATGTTTCAAATTTCACCCTCTAGATCTTGCTCATTGTCAACGCACCAAGTCTCATCAAGATGATTTTTGTACACATATGATAAAAAGATGTAAATACAGATCAGATTGGTATTCCGATCCTGTAGAACCATCAAATGTGTAATTTCAGTTTTACATTCTTTTTTAAAACTTCAATTGGATGACCTTGAGATTTCCCCCACTACCGGTTGTAATTTTTATATAATATTAAATTCAACTTTAAATCATTTCACTTCCAACATTCTAACTAACAACATGGAAGCAAAATTTATCAAGTTTGAACATATAATAACTGAGAGGGAGGAGATGGAAGAATTGTTTCAAAACTTACTTTCTGTCATTGACGAATATCCTATAAGATGGTTCAGAATTGTAGTTCAATATTTAAATCCTGGTGAATTGTTTTCTTCATCGAGTGAAGAAGATGAAACAACTACTTCGGTTCAAATAATTGAATTAAAAGACGAAGAAGAAGAACTAAACGTTTTATTCAATCATAAGCTCAAGGTTCCCCATATAAAAGCCCCCTCCCTAGACAGCCCCCCTCCCTAGATGCCTGCTCAAGGTCACCATTATATAAGCCCCCTCCCTATGCGCCGATCCTCATTCCATCACCGACTCTCCAACAATGAACAACTCTCCATTGGCCCGAATGAATTCTAGTTTTGAAATAAACTCTAAAGAAGAGTTACAAGACATTTTTAATATTTTACAAGAACTTGTAGATAATTTTACAACCATCAAAATGAATTTGGAAATAACATACGATTGTCCTATTTGTGATAAGGTTGAAAGTTTAGACGAAGACAATTTACTAAATCTAACTCCTGCACCATCTGACACTACTGATGGTAATAATGAAGAGCAACGTCTCTCCCCCACCACTTCTTTGTAATTCATCCTTCCCCCCACCACTTCTTTATTTAACTAACATTTCTCCCTTTTACTTCTCATTCCGTCTTCGACTTCTGAACTATCAACATCACTTGTTTTAAAATTTCAAACACTAACACAATCATGATGGATATGATGGATGAAGTTCCCTTCGTAACTAGAATGGAAGAGGATAAATTGAAATTGGAAATTAAACGATTAGAAATGGAACAGGAAAACCAACTCAAAATGTTACATTTGTTCAAGCTTTTCAAATACATCATCTGGGGACTCTGCATTTACCTTCTCATCGTCGTCGGTGTTTGCATTTACAACTCTGTAATTCATCACAAAAGTTCAACTTGTTTAAACTCTGCTGTTGCACATTAATTGTATGTTCACTAATAAAATTCAAAAGTTACTTCAACCTATCCTACTATCACCAACTAGTTCAACTTAGAACTATTTCTGGTGGTAGTTGGGTAGGCTTTTTTAAAACTTACTCTGGATGACCTTGACATACTTTCCAGATCCCATTTATAAATTTGAATTTCAGTTTTAAACTAACTTTTAATTTTGTTCAACTATTAAGAGTTTTGTTAACACCGTCAAATTTCAGTTTTCAACTAACTTTTAATTTATGTGCACTTTTAGTTCAACACTAGTTACTTTATTCGCAAATTCAGTTCAACCGACCACCAACGCTATCGCCATCTCCACCCCAATATTTCAACATTTCTGCCCCCAACACTTGCCCGAACATCTGCCCATAGGGGCAGCTGCCCGGACATCTGTTCGGTTTTAAAAATATAAAAGAAAGGTAAAGGAGTGGGGGTGGCGCATGCTCACCAATGCAAAACTAAGGTTTGAGGTTAGAATTATCCATGGCGGCCGCCATGTCTAGTTCAGTTTCAACACATAGAGTCGGCGACCGGTTATTGGTCTAAAGGAGTGGGGGAAAGGGTGGTGGGGGAAGGTTGCCATTTTATAAGCCCTCTCCCTAGGCGGCGCTTCTCATTCGATCGCCAACTTTCAAACGATAAACACCTCTCCCATGGCACGAATGAATTATCCCGCTATCACCAACTACTTCAACTTAAAACTATTTCTGGTGATAGTTGAATGGAATTTTTAAAAACTTACTCTGGATGACCTCGGCATATTTTCCAGATCCCAGTTATAAGTTTGAATTTCAATTTTGAACTAACTCTTAATTTTTGTTCAACTGTTAGAGTTTCGTTAACACCGACAAATTTCAATTTTAAACTAACTTTTAATTTATGCTCACTTTTAGTTCAACCCCACTTTATGCGCAAATTCACTTCACCCTAACGCCAACACTATCGCCATCTCCACCCCAACCTATATGGCATAACATATAACTACAACATCTCATATATACCCTCTAACCCCCACCGGAAGCTATATGGCATGGCAGCTGGCGCCAGCTGCCCGGGCAACTGCTCCCGGGCAGCTGCTACTTCCGGTCTAGGTGTGACCAAACCACACTACTTATATATATATAGGGTGAACAATTTAACTGTGCCACAATTGGCATATCCTAACTATGAGATTTAGAGAAAACTTTAAATGGGGAACATCACCTATTTTTTTAAAATGATAAAAAATATGAATTCCATTTTCTTCCAATATGGCGGCCAACTTCAAAATTTCTTATGGAATACCCTATGTTTTATGGTATTTTTGAAATGTACATGTAATTTTAAGACATTTTTATTTTTTGACATTTTTCTCTAAATCTAACGGTTAGGGAGCTACAAGTAATCAAAGTTCATTTTTAGTTCCATAAGAATAACATGGGGCAAACTTTATCTGTCCATATCTCCGAAACCATTCAGTAAAATAAAAAATACTCAAGAATAAAAATGTCTTAAAATTATGTTTAAAGAACATTTCACACATACAAATTATCATTTACGCATAAATTAACTTATTTCCAATATGGCGGCCAAAAAAATAAAAATTGTAAAAAATTTGTGTTATTATGAAAAAAATGGCATTAAAACATTAGTTTAAGACATTTTTACTCTTGAGTATTTTTTATTTTACTTAATGGTCTCGGAGATATGAGCAGATAAAGTTTGACCCATGTTATTCTTATGGAACTAAAAATGAACTATAATTGCCTGTAGCTCCCTAACCGTTAGGTTTAGAGAAAAATGTCAGAGAATAAAAAATGTCTTAAAATTACATGTACATTTCAAAAACACCATAAAATATAGGGTGTTTCATTAGAAATTTTAAAGTTGGCCGCCATATTGGAAAATGGTGGCCATTAAAAAAAAAAAAAATGGAATTCATATTTTTTATCATTTAAAAAAATAGGTAATGTTCCCCATTTAAAGTTTTCTCCAAATCTCATGGATATGCCAATTGTGGCACAGTTAAAATGTTCACTCTGTATATATACATACATATGAAAATGAACGAACGGTGTTTTTGGCTTCTGGACACCTCAAAATGAAAAAGTAAAGTGGTCCCGGGCTTAGGTCTTACCATGGCTACTACCGTAATAGCGTATTCCCTATAGGGAAATTCGCTAAAAACTAAAATTTCCAAAATTTAATATTTTTGAAAATGTTTACATAAACAAAACTCAAAAATTTTAAATTCAAACACATGTTATTTTGAACATAGCCTTAAAGCTCTCATTGTACTGAACAACTTTGTAATTTACACTAATACTATATCTCCCTTATAGTGCAATCATTTTAGTGTTGAACCCCAAAAAAATCGCAACACGAGCATTTTTTGTTTTAAATGATAGCTAAGAGTGCCCTTATTAACCCCTCAAAAATCGCCATTAATCGCACCTTGGGAACATGCCCAAAATTCAAAATGGCCGCCAAGATTGCTGCCAAAATATATATTTTGGCATATATCTCGAGAACGGTTAGTTTTATCAACATTTTTTACTTTAGCAAAAATGTAGCTCTTTAAATGCCAATCAGTTTTCATGCTTACATTTTGTATGTCAGACGTACGGTATGGCCGCAATTTGCCGAGCCATAATTCATTAAAACTGCCTTTTTAACGAATTTCCCTATAGTGAAATTAAGCTATTACCGTAGGTCTCATGGTAAGACTTAAGACCGGGACCATCATAACTTTTCATTTTGGGGCCCCCAGAAGCCAAAAACAACTTTCTTTTGAATTTTTAGATATATACACATATATATAAATATATAAATATATATATATATATATATATATATGAAAATGAACGAACGGTGTTTTTGGCTTCTGGGGACCTCGAAATGAAAAAGTAACATGGTCCCGGGCTTAGGTCTTACCATGGCTACTACCGTAATAGCGTATTCCCTATAGGGAAATTCGCTAAAAGGAGAACACCAACAGTCATGGGAAAATTATGGATCCACATTACATATCTTCGCGTCGTGACCCCATGCCATTAACTAAACAGAACTAGAATGATTTTTTGTGCTGAATATACCACAACTAAAAGTGGCTTTAGCCGTGGTATGGTTGATATAATAGTTAATATATTGTCTTTATTTAGTGACTGTCGTTTACAAGAGTTTTAAAACTTTATACTCCATGGGAAGATCCCACGGACTGGTGGTGGTGCCAAAAACGAATGGGGACGTGTTTAGACTCTGCTTGGATCTAACAAACTTAACAACAAGTACGTAAGGAGGAAAAAATTCTTATTGTGGGAGGTTGAAGAAACACTTGTTTAGAATGGTAATTCTCGGGTGTAACGCAAATCATATAGAAATTCCAGATTCTGGTAAACTAAATTTGACTCTGGGTCAGCAAAATTATACAAATAATTGGCAAAACAACTGAGGAAATCATCCCACACAGGTTTACCCTTCATTTCCTTGGTTACCAGTTTTAACTATTTTTATTATGGCAATAAAGCTTAAAAAAATCACAGATTTTAAAACATCTTATTTGTTGTTCTTTTGTAATTTGTTTTGAAAGTACTTGTACTTTAAAAGTACTGGTCTGTGAACAGGCTGTTGAGATTGGTTATCATAGAAACTTCGGAGAGGTGTGGGTAATAATGGCAAAATAAAAGATGAGAAAATGTAAACAAAGGACTTGTTACCAAGGAAACTCCGGGCATCAGGCATCGTGGGTAAAATAGCGCCAATCAACAGGGGACAAATTTCCTACCTTTGTAGTTTATCTAGTTTATATTTGTTGGTTTTTCCATCTTTTATGAATAACAGCTGTTATAACCTACATATCAAGTTATGACAACGTCCTCTTTTACAATAATTGACATATCAGGTTTGGGCTTGTTTCTTCATATCACTATCAATGGAAATTTTACATTTGGTTTACTGTCTTGTCGATCTTGATGAGACAAACAAGATATCGATAATTCAATTATCTTGCTAAAAAAGTCTAAAAGTCAACATGAAGTTATAGCTTCTACCCACACGAGGAATCTAAAATGAATTAAGACAAGGTAGGGTCAAACATTCAACAGATTGTATGCAGAATGACATATTTTGCACCTATGACATCATCATTATCATTACCAGTATAGTAAATGATGATGTCATAGTAGCCCCTGCACCTGGTGCATAGAGGGGGGTTGCATGTCTTGACCCTTACCTTCTCTTTATTTTATTAGCGAATTTCCCATAGGGAATAAGCTTTTACCGTAGGTCTCATGGTAAGACCTAAGCCCGGGGACCATGTTACTTTTTCGTTTTTAGGTGCCCAGAGACCAAAAAATAATAGTCATTAAAATTTATATATATATATATATATATATTATATATATATATTATAAATTTTAATGACTATTATTTTTGGTCTCTGGGCACCTAAAAACGAAAAAGTAACATGGTCCCGAAACGAGGGGACCATATATATATATATATATATATATATATATATATATTAATATATATATATATATATATATATATATATATATATATATATATATATGTGTGTCCCTAGACATGCTAACTCTCGTAAAAATGGTCCGATCGACACCAAATTCGGTAGAGATCTGTATCCTATGTTTATTTGGATGTGTTCGTAAACCAGACATATGGATCTATCGGAAATTGGGTAGTTTTGGGGGGTTTTGTACCTCAAAAATGGGTTTTTTGCATTTTTCATATGTAATTTTTAAAAATTTTGAATTTTTATTTTGACCATTGGATTTAGCTCAAAAAACACACAATTTTGTATTTTGAAGCTTTGTTCTATCTCCATTGGTTACCGAGATATTGAAAAGTCTAAAGACCGTACGTTGTATTTTGAGGCTCCAATGTTAATCTTATGGAGAATAAGGATGTGTTAATATTTCACTTATTCTCCATATATATGGTGGCGAGAGGTAAGCGCAAGCCTCTCGGGGGATCGGGGGTCGGCTCTCATTAGAGGGGGCGGCGGACCTTTCCCCATGACCGCTGTGAGTCAGTTGCTTCGGGCAACTGCACTGTGATGGGTATCACAGCCTGCACGGGGTGCCACTGCCCTAGCTAAAGGCGGCGGATCTAGACTTGGCGGTCGATAAACTGCCCCAGAGTCGGGGAGCAGCGACTCTGGTAAGGACCTGGGGCGGAGGTGAAGCACATCGGAACGGCTCAGCGTCCACTTCAGCGGCAGGCGGAGCGAGAGGGTTGCGGTACGGCTGCTGCACTGCCAACCCAGTTCTGGTATGTATGCAGCGGTTCTGGGGGTTCTACTGACGGGCGGAGTGCAAGGAGCACGGAACGGTCGTCACACTGCTAACACGTCTGTTTCAGACTTCAACAACATGGCAGAAAGACAACAAATGGAATCTACCCCAGGTGGGTCAACGCCTCGGCGTGAATCCCACCCTTCCCTTGTGGAGGGCAAGCCCGTGGATTCTGGGGAGGGGCAACTTAAGCTGAGTGGTTAAAGAGCTCGCCTTTGAATCTGAAGGTAGCCGGTTCGATCCTGAGAAAAGTTAGTGCTTTTTGATGGTTCGATACTGGACCCAGCTGCCTTTGGTCATTGGGCTATTAATTAATGATCCTGACAATAAAACAGCTGATATTTGTCAGTAACAAAGCTACACCTCATCTGATCCATCACAATCATCACACTCACCCCTTCAGTCATACTCACCTTAAAATACGCACCACAGAGTGCGTCGGTGTTTCAAAATAAAGTATCTAAGGTAAAGTATCTAAAGTATCTGCTGGTATTGACGTCTCGAAACTTCGTTTTGGTGGGGGGCACACAGCTGAGGGAGCAGAGACTTCGGTCGGGAGTTCCCTCGCTGAGACCGCCCACACCGACCAGAGTTCTCTCGACATGCTCGAGTGGGCACACCGATTCCGTTTCGGACGGTGCACCCCCCTCGAGTTTCAGTGTCGACAAACGTACCCTGGACCCCCGAGCTGAGGAGGCGGAAACGCACGACCTCGGCATGGAGGTCCAGGAAACTAATACATCTGTTCCAGGAACCCATGACAAGCAGGACTCCTTCAAGTCGAGGCAGCGGAAAAGCGAAGCTAGGAAGCTGATCAAGGCTAGAAAGGAGGCTGAGGGCACGTGACTGCCCTACGTGGTGGAGTGGCGAAAGACAAAAGGTCTTCCCAAGAAACACGCGAAAAGGAAGAGGGAGGACGGGACTCATAGCCCTGCACAAGACCAGCAGGGCTCTGGGAACTCTCCCTTGCGACGTAATACTAATCTGGTTGTTGCAGAGCAGGAGAGGCAGCAGCAGCGACAGACCCCGAAGCGACCCAAGAGATGGGATGTGCCGCCGGGGGCGTCAGGAGCTGCAGCCCCTGTGGACAATCAGCTGACTTTCAAGGACCAGCTCACCAGCTGGAAAATGGCAATTGCTCTCGTTGATTATCCTGATTCAGGTTCACCGAGGGGCAGTTGAGGACTCTGCAGGAGATGTTGATCGAGAAGGTGATTTCAGCCACCACTCCGCAGCAGATCCTGAGGACATATCCAGAGAAGGGTGCTCTTGTCATCACTTGTGGTAGCGAGGTCACCCGGGCCTGGCTTCTTGAAGTGGTTCCTGGTTTGGGTCCGATCGGGGAGGGGGGGCCTGGTGTCATTGTGGGGGATTACAAGGATCTCCTGCGTGTCACCAAGGTTCTCCTTCGGACCGATTGGATTCTCGCCAAGAAGGAGCCAAAGGAAATTTTTGACTGTGTCAGCAGGCAAAACCCAGGAGTCTCTACAGTGGACTGGCGGGTCATCAGCTGCAGGAGAGAGGAGGATAGCCAGACTATCGTGCTTGCGGTTGACGGCGGTTCGGCCAAGACACTGAGGGACCAAGGCTGGAGGATCTTCCTGGGTCTGAACAGGGTGCAGCTCAGGTTCTCTCTGGGGCTCCCCCTGATGATCCGGGTCCTCCAGGCGAACATCCAGCATAGTAAAGCCGCCACGGCGGTACTATGCGAGACCATCTCCAGAGGGATGGTCGACTTTGTACTGATCCAGGAACCCTGGGTCAGGAACAACATGATTTCAGGCTTGGGGGCCCCTAGAGGGCGGACCATTTCTGGTCATGTCAATAACCCCAGAACCTGCATTTTGGCCTGTAACGGGATCAAGTGCGTGCCGGTTCTGGAATTCTGTTCCAGGGACGTCACTACGGTCAGGACTACGTGCCAGTCTTCTGGAAGACACCTACTGTTGGCCTCTGTCTACATGCCAATGGACATCACACAACCCCCGCAGGAGGAAGTCGGAGGCTGATCGATCATGCGATCGGTTCTGGTTCCGACCTCCTGCTGGGATGTGACACCAACGCACACAACACGGCATGGGGCTGCAGGAGGAACGATAATAAAGGTAAATATACTGTTAGATTATCTAGTCTCCAATGGACTCATGTTCGCCAATGTGGGGTCGGAACCGACCTTTGTCAGTCGAGTCGGACAATCGGTAATTGACCTCACATTGTATACAGAGGGGATGAGGGCTGAGATCGCTGATTGGCATGTGTCTCAGGAGCCATCTCTCTCTGATCACAGACACATAAAATTTATGGTAGGAAACTTTTCACCTGAAAAGAACACGTTCAGAAATCCCAAAAGGACGAACTGGGCGAAATACAAGACTGATCTGCAGAAGAGAATAGAGGATACAGGGCCTCTGTACTCCTGCGTCAGAGACACGAAATCATCTTGACTTGGCTGCGGATCGCCTGCGCGGGGACATTGTGCCCTCATTTGAGGACTGCTGTCCACTGTCGGCGGGACGACAGGGTAAGTCTGGGTGGTGGAATTCGGAACTTGGAAGGCCTAAGGAAAAGGGTAAGGGCAAAAAACTATTCAAACGGGCAAAACTAAGTAGTAACTGCTGGGACGCTATCACAGATTGCTCACCAGTACAACATTGCAGTCAGGAGAGCAAAGAGGCTCTCTTGGAGAAACTTCTGCAGTGATCTCGAAGGCGTCTGTGAGACTTCAAGGATCCACAAGATCTTATCGAAAGATAGGCCCTCTTGTCTTGGATCTCTTGAGGGTCCGGATGGCATCATGGTTCATAATCCCAGGGATGTGCTTGAAATCATGGCAAGCACACACTTTCAGGGAGTATAATCACCCAGCCAACTGATGAGGTGAGTGCGAATGTGCGGCGGGCCAACTTCACTCGATGGAGGGTGGCGGGTCCCATCGTTACTCACAGTCGGATGCGCTGGGCAGTCAACACTCTAAACCCCTACAAGTCACCGGGACCTGATCAGGTGAGGCTTGTCTTTCTTCAAAAGGGATTAGAGTTTTTGCTTCCTGTTCTGACGGTATTGTTTAGGGCCAGTTTGGAAGCCTAAGGAAAAGGGTAAGGGCTCTATTCAAACGGGCGAAACTAAGTAACTGCTGGGACGCTTATCACAGATTGCTCACCCAGTACAACATTGCAGTCAGGAGAGCAAAGAGACTCTCTTGGAGAAACTTCTGCAGTGATCTCGAACGCGTCTGTGAGACTTCAAGGATCCACAATGATCATCTTATCGAAAGATAGGCCTGGGACATATTCCAGCAGTCTGGAGCAGCTCTCGGATAGTCTTCATTCCAAAACCTGGTAAGGCTAGGTATACGGATCCGAAGTCCTTCGCCCAATTTCATTGTCTTCTTTTCTGCTGAAGACTCTGGAGAAGCTGGTATCAAGGTATGTGGGGGGAAACGGCGCTTAGGGCTCACCCGCTCCACGAACCCCAACACACTACTTACCAGGAAGATCATGTGAGTCTGCCCTACATCAGCTGGTAAGTAGGATCGAAAAGTCGCTAGAGTGCAAGGAAGTTGCACTTGGGGCCTTTCTAGACATTCAAGGCGCCTTTGATAACACTGAGACTCAGGCTGTCATCAATGCAGCCACAGCTCATGGTTTCCACGAGGTTGCAAGGGATGGATCGAAGCCCTCTTGAGAAATAGAAACGTAAAACTATCACTCAACAACGAGGAGATAGTGGCAAGAACAACTCGAGGTTGTCCCCAGGGGTGGGGTCTTGTCTCCACTCCTCTGGAACCTTGTGGTAGACGATCTCATCAGAACTCTCAATGAAAGCGGTGTATACGCACAGGGATACGCTGATGACATAGTGGTTCTGGTGTCAGGTAGGTTCAACGACACAGTCAGGGATCTCATGAATGGGGCTCTGAGGTCTGTTGGACGCTGGTGCGAAGAGGGTAGGTCTCTCAATCAATCCTTCAAAGATTGTGGTGGTTCCTTTTACGAGGAGGAGGAACCTGAGAGGGATCAACCCCTTAGTACTGCAAGGCTCTAATATAGAATTGCAGAATCAGGTGAAGTATCTGGGGGTAACTCTGGACCGGACGCTTCACTGGGGACCAAAACTCCAAAAGGTAATAGACCGAGGTAAGTGTCTCTTATGGCATGCAGGCGATTGGTGGAGGGACATGGGGAGTGAAGCCAAAACTGATGCACTGCTTTACGTCTCTGTGGTCAGACCTGCCATTACCTACGGTTCGCTTGTATGGTGGCCCAAGATGGACTCGGGGGTGGCGGTGAGGGGATTGGCGGGAGTTCAAAGACTCGCCTGTCTCCTCATCACAGGAGCCCTGAGTTC
Organism: Neoaliturus tenellus; assembly: GCA_030545055.2. Taxonomy (NCBI): domain Eukaryota; kingdom Metazoa; phylum Arthropoda; class Insecta; order Hemiptera; family Cicadellidae; genus Neoaliturus; species Neoaliturus tenellus. The sequence goes on along the minus strand of CM061533.1, from coordinate 167,631,412 downwards.
CAGTCCTGGGGCTTCCCTGGACTGTCTTCTCAACTTGTTGCCAATTGATCTTTTCATCAAGACCACGGCAAGGAAAGCTGCTCATCGACTCAAATGTGAGAATCTTTGATAGACACTGGAGAACTCCGGGGTCACTCTCGGATCATTCTGACTGTACAGGGGAATGTTTTGACATGCCCTCGGACTACATGTCGGTCAAATATGCCTTCGGTAAGTCATTCAGGGTCCTTCTTTCAGCGAGGGAGGATTGGCTGTCTGGAGGAAACCCTCTTCCACCAGAGGATATGAATGGTTCACAGACGGGTCCAAGGTAAGAGGAGGAACAGGAGCTGGAGTACATGGGGTGCAAGCGGGGGGTAGGGATTCGTCTCCCTATGGGGATGCATCCCACGGTGTTCCAAGCGGAGGTTGCTGCGATAATGGAGTGCGCCAGAGTAAACCTGGTGCAAGGTGTCAGGGACAGGAGCATTTCCATTTTCTCAGACAGCCAGGCAGCTCTAAGGGCTCTGGACTCCTGCGAGTTTGGGTCAAAGATTGTCTGGGACTGCTTCACCACAGTATCTGCGCTAGGTAGATGCAACAGCGTGACGCTCTGCTGGGTCCCTGGTCACACAGGGATACCTGGGAATGAGGCTGCGGACGCCCTTGCCAATGCAGCTTCATCTTCAGAATTTACTGGTCCGGAGCCTTTCTGTGCTGTCTCTCGTGAGTATGCGTGCCAAGCGGTCATGTCATGGGCGAGGGAGGAGCATCGTAAGGCCTGGTTCAGACTTCCTCAATTGAGGGTAAGTAAGCTTATGCTTCACTCTCCATCTCGGAAAATTGCCTCCAGTATTCTGCAGCTGGAGAGGGGGCAAATTAGACAGGTAACAGGGCTTATAACAGAACATTGTTCTTTAAGGAAGCACCTGCAGCGCTTGGGTCTCTACAATGGTGACCCGGTATGCAGGAGGTGTGGGCAGTCAGAAGAAACTGCTGATCACGTGCTGTTTAACTGTGGGGAGCTGGAAGAGGCTAGAGAGAGGGCCCTTGGATAACTACAGAGGGGCACTTTCCTTCCTTAAGAGGAGCTTGTCTGCAGGATACAGAAGTTCATCAAGTTTCTAAACAGCGATGAGCTCTGAAACTACATTAGGGGAGTGCAAAAAGCCCTTGCGGCTGACGCGCCTTGGGATTAGGTCCGCCCCATTGAATGAATGAATGAATGAATTTCACTTATCAACCAATGTTTTTGGATGAAACTTGGTATTCAGATTTATTTGGTTGAGATTCATCCATTTATGGTTATAAATCTTGGTTATTGTGCTTATCATGGCAGCAAACCTGCATACTCTTTTCCCATGTTAATCATATGGAGAATAGGCAAACTCCTTTAGCAATGGACAGATATTGATGAAACTTAGTATATGGCTTCATATGGTCGAAATAATTTTTTTTATGCTAAAAACCTACTTTTAGTGTTCCCCATACCTGCATACTACTCTTTCCCTACATTTATCATAAGGAGAATAGACATTACTAGTGGCTTGTAGGGGCAAAGGCCCCTAAAAATAAAAATGGTGATGTTGTCTCCACAAATAATTTCAATTTATCACCTCCTTGCAGTATTATTGTATTTTTCTTAAGCTGTAGTGTGAATTTACACGTTTAGATTTTCCAATAAAATATTTTAAAATCTTGACGAAACTTTGTGGCGGTATCAAATTAGTACTTTAACAAAATTTCACCTGTATTAAAATACAGTAGTATATTTTGTGGAAAAAAGAAAAATTATTGCACTATTATACTACCGGACGCGGTAAAAATAGTTTTAACCTTAACCATGACATGATGACATGATGAGTTTGTAATTAAAGTAAATAATATAGTTCAATACAACATTTAAGCCCATTAATACTGTACACTCCTTCACCCTGGACCCTGTGCCCCCCAATTCCCCCCACACTCACCGTGACCATATGCCTAACTGTGCCCCCGTTCACCTCTCCTGACCTGTGTTTCCCGTACCCCCTAAGCCCCCGGGGCCCGAGGACTCCCCATGCCCCTGTGCTCCTGATTCTCGCATGCCCACATGCCCGCAGTTCTTCCCCGTGGCCCCCGTGTCTTCTATGTTCCACATTCCTCCTCCGTGCCTCCCGTGCCCAACCACCTTCTGGCCATTGACGTCTCTAGTACCCCTTGAGACCATGCCCCCATACCCCTGTGCCACCATGACCACCATTCTTCCTCGTGCCCCCTATATCCCTATGCCCCTACCTTGGCCCCCATTCCCCCTTAACCCCTGTGCCCCCGACAACCGTTCTTCCATGTGGTCCCCATGCCCTATATGTCCCCCAAGGCTCTCCCGTGCCCCCTACCCATCTTCCCACCGTGCCCCGTGCCAACTCCCCTGGTGCCCATTGTGCCTTTCCACCCCCACGTCGCCACGTATCCCCGTGCTTCCGTGCCCCCATGAAAAATGTTCCTCCCCATGGCCCCTGTGCCCCCATGCCCATCTACTCCTCTTGCCACCGACGCCCCTAGTAACCCTTGTGCCCCGCACATGACCCAGTGCATCCCCATGCCTCCACAGAGTGCCCTCTATGCCCCCACACCCCTATACCCTCAATGCTCCTGTGCCCTCCATGCTCGCCGTTCCTCCCTGTGCCCCTATGTCTCCCTTGCCTCCAACGTGCCCCTCATGCCCCCCCCCCCCCTGTATCCAGTGCCACTGACACTCCTCGTGCCCTTCGTGCCCCCAGAGCCCCGAAATCCCTTTGCTCTCCATGGTCCTGTGCCGCCATCCCCACCGTTCCTCCCCGTACCTGCGTGCCCTCCCACCTTGCCCCTTATTTCCCCATGTACCCTTACCCTCCGTGCCACCGACGTCCCTAGTGCTTTGATAAAGTCAATTTTTGCCTGTTTGTCAATGAAGTAGAACATTGATTGATATAGGCCTTTTGTTAGTTTTCGCTTATCTTGCTTATGAAAAGCTACCCGTCTTTATGGATTAACGGGCGTTTATTGTTTCCCTACAACATACATAAAGGAAAACGCAGTGAATTGATAAAACCAAACAAAATATTCCTCATTAACTACTAAATAGCCGATATATAAAGCAGTAACATCATAACTAAACAAAATTCAATGAGTAAAGACAATGATTGTCAATGGTTACCATTATAAACATGCCACGTCTAAGCTAGTTTTAACCTTGGTACATTCAGCATAAAAATCATTCTACTCCTGTTTCCTTAATGACATAGATAGGGTCACCAAGATGAAATCTCCTGTAAATCCGAAATCTGTTCATGACTATAAGTGTTCTAATTTTTTATAGTGCATTGTAACTTTTCAAACGTTCTAATTATATGGTTATCTTAACTCAATATATCTGCTCAGTAACCAGCTGAGTTTATAAAAAAAAATATACACTGGAACATCTGCTTATAATCACACGTGCAGATATAAAAATCTTCTTCCCATTAGATTAACATTGGAACTTCAAGGTCCATTGGGCGAAGCCCAGGTAACTTTTGGAAATTCTGGTATTTTTCCTTGCGTCCTTGGACCTCAAGCTTTAAAATGAGCCATCATACGTTACCCTATCTTTCTTCTAACTCGAGATATTTCGTGGGACCGATTCGCTTACGGAATTATATATATAGATTTATTTCTCTATTTATGAGCTTGTGATGATATTTGGTTTACAGGTTTATCTGGTCATAATTAATACTACTTATTTGGGAATTCGCTGAGTACGCAGGTCTACTGCGACGGGGGTATTTTAGGTTCCTGGTACCCACAGAAGCATAAGGAATAAAAAAGCATGACCCACTAAACATGTTTTCGGCGGTCTTTCAGAGGGGTTGTAGGGCTGAAAGACTAGACCTCTTTTTTACTGTGATATACTATTTCTGTTTATATCGACACACTTATAAGTTAGTAAGTGTGGGTAAGGGAGTTTCTATTGTAATGATATAATTATAGCAGGCTTAGGCGAGAATAAAATTTTTAGGGTGGCACACAGGACAAATCACATGAAGTACTATCAGTAAACAAGTTTTATATTTTCTTATGCAACTTTTCCAAAAATTGAGGCGACATGTGCTCCCCTTTCCCCCGTGAAGCTACGCCTGTGTTTTAGTGTTATTCATTTGAACATAGCTGAGTACTATATTTTGCTCTTTTTTATATATTGCTAACAGTATTTTTATATGTAATTTACAGGCTGGCTATTATGTATTAGAAATTTTTATATTTCAGGCAATTGTTGGTAAATCATATGGTATTTTACAATATATTTGTTGTTTATTTATTTGCACAGCACACACAAGACAAGATGACTCAAACATAGCAAGATTTATCCAAGGTTCAAATTTCCAGTGATTTAATAAAAAGTAAGTATTTCTTGTCCATTTTTTAATAAAAGTATGTTTATAACACACTTCCAATAAAAACACAACATACCAAGTTAATAAAGAATTTGGATTTTATAGTTTCCAATGACAAAGTAACTATTTGGAATAATGTTTTCGCAACATGAACCAATGGTAGGCCTACTCCACAAATAGATTTTCATTTAAAAAATTTTCTATTGGTTCAACAATGTTTTAGTGTGAGTTATAACGTACAATATGTAAGTAAAAAAATTTTAAATTGAAAGTTACAAATTTTTTTAAAACTTAGTAATCTCAGCAGTGGAAGGAGATAAAAATAGCCCAAATTTAACTTGGGCCTGTGTAGCCAATACAAATTTTGCTAAATACTGTAACCTAAAAAAAATTAAAGGGTACGTTTAGCTAGTAGAAAATGTTGCATGCAATAATTATTATTATTCTTCATACAATTCTTCTTGTGATTACAAAAAATTACTTTTGACATCCATAAACTTTACATGAAATTATCTATAATGGCTATTCAGATCGAAAGCAAGTTCCATTGAAGTCTGGAGAAGGGAGGGGTAAGGTTTAGGAACGTTTGAGTATATAAGCAATAGAAACTCGCTGGTAAATCTACTGCAAGTCGCAGAGACCGGCAGGGTTTGGCTGTGCGTTAAAATTCAAAGTGAAAATGGCCAGAATAAGTTGAGGTGTTTGCAGCCCTGCTGATGCTATTGATGGTCTGTTCTATATGACCTCTACCTAAAATAAAGCTTTGCTCATTGGGACATATGTGGATTTTTTAAGCTCATAGTTCATACTTTGAGAGAAACACCTAAGATAAGTAATAATTTTTCTTAACATAAGTGTTTGTTTTTTTTTTGTTTTTTTTTTTTTGCAAATTTATTCAGTTATTTTGGCATGAAAGTCATTGGTTACCACAAACTGGATTTCAAACTAAAATAAAATTCATTATTTTTCCCTTATTCACCAAAATATTAAATGATCATTAATAGTCCAATGAACAAAGGCAGCTTGGTCCAGTTTTGAAGCACATATTAAAAAAGCTCTTGACTGTTAGAATTTCTCAAGATAGAACTGGCAACTTTCAGATTGGAAGGTAAGCTCTATAACCACAATAATTGCTTTGACAAAATCATTTATTCAGAATTACAAACCATATAAATTGAAATTTTCTCATAATTGTGAGGGAGAAAGGAAAAAGGGGTCTCTTCGCTGCAAAGTAAAATTTACAGTATGGACAGTTTTATTGATTGAGGTCAAAAATATTGATTTTTCGTTGTTTGCATTTTAATATGCTCAATTTCGTCCTTTTCCAGTTGAAATACATTACAAAACACTTGTAATGAAATAAAACATTAAAAATAATGATTAAAGTAGTCGATGTCTAGCTTGAGAAAAGGTACGTCTTTGCGCTTATGGAGAAATAACATTGCCGCAAACAGGTCCCTTTTCAAAACCAATCTAAAAGCTATGCTACACTTTGAAACCTTCATTCTGACGAATTCTATCGTTGACAAGGTGAACTACAACGAGTTAATTGTAAATATAGAACATCTTTTAATAAATAAAAACCAGAAAATGCCGTCCAGAGGTCGCTTTCAGCAGTTTTGCAATTCATTATGGAGAAATAACATAGGACCACGAAGAGGTCCCTTTTCTGAAATGTCCACTTTTCATGACATGCTTTGATAAAAACATTATTTTCTTTAAAACTACTGTGAGTTAAGACAAAAATATGTGTTCCCATTAAAGAGGATATTTACAGCTTTCTTTTGGTACCAAAATCGTTTCTTGAATATAAAAAATAAATGTTTTGAGCTAATTTGAATTTTCAAATAGATTTTTCTCAAAATGGCTCTTTTTTCACGTAATTTCAAAGTCCTATATCTTTAACAACAACAAAATCGTAGACTCGCGGGACTGCGCCAAATTGTTAGGAATTAAATGAGGAATTCAAAAATATGAATAACTCAATATGGAAAATTGCTGCGAACAGGTCTCTTTTTCCTTTCCGCCTCACAATTAATGATATATTGATTATTGATGGTATAGTTATACAATTTAAATGCAGGCTTTTATAAAAATAAATAATTAATCTTTGATTTATTTATTCACCATTATTATACACCATTTATACTTTAAAATACATTAACAATTGTTATTATATTAACAATTAATTATAATAAGCAATCAAGTTATACAATAACTAGCAAACCAATGTTAAATAACATCTGAAAAACAAAAACAAAAACATGTATAACGTGATCATATGATGTTAAATCCATATTAATTATTGTGTAAGAAGTATACAGTCAAAGCGCATAACTAGAATAGACTAAGAAAATAACAACAATAACAAGCAAAGACAACAAATAAATAAGTTAGCCCCAACAAGATATAAATGTTTACAAATATTAACAATAGAAATTAACAAGCTATACGAAAATAAATATAATTACTGTACTGCTTACAAAAATTGTCCATGCAGGAAAATTCAACAGTTTGAACTAGCCTGAAGGGCAAAACATTCTTTAATTGATTGGCATTGCAATTTGAATACCGTTGTGAAGCACAAGTGGGTAAGTTCAATCTAAGTTGTAGCTAAAATATTTAAACAAAATGTTTAATGTTTTGGTGGCCCTTAAGTTTTAGTTTACGGGTTAATTAATTAACATTAGAATACACTTAATTTGTATTGTATTCAACTTTGTAAATAAAATTTTTTTGTGCAGCATCAAACATGGCGTACTCTACACAGATGTATCAAATGGTGAGTATATGGCTTGCAAGCAATATTACCTTAGGGTAGAGTTTATTAAAAAAGAAACAAACAAAACTAATTTTCAAGGGAAAACTAGACCTATGGAAATATAAAAAATAAGATACACAACCATGGTCAAAACAATTTAACTTTCTTTAAACGGTCACATTAACAAAACTGTTGCCACCCTAAATGGTTGTCTAAAGTATTATACCGGTATTGCCTAAACTGTTGATATACTTAACAAACTGTTGTTAGCATCACGGTCTCGGTGTAGCGGAATTCCACCCACCTTGAAAATTTTCCTACGAAAATATGCTGTCGTTTTGACATCACAGGTATGGGGGGTAGTTTTCCGGCCGCAAACTTTTGGAACGGATACATTATATTTTATTTGATTAATGGCTATGCATTTGCAGCATTTATTTTGATACTTAGCAATTGAATTCATACGGTACTTTTTTAAGTTTACAAGTTTACAAGAACAACACGGTTTCAGACGTGGTAGATCTGTCATAACAGCAGCTACAAATTTTATAGAAAGTGTAATAAAAGACATTGATAAAAAGAAAAAAGTAATTGCAGTGCTCATGGATCTGACTAAGGCGTTCGATAGGGTATGTCACGGTAAACTTATCACTTATCAAAGAGCTGCAGAATTGTGGAATAAATGGCTTACCTCTCAAGTGGTTAGAGTCTTTTATCAATGCCATGTTATAGTGTTATTTCTTAATATAAACTATCCTTAAGTTTATGACAAAAAGTACTTTATTTTATAACAAATGAAGATATATATTGTTTCTTTACTCGTTCAAAATTTAATAATGTTCATTTTCATTACTCTACAAACGAAAGTACACTTTCTAAACATAAAATGAGCTAAGAAAGAAGGTTATTCCCGTTACTGCATGGCAAAATTACATAACGTTAACTTTCTGTGCATTTGTGGTGCACGGACAGTAACCGTTATGGGATTTTGCGGTGCAGACCGATCAGCTGTTGCATATCGCTGATTTTCCGTGCAGGTGTATCTCGACATAAGCACCGAAACTTAGCGTTGTGAGTTCAGTTTTTTCTTGATACTAAGTTGAATAAACAAAAAATATTCTTGTGTTTACAAGTTTTTTGATATCGTAATGAAAAATAATGTTCAATACTCATCTCCAAAGTGCAATTGCAGGGCTCGATAGCCTTTTGCACGCACGGCTTTGAATCGAGCGTAAATGCAATCTCTCCCCGCAGTAAGTCACTTTCGAGACTAGTAATGTAAACTACTATATTTTCAAATTGTATATTAGAAACTTTTAAAGTAAAAGATGTAAAGAGTAAATACATAATACAGTACAGAATACAGAAACCAAACAGGTTAATGTTAAACATGGAAAATACATGGAAAATGTATGGAAAATACATGGAGCAACACGAGTATTTTATAACTGCAAATATAAATGAAGACCACAGGGGAAAAACTTGATAAGTCCAAATTTTGTTAATTTTGAGGTAATAATACTAGAATGTAGCTTAGAATAAATATTTTCTTTCAGTGAAAGTGTACAGGAGAATAACTTGATTAGTCACAAGATATAAGCGACAGAAAGATCCTTGTACAGGGGAATAACTTGACAACTCCATTTGAAACTGGTGAAAAACATGATAAGTCCTTTAAAATCATTGTATTCTGTTTTTGCTTTGTTGGCTAACCTGCTTTCATATCATGTCATGTGATTTATTCTGTCAGTTACTGTTACTGTTCAGTACAGAGAGGTTATGTTACAGTGGTATGTCTGTAGTGTAGTGTTTTTAATTAGTTTTCCAGATAGTTAGTTTGTTTTTTAAGTTTTGTTCGTCATGTTGAATGAAAATCAGGATGGAGAAGAAACTGACAGTTTTAATAAAGTGAATCTGCAGTTTTAATCTGCGGCCCACAAGCAAAACAGTACTTTGACAGCCTTCCAGTACAATAACATGGATGAGATACGTACTAAAAGAAGAGCCTTTGCTTCAAATTCGATGTTTCGACAATTTAATTAATTTTAATTTTGGTCTATTAGTAATATAAAAACTAATATTTCTAAATAAATAAATATTTAAAAGTAATATAACTAGCTATTTTCTTATTTGACTACAAAATAAACCCCATTATATTGTAATTATAAAAGTATAAAGGGGAATAACATGATAAGTCCATGTAGATGTTTACAAAAAATATCACCATGGATACATTGTTAATAATATTAACATACAAACAGAAAAACTGCATAGTTACCATGCAATTTAACTTAAATACTCATTTAAAAATTTACAAGTAGTAGTTATTAATGATTCATATACTTTCAAACTTTCTAAACACTTTCCTGTAAAATAATAAAAATGTGACTTATCAAGTTATTCCCCTGTGGTCTTCAAATATATATATATATTTATTTATTTAAAAACTTTATCAATTATTTTGATTTACTAAGATTTTTTTGTCAGTTCTTAAGATTTACATTTTACTTGTAGGTTATTGTAATTTCGATTCCCATTGTTTTACATTCTAGCCGGCATCAACGGGAAACAACCAACAACAGTCTGGGGGTTGCCCTGAGGATTGTTTCTTAATGCTTGGCTCCGACAAGGTAATTGTTATAAATTTAACACACGATTATTAACCTATTAAAATCATTTAAAATCGTTTTTTTGAATTATAGTGAATTATTCCACATTGAGTCTTCTATAAAATATCAATAGAAGGGTGTCAAATATGTTTTGAGGTGGACCTAAAGGGATATTTTGATTATTATTGAACTAAATAGATTTACTATTTGAATGGAAGAGGATGATCATGCTATCTTGATTCATTTTAAAGTTACAATAATAAATTAAGAAATGAATCTTTTAAGAGGAGGTGAAAGTGCTTGTCTCTGAACATCAGGCAGTGCTTCACCTGCTCCCATTTAGTGCCTTTAAGTTTGATAAAAGGTAGAGAGGTTGAAATAAAAGATAAAGATCAACTTTAAACTATTGTATCTTAATATGGATTCAAAATAAAAATTAAAAAATATTTTTAAAGTATTCAAATGACTCAAGTCTATTTTTCATTTATGTCCTCTCTCACTTTTATTGAACATAAAATGAAGGCACAAATGGGGAGCAGTTGAAGCACTTTACAATGAATTTTTGACCCCCGAGCCCTCTGAATGGTTGTGCAACAATGCGAACCGTATTCAGGTAGTTCCGGCAATGGCCACTTGACTGCTTGACAGCTGGATGCTGGATCGCTTTATCCATTAACCCCCTCTAAAATTGAACAGTTCCAAATCAGTTTTAAACAGAAGCTAAGGTGTTAGAAATAATTTTCTCTTTAGTCATAATGATACCCGTTTAAAGTCTCTTTCTGCCATCGTTGTAAGACTAGGCTATGTTGTAAGAAATCATTGTTACATTTTTACACACTATGAACAATAAATTGTAGTGAATGTCTTTCTTCTAATGTGTCAAATTATTAACAAATTAATATTTTACTGTCCTAATTTCAGGGTCAACTCGCATATCATCCCTACAACAACTGTCTTAGCTATTTTCCGCAGGTACTGTACTTTCTCTGAATTTGGAATAGCATTATATATTTCTATAGTTATTAAGATACTTATTAGTTATATTAGTATTAAGAAACTTAACTTACAGCGATTGAGTAAAATGTCTTGGAGAATCAGAGGAAAAATACAAAAACTTCTGAAATTCAAAAAATTCTGATAAGAAAAATATGTGGATGAAATTTCTTCAGCTACTCTCATCTTCATCACTCGCGTCTCATTCCGCTCCAAAGCAAAAACAATATACGTAGACAGGTGTGAGATTTGATTTACAGGCAGTACTTACAAACATGTTTACTGAGCTGGTACAATACTTAACCAATAGCAGACCCCTCGGCCAAACAACATGGATTTTAGAGGGTCACTCAAAAATCAGTGCCATCTAAAAAGTGGTTATTGTGCTTTTGCAAGCAAATCAGGCATGCCATGCGGCTCGTCTGATCATGCTGATTGTCATACTTGTTGAGAAAAACGCCTTCAATTCAGTATGATGGAGGGTCATCCTTGTCGTACTGTAACGGACTTTCAGGTTACCAGGGTACCTCCTAATCACAGTATGGAACTGCCTAACGGACCGATGGTTGGTGTATGAAAGAGTCAGGGATATCATGACTAAAACCATTACATCTGGGACAGCCCGTGCAACGGTAGGTACTGGAACCAGATCTTTGGAACATCATTTACGACGGTTTGGTCCGCATGACAATGGCATTTGAAACATTTATTGTGGCGTATACTGATGATTTGGCCTCAGTCTCCCCAGAACAAAGTGCCCACTTGGAACTGATCCATTGATTCATCACTGGTATGGAGGGTGGGTGCATTGCTTGTACCTCTGGTCCACCCATTCATCACTGGTTGTAACCCTGGTCCACTATATCGTCACCAGTGTGGAGGGTGTATTGCTTGTACTCCTGGTCCATTGATTCATCACTGGTATGGAGGGTGGGTGCATTGCTTGTACCTCTGGTCCACCGATTCATCACTGGTATGGAGGGTGGGTGTATTGCTTGTAACCCTGGTCCACTGTATCGTCACCGGTGTGTAGGGTGCATTGCTTGTAACCCCGGTCCACCTTCTTATCACCGGTGTGGGGCTACATTGCTTGTAACACTTGTCCATCGTATCATCACTGGTGTGGAGGGTGCATTGCTTGTAACCCTGGTCCACCGTTTCATCACCGGTATGGAGAGTGCAGTGCTTGTAACCAAGATGCCATTATAACCCATCATAAGTGCTTCAAGTGCATACAAAAAAAACCTTAACCAAAAAAATTGCTTTAGGAGCATTAGGAAGAACACCAAAGAAACCAGTATTTACAGTGTAAAATAAAGAAAAAACACTGTGTATTTTAAATGCTCTTTTATATTTTAAACAAAAACTTCTGTAAATACATGTAGTTTTTAGTCTTAATTTTTAAATAAATCTGTTGTAGAATGCTCAAAACCAGGGACAGAATGCGGGATACCAGCAGGGACAAAATGCGGGATACCAGCAGGGACAGAATGCGGGATACCAGCAGGGACAGAATGCGGGATACCAGCAGGGACAGAATCCTGGGGGATATGTAAGTATTTTTCTAATTCAAATCAAAACTCTTTATTTCAAGAAGAAACACAATTTTTACATCTTATCAGTTAATCCAAGTGCATAATGCACACGTGGATTAATAAAAATATAGGTTATTGAACTATAATAAGCAATGAAACAAAGTCCACCAGTACGTTACAAAAGTTCACCTTCTTAAACATAAATTAAACCTACATGTAACGCTATTTAATCTTTAACTTATTCTGAACATGTTCAAGTACCAGAAACTCTATGTATTTTCGTGTGCCTAAATATTGTATACTATGGCTTTTTGATGAGTAATTTATCTAATTTACATCGTTCTCAATATATGTAGGTCTATTTTAAGAGTGGCACATGTAAAAAAGTATTACAAAATCAAAACTTGTCTGGCTGTCTTGAAGAGCATTAATGTTACGTCGCACATTTTGATACTTTACTCACTGAACATTTGATTAATAAACAGGGAATACCAACTTTCTTGATATCTGAACACATTCTAATCTATTACATACCTGAGGCAAACCTCAATAGGATATGTGAGTATTTTTGTTTATATTTTTTATGTGAAGTATTTACGGTACAATGGTTATATTTTTTTTATATTTTCTCAGGTTATCAGCACATTAACTCTCTCATTTAAATGTTACCTACCTCCCATAGTATTTTAATGTTTTGAAAATATTCTACATTTTTTACCAAAATTAAAATACTATATAGACTTTATGTTTTTTATATGATATTTACTATAGATATAATAATATCAAGCTCTTTAAAAGAGTGCTCTAGTTAGCCCCAACCCCATCTAATGTAGCGATTTCCACTATAATGTTTTCAACAAGTGTATGACAATTTAATTTCCTGTCAAAATTGTGTTTGCAGTATTACATCGTATTTTTCCGTTCTATGATGCTGATTTTGTTGTAAATAATAATATTTTTTATACACAAGAGTTTTTTTTCATGATTGGAACTCCTCGGACAATATTCCACCGATTTTAAAGTTTTTGGTGTTGTTTGATAGTGCTTGTTTGAAACAACAGCTGATAGTCTGCTGTTGTTATTGCCAATGAAATTGATGAGAGTTGGACTTAAAGTAAGGTGCTGTCCATCATTGAAATTTGAAATTCTGAATAATATTTAGATTGGGTTGAGCATTTTAGTCACCTGTCGATTTACAGCTCTAAAAAATTTAATTTAGGATGATTACTGATAATCAAAATATTGGATTGGTCTGGTGTAATTTGTAGGGCTTTGCCCTCTTTAGCCTTAAAATTTGGCTTTTTCCTTCTTATTTTTTTATTTGAATTAACCACTTATATATCTTATAATTAATTCTTTTTAAATATCTTAGTCAAATATCAGCATTTTTATACAACCTGTAAAGGTTAAGTAATTTTTTCATAGACTTTGTAACTTTAGATTTAAGTTTCGGAGTCAGAGAAATCAATGGTAAGTATTTGTGAAAAGTCAAACTTAAAACCCCACTACATTCCAAAAATCCACCTAATCTGAACACTTTTTATCAGGAAAGTATCAATTTGTGTCCTTACGTAAGAACAAAGGAAATCCCGTTTGTCAACGCAATCTCTTCACTGTTGGGCTCACTATTCTCTTGTCATTGACAACATTTATTTCAATTTAAAATCTATATTTTCAGCTTTTAAACACAATATATGACTAGTAAACAATTTTCTCATACTGACTGAGTTAACAGAAGGAGTAAACAAGTCTTGTGTTATTTCTGGCTATATTCAAAAATGTTGTTAAACCTATTAAGGTTCAACCCATATTAGTTAAAACTTAACTAACAGGACTCCACTGTAAATGATGTCATGTCTGTTTTTCCATGTTTCTTAGGGAGGAGCACCACAGCCTACCAAAGCTGCTAATAAATCAACGTACCACTGTCCATCTACCAATAGACCGCTTTGTCCATCTACTCCAGCTACTCACGGTGCCAGAGGTGATCAGAATAGGGCTCCCAGTCCAACCAGAGCCGACAATAGAGATGTGCGTAGAGGTCCCCGACCGACCAGAGCTGACAACACCGACAATCAGGTAGGATCAATTAAAGTAATCTACTAGGTCTACTAGATTGAGGCAATGAGCTTGCATAAATGAACAGATTATTGTGGGACTAGACTTTGATCTTCCGTTTATTAGAATGCAGCATATTGTATGATGTCGCTTGTAACAATCTCCCCAAGCTGAATGAACATGCAAGAACTCACCTTGTGTGTTTGAAAACTTTTTACACACAAATCCTTCTCAAAAAACCCAAATGCATTTCAAGTAGTTGGAATGCTGAAAAGTCTGGAAACGGCTTAATATTTTTATAAATAATTTAGCTAGAACGTTTAAGCTCTGATCAATCAATTTAGAGCTGAAAACATGTTTTTCAAAGTTATAACTGAGGGTTAATGTCTGTTGAGGATCAGCTCATGAGCCTGTAGATCCACGCACTGTCTGTCATTCCATTTCAATTGTACCATATATTTTTAAATCGTGAGTGCAAACACAAAAATAATTTAACTAATTTCATTTCTTGATATAAGTAAACTAAATAGTCCACATCCTTAATTTTGTACAAAATACTAATCATAAACGGAATATAAATAATTACAACACTAGTTCAGAATCAGCGGATTTTCTCATACAGTCGACTCCCTCTCATTCGGACTCCGATGGTCCCAGACCTTAGGCTTTAACATTAGTACTACTGTATGGGAAAATTCAGTAAAATCGTGGATTTTAGCGAATTTCCCTATAGGGAATACGCTATTACGGTAGTAGCCATGGTAAGACATAAGCCTGGGACCACTTACTTTTTCATTTTGAGGTCCCCAGAAGCCAAAAACATTGTTCGTTCATTTTCATATATATATATATATATATATATATATATATATATATATATATATATGTGTGTGTGTCCGTGGTACCGATAACTTTTGAAGCGGACCTCCGATTTTGATGAAATTTGGTATGAAGGTGTAAGACCAGGTTTATTTTCATGAGTTCGCGAACCAGCATTGTCGGGTTATGGGAACGGGGTTTTATGGGGTTTCAAAGGGGTAAAAAATGGGTTTTTTCCATTTTTGAACCTCAATTTTCAAAATTCATCAATTTTAACTATAACCATTTAAAAGAGCTTAAAAAAACAAACAATTTAGTATTTTGAATCCTTAAAATAGCTTAACTAGTTATGGAGAAAATTTAAATCAAGTTTCCCATGTTATTCTTATGGGTTAATCTTTAAAAAGTTATATATCGCTTATTTATAAACATATCTTAATAAAATTTTTTATGAACATGCCCTATTTGATGAGTAATTAAAATTTGATCAAAAACCCGCATGGCAGCAAACCTACATGCCAAATCCCACGGTATTCTCATGGAAAATAAGTGTATAATGGGAGCAAGAGAGATGGAGATAATAAGGTGTCTGTTCCTAATAATCAGCTGATCATCTGTATTTTGCATTTGTCAAATTTGGAATGTTTATGTTTTGGGATTTGTAAACACAAAATTCTTTTTGCATGGAAGCTTTGGATATGCACTTTTATTAGTGTAAATAAATATTTATTGCAACATAAATATTATTATATAAAGTACCAGTTTAACCGAGCCTTGCTCGTTGGTTTTAATTCAGTTTTGATATAGTGTCATTAGAGCTATTAAATTTCCCCCAACAACCAACTATACCTCTTCACAGTTAACAGCTGTTTCAAAAAGTCTGCTTAATATTAATGTTCCTTTATTTTTGTATACCTTTCGTTGTTATTTCGTTACCAAAATAGCAACCCATAAGACCAATGTTAAAAATTACGATTTTTAAACTTAAATTCTGACAAAATTCGATTTTTCCTGGGATGGAGGCCTTTTCTAAACTTATTTTTGGGCCAATACACTTTTAATTGCAAAGTTTAAGCAAAATCTGACAGCTAGATTTCGAGATCGTGGAACACACATCCCTTCAGACATTCCTCGTATTATAGTATAGGATTATTAAATAAAAATAATTAACCAAGAAAAAAATGCCACTAAATATTTTATCATATTTCCTTCTAAAGATTATTAATTTTATATAAGATAAAAGTTCTTTGATGTTGAAAAAAATAATTCTTTGGAAATTCGCTCAGTACGCAGGTCTGCTGCGACGGGGGTATTTTAGTTTTATTTGAAAGACCTCGATACACTTCTAGCTAATTATTTGTGAAAATTTTGTATTTTAAATTATTTGGTAAAAAATATAGGGTGGATTCAAGTTAGTTTAAAGTTTTTAGGGGAATGAAATAGACACAAAATGTTTTAACTGTGTATTTAAAAACTTTCTTTTCATAAGATTTTGACCAACAGAAGTATATATATATATATATATATATATATATATATATATATATAAGAAAGTTATGTTAGTTACACTATTTATAACTCAAGAACAGCTTAACCAAGTGGTGTTGAGGGAGCTTAGAATCAGAAGACGGACATTGGATACTTTTTTACCCATTCTTGTGGGACATGACACAGTCGGGACTGTGTCATGTCCCCATAAACGATCGTCATAACTGTTCCCATGTCAGGTTATTTTGGAGTTTTGGATCTGAGTTACTAATGAACACAATATATAGAAAAAATGTTTCTATGAGGATATAACACGTAGAGGATATACAAGCTTGTCGGCATTTATTGCCTTATTTATTAACCGTTACAACATTTTTACACATATGACGTACAATAAATTCACGTTCATTCATTATCATGTAAAGAAAACAAAAGAGCCACAGAATAAAAAGTCTCTTTTTCATACAGATAGCCCAGAAAACAAGCAAATTACTTAATAAATCACTCAAATGCTATACAAAATGCAGTATTTACAAAAATTAGCAATGCCGTACAAATAGCTAATTACATGATTCGATAATTTACAATGTGCTATATCTGAAAAGACCATGCAAAAATACCAAGATGACTCTAATGAGTACAATGTGTAATTGCTTACATACATTATGTGAGACTGTGCAAATTCTTCAGGTGATTGGTAAATTTAAAGTGCAATATTTAAGTTCCATACAATATTTTACAACAAAAGTACAGCATTTTAAGAAATATGGAGATTCTTTTGATTACAATTTTTTAAATATAATTTCTTTTAACGCTAAGTTTTATAAATTTTGTGTCTATTTTATACCCCTAAAAAGTAAAACACTAACTTCATTCCAACTTGTATAATGTAATGTGTGGTCCAAAACAATAGATGCTTTTTAAACAGCTAAGTTATTTCTCTGCTGTTATTATGTTTAGAATGTTGATTGTTGCAACATTAATAGCTCAGCTAATGCCATTCAATAATAATGAAGCATTGGCTAGTTCATTTCAACATCTATATTATTAAAATTTCCTTTTTAAAATGGTGAATCTGTGACTTCTACCCAGGCATTTTTTCGCGGGGGACAATTTCTCCCGCTCCTTGTGGTAAAACTTAATGTAATGTGTGAACCATGTCAAAAAGATTTTGAGCATAAAAGAGACCAAATCGGTAAGCCTATATTTTGTAGGTTACATACTCTAGAAACTGCACAAAAGGCAGGTGTGTTAATGGCTGTCTTACAAAACGTGCTCTCTAGGCATCCCATATTTTTTTTATATATTTTTTTATATTTACTGCTCTCTGAATCTTACTGCTTTCTTAGGATTCTTTGTCATGGGTTTGCTTTTTCCTAGGGTATAACTTAGTTCTACCTTAAGGCCGTGCGGCCGCCAGTTACGCCAAACGAATCCGCCCAGAGGTCAGGCCAGTCGAGGGTTTTTTTGTCGGCCGCAGCTTACTCACACACATGCAGCTTCCCTCCCCGCCGCCCCTTTACCACCCCCGTTCTCATCCATGACACGGACAGTCGGACAGCTCTCATCACTCCCCTCGCTGCCCTCGCATAACTTTCTCTTTTCAAAGGGCTGGGAAAGAGACGGCATCGGCGGTGTCCCTCGGAAAGAGTGTCCCCCGGTTTGTGGGACCCGTGCTAGCTGGTCCCTTACCGATTACGTACACAAAAATGAATTAAAGCCGTGAAATAGTTGCATTTGATACTTAGAACATTGATTATTATCTTTTAAAAGCTTTGTGAAAATTATATTTTTGTCCAGTAAAAATTGATTCAAACTCTTATTAAAGTACACTTAAAGTAAACAGGAAATTTGAACCATTGATGTATGAAATTAACTGACTGAATTTATTCTACTGAATTTATTCACTCATGATTAGTTATATTGTTTATTTATACATAGTATAACCATTGCCAATACATGTAAAAAATAAGACATTCATTTGATTTTATAACATTTATTGCAGAAAAGGAATATTTCACTACTGGTAAAATATTGGAACATTGAAAAATCTATTAATAATACTAATTGTAACCTAATGCTTGTGGTAATATTATGTCATTCATTCACAACATCACCGGTAAATGTTATTGCTAGTCTGCCTGGCAAGAATTTACTTTACTTCTTGTCTACCCTTATAACTTAAAGCTCAAGACATAATTTTTTAGGTTAACCTAGAGGGCAAAACGACATTTGATAAATACAGTTAAACAAAATTATTTGATTTTGGACGGAATGACATACAGTTATTTTTAGCACAAGCGTTTTCGTAGTTTTTAATACATAAAACACTGTTATTGAATTAATCGAAACAAAGTTTAAATAAACTAATTTATGTATTATCTATTAATATACTTATTTAATACGCTAAGGGTTTTTTTGTTATTGGGACTCCACCACATAAACTTAAGTGAATGGCTGAATTTATTCTATAAAAAAGTTATTTTCTAAATAAATTATTATAGGCCTAATGTGGCAAAACGTTGTCTGCATACATGTTAAAAATGAAACTCAGCCATTTGGTTAACCAAAACCACATGAAACATAAAAAAACGATTCAGGCTGTGTATTTCATGGTACAATCATTTTTGTTTCCTCGTTTTATTTTGATTCACTGCTTCTTATGAGCAGCTAATATGTATTCAGCGTTACGTGCCTTCAGTTCCCTAACAATCCTGCTGTCCACTATTTCTGGAAGCATACACTCTTCGTAAAATCGCACCAGACCAGGAAGGACCTTGTGCTCCCAAAACTCTTCGTCAATGAAAATACGTACAATAAATAGTTCTCCTCTCTTTGAGTACACCACAAAGTCACACCATCGTATTTATTTCTCTCTGAATTCGGTAATAATAGTGATAACAGTTCGCTAACAGTTGGTAATAATAGTGGTAGTAATAGTTCACTTTTTAGGCAAAGCTTGCCACTCTCGATTTCCAAACTAAGGTTTTTGTTTTTTTAGCTTCCTCGCCTTTCCTCGCTTCTCTTTTACTGAGGCTAGACATTTTATTTCAATTATTCCATCTGTTGAAACTAAACCGTCAGGACTAGCGCCAAGGAAGGGGTTTTCGATATCAACAAATAAGCCACATTTTTCAACAGTCTGGTTGGTTTTCTTTTCGTACATTTCTCTTACCGTTTCTTCCATATCCCTTCCAAATAAAACTCCATCCGACCTAATTGGACGTGGGAACAGAATTTATTTAACCAGATTGTGGCATGAAGTGTGGGGTAATCGTTTTTGCCACAATGCCGAACTTGGATGCAATCAGTCTATTCAGACGTTTATGATGCCAAATCCATTATATAATGTATATATCCAGTAGCCTATGAATAGCAATAAATGTAAAAATCATTACCAACTGATTCCTTTTATCAAAACAAGAAAAGATGTCATGAAAATATAAGTTCTAAAAATTTTTCGCTAAGCCGCCATTTTGTTTTCATGCTTATCGATTTTTATACGATCGCGACCACCGATCAAGATCAAGACGCTCGCGACTGCCAACGGCTGCAATAACCAGGGTCGCCGAGAGAATTTTTGTGGCCCGGGGTAGAGTTCCGGTGTGAGGCCCCCCGGCCCCGCTCGGTCCATCCCTGGCTTGCCGTCTGTGGTCGAACCAGATACAATATACACATTTATATTTTCATTTCTTTGAATACTTATCTTGTGTTAATGTACAACCTGCTTGCTTTTCCTTCGTGATTTATACATATTTTATTAGTAGTATTATTGCAAGATGCAGATGATAAATGTACAATATTTAGGTGTACATTACATATGAATTATTTGATCAAACCTGAGCTTCAAACCGCGGAGACTCATAAAGGCAGATCACTACTCAAGTCATAGGCTACACTGGCGCCGACTCCATGGGGCCCGAGGGGCTTGGGTGCAGTCCCGATAGATCCGAGTCCCGGTAGATCCGAGTCCCGGTAGATCCGAGTCCCGGTAGATCCGAGTCCCGGTAGATCCGAGTCCCGGTAGATCCGAATTCCAAAGTAACCCTAACTAGTCCGGTCGCTACCTCTGGGGAGAGTCCCTTTAGACCCGCGCTCTCCGTGAGGGTGATTAGACCCCTCCCGCCTTCTCGGAAAAACGCTCAGCAGCAGAGTAGTCGTGTAAAATAAAATTTCCTTTTTCACTGGTGGGCATAAACCTTAAAAAATAGTTGCCGATACAGTAATTGAACATGAAATTGTTTAAATTGTTTTTTTACACTTAGAAACATAAGGGATGAGGAAAATTAAAGAAGTACGATAATTTAATTGTTAGCACCACCCGAGATTGCGTGCCCCTTTGTGAAAATGGCATCTCAATGAGGCGGGCCTGTCGTGTTGTCTCGCACAAACATACACAACAGGGGGTATAAGACCCACGGACACCATGAACCCGCACGGATAACCGCACTCTGCCTTTTAGGTTGTAATCACATTGCTTACACTATTGTTGTTTCAATGATTGTTCACGAATCTCAGACCAAATATATCAAATGTCTAACTTCAATAAAATAATACCTACAACAAAATTATACTGGATTATCGGAAAATAACTACAGAATTAAGATACTATGGCATTGTTGTACTTTAAGGAATGTATTCACATAGAGGAAATGTTTTTTGTTTGCGGCAATAATTATATATCAACCGATTTATATCAAACTTCGTATCAAAATAATTGAAATTTTAAGACCAAATTAGTTATGTTAACAAAATTTATCAATATTGAGTTGTATTGAAAATGATACAACAACACTGGATTTCTGGCGCTTGTTGTCATCGAGTGCACTCAAGCAATAGTAATAAGAAGGGTTGCCCTAGCCGCAGCGCGGATCCAGCGGGAATCGTTAATCCCCTCATTAGGACCACATATTTGTCGCGGATCTAGCGGGACAGTTTGCTGTCAATTTCATGTCCGGATCTATTTGGACTCGGATCTAGTGGGAAGACACGGGAACTTGAGCCCCCAAACATTTTACATGGGGGTGGGGCTCACCCCCCCCCCCCCCCCCCACCCCCAGACCAAAAGGATTCATATTAAAATTGGCATCCAGCTGTCGTGACTTAGTGTAAAAATGAAAGGTTTTTTAAAACTATTTTATAACCGATACTTTAACCTATTACCATAGAAAAACTAACCATAGGTACCTAACCTATTACGATAAACTATTAATACTTTTACGATAACCTATTATTACTTAGTAATAGGTTACAAATAACGATAACCTATTACTCTTCGATAAATCTTCGGCAAGGTTTTTATCAGTTGTTGCACGAATCTTGTCAGAATCAACGCTTGAACTTATCAACCTCTTATGAAATTCACTCTTTACCCTGGACTTCATACTCCTTTTTTACGTCGCTTAAACCGTGCCATTTATTTACAAATATTTAACCCTTCCCGCTGAGACGGAATTATTTTAAGCAAAAGTTCAAAACATATTGTGATTTTTTTGTCATCTATTTGTTCCAAATAATTCATACGTTATAAAAACCCCGTTTTCAGTGGTGAAACAATTTTTTGCACATGTTATAAAGAAAAGAAAATTTGAGATTGAGACTGACTGCGGTGAGACAGTAAAGGACACAAATATACAAAGTACCTCCAGCCTCCATCTCTCTAATTTTGGCGACAACTGTAACGGTGCATGTTAGGGGGGTGCAGATGGTTTCCAAAAACTGTATTGTGAATGCAATGAGTCATGCTGGACAAACCAGGTTGGCTGGACCCGTCAGACGGTCGGACTGATGGGTTATGTTTCCTAATTTTGCCCTCTTAGTCCTTTAGCCGCTAGGTGATGATGAGGTGATATAGTCTTTTTTAAATTTAGTACCATACTTAAAATAAAGTAGTTTTTCTATGGTGTTAATGATTTTATAAGGCCATAAAATCAAGTAAATTTTTGCTATAGGGTTATCGCCTCTATTGGAGCACTAGCTCCAATAATAATTAGAATTAGAGATCGCCTCCTGGTCGAAATTCGACCAAAATTTCAGTTTATCTGGACTCAAGAAGATTTAAAACATTTTATAAGTGAAACATCTGTTCTTCCTGTTTTTCTAGCAGTTGTTTTTACAACAGCTGTCTAATGATTCAATCAATTATCCTTCCTCCATAAGATTAACATTGGAACTTTGAAAGCCTGTGGGGCGTAGCCCTGGAGTACGATGTGAATTAGAATAGGATTCTGCTCATCTACAGGACTATACCTTTCTAACGGCTTGCACGGATTTCTCATACGAGGCACACGAGCTGAGAAAAAAGGAGGAAACGAAACATGCTTGCCTATTAATATATAGAGATTATAGGTGTTTTAAATAAAAATGAAACAGCTGGATTTTTATTAATTCACAATTCTTGGATATTACCAACACCTGCTAAGATAAAGCCGGAGCGCTCTGACGTCAAATGCTTTGTGACGTCACCTAAAGGCAATGTCAAAACAATAGTTTGTTTTTGTTTACATGGGCTGTTTTCCGTAAACTTCATTAAAATATTCTCGTGTTTTGTTTTAAAAATTTGTAATGTATAGTGTATGGTGTTTTAAAACTGATTTTTCATTCAATAACAATTTTGTTCATAAATGTGGTTATTTCATATTGACTCGAAGTTCAATTTAAATATCTGAGTGTTTTGAATAGTTTTGTGTGTTGTATTACGACTGTGCTAAACAATTTTTACTTTGGAAGATTAGAAAGATTGTACTGACAACAATGAGGAAAAAAGAGGCGTATTTAATTTACCTAATAATCAGAAAGTACCTTCTAGATGGTTGGGCTAAACGTTAAACATCAATTATATCAACGAAGCCATGGTTGCCTGCTAGCAACTTTTCTTTGAAAAATTCATGAAACTATCATGGGTACCGAGATTGAGCGTGTGAAGATTCATTTCCAGCCTCAGGATCAGCATCAGGATCTGATTTATAAATTTTAATGAAGACACTACAATCAATTATGTTGCTGTGAAGAATTAAGATGATACGCCAATAACCTAACTCAGAAGTGACGAAAGTAGTATAGCAAAGACAACAACAGACATTTTTCAATCCAAGCAGCACAATTTTTAATTGTATTACTATATTTCATTCATTATAACGAATAGCCTACCAGTTAATAGTCTATGTTATTTTCAAATAAAATGTTTGAATCGTTGTGGTTAAATATTTGTATACCTCTCATACTCATAGTTTAGGAAAGTACCGTGTGTAGGCTAAATAAATGGTATTGCCAACAACTTCATTAGAGGCCAAATAATAGTTAGGTCTACCGATAGTCAACTATTGAAATTTTTTAATTCCTGTAAAAATTAGTATCACTTTGTGTACGGAAACTATATGTTAAAGAATAAAATTATTTGAGTTAGACAATTGTTTAAACTTTTTCATGAAGTGAAAGCAAATAATTCATAATATTTAGGACGAAAGGTACCTTTTTAAAAACCAAATATTAGAAATGAATACATTCCATTGTAGTCCATCTCTATAGTTAAGTTGTTAGTGTTAGGGTTGAGCGGAAAATGTTTTCGTTTTCGCTATCAGCTGTTGCTAAAACGCAAACAAAAATGGCAGCACTCCGGCTAAAAAGTTCCGTTTAAACTATTATACGAATGTTTCTCATGTCACACGGCCAGCAGTAAAGGGTTGGTGGTGTTGCAAAATTAAAATCGTATGTTAGTTTAAAAAAGCAAAAGTGGCGGGTACACTTAACTTTATTTACCGGTAACCTTTTAATTTATTGCTTGATGAATTATTATTATTTTTTTTTTATGCCGAAGCTAATCTCAGGTCCTTAGAATTAATTTTGTGACAATTGTATGGATGATTTAAAAATACAATAACAAGATTTAATATCTTACATATATACATATTAAGGCAGTTTAGTTTTTATTTTCAAACTGATGAAATTTCTATCACCATAAATTGATATTTTGCCATAAGAAAACATTCCTTGGCGACGAAAATGTACTCATCCCTTGGCGGTGGTGACCGAGGACTAGGCGCTACCTTCAGAACGAGGGGACACTGTGCGAGAGAGATAGAATATCTTGCTGTCGGCTCGTGCGCGTCTAAAAGCATGTCGACTGCCCTTTGTGTGAGTAACTGCTAGTGCGTGCTGCATCAGATTTAATGTGGGCTGAAAATAAAAAGTTTTTTGTACACCATTACGTAAAAAAAATTATTTTTATATAAAACTTTGTGGAATATTACCTTACTAGTCAAGCTCCAGGGTGTAGCGCAAATTTTAGACAAATCGCACAAAAGATACCAGAGATAATTTTTTTATTTATTAATATAATAAAAATTTTATTGAAAATCATTAATCTCACCCTTGTGTGTATTTTAAATAAGCGTTTAAGCCAATTCTGAGAAAAATATGTTAATCCGTTTCCACGTGGTGTACTTTACAAAATGCCTCTAAAATGCTACTTCAAATGCAAAAATATATGAGATAACGGTGTTATTTTTTCAAAAACAGAATGTTTACCGAATGGTTGAGTGCTAATAAACATAAATCAATAAAAAAGTACAAGAAAATTTGTTTGACCGCACCACCTTAAGAACTAAGTTTTGTTATTGGACCTCACACACTATTTGAATAACTGCATAAGAAATTAAGTTACTGCAAACCCAATGATACATGACAAATTTCCAGAAATTATTTACAAGAGATGGTAGTATGGATGTTGGTGAGGAGCATTTACGTGATTTCAAATTCTATAAATGAAATTGACATAACTATGTAGGACAGGGTGTTTTGTAGTCAGTGTCAAATGATGCAAGTAAAATACAAGAAAAATACTGTACGCAATTTAGGCAGTTTAATCTCACTCCATCTTCCAGTAACAGCCATTTTTATGTTTTTTTTTCAAATTTCTTGGCATTGAACATTAAAATCTTGTTATTCTTGTGTTTTACCAAATCTATTGTTACTTTTTAAGACATTTTTAGAAAGAAAAAAAAATTTCCTTTTAGAATAAGCATATTTTAGCGAATTTCCCTATCGGGAATACGCTATTACGGTAGTAGCCATGGTAAGACCTAAGCCCGGGACCACTTTACTTTTTCATTTTGAGGTCCCCAGAAGAAAAAAAACACCGTTCGTTCATTTTCATATATGAATATATATATATAGTATATATATATATATATATATATATATATATATATATATGTGTGTGTGTGTGTGTCCGTGGTACCGATAACTTTTGAAGCGGATCTCCGATTTTGATCAAATTTGGTATGAAGGTGTAAGACCAGGTCTATTTTCATGAGTTCGCGAACCAGCTTTGTCGGGTTATGGGAACGGAGTTTTATGGGGCTTCAAAGGGCTCAAAAATGGGTTTTTGGCAATTTTGAACCGAAATTTTCAAAATTCATCAATTTTAACTATAACCATTTAAAAGAGCTTAAAAAAACAAACAATTTAGGATTTTGAATCTTTAAAATAGCTTAACTGGTTATAGAGGAAATTCAAATCAAGTTTCCCATGTTATTCTTATGGGTAACTCTTTAAAAAGTTATATATCGCTTATTTATCAACATATCTTAATAAAAATGTTTATGAACCTTCACTAGGTGGTGAGTAATTAAGATTTGATAAAAAACCCACATGGCAGCAAACCTACATGCTAAATCTCATGGTATTCAAAAAAATGGAAAATAAGTGTATAATGTGAGAAAGAGAGATGGAGATAATAAGATATCTGTTCCTAATCACCTGATCAGCAGTCTTCTGCATATTTGTCAAATTTGAAATGTTTATGTTTTGTTATTTGTAAACAAATCATTCTTTTGCATGGAAGCTTTGGATATGCAATTTTATTACTGTTAAAAAAGTCATTTGTTGCAATATAAATATTAATATATAAATTATTAAATAAAAATAATTTACTCAGAAATATTTATATTTTCTTGTAAAGATTATTAATTATATAAGATAGCCAAAAATTTCTTTGACGTTGAAACAATAATGCTTTTTAAATTCGCTGAGTACGCAGGTCTGCTGCGACGGGGGTATTGTTCCAATTAAACCTTATTCTTAAACCCTTGTAAAATCTACTTTAAATCAATATTTTGGAAAATTAAGAAAAAGTGTGCTATAAATTACTCAAGAAATGTTTTTGCTCCAAGCTACAAACTATCAAATGTCAGCAAAACTATCCCACATTATGAGCATTAAAAAGGTATACTAAAAGTGGCCATTCATGTTTGCCTAAGGGGCAGGAATCGGCGTTAAACTAAAATTGTCAGCTGTTTTTTTTTCTTTTTTTCTTTTTTTTGTAATATGTATATTCAAATAGTTTACTACAAACTTCCTTTGAAGGGTCGTCCCCGAAAGAAGTCTTAGAGTCTTCATTGGCTTTAGTCATATCATATGGACCTTAAAACGGCTTTAAATTTTAGTGTTATGTCACAAACTCATCCTCAAAAGGTCGAATTACCTGTAGTTATTTTATTGTTAAGTTTTTGTCATTTGATTTTAATGGAGTTTCATTGTCTGTCATTTTTGCCTCGGTCAACCATTTGAAATGTGGTTTGTGGAATTAGACTCTACTAAGTAAGACCCTTTAATTTGATGTACATATCAACCTATGCTTACAATTAAGATTTTGGATTGACTCCTAGTGAGCCGTCCCCCAGAGAGGCCATCCTTCAGGTTGTGGCACAGATAAATAGGTTATACTATCAACATTAATGATTTGAGAACTTTGGTACATTTATCTGTTGTAGGGTAGTTTGAAAGTTAATATATGGGTTCCATACAAAATGTTCACCCTGTATACTAAGTAATAATTTCCAATAATGATAACTATTTCACCAGAAATAGGCCAATAATTATTTTAAATGCCGGTTTCCGCCCATTAGTTAAATAGAAAAGGTCATTTCTAGCATATCATTTTGAAACTTATAAAGTGGTAATTAATTTACATGTTTTGGTGACATTTGACAGTTTATAACTTGACACATACAAATTTTATAAAATAAGTTATACTACAAATTTTCTTAATTTTTCTAAATATCGTTTTCAAGTAGATTTTACAAGGCTTTAAGAGGGCTTTATTGGGAAATACTGTACTTATTCTGAAGGGAAATTTTGTGTAAAAATGTCATAAAAGTGGCAATTGATTTGGTAAAAGGTGGTATATTAACCCCTTAATTTTTTTATACTGACTACAAAACACCCTGTATACAGGGTGTCCAAAAAAAAACGTTTACAGACTTTGGGATGTGATTCCTGATACAAAAGTAAAGAAAAAAGTTCCTATGAAGGTATGTCCGAAAATGCATATTTACCCAGATATCCGCCATTTTGTTTTTTCCACTTAATATTTTTTATTTCGGTAACGGATTGATCTAGGAACTTCATATTTGGCATGGATCTTTATAATACTAATGTCCATTTCCACAATAAAAATTATTTTTTTCCGATGCGTGTTTTCAAAATGGCGGCCATTTTAAATTTTTAAACTCAAATATCTCAAAAACGGTAAAATTTATAAAAATGTTACAAGACACAAAAAAGTTGACAAATTAAATTATCTAAACAGTAATACCAAGTTTGTAAGGAACCGAAAACAAATAACGGAGTTACTGTGGTTTTTATGCAGAAAAACACTGATTTTGCACTATGATTAATGCCAATTTAGGTTATTTTAAGAGAAAAATCTCAACAACTCCGTTATTTGTTGGCAGATCTTTACAAACTTGGTTTTGTTGTTTGTTTAGATAATTTAATTTGTCAACTTTTTTGTCTCTTGCAATATTTTTATAAATTTTACCGTTTTTGAGATATTTGAGTTTAAAAATTTAAAATGGCCGCCATTTTGAAAATATGCATCGGAAAAAAATAATTTTTATTATGGAAATGGACGTTAGTATTATAAAGATCCATGCCAAATATGAAGTTCCTAGATCAATCCGTCACCGAAATAAAAATTATTAAGTGGAAAAAACAAAATGGCGGATATCTGGGTAAATATGCATTTTCGGACATACCTTCATAGGAACTTTTTTCTTTACTTTTGTATCAGGAATCACATCCCAAAGTCTGTAAACGTTTTTTTTGGACACCCTGTATACATAGTTATGCATTCTTAGGTCATTTTAATAAAGTCTTAGTATTGCCGGTATTTAATATAATTTTCTTATATATTAAAACAATTATATAAAAACTGTAAAGTTGTTTCGAACCAACTATTATACAATCCCTGAAAAGTCTAACGGTGGTAGAATTTAGATTCCGATAAGCCTTACAAAAATATAAACTCCAAAATATATATATATATATATATATATATATATATATATAAGTAGATAGTATCATGTTACTTCTAGGACACTTTTGGAGACAATCAAAAATCAAACAAATTTCACAGTTTTTTAATACAATTATGCAATATTTTTGCCATTTTTTGGCCAATTTTCAGCTTTTGTCAAATTGTCATAAAAAATATGCAATTTTAATGAAATTTTTAACAAATATGCCTAAAATTTTCTACAAAATAAAATTTTTTTAAAAACAAGTAAAATTATCACATTTTATATTTTTTAAATAAAATTAATAGTCGACTTTTCATAAGGTAATTTAAAATTTTAGTAGTATTTTTTCAATAAATTTGACTAAAATAGTAATAATTCATTCTAATTAATTTCAGTAATATCATTTTTGATTATATTATATTCAAGTAATTTTTCAGATACAATAATAATATAACAATTTGTTTTACTAGTAGCTACTATATCATAATCAAAATCTGCATTAATAATAATATCATTTTTTGAACTTGAAATATTTGTTGGATTTTTTGTAGTATCAATTACATAAATTGGTCTATTATCTAGAAATTCTGTTGGACTATAATACATTTTACTACTAATATAATAAACTTTTTTGTAATCTTGATACATTTCATACATAATTCTAAATTTTCATTATTTATATCAAAATTTTCCAATTCATCAGGGTAATAATGACCATTTAGTTTTACTCTTATATTTTTTACATACATACTATCAAATTTAGAAGTATCAAATAACTGATCATTTGTTCTTGATTTTTGAAATCCAATTATAATAAATTTTGGATTATAAATATTTCTATAGATATTTGTTATATCAAAACTTAAATTCTTTCCTGTAATATTTTTTTGTTCAATGCATTGCCAATGATTAAAATGAAAATTTACTTTTTCAAATTTGCTTAGTTCATTAATTAATTGAATTTTACTTGTTGTTTTGTATTCAATTATAGGAACTCTAATAAAAAATTCATCAATTGTTATTTTACCTTCAGTTGGTAATGTAGCATTATCATAAGATCCATCAGCCTTTTTAGTTTTCCATCTAAAAATTGCATCATTATCTTCTGATCTAATAAATGTTATATTAAAACCACCTTTATATATTGGAATATTTACATTTTCAAAAAATCCTAATCCAAAATGAGATAAATTACCAATTGCTTCAAATTTATTTTTAAAATTTGATTCAAAACCATTATTTATTTGATTTATTTCTGATTTTGAATAAGTTATAGTACCTTTAATTGTACTTAATAGACCAGGATATTCAATTTCATCAATCAATTTATTATGTTTTCTAACTTCAACTTTTGAAAATAAAAATGGAACAAAATTATCAATTAATTTTATATTAGCACCATTATCATATGCATTTCCATCAGATTTAGTCAATTTACCAGATATATAAAATTGAAATTTAGAAGTACAAAATCCATCTCCAAAATCTATATTAAATTCAGTTTTTTTATTAGGTTCATTTAAATGTAATTTAGATAATGGATAGAAATTTTTGTATTCAGCTCTTTCAATATCATTTACATATTTTTTGTAATCAGCCATTTATTAAGGATAAATTTTTTAAATCAAAAGCTTTTTTAAAACAAGTAAAATTTTTATAATTTTATGATGTCAAATTTTATAATTTTTATGTATCAATTTCATTTTTACTTTTAAAATATTCAATTTCAGTAGCATGATCAAGTATAAATTTTGCTGATATTTTTTGATGTTCTAAAATTAATTCCCAATTTAATGTAAATGCATAATCATGAATGAAATATTCAGTTAAATCTTGATATTTACAAATCAAATCAATATAATCTTTTAATTGATAATTTATGAATTCAGTAATAAAATCTATAGTTAAATTTTGATGTTGAGCAATTTTTTGCCAATTTAATTTATTTTGAAACAATCTCATCATATTAATACTCAACTCATATTTTTCAGAAATATCATCCCAATCATCTTTGTTTAATTGATTTTGGTTTCTGATAATGAATAAATCAAATGAACTGTATAGAGCCATTTATTAGAGAGAAAATTTTGTAAAACAACTTTTCTTTGAATTACAAATACAACATTTTGATTTAATTACATTTATATTTTTCAATTTTATTATCTGAATATCTTTAGAATTAGTTTTTTGTTTACATTTAAGACAATAAATCAACTCCATTTATATAAAATAATTATTGTAATTTATCTATATCATCTTTAATTAGTATTATTTCAGCATTTAATTCTTTTATGGATTCATTGACTCCATCAAATAGAAATTTTAGTTCTTTTTCTAATTTTTCTTCTAAATTTTCAACATATTTTCCAATATTAATTAAAAAGTCTGTAATTTTATTTAAATCCTTTTTAGTTTCTGAATGATCATTACCAATTTTAATAATTGAATCTAAAACTTCATCTAATTCTGATTTTATTACAACATCATATTTATTTATACTTGGTTTAACATTAACAATTCTTTTACCATTAATACTTATATAATTTTTTGATAAACCAATAGCATTTACTAGATTTTCAGTCTTTTTTACATGACTTTTAAAACTTTTACTAAAATTATTAAAAAATATATTTAATTTAGAATTTATATAATCTTCTTTAATATTAATTGGATGTTTTTTCTGTCTTCCAAACAGATCAAATATATTTTGTGAATCCATATTTATTAAGGATTAATTTATTTATTATATTATCAAATTTTTTATTATTATTTAATTCATTTAATATAAAAATACATAAATGACCACAAATTGGTGGATCATTATAATTTTGAATTTGATTATCATTATAAAATATATTATCTTTTATTAAATATTTAACTAATTCTATTGGTGGTTTATTAACTATATTTCCATATGAATCAAAATAATATTTAATTTTATCTTTTTTATAATAACAAACCCAATGAGTTCCATTTCCATCAAATGAATCTAAATTTATAATTCCACATTCAAATTTATTAACTTTATTAGGTAATATATCTCTCATAAATACACCTCTAAAATATTTTATATTTTTACACAATTTTTCTAATTCACCTAATGTTAGTGGTTCAAAATTTTTTTATAATTTTGTTTCATATATTTCAATGTTTTTTTATCTAAACCAGATCCTTCTACATTTTTTAATTCATGATCTAACCAATCAACAAAATTTCTAAATTTAGGAATTATAGATTCTTTTACTACTTTTGCTCCCTTTCTAACATTTGGTGTATAATTTTTAACTATAGGTATATTATCAGCAAAATCTAAAATTTCTTTTAGTAATCCACCATTTTTTATTTCTTTTAATTGATTATATGAAAATTCAAATCTTAATCCTTTATTTAATTTTTTATGTTTATTTAGTTTATTAATTTGTCTTTTAGATAATAATATAATATCTTTTCCATTTTCATTAAATTGATCAATATTAAATTGAATTATAACTGATTTTTTATTTTTAAATGCTAATTTTATTTTTGATTTTTGATTATCTGTCAAGTTTATATTTGTTTTTTCCATTTATTAAGAAAAAATTTTATAGTTTTTTATAATATAGATTAATATAATTAATTTTATTAAAATTTTAATCCTACTTCTAAACCCATACCAAATTTTCTTTTCATCCACATAGCACCTGATGTTGGTAATGCAATTAATCTTTCACCAATTCTATGATCATTTGATGTTACTATATCCCATGCTTTATCTTGTAAAATTTTATCAGCTATTTCATTTCTAGATTTTGTATCTTTATGATCTCTATAAAATAAATCATGTTCTTTAGCAGCTTTATCTAAATCATTTATTCCAGGATCACCTCTTTTTACTCTTTTATTTAATTTAGTTCCAGGCCCTAGATATTGATAACCAGGTACATGTAATTCAAAAGGTAAATTATTTATAACATTATTTAAAATACCTGATCCATCTTTTAATAATGGTGATGAAATATTTGCCAAAATTCTTTTTAAATACTTAATTCCTTCAGGTTTTTCAATTAATTCATCTAATTTATTTGATATAAAGTCTTTAATTGCTTTCTTTTCATTTAAAAAATTATTATTGCCAGCTTTTTCTTGTGCATATATATATAATTAATAATATTATCTAATTTATTTAAATCATCTATAAATCTATATTCAATTTTATATTCTGTATATTGTCTGATTCCTGAACCTTCAATTTCACCTTTTATTTCCCAAATATGTTTAATTAAATTAATATATTTATCACCTTTACTAGATTTTGGTTTCTTACTATTTGGATCATTATTTTTATAAATTGAATTAGTTTCCCATAAAATTTTTGAATAATTATTTAAATCATCTTGTGTATATAAATTATTATCTGGTTTCTTTTCATAAGTTAACAATCTCCATAATCCATGTGTTCCATTATATTTGTTATCATCAATTATTAAATCATCATTATCAATTACAGTTATTTTATCACCAATCATAAATGATTTTTTATGTTTATTCCAATATAAACCAAATTTATCATCTTTTGTTCTTGGTAAATATTTTTGTGCTAATGGACCAATAATTTTATCTAATGTTTGAGGTGAAATTAAATTTGGGTCAATAAATGTCGATTCTTCTTGAATTATTGGTTGTCTGATTGGTCTAAATGGAGTACTTGAAGATAAATTTAGTTCTTCAGTTTCTGGTATTGATATATTGGCAAAATTATTAACAATAGGTACCAATTCCATAAGGTTTTTATTTTCATTTAAGACTTCACCAATTTTATTTTCAACTTTACCAATTGCTGATGTTATAGGTTCATATGCTTTTTGTTTAATTTTTTCATAATTATCTTCAATTTTAATTTGATTTTTAAATTCTTTTATTAATTTTTTCTCAATATCATCTAATTTTTTAGCTTCATTAACAGATATTTTATCCATTTATTACAAAGAAAAATTTAGGTTCAAAACAAATCATGTTAACATAAACACAAATCATGTTAACATAAACACAAATCATATTAACACAAAACACAAATTATGTTAACACAAACACAAATCATGTTAACATAAACACTAATTATGTTAAACACAATTCATTTTACTTTATTTCTGTAATTTTCATTAAATATATAAATACTAATGAAATAAATAATACTAATAAAATAAATATTCTATCAATTATTGAATCAAACATACAACAAGCCATTATCATTATTTAATATCAGAAAAATTTTTCATATATTTTCCATCATTTGATTTTTTCAATAAATTAATAGTTAAAAATCTAGTCTTCTTTCCAACAATCATTACAAATAGTTTTAAATTTATCAAATTTCATATCTGATCCAACAAAATTATTATATATTTTTTTCTTATAATGTTCATTTTGTTTAAAAATGCATAACATATTTAAATTATTTCTAATTAATTGCATATCAACTTTTGAATAACATTGTGATAAATAAATACATGATATATTTTTATGTCTACCCATTATAAAATATTCTTTAATTTTATCTTGTTTTTCTAAAATACAATCATCAAAAACTACTAATGAATTTGGTTTACATTTATTTAGTGGAATCATATCATCACATGAAAAATAAGAAATTTGTTTATTAATATTAGATTCTATATTTTTAAATCTTTTTTGTAATAATTTATAAGATGGTTGTTCTAATGATTTACTAAAAATATATAAATTTGAATATGGAATTAATCTTTTGTAAATAAAATTTAATAATAATGTAGTTTTACCAGATCCACTTGTTCCTATAATTAATAATCTAATAGGTTGATCATTTTTATTATTTTTATCATATGATTCTAATTTTATATTATCTTTGTTTTCTAAAAATTTCTCCATTTAAATAAGATGAAATTATTTAAAATAATTGGTCATTCATCCAAACTAGAATTAAGATTAGAACATCCAATACATTTAGATGGAAAATATAGTATTGGTTTAAGTGGATTTTATTCAGATAATTTTATATCAAATATACCAAATGATTATAAAAACTGTTATGGATATTCTATTAAAGATGAAGATGATAAAATTATAGATCAATATTTTGATATAAATAAAGGAAATTATACAATTGAAGAAATAAAAAATATTTTTATTAATAGTTTAAAAGAATTTAAAAAGAAAATTAATAAATTTGATGAAAATGATTTTATACTGAAAAATGATGGACCATATATTATAATAAAATCTCCTGTTAAAATTAAAGTAACAACAATTATAATTGATTTATTAGGATTAGATGATAAAATGATTGAACCAAATGTATTAACAAAAGGAATAAAACTACCAAAAATTAGACCTTTTGATGTTATTGAAATACATTGTAATTTAGTTGATCCTAGTTTTGAAAATCATAAAGATCATTCACATTTACATAAAGAATCAGAAATTCTATATTCATTTTATCCAAATGTTGAATATGGATCAAAAATTAGTGAAAAACCATATGAAATTGATTATATCCCTTTAAAAAATATAAATAAAATTCAAAATATTGTAATATCTATTCAAGATAGTGATGGAAATCAAATAAATAATGAAAATATTAAAAGTATTGTATATTTAAGATTAAAACAAAATTTGTAATATAAAATTTATCTACATAAATAATAAAAACAATAATTTATTTAATTAACAATAATTTTATATTTAATAATAAATTAATTGTATTTAATAAACAAAATAAACCTTGGTTTAAAAGAAAAGATATTTGTTATATTTAAAATATAAAAATTCCAGAAAAGTTTTAATTGATAATGTAAAAGAAAAATATATAAAACTTAAAATATATCAAGTGTAACCAACAGTTACATTTACATAATAATGATAAATTAATTTACATAAAAATTATAGGTGTCACAAATTATGACACCCTAGAAATTGATGTACAAACATGTTTTTCAGATGCCCTAAAACAGGGCGTCAATAAAATAGATAATAAAACAATGTTTATTAATGAATCTGGTTTATATTTATTAATTTTAAAATAAAAAAGTAGAAAACAATAAGGATAGATTAAAATTTATAGATATTTTTAGAGGGGACAATTTGTCCCCCCTATCATATAATGAAAAACATACAAAACTTATTAAAATTAGGTAGGACCCAAAATGGGTCCCATATAAATTAGAATATTTATTTTAAAATTTTTTAAAGGAGGTAACCTTATACAATAAAAACTTAAGGGTAACAAAATGTTACCCTTCTTAAACATTCAAAAATATTCATAAATATAATAAATTATATACAAATTTGAGACCCGTCTTAAAGACGGGTCTTACTTATAATGATAATAAAGTAAAATTTATAGATATTTTTATGTTAGATATTCAATAAATTATTGAATATATTTAAATTTAGTAAAGAAAATATTTAAAAATATACATAAAATTATAGTATAAATTCAATATCATATGGTTATAAATTATTAATATAATTTTGATCATTTTCTTTAAAACTTTCTTTAACATAATTTTTTATTATATTTATAAATGGTTCTATTATAAAATTAAACTTATAATGATATACAAAATAATTTTTATATTTAAAAAGATATATTAAAAATTTATTTGATATTTTAGTTTTAAATAAATATAATTTTATATCAAAATCATTATTTATTAATTCTTTTGGAACAATTAAAATTTCCATTTATTTATAATTATTTTTATACCCCCAAGGTAATGTATCAATTTTATTTTCACAAATAAATCTTTTTTCATCTCTATTACTTAAAGCTAATTTATTTATTGTAATTGTATATAGTTCATGTTTAAAACTTCTAATACAAGTCATTTCTCTATATTGTTCTTGATCATCAAATAAACATTTCTTAAAATCATCCATATGTAATGTTTTATCAACAACACTTTTCTTGATACCTTTACATTTTACAGGATTTTTATTATTAAATTCATAACTATATAATTTTGATCTTAAACCACAATATTCTTCTAATATTTCACCATTTAACTCATCTTTAAATTTACCAATTATTTTTTTATTCTTTTCACTATAGCATTCATGTTCTTTCTTATAATCACTTGTATCAAATTCATTAATATTTTCTTTAATAATTTTATATGGATCCTTTTTAAATTCTATAAAATAACTGTCTGTATCCATATATAATAACCTTATATTTGGATCAAACTTGTTTAATTTTTCATAATAAAATTGATACATATGTAATTTTGATAAATCAAGTACTGAAAATCCTATATAGATTGGTTTATCAAACTTAACCTTTTCTTTTATCATATGTGAAGCAATAGTCTTTATCAAATATACTAAATGTTTTAAAATTAGGTTTTTTTGCTTGTTTTAATGAAAACTTTTCATCACCTAATTTAATATCACATCTATTTCTAACATTTTCCATAGTTTTTCCAAAAACACTATTATTCATCAATTTAAAAAAGTCTTTTTCAAAATCTGATGTTGATTTGGATCTTAATTTGGTATTTAATTCAATATATTTTTTCATATTCCCTCAGGGGCAGTGGGCTTTCCACTGTACGGGTGTTTCTTGGCGACCCCGGGGTACCTGAGCCAAGCTGTGAGACCCTCCTCACAGTTCTTCCCGAGCTAGGGCCTTTCTTCTCATCTTTCAGGTCTTAGCTCACCGTCTTTATTCTTTCCTGAGCTAACCTTGCTCACCTTCTTGTTTTCGACCCCGAATCAAGGGTGTCTTTCCACCTTCTTTCGACCGGCGCACGCTGGGGGGTCCTGGGAGTGTCCCTGTTGTGTTGCAGGGACTGATGTGTGCCTCGCACTGCCGATGGTCTCCTCCAGTGTGTCGTCAGAAGCCAGCCGCTTCGGACCTTAGTCAGGAAGTGCGGCATGGATGCAGAGATCGGACTCTGCATTGCCACGGTGCGACCCCCAGCACGTCCGGCACATTTTGTGTATCGGTGCTGGGCAAACGGAGGTTTCGGGCCCCAGAGTCCTGGGGTAGGGGTGTCTTATCTCCTACGGGGGGTAGACCTCCGAGGGTGTACCCGCTCCCGGCCAATGAAGGGCCGCCTCTTGCCGCACGATGCGCTGGTGAAACAAAAGTATGGATTTTCAAAACCAAAACACGAAATTAAAGGAGAATGAGCAGGCCGCCTTTAAGCGCAGCTCAAAACTGCAGAGGTCTCCGACCTCGAAGACTGGGACGCCGACGGGGGGAATTAAAGCCTCCCCTCCGCCGATCCCGTTCAAGGCTGCTGGTGTCGCCGGATCGTCGGCCGTAACCGGAAAGGAGAAGGATGAGGTTAAGCTGGGTATGGGGGTGACTGAGCCGGTAACACCTCTAGCCGGGATGCAAGGAA
Organism: Neoaliturus tenellus; assembly: GCA_030545055.2. Taxonomy (NCBI): domain Eukaryota; kingdom Metazoa; phylum Arthropoda; class Insecta; order Hemiptera; family Cicadellidae; genus Neoaliturus; species Neoaliturus tenellus. The sequence goes on along the minus strand of CM061533.1, from coordinate 167,593,112 downwards.
TTCCTCCCAGGAAGAGTCCTCTTCGTCCGGCATTCGAGATGCAAATGCTTCGGCAGCAGCAGGACGATGCCAACGAGGAGGAAGACTCATGTCTGAAGAAAATGAACGATCTTTTGAAGGAGATGGCCAAGGCTCTCCTTATTCAGAAGAACGTCAACAAGGCAATTAAGGACGGAATTCCAAAACTCGAGGATTTCCTTGGCGAAATCGAGGAATGCCGGAAGATCAGGCTGAAGGCAGTGAAGCAGGAGCGCGACGTTATGAACCGAGTTATGTCTGCTTCGCCTCAAGCTCATCTGGCTGAGTCCCAGACTCAAGCCAGAAAGCGAAAGAAGAGGCAGAGCGGTTCTTCGCCGGAAAGCCCTGAGCTTGTTGAGGTGGACTCAGTGCCGAGACCGGTTTTTGTCACTGCGGCATCGCAGACATCTCCTGTCCAGGCTACTCAATCCGCCCCGGGCGCTGTCGCGATTCCAGCGGCTACTCCTGCAGAGGTTCCTGCTCCGGCGGCTAATCCTGTCTTGGCAGCAAACTCTGCCTCAACACCTTTGGGGGGCTGGAAGACGCGCCTGTCTAAGAAAGAAAGGAGGAGGCAGAAGCAAGTGGAGGCAGCTTCGAAAAGTGCGTCGAGGGTGGAGCGGACGCAAGTCTCAAACCCGGTGGGGGAGGCCTCTGGCAAGTCTGTCAGAAAGCCTAAACAACCCAGGCCTAAGAAGCCCAGGACGGAGGCAATCTTGATCAAGCCCTTAGGGGGGCGATCTTTTGCTGATGTTCTGGGTCAGATTAGATCGCAGGCCAAACCGGAAGAGACCGACACCGTTATCAAGTCTATTCGGCGAACCCAGAACGGGGATGTCCTCCTCGAACTGGGGAAGTCGAGTGACAAGATCGGTTTTGCCGCTTCCCTCAAGACTGCACTTGGGGACAAAGGCTCCATCAAGGCCCTAGAACCGAAATGTTCGGTCGAGATTCGGGACCTTGATGCCCTCTCCACCGAAGATGAGGTGACCCGTGCGATCCAGGTGGCACTCCCGGAGATACCGGCTGATGGAGTGAGGGTATGGCTGACAAAGCCTAACCGAAGTCAACTCAGGATGGCTGTTGCTGAGATGGGCGAAAAGCACGCCAATAAGCTGCTTAGCCTTCAGCACCTCAGAGTCGGTTGGGTCAGTTGCAGGCTCAAACGGAGGGTGGTAGTTTCGAGATGCTTCCGCTGTCTCGGTTTCGGCCACTCCTCCCGAAACTGTAACGGGCCCGACAGGAGTGCCAACTGCTTCCAGTGTGGAGGCCAGGGCCACAAACGCAAGGAATGTTCCTCGAGCCCATCCTGCTTCCTCTGCAAGGATTCAGGCTCCAGTGCCCTCGGTCACTTACCCGGGTCTGGTCAGTGCGGTGCCTTCAGAGCCGCACTTGAACAGGCAAAAGGCAGCGGCCGATAATTCGCATCCTCCAGGCCAATCTTCATAGATCCTGGGGAGCTGATAACCTTCTAGATCAGCTCGCCCGAGAACTTGGTGCTGACGCGCTCCTTATCAGCGAACAGTATCGGGACAGAGACCCAAACATTTGGATCTCCGACAGCCTCGGTACTGCTGCATTTTGGGCGCGTAATACACAGGATGTCTTGGTGCGGAGTCACGGGCGCGGCCGAGGATTCGTCTGGGTTCGGTGTAGGGACGTGACTATCTTCAGTTGCTACCTCACACCCAACGAGGCCGTCCAGGACTTTCGCGACAAGATAGATAGCCTAGAGGAGTGCGTTCTCGGCACCACCGGGCATGTCGTCGTTGGTGGCGATTTCAACGCCAGGGCCGTCGAGTGGGGAATGCCCTCTACCAGCTCCCGGGGGAAATACATCCTGGATTTCATCGCCAGGGCCGGTCTTGTCGTCCTCAACCAGGGCGACACACCTACTTTTCGGCGCCCCGGGCAGAGAGGCACGATCCCTGACGTCACCTTTGCGTCTGAGTCGCTCCTTCCGAGGATCTCTGGCTGGAGGGTTGTCGAGGACTACACGGGTAGCGACCACCAATACATCGTGTTTGACCTGCATGATCAGGCAAATCGTCGAGTTTCCGCATCTCGGGAAGGGCCACGCCGGTGGAACACCAACAAACTGGACGTGGTCAAGTTAACCGAAGTCATCTCTCGGGGAGCGCAGGGGAATCCTGGTGAGGCTGGAGCCGAGGCACTAGTAACATCCACGATGGAACTTATCGTCTCGGCCTGCGACCAGTCTATGCCGCGAAGGAAACCCCGACGCGACAAACAACCCGTTTACTGGTGGACTGAAGAGATTGCGGAACTCAGGAGAACATGTTTAAGAACTAGACGAGCCGCCACTAGAGCGAGAATTCCCGCAGACAGAGTTCGTAAGTCGGAGGCCTATAAAGCTGCGAGAAAATCTCTCCGCCAGGCGATCAACAGGAGCAAGGCGAATAGCTGGAGGAGACTTCGTGACGACGTTGATTCCGACCCGTGGGGCCTGGGTTACAAACTTGTAACACAGAAACTCGGCGCCCGCTCTCCACCTTCCATCATGGAGGGCGCCACCATGGGGAGGATCGTCGCTGCGTTGTTTCCTGAACATCCACAGCGACCGCCGCGCCGGTTGACTTCGGACGGGTAGAGGACGTTCCACTTTTCACTTTCGAGGAGCTGGAAACCTCCGTTCTCTCCCTGAAGAGCAACAAGGCTCCTGGCCCGGATGGGATTCCCAGTGAGGCTTTAAAGAAAGTATTTTTAATCAACGCTGACTTGTTGTTGAGAATGTACAATGCCTGTTTGGTAGAAGGGGTGTTTCCGGCTCCCTGGAAAACAGCCAGGCTTGTACTGATCAGCAAGGGCAAAGGTGATCCCGAGCTGCCGTCGTCCCACAGGCCTCTCTGCATGTTGGACACGGCTGGGAAGCTGTTCGAGAAGCTGATCCGTTCCCGCCTGACTTCTGCCGTGGAAGCTGCCGGGGACTTATGCCCCCGTCAGTACGGCTTCAGAAAGGGACGGTCAACGATCGACGCTGTCACCGAAGTTCAGAGAGCTGTGGAGAGAGCCGAGAGCCACAACCATTTCTCCCGCCGAGTAGTGCTTCTTGTTACGCTTGATGTCAAGAATGCCTTCAACTCGGCGAGGTGGGTCGATATGTTGGATGCGCTTCGCAACACCTTTCGTATTCCTGCATATCTGTTGCGGCTCGTCGAGGATTATCTACGCTCTCGAAGCCTGATTTATGACACGAGGGACGGAACGCGGACGATGGAAGTCACTTCTGGTGCCGCACAAGGTTCAATACTCGGCCCGGATCTCTGGAACGTTGCCTATGACAGCCTCCTGAGGTCCGAGATGCCTGAGGAAACCACTTTGGTTGGGTACGCCGATGACGTCGCAGCTCTCATTGCTGCACGCAACGTTGAGCTGGCCCAACTGAAGTTGAACCGAGTTATGCGGGTGGTCAACAACTGGATGTCCGATCACGGTCTCTCACTTGCTCTCAGTAAGACGGAGATCGTGATTCTTACGAAGAAGAGGATCGACACCGTCGTCCCGTTTCGAGTGGGAAGGGAGGTGGTCACATCAACTCGTGCCGCCAAATACCTCGGGGTTATGGTGGACACCAAGTTAAGCTGGAGGGATCAGATCTTCCGTACAGCGGACAAGGCCGCTAAGGTAGTGACTTACCTTAGTAGGCTGATGGCCAATGTCGGGGGTCCCCGATCCAGCAGAAGACGTCTGTTGATGTCCGCGGTCCAGTCCGTGCTTCTTTACGGGGCAGAGGTGTGGGCAGGCGCTCTAGATAAGGAGTGCTACAGGTTGCGACTCGCCCGGGTTCAGCGTCAAGCTGCGCTCCGGGTGTGTTCCGCCTACCGGACAGTGTCCGAGCCTGCCGTCCTGGTGGTCGCCGGAGTCATCCCTGTCAAGCTCTTGGCAGGGGAGAGGAAAGCGATTTATCAGAGACAAGGCGAGATCGGCAAGGACACGGCAAGAACAGAAGAGCGCTCCCGAACCTACCAGCAGTGGCAACACAGCTGGGAGCACGACACCCGAGGACGATGGACTGCGCGACTTATCAAGCAGGTCCAACCATGGGTGGAACGGCGGCATGGGGAGGTGGACTACTACCTGACCCAATTTTTGACAGGTCACGGCTATTTTCGGTCGTACCTGAACCGTATGGGAAAGACCGGTTCACCGGACTGCATTTATTGCCCGGGTGTTCCCGACGATGCGGAACACACATTCTTCCGCTGTCCCCGTTGGGAAGGGCCCCGCCTGGAGGCCACACAAATCTTTGGTGCATTTTCGGTGGACTCGGTCTGCCAAAAGATTTTGGAGGATGAGGGCAACTGGGATTGTTTGTCACAGTTCGTCCGGGGCATCCTCCTGGAAAAGAAAACCGATCTGGACCGTGAAGTGGCCCAGATCCCTTGATCGAGCGGCTGGATAAGGAGCGAGCCCCACGGGCGTAAGCCAAATTTAGGCCTAGCCTGACGTAATGTGACAAACAATTCCAGGTTAGATTCCTAAAGAGTAGAGGAGGTTTTTTAGTGGGTAAACTCGTTTTTAGTGGAGCCCCACACTACAGGCTGGCCACCTGTGTGCGTAATGCATTTTTCCGCCTCTCCCTCAAAAAAAAAAAAAAAATAAAAAAAAAATATATTTTTTCATATAATCATCTTGATCAAATGCTCTAACTCTATTAACTTTCTTTAATTTTAATCCTTTTTGTAGATAATATTTTAAGTTTCTTGAATGAATAACATAATCTTTTTTATCAAATAATGTTGTGCAAAGCTTATTATTATAATGTTCAGGTGCTAATGGTAAATCTTTATGGTCATCATGTAATTCAATAGGATATTCTAAATCAACATCTAATATATATCCATATTCAGCATTTTCATCTAATTCTAATATTGTTTCTTCCCATTCATTTAATGTATATGTATTAGGATTCATCCATGTTATATCTTTATAAGGTAATTTTTGACTTAAAGCCCATCCATATAGATTATTTGCATCTATATATAACATATAATTTTCAGGTTTTGTTTTATCATATTTTTTTGTATATTTATTGTTTGCTTTACAATATCTAGTTATACATTGTGAAATACCACCTCTAATACCTTTTTCAATCATTAAATACATATTATAATCACTTATTAATTCTAGTTCAATTTTTGTTAATTTTAACATAGAATCCCAAGCTAATGATGGTGATGTTAGATAATGTGCTGGATCTAATTGATAATTTTTCAAACAAACAGATCTAAAATTTTCAAATATATCAGCTAATAATAATACATCCTGAATATTATATAAATCTGAATAATTATCTAATGTTTTTACTTTTAATTTATTCCAAACTTTTATATAATGTTTATAATCATCATCACTTATATTTTCATTAGTTAAACAACTATAAAATTGATCTTTTTCTAATATTTTATCATAGTTTAATTTTTCAACATTATCAATAAATTCATATGGAAATACACCTTTAGAAGTTAATATTTTTAAAGTTTCATTATCATATTCAATTATATCATTTTCTTTTATAAATTTATTTATATGCTTAAATTCTTTAAGATTTTTAGCTAATTTTTCAATTGATGTAGCCATAAATCTAAATGTATCTACAAATGAGAATTTTATAAATTTTCTAGGTTTAAAATATAGTTCACCTTCAAATTCATAACCATAACCAGAATTTACTGAATAGTTTATATATTTTTCATCTGTATTAGCTAACAAATCAATTTTACCATATTTTTTAGCTAATTCTTTTATAAACAAATGTGTATCATAATTTGAACTATTATGACAGAATATAGGAATATTTTGAGGAAATTTTAGATTTAAATTACAATTTAAATGTGCAGCACCTCTAAATTTTCCTGTTAAATGACAATGATCTCTTACTTTTATTCTTTTATCATTATCAAAACCAATATTTTCACAAATATGACAAATATTTGTTTTCTGATAATTAATTTCTTCTTCATTAGTTAAATTCATAGGCTTTTTATTTTTTGAATTATATTTTTTAGCTATATATTTTGAAATTTCATCTAAATATTCAAATAATTTATTTGGTACATTTAATAATTCCTCTTCATTTTTTGCTCTATAACAAATAGGTTTATACATTTTATTAGTTACTCTAGATACTAAATAGATTGTAATTCCATATGGTTTATGTTTTTGAATTTTAGTTGTATATGAGCAATTTGGATTATTTTTACAATTATCAATCTTTTCTAATATACTTTCAAAATCCATATAAATTACATATGGATGTTCAAACTTTTTATAATAATTTTTAAAACTTACAGTTTGACCTTTAAATGGCATTATAGGTCTACAAGGTTCTAATGATTTACATATCTCTAAATGATTATTCAAGTCTTTATTTTTGTAGAAATGAGTCAAACATCTTCTACAAATATATTTTTTATTTTTATTTTTTTGTGTTAATTGCTTAGATACTAACTTACTTAAATCAGTAATCAATATATAATGAGAATTATTACCAATTTTATAATATAATAAATCAATTTCTAGTTTTGAATTATAATGTTCAGATATTTGTAATGGCACTATTTTTTCATCTTCATCAATTCTATAAATATTTATTGACATTGATGGATAGTTATATTTAGAATCAAATGATCTTTTTTCAAATAATTTAATATCTTTCAATGATATTGGATAATCAAAACCTTTAAAAATATCATCATTTATATATTTTTGATATTGTTTAACTCTTTCAGCATGTTCGTTTGGTTTATCAATAGCACATCTAATTGCATAAATAAAACAATATTCATCTTTATTTTTAAAATTTACACAACATTTTTTATTCTTAATTTCATTTGGTAATTCTATATATGATCCAGCATTTAATGAATTATTTTTAGATAATTTTAGATTTAGTTCAACACATCTTTTTAATGACCAACCAGAGCCTTTTGATGGTTGATTTAGTTGTTCTCTAACTATTAATTTCTTAAATTGATCATCAATAAAATCATCTATATTTAAAATATCTGAACTTTTTATGCAAAAATACATATTACTATTTTGAATTTCACCATTTATTAATTTTCTTTCATATTCACATTCTAAAGCCATCTGTCCTTTAATATTTTTAAATTTTTGTTTTTCTATCAATTTTTTTATTTCATTTCTTTGAGTTTCTAAATAATCATTAATATCTAAATCATCATTTGAATTTGTTAAAATATAATCTTGAAAATATCCTTTTAATGACGAAGCTTCTTGAATATTTATTATATTTTCTTTTGGAATTGGTCTATTTTTAAAATAATCATTTAATAATCCAATCAATTCTTTTCTAGTTTTATTAACAATTTTAATACTATTTTTAATTGCTAAATTTTGAATATATTTAAATTATCTATATTCTAAATTATTTTGATTTTCTTTAATTTTGTTTAATCTTTTAATTAGTTCATCTCTAGATAATTTTTCATAATTTCTGACAGATAATTTTTTTGCAATTTCATTTAATTTTACTATATTAAATAATGAATAATTTGTAAGATCAAATGTTTCTTTAATATTTGTTAATTCATCTAAAGTTTTATTTTTATAATTATATATATTATTATTTTTACACCAATGTTTTAATTCAAATATTTTATTATCATATTTTTGTTTATTTAGTAAATGTTTAGTTGAATTATAATGTCTATCATAATTTTTTTATAAAAAATTTTTATTACAATAAGGACAATTAATATTTTTATTTGTTCGTTCCATTTATTAGGGGTGAAATTCTTTATTTATTAAAAATAATTTTTACTTAGAAATAAAACTCTTAAAAATATAAGAAGTATTTCCACTTTTTACTAGGTAATTTATAGTTTAAATCATATTTTTTAAATAAAATTTGAATTTTTTTAAAACAAGTAAAATTTTGTCTTCATTTTTTTATCATATTTTTAAATTTTCTAGTTTTGTTATATTTTTGTCATGAATTTTAGTTTCTAAATGTCTTAAATAATTATTAGTCCATTTAATATTTCTTCCACATTCACAAAATTGTGGTTTTAAAAACATTTCTCTAATACATTGTATACAAATTGTATTTTTTCTATCTTTACTATAATGATAATTATTAAAATTTGAAATATCTTTAATTTCTTTACATTTATGACATTGTTTTTCATTTAATTCAATAACTTTAATACTATCATATAATTTTTTATAATACACATCCTTACATTCTTTACAATAATAATATAACCCATCTTTAGTATTTTTGTCTTTATAAAATTTAGATATATCTTTATATAATTTACACCTTAAACATATCTTTTCCATTTATATAAAATAAAATTTACAAATTGTTTTTTTTCAATTCATATTCATAAAAATTTCCAATAATATCTTCATTATTTTGATCTTTTATACTATAAGTAACTGGATTTGTATTATTAATTTTAGAAATTATAAATATTTCTCTAGACCAATTATTTTTATATTTATTAGAAAATGTTGATTTTTTATTTCCAATTCTAACTCTATCATTTATTTTAAATTTTGATTTGGTTATTATTTTTGGTGGTTTATATTTAAAAACAGTATCTAATAAATCCTTTTCATTATTTTTATTTACTTCAATTGGTTTCATTTTAATTGTTGAATGATATGAGTTATTATATTCTTTAACAATTTTTGGTAAAATATTTATCCATCTATAATTTTTATTAATTTCAAACTGTATTTTCATTTTTTCATTTTGTGTTCTATTATACCTTTCTATTATACTTGATTTTTCTTCATTTTCTGTATGATACAATTTAATATTATATTTATTTAATATTTCTTTAAATTCTTTATTGATAAATTCTAATCCTTTATCTGTATGTAAAAGATTAGGTGATTTATGATTAATTTTAATTGCATCCTTAATTATTTCTTCAAATGCTCTAGAAACTGTTTTTCCATCTTTTTTCTTTAATGGTTTTGACCAAACATATTTTGAGAAAGTATCTATCACATTTAACATATATTTATAACCATCATTTTCTTTTTCATAATTTTTCATTATAATTAAATCTGCTGCCCATAAATCATCAATACCTAATGTAATTATTTTTCTTTTAGAAATTTCTTTCTAATTGGAGCATGAATTTCATTTGCTTCAATTATTTGTTCATTTTTAGTTAATTCTTTTTTAATTATAGGTTTAACTTCTTTTTTCAAAATTTTACTTTTATTTGTTTTACAAATTGAACATTTAGTAGCAATTCTATATAATCCATTTTTCATTTCAACGATTTGTGGATTAATATTTTTAGTTTTTTTCTTACATTTGTGACAATGAATTGGTTCATTCATTTATGTATAATTTTTTTTAAATAAATGGATATGTGTTATAGATGTCATAATCAAACTAATTTTACTATTATTGGAAATTGTGTAGGATGTAATATATGTAAAAGAATTATTTATGAAAAAAAGATTAAGAGAAAAAGTAATAAGAATAAACATCTTAAACATATTTTTAAGAGAATTTAACCATTTTCAACCATATAAAACACAACAATTAATTAATGAATTATATATTTTATGTATTTCCAATCATTTTGAAATAACACCTAAGAATATAAAATTATTTTTAAAACAAAGGAATTGTACAAATTGGATATTTTACTATCAATTTTTAAACAAAATATACAATATTGATTTTAAATTGAATAATGAAGATAAAGAAAAAATTACACTATTTTTTAATAAATATTTATGTTTTAAGAAAAGTAATATATCATACAAAAAATTATTACCTATGATTTTTAAATACTTAAATATGGATTTTTGTATAAAACCTAATTATGATAATGACTTTTTAACATATCTATCACAAACAAGTTTGTGATATTTTTTCCTATATAAATGGATCTGCTAGAAGAAATTAATAATGTTGGAGAATTAAGATTTAAAGAATATAAACCATTAAAAAGTTTAAATTTAAATAAAAAATATAAAATTGAAAAATTTGAAAGAATTAAAGATAAATATGGATATACAATTATTGTTGAATTAGAAAAATGTAAAGTACATTTACCAAAAAGATTTACTAATGTAATTGATGATAAATCAATTAAAGAATTAAATAAAAAGATTTACATTTAATTGTCACTGATATTAAGACTTTTGATGATAAAGAAACTGCTTTAGTTAAATTTGAATAATTATTACAATATTATTGATACTAAACCTTAATTTTACTTGTTTTAAAAAAATTCAAATTTTATTGAAAAAATACTATTAAAATTTTAAATTACCTTATGAAAAGTCGACTATTAATTTTATTGAAAAAATACTTATAAAATGTGATAATTTTACTTGTTTTTAAAAAAATTTTATTTTGTAGAAATTTAGGCATATTTGTTAAAAATTTCATTAAAATTGCATATTTTTAAGACAATTTGACAAAAGCTGAAAATTGGCCAAAAAATGGCAAAAATATTGCATAATTGTATTAAAAACTGTGAAATTTGTTTGATTTTTGATTGTCTCCAAAAGTGTCCCTAGAAGTAACATGATACTATCTACTTATATATATATATAATATATATATATATATTATATATATATATATATAGCATACAAACCAATATTAAAAATTCGTATAAAAAATTTTTGAATGAATAAAATATATGTTTTTGAACAAACAAATTCAAAAAAATTTGCAACTCTCAGACATTATTTAACCCTCCAGAGGTCGCTTAAAATTTAAAACGCCATCTCTTGCTCAAGGAGGTTTCCTCCGGGTTTTAAATACATGCACAAAATGTATTCTAAATACTTTTATGGTTTGAAATAAAAATAGAAAATGATTATAAAATAGATTTCACACTACATCACTGCAAAACAGATCAGGAATGGTAACGTTAATATAATAATACCCCCCGTCGCAGCAGACCTGCGTACTCAGCGAATTTCCAAATTAGTAATATTAATTTTGACCAGCTAAACTTGTAAACAAACTTTCATCACGTGCTCATAATAGGGAAATAAATGTCTATTCTCCTTAAGATATAGGGAAAGAGTATGCAGGTATGCTGCCATGGGGACACTAAAAGTAGGTTTTTAGCATAGAAAAAATTTATTTCGACCATTTAAAGCCATATAGTAAGTTTCATCAATATCTGCCCATAAATAAAAGAGTTTGCCTATTCTCCATATGATTAACATGGGAAAAGAGTATGCAGGTTTGCTGCCATGATAAGTACAAAAACCAAGATTTTTTACCTTAAATGGATCAATCTCAACCAAATGAAGCTAAATACTAAGTTTCATCCAAAAATATTGGTTAATAAGTGAAATATTAACACATCCTTATTCTCCATAAGATTAACATTGGAGCCCAAAAGACAATGTACTGTCTTTAGACTTTGTAATATCTCGGTAACCAATGGAGATAGAGCAAAGCTTCAAAATACTAAATTGTGTGTTTTTTTGAGCTAAATCCAATGGTCAAAATAAAAATTTAAAATTTTTAAAATTTACATATGAAAAATGCAAAAAAACCCATTTTTGGGGTACAAAACCCCCCAAAACTACCCCTTCCGGTAGGTCGATATGTCTGGTTTTCGAACTCATCCGAATAAACGTAGGATTACACATCTCTACCAAATTTGGTGGCGATCGGACCATTTTTACGAGAGTTATCGTGTCTAGGGACACATACATATATATATATATACATATATATATATATATATACATATATATATATATAAAAATTTTAATGACTATTATTTTTGGTCTCTGGGCACCTCAAAACGAAAAAGTAACATGGTCCCGGGGCTTAGGTCTTTCCATGAGACCTACGGTAATAGCTTATTCCCTATGGGAAATTCGCTAAAATGTAATTATTATAACTATTATGGATTATAAAAGACATATTTCACTTTTTTTACTTACAACTTAATATTATTCAATAAAAGTTTTGTAAAATAGTATAAAAAATAGTAAAAATAATTGGAGTACAAATAAAAAAGCTTTTGTATAAAACTCAATTATCAGATTATATAAAAAATACTATGAGGTTTTCACGCATAAACCATAAATTAAATATTATAAAAATGATACTACAATCATTCAAATATTTATACATAGAAAAATAAAAAGTAAACTTCAAATAAAAACAAATCTAAAATGGCAACTGTAGCCTAAACAATTACCAATAACCAAATAAAAACAATCGTACACGGACTCTTCCTCGGGTTCACAAAACACACAAGGACGCTCACGGAGGAATCGTCAGCACCTCAGGACAGCCCTGAACGCTGGAAAGCGGGATAAGGGTGCGTCGAATGCATGGTGAGAAGGGGGGCGACAGCTACACAAAATTACAGTGCTGTCAACCACAAGATAAATATTTCCCACAGCAAAAAATAATGACCCGGAGGTTATGCGGATAATGACTCCGCTTAGCGTCCTCTCGAGGGTTAAATTTGTCTAATAATTTTGTGCACCATGTATAATATAAAGATTTAATTTCAGGGAGGAGGAGGCGGTGGCCAACCACAGGATAACCAGTACGGATACAAACTGATAGAGTGTGTCAAAGGTAAACTCATACCTTTGAAGGCTATGTGGCAACAAATGTGGGATCATCACCACAGTCTATTGGAAGAGTGTTATGTAAGTATTATATTCCTTGATCTAAATCTTGACTTGCTTCTTTACTCAAGTCATTAACATTACACAACTTAATAATCACTTTTTATATGATTTTTGTTGAATTTGCTCATTGTTTATATTTGTATTGTCTTTGAACTAGTGTGATAAATATGTAGTGGTATTAGATTACCTTAATTGTTCCAGTTTGTAAAGTGTGTAAAGCTACATTTGCATTTGGAGGGACGGACCATTGACGGCTTTGACCTTGTACTCACTGAAAACAGACCAACAGAGCCGATGGTGTCATTTTTACTCCAATAAATGATTATCAGTCACTAAAACATAGGTTTCACTTGCTGACGTTAATGGAATAAAATTATCATTTAACTTGCACTTCAAAAAATTTTGTTATTTTTATCGCACGCTTGATAGTAACATTCAGCTATTCTTAGACGCCTTAGAACTTTACATGTACATGTACAGGGGACTCTGCGCTGTTATCCTGTAATCTGTCTAAAATTGATTGGATTAACATTTATTTTAATGGGAATGTAAATTTTTGTGCATCAGACTTTTGAAATCATAGCAGAAACAATAGAAAATTCATAAAAGGTAATTAAAAAATCGTCAAGATTTAAGAAACTAAAACCATGGATTTCAAATGATTTGATTAGATTAATACGTGAAAGAGATAATTGAGTAAAAGAGTTCAAAGGCAACCATTTAACGTTGCTTTAACAAATAACTATCATGTTTTAAGACAACTAATTTTCTGACACTATTAAAAATTCTAAACGTTTATAATACTACAGAAAAAAGTTGATTAGATTCCAAAATAATCCTAAACTGTTCTGGATGGTTATTAATAGTTTGCAAGCAGAAATAATTCAAAAGATTCTTTTCCTATACAAAAGTTTTGTCCTAATGTATCTAATAGTACCCCTAGTTTATTTAAAGAAGTTGCAAACGAATTCAACACCTTTTTTGCCGAGATTGGCTATAACCTTGCCAGTTCAATTGACAGTGGTGCCCACTAATTATCAATGATGTAGATTACAAGCAGGACTCGGTGTTTACTCTGCAGACGGTGACTGAACTGGACGTTATCAGACATGTTAATTCTAGGGTGGGGGGTCCGCCCCCGGCTACGATGGCGATTTGTAATGAAGGTAGTACTAGACTGTGATAGGCTTTTCGACGTTATAGACGGTAAATTGTCCAAGCCAATAGTATATTCACCAAAAATACGAAGAGACATTAGGAAAATGGATTAAGGCAGATGCAAAAGCAAGGAAGAGGATTATTTTGTCACTGAATACAAACCCCCTACTTCGAGTTAGTGGATGCACAACGGCACAAAAGATGTGGAGAAAACTTAACCAGATTTACGATGTAAAATCTACAGAAAATATAAACATCTTGAGGAATAATCCTGAGGAACAATAACCGAACAATTGAAGCTTTTTGTGATGCAGACTTTGAGGGAGACAAGGTGACAAGACGGTCCACAAGTGGTGTACTCATAAAATTGTTTTATGGCCCAATCATATGGAAGAGCAAGCTACAAAAATGTGTTTCACAATCATCAATGGAAGCGGAATACGTTGCTGCAAGCGAAGCTTGCGAAACTCTGGTTTGGCAAGATCGTCTTGTGAAAGAAATTGGAGCTGTTGAACTAAAGTCTACACCAACATTATATGTTGACAATCAAAGTGCGATGAAACTGATGAACAATCCTATGATTCAAGAGCGTTCAAAACACAAAGAGACAACGAGACAAGATACCATTATGTTTGACAGCTGATATCTGAGCAGAAGATGACTGTGGCTTACATTCCCTCGGAAGCAAAAGCAGCTGAAATCCTAGCAAAAGGACTGTCTTCTACTTAACAAGTTAGAACGAAAAAGCTCATTGGAATGTTGTAATTTACATCAACTTAACCAATTATATTATGAACATTACGGGGGGTTGTTGAAGATCTATAATATAATACGTGAAGTCATTTTTTGTGAACACTACTCCTCCCTTATTTCTGAACCAATTTTAACGTTTGAGGTGTCAAAAGAATGGTTTCAGTTCGTAGTTTTGCAATAAGGTTTTGGATTTTTGATATTTTAATTCCGAAGCCCATGGGAAGCCATTAAATTTTGTTTTTTGTCCATAAGATTAACGTGGTGTCCATTTTTTATTGAATTGCAAAATAAAACAGCTGTTGATAATAAATCAAACAAACACATGTTAAAAGATAGCTGAATAGAAGCAATTGAACCACTGGTTCTGAAATATCAACACAATTCCATACCTAAATACAAGGAGTGATACCTGAAAAATGCAGTGCATTGCGCTGCACGGGCCAGCTAGTATCTATTTATTGGTTGTAATGTTCAAATATGAATTTAATGTTATTTTTATATGACAGTTGTTTATTTGTTTGTTGATGATTAGATGCAATTTTGAGATGTTTTAGATACTTAACTTTTGTATTTGATTTTACAAATAAAATAATTTCTATTGATTGTGATGTTTTCTGACATTAACTCCAAACAAGCGACATGAAACTATCTCTTTGGATGAATTTCAAATTGAGGAATGCACCTCAGTGAAGTTTTTGGGTTTAACTGTGGATAGTGGTTTGTCATGGACTTGTCATATTTCCCGGCTTTGTTGTCAGTTGAGCCATATTTGCTATGCTCTCAGGTCACTGCAAACTCTTCTGGATCCAACGCGTTACTCATTATCTATTATATTTTCCACTATGACCTATGGAATTGAGGTTTGGGGCAGCTCTCCCAGGCACATAAAGTCTTCTTGTGCAAAAGAGAGCAGTGAGAATCATTTGTGGCCGTACCCCCTCTGCAGTCATGTAGAGAGATTTTTGGAGCCCTCAATCTCCTCACTTTGCCTTCAATTTTTATATACAGATCAACCGTGTCTTCAATATCGAATTTAAAGGCAATTCCAGCCGTAGGAGAGAATCACCGCCATTCAACTAGGCACGGAAGTGACTTGCACACTCCCAGTCATCGCCTTACCCTCTCTGAGAGGAACCTTGATTTCACTGGTCCACACTTTTTCAATAGTCTTCCAACAAAGTTAAAGAGGTGCTATGGGATGGACCCTAAAAGATTTAAAAAGTTATTAAGGGAATTTCTAAATGGAGTTTTACACCGTCAGGAGTTCCTGAACAACCTTTTAACAGTGGCGGATTTACCACTAGGCCTACTAGACCCTGGCCTAGGGCCGCGGGCTACAGGGGGGCCGCACGGAGTCCCAAATCCCAAATATACATATATTTTTTAAGGATGTACTTGAACGGTAAAGATGAACATAAGATTTGAGCCCTGATTTTTTTAGCAGACTGTTGTAGTTGAAAAAAAGTGAATTCACAACACAACAGAGAGACTTTGGTGAAGTCATTGTGGCATCTGCCGTTTTCCATGTCATTTTTCGAGTGATCATGAGCTACCTGTAGGTTAAGTCACGTTCATATTGGTGGCAACACTGGGTGACGGCGCGGCGGTCCCTTTGGGCTTTTTATTAAAACTAACTGAAGTCACCTAGATCTCGGTGTCAAAAAAGTGCTCCGCTTTCCCATTGATATTTTTTGGTTGCCAGTTTGCTATTGGTGAGACTCTGTCAAAACGCAAAATATAGACGATATTAAAATTAATGTTAGTTTAATTTAAAGATTTTCTAAAACCATTATCATTTTGTGAAAATATAAAAATTCTGAAAGCAACACATTTGTACGTTTATAGTACTGTAATATTAACAAAGTAAGACGAGCTCGTTCTCAGAGATCAGAGTGTACACATACAATTACACTTTACTTGTACCAGAGTATGGGGGAAAAATTAAGGACCATCTATCTTCTTATTTCTATAAGGGTTTCGTCTGTTACGTCCCTTTTTCTCTCGACTTACTGAACCGATTTTTAAGATTGAGGTGTCATTTTAAGTTTAGGATGTACCGCAGTGACGAATTGTAATTAAAAAGGTCATATTGTTTCGGGCTTCGCACCCCTCGCCTTTGATTTATTTCTAGAGGGCGCTTTAAAATGTTGACCAACTTTTATTGCAAGTTCTTTAATGTGAATTGTAATTTAACAGCTGATTACCTTCAGATGAATTTTAAAAGCCAGGTAGTAAACAAAAATAGATCTCTGTCACTTCATAATCAACATTCATGTACTGCAAAAGAGTTTCACTATATAGAATCACAAAATGCGCAATTTGCGCACGGGCCACCTCGTTTTAGCTTAATTTGATCATTTTATTTTCATACTTCGGTCAGTGATGGGGGGGGGGGGGGGGCACAGAAAAGTTGGCCTAGGGCCCCAACATTCGTAAATCCGCCACTGCCTTTTAAAATACCCATAATGTTAATTGATTTATTTATTAACAATTAAGAATATTTTCTTTTCTTTTTAATTCTAAGTCTGTTATTATCATGACGACTGAGATGTACAAATTGTGTGTACTTTATTTAGAAATAAAGATATGTCTATGTCTATGCTCAAGAACCGGGATAACCCAGACAGGGGCGCCCGGAGCCAAGCGGGGCCCCATGGAAGAGACTTGACCAGGCCACGACCTTGTATTCACCAAGGCTATGGCAATGAATACCCAATTTATTTTTATTAACTGTCTACAAAGCAATAATTACTTGCACACTTCCTTTTCCAATTGCATAGGATTCGTTGTGATAATATAATAACTAAAACCACGAGCAAATTAAACTTTTAGTAAAATTTTTCAATAAAAGGATTTTTTGTAATTCTTATAATATTATTACATTTAGAGCCCATGGGCGAGATAGTGTTTAACGCGCGAGGCGAAAATGAGCCCCGGGGATTTTGCCCCCCCTGACCCCCCCCCCCTACGTTAAGCCCTGGGTCGGGCTTGAACCCAGAGGAAAATGTTCAGAAAATTCTCTAATTGTGACTATATGATGATTGTTTATGTGAAACATTCTAGTAGATGATCAAGAACCAGAGGCTGCCGGAGACAATGCAGCTAGTAAGATAATTTGCTGACTATTAAGATTATATGCTTATTATAATTGTTTTTTTTTTTTTTAATTCCAGGATATGTTCAAGGGTCAGGGAACCCCACAAGAAACAGAGCTGATCAGAAAATTCGCTAACTGCTTCAATGAAAAGTTGCAGCCGATGGGCAAAGCGTGGGAACAGCTGTTGGACGTCTACATCAACAAGTTGGACAAATGTCTCGTGAGTAGTCCACAGATATTATTTTAGGTTTTTATTCTTACATATACAATCAACAATAAATACACCAGACTTATATGTTTTCTAAAGTTTATAGTATACTACAATTTAGATTTATTCACTTGCGTAATTGGCCTGAGGTCTGGTCAAAATATCTGATATTCATGATGTACGCATCCGGTCATGCTACCACCAGAGTGACCGATGATGCCAATGGTGTCATAAGAATTTTTGGGTGGGGGGGGATTTTTAATGCTTATAAAAATATATATATCAAAGGATTTTATATTTGTATATGAACAATGCAAATTAGGTTTTCTATTGATCATCAGTTTTAGTTTACTTACTTTGGTAAAAAATCGCCAACAGACAATATAGGATTTTATGATGATACCGTACTCGTATCATCATTAGTAGTTCTCATTGTAATATTTGAATTGTTATTATTGTGCATCTAAGGATAGTAAAGTAAATGAGCCCACTCCTGATACACGACTTTTGAGGTAATTAAAAAACTGCAACTGGCGCAACCCATGTTTCCTCCTTCCCTTCATTAATAGTTTCATAATTCCTCAAGTTGGGATCTTGGTAAGTTAATAATTTTAAAAAAACTTAAAATGACTGTGTAAAACCAATTTAACGATAAAAGATCAGATTTAATTTTCCTACATTCTTCCCACCACCATATTGCATATGTTTACCAGGAAAGCCATATCCCTACTCCTCCAATCATTTTGGGGGGGGGGGGGGGTAAAACTAGTACAGAAATATGGGAAAAACATCTATGTTGTATAATTCATATAGTTATTTCCTTCCATTACTATTTACAGGTTTTATATGGTACATTTCGTTACAAGGACCGTACATGTTATTTTTCCTGCCTCGAGACCGTACTTCAAGTTCAAGATAAAGTCGATAAAGTCTTGTAGTAAAAAGTAATTTCTAAATGATTTTTAATTTTTGAAAATTTGTATTAAAAGTTTAAGAGTTTTTTAGGTAACATAACTTAAATAAACCCTAGTTGTTTCTAATAATGCGTGCCAAAATGGGATGTGGTGTTTTGAAAATATGTATATATACAGGGCCAGATTTAGGCATAGACCACATGGGCCCAGGCCCTGGGCGGCAAATTTTCGGGGGCGGCAGATTTTGGACACTTATAAAAATCATGCTAAAATGTCAAGAGGAGTTTATGCAGAATCAATCAAATTTTTAGACTAAATTAGACTTCAATGAACTTTTAAAATATAGATAATTTTATATCAGATTCTTTTCTGATTTCTTTTCTGCGTACTGTTAGCGTCATGAAGAAGGAGAGCGGCATCCAATTCACCTGAGGGCGCAAGCCATGACACAATAGATTATCTTGTCATTATTAGTCTGGGCGTCTTTGCCGCTTCCAGTGTGTCCACTCAACAAAACCAAAATTCCGGTGGTCGAGCTAACTATCCCATTTAATCCCACGTATTCCATTTTTAATATAACGGTTTAGCCCGCTTGTGATTTGAGACGTTATGTCTCTAAACCCCTCACCAAAAGCTGCTAATTTTCATTTTGGATTTTCTAACTCCACTATAAAACAAAATGCCAGTGATGACCTAACACCATATCGTTTGGGGGTGATGTTGTTCGCGTCCGAAGCATTCCATTTAAGTTGCACGTACTCTCCGGGTGGTGCTAAACGAACAACAATTTTTGGCAGCTGAACTATTGCGCAAGTGATCTCTCAGCTATGCCAGCTGCCAGACCAAATCCAAACGGCCCTTTCCAGGGCCACTTTAGAAATATAGGCTCAGTTTTAAATATTTGTCATTTTAACGTAGAGGGTCTGAGTAAATCCAAAAGTGACTGCCTCAGCAAAGTGCTGCTAGAAAATAATGTCGATGTCCTCGCACTACAAGAAACACATGTAGAAGACTTAGAGAACAGTGCGAGGGGAAAAATCACAGGATATAGGCTTGTGGATGCAATAGGACACAGGGTCTATGGCGTGGCGACTTACGTTAGGCAAGACATAGACGACGTGTCAGTCTCCCACAAAAGTTGTGTGAACAGCATATTTACTGTTGCTGTTAAGGTATCTGAGACTACCATTGTAAATGTCTACAAACCGCCGAACATCCAGTGGTCAGATACAGTTCTCCCAACTTTTGAACATCCTGTGGTATATGTAGGTGACTTTAACAGTCATCCAAAACAGTGGGGATACTCGTCCGATGATGACAACGGCACTCGTCTTTCAAGCTGGGCTGAAAATTTCCTGGTATTTAATGCCAAAGACCCACACACTTTCCATTCAGCTCGATGGCGTCGTGGGTACTCCCCAGACTTGTGTTTTTGTTCTTGAGACCGATCAACAACACCTACACCAACTTGCAGGAGGGTTCTAGGTGCCTTTCCTCATTCTTAGCATAGGCCTGTACTAATATCAGTGGGAATCCAAATTCCTCTCGTAAGATCTTTTCCTCGGCCTAGGTGGAACTTCAACAAAGCTGAGTGGGAGGTCTTCTCCACCAGGCTTGACAAAGGCATCAGGTTCATCCCTCCTAAAATAAAAAACTACGATCGGTTCACACAACTTGTTCTGTCTTGCGCTAAAGTGTCTATTCCAAGAGGTTTCAGGAAAGAGTATATACCAGGATGGAGTCAAGATTGCGAAGACCTTTACAGTGAGTTCACTGATTCTGCTGACAGAGATGTAGCGGACCAACTGCTTTACTCTCTCGACAACACCAGGAGAGAGAAATGGGTGAAAACTATTGAGAACATGAACTTCACCCAAAGCAGTCGCAAAGCCTGGTCTCTTCTCAGAAAGCTCTCCACTGGTAAAACAAATGATAAAAACACTGTCTCGCAACCTCGCCCTTGTGATATTGCAAAACGCCTCTCCTGTTTGTCGAAACCCGTGGGTACGTCTGCGGACAAGAAGGTGAACTTTAAGCTAAAAGAAATAAAGCAAAGTCGACAAGCACCATTGGAAGTCTCTAGACCTTTCACTAGGGATGAGCTGGATGCGATGCCAATTGGCAAAGCAGCAGGCTTGGATGAAATCTTCCCGGAGTTTATAAAATAGTCGGGTAAAAAGGCTAGACAGTGGCTTCTTGCAGTTTTTGAGACCATAATGGAAACCGGCGACTTGCCTGGCATATTTAGAAAATCCAAAATAATAGCTGTCTTGAAGCCCGGTAAAGATCCAAAACTGCCTGAAAGTTACCGACCCATAGCCCTTCTTAGTGTCTGTTATAAGCTGCTCGAGAGGTTGATATACAACAGAATCCTCCCTGTTCTCGATTCCAGCATACCCGTCGAACAAGCTGGGTTTAGACCTAGGCGCAACTGTTGTGACCAGGTTCTAGCTCTTACTTCTTTCATCGAGAATGGGTTTGAGCGCAGACTGAAAACTTCCTTTGCTTTCTTAGACCTAACTGCAGCTTATGACACTGTCTGGAGAAAAGGCCTCCTTATTAAATTTTACAACCTGATTCCTTGCCCTTTCCTGTTGCGTCCCCTCAACACAATGCTCTCCAACAGGATAATTAAAGTATATTTAAGACGAAAGGAAAGTACTTTTAGGCAACTAAAGGATGGCCTGCCACACGGGTCAGTGCTCGCCCCACTGCTGTATAATGTATAGACAGCCGACATTCCAGACACTCACTCCTCAAAGTTCGTTTATTCAGATGATATAGCTCTGGCTTATCAGCACAAGGAATTCCAACTAGCTGAGGAAACACTAACAAATGACCTCACGACCCTCGGTGAATACTTTAAAGCCTGGAAGCTAAATCCAAACCCAACAAAAACCGAGGTTTCTTGCTTCCACTTGAACAATAGAATGGCCCACCAAAAGCTTAAAATTGTATTTGATGGTGTTGAGCTAAAGCACAATGAAAACCCACAGTACCTGGGGGTTACTTTAGTCCCTGACATTCAAAAGCCACCTACAAAAGACAGCAGCCAAGGTGAGAACCAGGACTAAAATTGTCCATCACCTTGCTGGCTCCACATGGGGAGCTAACGCACAAGTTCTGCGAACCACTGCTCTGTCCCTAGTTTACTCAACTGCTGAGTACTGTGCTCCCGTGTGGTTGAACAGTGTACATGTCAGGGATATCGACGTCCAGCTAAACAGGGCTATGAGAGCCATTAGTGATACACTCATGGCAACCCCGTCCCCTGGCTCCCGGTCCTGTGTAATATCGCTCCACCTGAAACCAGACAAAGTGATGCACTCATTAGGGAATATAATAAGATCTTATCTGCTCCACACCTACCCATCCATGATTACCTACCCCAGGAGACGGGCAGATTGAGGTCCCGAAGACCACCACTGCGGACAGCATCCCAGTTGACGGACACAAACTTTTCAATCCATACCGACTGGACTTCCTCCTGGGACTCTTTCCAAGGTCATAATCACTTTTTGATTGCTGACCCAACCTTAGCAGTAAGTGGTATGGATCTTCCTCGGAAACAGTGTGACTGTTCTCAATCGATTCCGCACTGGAGTGGGAAGATGTAATTATTGGAAATACAAATGGGGAATGACAGAAGACCAGTCATGCGGCTGTGGAGCGGAGTTCTAGAATATGACTCACATAGTCAATGAGTGCCCTTTGAGTGCTTTCTCGGAAGGGCTGATGGGCCTTCATTGTGCAAGCGAAGCTGGACTGCAATGGCTTAACGCCCTGGATTTAGCTTTATAGAGAGATCATTAATGTTTATTTTAGTTTTATTTTAAATGTATTGTATGTACGCAGGTGTTTTGCACTGCAGAACATCTTTTATTTATTTTATTATTATTATCTTAAAGATGGTGGCTGGCTATGACCAGCCATACGATGTATATATATACTATATCGTTTTCAGTCCAATTTAACTTTGATTTATTTTGCAACTTAAAAACATACAATTGTCTGTAGGTGTTCACAATAAATAAAAAAAAATATTGAAAAAATAAGTACTACCGCACAGCTTTACTAATTACTAAAAGTGTAAGCATCGTAATTTCTCGCTAACAAATAATAATTTATTTTCAAGTACATTTTTTCATAGACTATACAACAATAGTCTCGTTCACCTGTACTCTGATTATAGGATGTGGATTATTTGTTTTTCCCTTTTTCCATTACAGCTGATTTCATTTTGCCGTCTGCTTATATGAATCCACTGGGTTTTAAGGATCAGCGTTGAACCGCTTTATAAATTAATTGCTTGAGTTAAAGTTTTTAAGTAGTTTTATTATTTATAAGGCAATATTCTTTTCGTAAAATAGTACGACAGATAAAAAAAATCAAGATGGAGGAGTTTTGGGTTTTTAACTCTCGTTATCAATCACGTGGCAAAAATGTAACTTTGAATATATGGTATAATTGTTTATTTTCCCTTATTTTCATCATAATAGTCTCATGATGATTTGGCTGGACCATTAAATAGACTAATAATAAAAATAATATCCTGAAAAAGAATCAAAAGAAATTAATTATAAGTTCTCTTTATTTTCATTCTCTGCCTAGTAAAATTAGGTTGTGTATGATGCAATAACCTTGTTTATATTTATTTTTGAGGATATGGCTGTAAAAAGAATTATTCTAGGTTTGACACATTGTCTTGTTAGTTATGTGAGGGAGGGGGCGGCAGAAATGCTTTGGGCCCATGGGCAGCAAATTCGTCAAACCGGCCCTGTATACATATTCGGTAATGGTCTAACGGATATTTTGCTTGATATTTCCAGAAATTTTTGGGGGGAACTGGCATAGTTTATGGGGGGATTGGCACCCCTGGCTACCGCCCATCTTCAGCAATGTCAGAGTTAGTTAAAACATAAGCCTGGTTTTCAATGTTTGTCGTTAAACACAGTACTTCTTCCATACATAAATATACATATACACAAACACACACTGATCGAAACTTGCAGTAGAGCAAAGTGAATCTGAACCATTTTAGTGTTTAACGCATAGGACAATAAATTACTAAGTCACAAATATCTTAAATGTTAAACCAGTTAAACCTCATAAGGATTTTGGCCCAGCCAAAAATGCCCAATTGATCACTCCTGAAGTGGCATCCATTTGATCTAATTGAAAGCTTCAGCTTGCTAAGCTCAGTCTTCTACTTTTAATTTGATTCTGGTTTTTTTATATACCTCTTAAAGTTATATTATGTCATTATGTCATATAAGTTATGTATTTCATAATCATTTTTATAGCATCATTAACAAGTCTTACAATTTCAATTATCAACACCGTCAGATTTTTCAGTCAACTGGTAACAAACACTGAAACAAATACAAAAAGACATCTCATAAAACATCCAACATTTATTTTTATCAGCTAGCTCCAGCAAAAGAGTAACAATTTTTTACTTAAAACTGGAATTCCAAATTGTGTATAAACTACTTTTACTGAATTCTCCACTCATGATTTAAAAATAATAATAATAATAATTATGATAAATGTGTTGCAGATCGAGATACCTCCTCCCAAACCTGGTCCCAAGCCTGATCCCGAACCTGAACCCGAACCTGAACCTGAACCACCTATTATTGTTGAACCTATTGGACCTGTAAGTATCAGTTCATTGAAGTAGGACTTAGATTTTTACAGACTGTTACGTGAGAATAGGTTTACATTAACGAGAGAACAGGCTAATATATATGTGTACTCTGTGAACTTCACTTTTACTATCATATATCTTTATCTTTGAATCCCAGCTTTTTTAGTAATACATTAGCTTGCAACTCTAGCCTCTTAGTTTTCTTGGTGTAATATTCACGCTCCCTCAGTCGAATCAGGTCCGGTGTCTCTGCAAAATTACACTTACGACTACAATAAATCAACTCAAAACAATTCTTTATTGTGGTTAAAGTTTTTGCAATTCGTTGACAATTGCCTTAAGTCTTTTACAAATTTGAACAATATAAAACATATATTTGAAATGCATTAGCTTTATAAAAAAAATACCCCTGTCACAGCATACTAGCATACCCAGGAAATTTCCTATGGAATTTTGGTATTTTCCCCATAAACACTATTCTGTGGGTTTACCGCCCCATGTTGCCCCATTATGAATTTCCCCATAGGGGATATTAGCAAATTTCTCTATAGGGGATACACTATTATGGTGGTAGTCACAATAAGATCTAAGTCCAGAACCATGCCATGATACTTTTTAGTTTTTAGGTCCCTAGAAGCCAAAAACACTGTTCATTCAAATTGATATATAGTATGTATATATATATATATATATATATATATATATATATATATATATATATATATATATTATATCTATGTCCGAGAACAAAATAACTTTTGAACAGAACCTCCGAATTTGATGAAATTTGGTACAGGGGTGTAAGCCGCATCTACTTGAATGAGTTCAAGTATCTCAAATGATAGACTACCAGAATGATCGGACCGTGGGAAAGGGGTTTTATGGGTTTCAAAGGGTATACAATGGGTTTTTGGCTTTTTTTCACCAAAATTTATAAAATTCAACATTAGTAAAAATGTTCATCCATACATTAGTAGAAAAGCATATTTCGTTTCCTCCTTTTTTTCTCAGCTCGTGTGCATCATAGGAGAAATCCGCATGTGCATGTTGATGAGCAGAATCACATTCTAATTCACATCGGACTCCAGGGCTACGCACCACAGGCTTTCAAAGTTCCAGTGTTAATCCTATGGAAGAAGGAGAATCGATTAAATCGTTAGACAGCTGTAGTAAAAACAACTGCTAGAAAAACCGGAAGAACAGATGTTTCTGTTACAAAATATTTGTACACTTCTTAGGTCCAGATCAACTGAAATTTCAGTCGAATTTCGATCAGGAGGCGATCTCTAGTGTTAACTTAAACCGTATAAAATAAAAAACAATCTAGTATTTTGGATTCTTAACTTAGCTCTAATGGTTGTGGAGAAAATCAAAAAAACTATTTTTACCATGTATTCTTATGGGAAATCAATAAAATCTTCTATCTTGCTTATTTATTGATATATCTTGAAAAATTTGGTATGTACATTCATTGGGAAGGGTTTAACTTATATTTGTGTACAAAACCCATATGGCGGCAAACCTACATACTGCCCCTATGGGGTTTACAGGGAAAATCAAAAAAACACCATAACTTGATAAAATTTAATTTGTATATCACTAGATAGGGTTTAATTTATACTCAAAAACAAAACCCATATGGCGGCAAACCTACATAACTCTCACCCCATGATTTTTATGGGAAAATGGAAAATATACCAAAATTCCATTGGAAATTCGCTGAGTATTTAGTGAATGTGTACCAAATTCTATCAAGCTATGTAAATAAATAAGCAAGATAGAAGGGTTTGTTGATTTCCCATAAGAAAAACATTGGAAATATATTTTTGGATTTTCTCCATAACCATTTAAGCTAACATAAAACTTCAAAATGCTAAATTGTTTATTTTTTGAGCTCTTTTAAATGGTTTAAAATTTTTAGATTTTTAAAATCAAACAAAAATGCAAAAAAACCCCATTTTTGACCCTTATGAAACCTTACAAAACCATGTTCCCATGGTCCGATTATTCTGGTTTGTGAATTCATTCAAGTATATGCTGGCTTATACCCCTGTACCAAATTTCATAAAAATCGGAGATTGCGTTCAAAAGTTATCTTTATATATATATATATATATATATATATATATATATATATATATAATTATTAAAAGAATAAAAATTCCAAAGTACCCTTTAAATTTCATTTTAATTCACACAACGCGTTTCGGCATTTATGCCATTTTCAAGTGTGTAAACAGAATAACTTAAAATAAATAAATAAAAATCTTAAATTAATAAAACATATGACTATAGTATAATGCATATAGACATTTAGAAATTTCTTGTTTTCCTAAGTGGACTTTGTATTTTTATGTCTTTTTTGCATTATTTCTTCAACTTTGTCAAAAATCGGGTTTTCTTTATCAACATGCATGATATTTAATATATTATTAGCTTTTGATTTCTTTTTGCAATATATATGATACTCTTCTAGAACATTCATTTTCTCGCCTTTCTTTGCTAAATTTAATACTTCCATATTTTCTTTCATATTTTTATATTCGTGTAAGGTATCGAGAATATGTTCTGCAAATGAAGATTTCTGTGAGGTTTGATTGTTGGATCTTATTGCTTGAATATGCTCTTGAAACCTGCACTTAAAACTTCTGCCCGTTTGGCCAATGTAAAATTTATGGCAGTCGCTACACTTTATTTTATATATTCCACTCTTGTTATATATATTATCGTTTTGTTGTTCCGGTTGGATATATGTCCTTGACCAATATATCAATTTATATAAATATATATATATATATGAACGAACAGTGTTTTTGGCTTCTAGGGACCTCACAACGAAAACGTATCAGTATCATGGTCCCAGGCTTAGGTCTTACCGTGACTACTACCGTAATAGCGTATTCCCTATAGAGAAATTTGTAAAAAAATTAATCAATAAATTATTATTGAATTTACCATTAAAAATAAACTTTTAAGTAATTTATTTGTAAAACTGTCTGCAACATTGAACTTCACCATGGTGTATTTCACAACAAAATATGTGATCAAGCCAAATCTCCGATACAATTTTTTATTTCTGCAAAACTTCAATATCCCATCAGTCAACGACAATTGACGTATTACAAATAACACTATTCCTTTGTTAATGAACGCGGACGATGGAAGTCACTTCTGGTGCCGCACAAGGTTCAATACTCGGCCCGGATCTCTGGAACGTTGCCTATGACAGCCTCCTGAGGTCCGAGATGCCTGATGAAATACTTTGGTTGGGTACGCCGATGATGTCGCAGCTCTCATTGCTGCACGCAACGTTGAGCTGGCCCAACTGAAGTTGAACCGAGTTATGCGGGTGGTCAACAATTAGATGTCCGATCACGGTCTCTCGCTTGCTCTCAGTAAGACGGAGATCGTGATTCTCACGAAGAAGAGGATCGACACTGTCGTCCCGTTTCGAGTGGGAAGGGAGGTGGTCACATCAACTCGTGCCGCCAAATACCTCGGGGTTATGGTGGACACCAAGTTAAGCTAGAGGGATCAGATCTTCCGTACGGCGGACAAGGCCGCTAAGGTAGTCACTTACCTTAGTAGGCTAATGGCCAATGTCGGGGGTCCCCGATCCAGTAGAAGACGTCTGTTGATGTCCGCGGTCCAGTCCGTTCTTCTTTATGGAGCAGAGGTGTGGGCAGGCGCTCTAGATAAGGAGTGCTACAGGTTGTGACTCGCCCGGGTTCAGCGTCAAGCGGCGCTCCGGGTGTGTTCCGCCTACCGGACAGTGTCCGAGCCTGCTGTCCTGGTGGTCGCCGGAGTCATTCCTGTCAAGCTCTTGGCAGGAGAGAGGAAGGCGATTTATCAGAGACAAGGCGAGGTCGGCAAGGACATGGCAAGAACAGAAGAGCGCTCCCGAACCTTCCAGCAGTGGCAACACAGCTGGGAGCACGACACTCGAGGACGATGGACTGCTCGACTTATCAAAGAGGTCCAACCATGGGTGGAACAGCGGCATGGGGAGGTGGACTACTACCTGACCCAATTTTTGACAGGTCACGGCTATTTTCGGTCGTACCTGAACTAGATGGGAAAGACCGGTTCACCGGACTGCATTTATTGCCCGGGTGTTCCCGACGATGCGGAACACACATTCTTCCGCTGTCCCGTTTGGGAAGGGCCCCGCCTGGAGGCCACACAAATCTTTGGTGCATTTTCGGTGGACTCGGTCTGCCAAAAAATTTTGGAGGATGAGGGCGACTGGGATTTTTTGTCACAGTTTGTCCGGGGCATCCTCCTGGAAAAGAAAACCGATCTGGACCGCGAAGTGGCCCAGATCCCTTGATCGAGCGGCTGGATAAGGAGCGAGCCCTACGGGCGTAAGCCAAATTTAGGCCTAGCCTGATGTAATGTGATAAACAATTCCAGGTTAGATTCCTAAAGAGTAGAGGAGGTTTCTTAGTGGGTAAACACCGTTTTTTTTAGGGGAGCCCCACACTACAGGCTGGCCACCTGTGTGCGTAATGCATTTTTCCGCCTCTCCCTCAAAAAAAAAAAAAAAAATTCTTTGTTAATTTGCTGAATAGAAACACAAACTGTATATGTTATACCTAAGAATTAAAAACGTAAATAAATAGTATTCTACAGAATAAGTGGTATGATTCAGAAAATATCCTTTAATGGAGTATTCATTATTTAAGTAATGTTTGTTATGTTTGTTTAGCTTAACTTGTTATTCTTAAGTGTTATTCAGAGCTAGAACCATTACAATTTTGTGAATTGTTAGACAGTCTTTTATGTCCTAAAACAATTGGCTAATGAGGCATTGATAAAACATTATTAGTTAATTTTATATTACAGGATGTTCCGTGTCCAGAGGTGGTGAAGTGTTTCTTACAAAAGCTCTCTTACTTGGATAAATTGTGGAATGAAATGTGGGCTTTGCATCAAAATTATATGAATGAATGCAAGGTAAGAAAATATATTTTTCTTTAATAAAGTTCTCAGAAATTTCTTCAAAAATATGTAATTTATTTAATTTTTAATTTAATACTATTACTTCAAACCCTAAGAGAATAATAAATTAGTACAACACATAAAGTTATTAAATTGGGTTCACGAATTCCCTATTTCTATGGACCATTTTCAATGCCAATGAGTGGTATACTGATAGTGCAGGTTATCAATAAGCCATTAAGTTGTGAGAATGCGGTTGTAATGTAGTGCACTGGTTGCAGGCTGCGTACTGTGGGCAGGGAGCAAACCCCGCTGAGGCGCTGGAGGCTGCACGATCCATCTGTCGATGTTACGATGAAAAGATAAGCCCATTGGGAGCGTCGTGGAAGCAAGCGATGCGTTTTGTGATACAGTCATTCAAAGAATGTTATGTGAGTAGTCAGTCTTTAAACATATTATTTAAAATAAAGAGGAATGACTTCATGGAACATTAAGCAGAATGTAATATGACAACACTTTCTGATTACCCGTCTTGCCCATCTTTCATACAAGAGTTGTGTACTTTGTAGTTTATTTTAACAAATTATATAAATCGTTTCAGGAATTCAATATGATAGCTTCAGCTAGTTTTTATCCGGATACTGACTAGTTAACAGCAGGGAGGTAAATCGCTCAAACAGGTCTTATTGGCTTGCTGTAATATATCTGCAGGAATTTACATTTAATCCAATTTTGAGGTCCCTGTTGATGGACACAAACTTCACCATCCATACAAACTGTACTTCCTCCTGGGACGTTTTCCAAGGTCGGAACAACAACTTGATAGCTGACCTGATAGCGGTATAGGTGGTATGAATCTTCCTCGGAAGCAGAGGACTATACTCAATTGCTTCCGCACCGGAGTGGGATGATGTGATTATTGGAAATGGGGAATGACACAAGACCAGTCATGGGACTGCGGAGCGGAGTATCAAACTATGAAGCACATAGTCACAGAGTATCCACTGAGTATTTTACCCGAAGGATTGATCGGTCTGCAATAGAATTATCAGAGTCTAATATTATAATAATTTTAATTTATCGTACCCCTTGTAAGAATAATTTCAATCTGTTTATTTATTATTTGGAAAAAGAATTGTTAAAAGAAATGACAAGTAAAAAGTCTATTTAGTCGTTGATTTCAATGTTAAGAGGGTTGTAAAACAAGAGAAAAAAAAATATATTCTTAAACTTAATTTCTCAATTTGGACTCTCGGAAAATTTTATTTCTCCAAATAGAATCCCTACAAATAGTAAAACCTGTATTGATAATATTATTACTAATAATTTACTGGCTGTAAAAAATTGAAAATTAATTTAGAGTTAAGATTATCTGACCACCATGCCCTATTTGTATCAAAAATAAATTTGATACAATAAATAAATAAAAAACTGATGTTTATAGTAAGGAATTGAAAAAGAGTAGATTGTACTCAGATAAGAATGATGCTAATTTCATTAAGGAGATAGAAACTGTTCACTGGAATATCAATAATCATTGCTCCCCACAACATAATTTTGAATCATTCTTACGTAGCTATAAAACTGTCTTTAAATGTGCATTTCCATTTAAACACAAAAAAAAGATTAGGAAGGAACCCAAAGATTGTGTACAATAAGTGGGTAACTGGGATTAAAATATCAAGCCTAAATAAGACGCACTTAAGTGTAATAGCCAAAACATCAAATGACCAATCATTTTTAAATTATGTAAAGTCATATAAAAAAGTTTTAAATCAGTTTGTTATTCCGCAAAAAAAACTTAATAACTTGAGACTTACTGAAAGATCTAACTATAAAAGTAAAGCTACATGGCAGAGTCAAGGGGGAATTGGGAAAAGAGGAGAAATCCAATAACTATCCTAATTTTATCATTGCCGGCCAATCAGTTAGTGATGGAAAAGTAATTGCTACTTATTTCAACAAACTATTTACGACCTCAACAGAAAATAATAAATCAAACTTTTCATCATTTGATTACATAGGTTATTTAGAAAAATCTAACTTATCTTTGCCTAGTTTTAACTTTGAATTTATAAATGTTAATTAGACCAGAAACATAATTAAGTCTTTAAAAAAATCCAAGGTGGGATGAAATACCTATAGTGATTTTGAAAAAAAAACTGCAGAATCAATTTCCTATCCTTTATGTTTTATTGTGAATCAATGTTTAAAAGAAGGAATATTTACTAGTCACTAGTCAGCTTAAGTTTGGCGAGGTAAAGCCAGGGCCGATTTTGTAAATGGGCCCGGTGGGCCCGAGCCCAGGGGCGCAAGGGCCAAGGGGCGCAAGAGCAAAAGGGCTTTCTTAGGTTTGTTGGGAGCGTTACAAAGAAAATATTTTACATATCAAGCAGATTTTGACGTTGACGCCTTAACTAAAGGGCTTCGTACTCTTAACAGTAATAATGATAAATGTTTTGCGATCAGTAGAGGTCGCAATATACAGCGGGTACTGTTCTGTGTAGTACACAAGTGCGGAAAGGCCACGTGGCAAGTTGCAAGAACACCCGTCCTCTCGAACGGCGCGCCAACGACTAATCCCCACCACTGGTCCATCTCCCCCTGCTCCGCCGCCCCGCCCTCTCCCCCCCACACAGTCCCAACGTGCACAAGCACAGTTATCTTTTACAATGCGCAACCGCATTATTAGCGGTCGAAAATAAACACAATAAAAATAGTTCTGTCATTGTTTCATTTTGTTGTTATGTTGGGAATGCGTGTCTCAAATCGTCAAATCCCTATGGCATTGGGTTTGTTTATTTGGTGATTCATATCCTCGGGAGGGGGGGGGGGGCGGAAGGGGGGCGCAAACTTCTCTCGGGCCCATAGCGCGTCACATACAAACCGCGGGCCTGGGTAAAGCATCTTAATAAGAAAGGTAATCGTGCCATACCAGACAATTACCGCCCAGTCTCTTTGCTATCTGCCTTTTCAAAGGTATTTGAAAAAGCTGCTTATCACCAAATAATTTTTTTTTAAATAATAAAATTTTTATTAATGAACAATTTAGGTTTAGATTTAGTCGGAGTACTATATCGGCGGTAGCCTCCTTCATCCAACAAATTGCTTTTGGGTTGGATGGGTCGAAGAGCACTGTTTTGTGACCTGTCATAAGCATTTGACTCTGTGTCACATGATATTCTTATTGCTAAACATTATCGATTTTCAGACTCAGCAGTGTCATGGGTAAAATCATATCTTTAGGATCCTCATCAACGAGCAATTGTATGCAGAATTAATGTAAAGTACATTTCAAATAGAGAAACAATTAAACTAGGAGTACCTCAAGGCTTAATATTAGGACGGCTACTTTTTCTTATATATGCAAATTATTTAACTTCCAAAATTTCTTCCAAGTTGATTCTGTATGCAGATGATCCAACGGCTATTTTAAAAACCAATTCTCATCATGAAATGGAAATATTATATAAAAAGTCTATTTCTGAGCTTGAGAGCTGGTTCATAGCCAATGGTCTGAGATTAAACTACCCAAAAACCAAAATTGTAAAGTTCACCACCATTCAAAACAGAAATAAGTTAGATTACAATTTTCAATTTCATAATGAACCAATCAATGTCAGAAAATCAATAAATTTCCAAGGTATAGAAGTGGGCTTAGACTTAAATTAAAAACCAAGGGTGAGAAATTATATTAATATTGTCAATAAAAAAGTGTTTCTATTATTATTTTAATTTTGTATATTTTCTAGGAAACACTTCAAGGTCCCAGTACAACTAAAGGTGGACAACAAAATGTAATTCGAGGTGGACAACAAGGCATAATTCAAGGTGGACAGTCAGGCGTAGTAAAGGGTGGACAGTCAGGTATAATGCAGGGTGGACAAAAAGGTGTAATTATTCAAGGTGGACGGTCGGGTGTAGTACAGGGAGGACAGTCAGGTGTAAATCAGGGTGGACAGTCAGGTGTGATTTCGGGACGGGGAGAAATTGTCGGATTTGTGCCCCATGGTCCAGGCCCCGTGGCCCCCAGGCCTACCAGTGCCTCTCCTCACTACGGGGGCATAAACACCACTGCACCACTCATGCCGTCTGGACAAGGTTTCAGCCAGAATCCGGTGAGTGAAATCATTTAGTTTCTATTAGGTTAGTAAAACTAACTTAAACATAAACCACGATAGTTTAAATGGCAAAAATTGAATGTTCTATCAGAGTAGTCTTAAGAAAAAAGTGCCAAACCAAGCACAAATATTATTGGTAATTGTTGATGAACAAATCATGTAGTCTGTGCATGTAGGCTACAAATATACTGTCAAAAAATATATAAATTACGATGTGGCCCTTGCGCAAACTGCGCATTTTATGATTCTGTATGAGTGAAACTCACCTACAGTACGTGAATGTTGATTATGAAGTGATAGAAATCTATTTTTTATTACTACCTGGCTTTTAAAATTCATCTGAAGGTAATCAGATGAATCAGATTCATGTAGGTTATCAGCTGTTAAATTACAATTCACATTAAAGAACTTGCAATAAAAGTTGGTCAATATTTTAAAGCGCCCTCTAGAAATAAATCAAAGGCGAGGGGGCCGAAGCCCGAAACAATATGACCTTTTTAATTACGATTCGTCACTGCGGTATATCCTAAGCTTTAAAATGACACCTCAATCTTAAAAATCGGTTCAGTAGGTCGAGAGAAAAAGGGACGTAACGGACGAAACCCTTATAGAAACAAGAATATAGATTTGTTTCAACATAAGTTTATATTTAAGTGTGGAAACCTATCTTACACTGTTTATCTTAATCAGTTATGGACAGTTTATGGTATTTTTAGTTCAGTTAGTAAGTACACTATTTATTTGTCCTTATACTGAAAATTTTCTTGTATTTTTCAGTGTATTTATTGTGGTAATCCATAATACAGTAAGGGCTTTGGTCTTTTCTGACTTATTTTGGGGATGTCCCTTACAGGATATCCTACGGGAAACTGTATTGGCCTATGCCATATCATAATTATTTTAAATTTCTTTGAATTGTAAACAATATGCCGACAATCACACCATAAAAAGTCAAATAATGTCACATGTTATTGCATTTTTTATCTTTGGCAATATGATTGATTAATCATAGAGGCCTATTTTAATCTGAGACGCAAAGTTTGATCGGCTGCCATTTCTGACTCACTCTTTATTTTGAAGTCATGTTTGCGGCATTGTACTTTGTAAGACTTTTACCGTGATATGCATATCAACCTATGCTTACTTTAAGATTTGAAGCCCTCCTACATGGGTAAGCAAGCCAAAAAAAGACAGAAAAATATAATATCTACAAGTGACATAATATGACATCTTGTATAATGACTTGAAATAAATTTGTTATTATTTTTTACTATGATTACTGAAATTTTTTTCCAATTGTTATGAAATTTAATTTTTACATGGAAATCAAAGTTATCAATAAAACTTGTTTATGCAAGAGGATGCTTTTTAGGCGTTTTTACTGTATTTTGGGTAAGACATCATGTACAATGCCTTTAAGTAAAATTTTTTATATTATTTTTTTATTGCTTTGATTACAGGGGGGACCTTCTTGTACAACTGAAATGGTGTCACTATTTGATGAACTGGAAGGTGGAGCATTTAGGGAATTCAAACTTTATAACAAGCAAAAAGAGCACTTGAAAAGCAGTATGGTAAGACATTATGTTTTAGAATTGCTTTAATGATAATAATCTATGTTCCTCACTCAAAAGACATGGGCTGAAAGTTGGCTCTAGAGCTGGCTGGTCTTAAAAAATCACAAATATGGCATTCCAGCGAAGCCAATAACTGAGATGGTTGGCTAACAAGATCTTAAAGTAAGAAATGTATGGAAATACATTATTTACTTTATCAGAGTTTATATTTTTATAAGACCTGGAACTTTTTCATTAATGAGTATCTGCAAAAAAAAAACATGAAGTTTGTAACCCCTTTACTATCTTGGGTCTTTGGTAAAGCAACAATTTTGTAAGCTGGCATGGCTCTCCAGTAGAAACTATGTGTTATTGTCTAGACACCATCAGGCCCTGGTGTTATCATCCCTACGGGGCCATAAATCACAGACAATCAGTCCCAATCCTTTAAGTACATTTCCATGAATACACTATTTAATTTTTTTATCATTCCTACACTAATGAAATGTAATTATTTATTTCATTAATTATTTAAAACTATGGTTCCCACATGCAAATTGCGCATTTGTAATATATTTCTTTCTGTTTTTAAGTTACAGTACAATTCAAAGGAATTATATGACTAGTTTTCCCTAATCTTGTCTAATTGGTTTTCTCTATAATTTATTCTTCTGTGTGCTCTGGAGGTTCAAACTCTGCTCCAATGCATAATGAATAATTCAACTCTTTCACCTTTTAAAGGTTACAGTACTCTGTATCTGAAAAACATTTAACTATCAAGTAGAACATTTTCATATGAAAATGAACAAATGTGAATATTTTAAAAATATATAATATATTTATGTTTATTATACAGTGAAAGATCTATTTTCTTTAACAATCTGTAACAATTCACATATTAAAATCTTATACGCTAATGAAAGTTAGTCACCATTTAAAAGCACCCTCTAGAAGTAAATCAAAAGCTGGGGTCCGAAGCCCGAAACAAAATAACCTTTTTAATCACTAATATACGCTAGAGTATAAGCTTTGACTTCTCAATTTTTTAAAATCGGTTAAGATGGTTGGGAGAAAACGAATGTAACGGACAAAACGACATTAAGACGAAAGATTATCAGTTAAATTCTTTATTAAAATTTTAAATTACTAAAAGGCCTTTAACATAAATAACTAAAAGGCTTTAGGATTATGGTTAAGCTACAGTAGGCCTAATATTTTCAACACTAAAACAAAAAATAACGTACATAACTTGTACTATTTATTTTGGTATTTTCTTAATTTCTGCCCCTGTATTCCTTTCGAGGCATACTTTTCCTCCATTAAAACTCTCAGCAAAAAGAGTATTCCTAGAATGTAAACAGTAAAAAATAATTGCACCTGTCCCAACTTTTCAATGGCTGTAAAGCGTAGGCTAACCCTTAAAATGACCAAGATTTTGGAGGAAATGTGACAACTATGCAACTAAATGAAGAACTATGCATTGTTTATTTTAAATTCACGATTAAAGATATTTTCCGTAGTTACTAAAAAATTTACGAGTTCAATTTTTTTTTGTTTTGTTTTAACAGTTTAGTTCAAGTGCTAGTAAATTCAAAATGAAATCTATATCAAATCTGTTGACGCAAGATTATTCCACTTCCATTCCAGGCATTTCCCTTATTCTACCACTCGCGTTTTAGTGCTATCAGAAACCCTATGAGTCAGTGGGGCCAAGGGCCTAGAAAATGACCTGCGAATCCCTCCCCTAACCCTTCCTTGCTTTTCACCTCTCGTTGGGGTTCGCAGTTCCCAAGTGCCAGTTTTTAAAATGTGATTGTTAGAGGAAAATTAACAGTATCATTTCTTCAATGGTTTTGAAAATGAATTTTTTGATGAAATAGTGTAGTATTCATATAAAATTGTTAATAATTGTATATTTGTGTACGTTATGAACCACTATTTGCATTTTGCACAGGCTGCAGTGGGTAACAAGATAGAGGATGTTGAAGATCATGATGAAGATGATAAGAGAGAAACAAAAAAAGGGACAAAAGGATAAAAAGATAGCCCAATGATGTGACTGCAAAAACCACTCCAAATGTCTCGAGCTAAGGTATATTGGCCAAATAAGACCATATAACCTGTCCCAGTTTATCACCAAAGGGGTGTATTCGTTACTAGATCGTGATTTTCCCATTACAAGTCCTCGGATCAACAGTCTTCATTAAAATTTACAGGGTACAAAATGAGAGGATAGGACTTCAACTAAATCACAACAAGATTAAACCCACCATAATCTGCGATCAACTCTATGAAATTCAATTCGCTTTAA
The DNA here is from genome assembly GCA_030545055.2 of Neoaliturus tenellus. Lineage (NCBI taxonomy): Eukaryota > Metazoa > Arthropoda > Insecta > Hemiptera > Cicadellidae > Neoaliturus > Neoaliturus tenellus. The sequence goes on along the minus strand of CM061533.1, from coordinate 167,555,743 downwards.
CACAACAAATCCAATTTTGGTGAATGGAAAAGCCCTGTCATACTAAAGCCAAAAATCTTGGGCTGAACATTTTTTTTTTTTTTTTTTTTTTTTTTTTTTTTTTTTTTTTTTATATGAATATTTTATATGAAAATTTTATATGAATATTACATCATAAACTCTATACTTACCGTACTCGGAATGATGCAGTCATAGATATTCGTTGGAAGCTTTTAGCCTCAATTCATTTACTCAAAACATTGCAGAACATTTTACCATTACATACTAAGTTACATCTGGTTAAATCACTTGTGTTTCACCATTTTACTAACTGTAACACTGTGATTTATGACATGACTGTGTGGCTGGCTGACATGCTCCAGCGGTCTCAGAATTACTGTTTGAAATTTGTCTTTAATCCGAGATACTGTGAGCATGTTATGCCATATTACTTTGAATCAGGAATCTTAAAATTGAATGACCATAGATCAATAAAAATTATTCCTTGTATTTTCAATTTTAAAATCTTCTTTGCAAAATTATTTAAAAAATTATTTTAACATCATATCCCAAGTTAGCTTAAGAACTTCACGTACTTTCCATATGTCTCATCATAGGACACAGGCTTATGACAGGGCTTTTGTTGCCACCTTTAGAATGTCTTGCCCCAACCCTTAAGATAATTCGATAGTCGTCCCCGGTTTGTCGCAGTACTGAAATGAATATTTTTTGAGCGGATGGCCTTGGCTGGTGCATTTTAGGGGTCCTGTGTGTGTGCGGGAGCACTGATGGATGAGTGTAGTAAGTGTGTGATAAAGAGTAGTTTTATTTTGTAATAAGTTGGTAGATCTATTTGTTTTCATTGTTATTTACTATTGTTATTGTATATTTGATATGGTAGGTGAAGTGTAAGAAAGGAACATGTGACCCTAACGTTGCCTGTATAATGGTTCAAAGTTGATAAACTTTAGTCCATAGCTTAATATGGATTCAAATTATAAAAAAATAGTTATATTATTTTTTTGCAGAAAAACATTGATTTTGTGTGGTAATGCAAGTTAAGGTCATTTTAAATAGAAAAATTGCAAAAGCTCCATTAATTGTTATCAAACCCTTCCAAACTAGGTATCATTGGTTAGAAATTTTAATTTGGTAACTTTTTGTCTCTTGTAAAATTTTAAATAAAAATTTATCGTTTTTTTAGTTTAAAAATTTTAAATGGCCCCCATTTTGAAAATACACATTGGAAAAAATAATTTTTTTCCCTGAATTGAGAATTGCTGTGATGAAGATTCATGCCAAATAAACTTAATACAATGATCTGTAATGTAAATAAAAATTATTAGGTAGGCCTAATGTATAACAAACAAAATGGTAGATGGACGGAATCAAAAACATTTTACTGAACATTGTCTATTTATGGTAGAATCTTGATATTTCAAAACTTTGCGAACTTAGAGAGTGTTGAACTATCAAAATGTCAAACTATGGAAAGTATAATTTGGGAAATTTTAACATAAGGAGTGTAAAATTCATTATTTTAATTTAGCAAACATAAAATTTTAATGAAACCATAACTTGATTGAACTTTAACTTAACCAACATTCAAATTATTCGACAAATTGAAAATGTAAACAAAACAAATTTATTTACATTTTGACCTTTGTAAGTCTCCAACATGGACACTATCGGTCACTACTAACATGTTAAGTTGACATGGATTGTGATTGCACTATCAAGGTTCTACTGTATTTTAATGTGTAGAATGTGAATATGAATAGCCAGTCTTGTATTTTTGTGTCACCCTTGTATATTTGTATTTTCCCTCTTTTTTAAAGAGGTTGGCAGACCTTAAAGTATATATTAGAAATGTAGTCTATACCATTTTAAATAATTAAGTATTTTTACCTTTATATTTTAGGTGGAAGAAAGGTGTCTTTGAGCCAACATATCATATAACCTGAATTATTCTACAATAAATGTAACCAATCTAGCCAATATTGTGTTTTTTTTATTATTTTATAGCATTTCCTCTTTAGGAAAAACAACATTAAAGTAGTCATCATGGTAAGGCCTAAGCCCAGCACCATGTAACTTTTTTTTGTTTCGAGGTCCACAGAGGCCAAAAACTTTGTTCGTTCAAATTCATAATATAAAAGCCTACAAATGTGTCCATTAATGGTACGGTATAATCTTGAAGGGATCCTCTGATTTTGATAAGGTTTGGTGTAGATGTGTCCGTTTGCTGGATCTGTACGAACCACAATGGTTGGACTATGGAAACAGTATTTTATGGTGTTCCAAAAGGGCCTAAAGTATAGGTTTTGGGCATTTAGTGCCCTTGACTTTTACAATTGCGAAATTTCTAACTCAATCCATTTAGTAAGAACTTTAATTAACTGGTTATAGAGAAAATTTTAGTTAAGTTTCCCATGTTATTCTTATAGGAAAATCTTCAAAAAATTATATACCACTTATTTACCAACAGATCTTAATAAAATTTTGTATGCACCTTCACTCCGTGGGGAGCAAACAATATTTGCTTCAAAAACCCCCTAGCAACCAACCCACATCCTAAATCTCATGGCATCCTAATGGAAAAAGCACATGATGGCAAAGGGAGAGATGGAGATTTTGTGTCCTCACTTAATCAGTAATTTTTTAGACCATTACAAAAAACTACAAACAATTTAGTATTATTTTGAATAATTAACTGAGCTTAATAGGTACGGAGAAATTACAAAACAAGCTTCGCATATTATTCTTATGTGACAATGAATTAAAACTTATACAGTGCACACAAACCCGGACTAATGTGGACTGAGGTGTTTGGGTTTGTAGAAATAACGGGTTATCGGGAAAGGGGTAACATAAAATAAGTACAAATAGCTATGCTATTCCTGTAAGAACATTTATTTATTGAATATTAAAAAAAAATAAAAACTTAACCTTATCTGTTAAAACAAACTTAAAGAGAAAAAACAAAACTGTTCTGTAGGCCAGGACTGTGGAGAACATAAGAAAAAAGAAGGGCTGTTTCATTCCTTTGATGTTGGAAAATGCCGCTTTTGAGTCAGGCCGGTGACGTAATCAATCTGATGTCCATAAGAATAACATGTACCAGCTGATCAGGCTAGTGACGTTTTGGGGTACTAATTTTTACATCGTTTTACCCGCTAATGAAACAGCCCTTGTCTATTACATTACAGCAGTTTTCCCCAGTCCTGTCTGTAGGCTCCGGCTGATACCATGGATCTTATGAAATTTCAACCAATTTACTGCACTGACAAGCTTTAAAAGTTATGCAGAATTGCGGGTTATCGAAGTCCGAGTTAGCGCAATCTACTTCAGATCGCTTTTTATTTTACAATTCTCAAAAAATCCCCATAAAAGCAAACATAAATAAATCTCATGGTATTTTAATGGGAAATAAACGTATAATGGGAGAGGGATAGGGAGAGGTATCTGCATATAATTAGATGATCAGCTAACTTCTAGTATTTCTCATATTTATATTTAAATTTGGGTTTTTAGTTTAATGTTTGAATTCAACACACAATGAAGTTAAATTTATGGATTTTAGATAGTTCTTTTAACTTTTTCTCATTTATTATTAATTATTATTAACTATTTAATGTTAATTAATATTTTCTAACTTAAAATAATTCAACAGCCATTAAAAATTAGCTGAGTACGTACATCTTGTGTGATGGAGGTGTTTTGTCTTGGTTGGGGTTTTTTCCCATGGGGAAATCAATCAGAGCTAGTCCCAAACCTGGCATGGATCTGATTTCCATCTTACAGCCCTTCAAATTGCCCATGTTATCCTTATGGACACTTTTAGCTTCTTAACTGTAATAAAATCAGCTGATAACAGTAAAAATCTACTCTGAAATGATGTGTCACAACACTATCTTTACGTTGGAAAAAAATAATTTGTATCCAATATGGCGGCAAAAAATTAGGGACGTTCAAAATAAAGTATTTACCACTCAACAATTATTGGCATTGGCCCAAAAACATAATATTGAGAAATGCAAGTAAAAAATGAAAAGGGGATGCTTTTTTTCAAAATTTATCCCATTATTAAAGAATTGCCATTTTGTGAAGTGATTTTAAGCCGCGTCCGCACTGGCCGAACAAAGTTCTTCCAAACTTTTGTTTGTTCATTGCTAACCTTTTGTAATGAAAATCATATGGCCAGTAATTGTTTGTTAGAAATGTTTGTTGATTTTTTGTGTTCGCCGAACAAGTTCGCCACGAATGTTCGGCCAGAGCGGACGCAGCTTTAGATGTGTAAAACAACTTTTATTTTTTGAGGACTCATCAAATATCTTTTTCTATAGAGCTTAAAAGAAGGTCTCCTGAAAATTCACGGATGCACATCAGTTGCCGATCAAAAGATTTTTTTGGCCTTATTTTACTGTACTAATATATTTTAAAACAAGTGTAGATATATTAATAGAAAAATAACATTATTCTGGGTTAGGTTATGTTTGGTAACAGTGACTGCCTTCCCGTGCGCTGGGGGCCACCGCCGTCGTGTCGTCGTCCAATATGCTTGCGTCAATAGCCGCGTGTGTTCATCAGTACAAGATATCCTCCAGACCCCCATAGTCTCTCCAAAAATTATAAAAATCACGTGATCACCTTATGATCAACAATGAAAGTATCAGTCGATAAAAAGTGAATAAAACGGTATTCATTTCATGATGAATCTGAATCGGGCTTGTTTAAGGAGTGGTTACAGCAAAGAATAATATTGTTGGTTATTTACAGATAATCTCATATTATCTAATTTAAAAAAAATTCAAATCTCAAAATTAGTAAATGAAATTCAACCGAACATTATTTTGAACAGACTTTAAGGTCATTTTTGTTCATAAAAATTGTGTGTTGAGGAGTTTAAAAATCAAATTTTCAATTTTGGATATGTTTGCCTTTAAACTGACTGAACATGCCATGTGCATGTCGATTTTAAAGCTTACATGCTATTGGTAGGCCTACAAATTATTTTTATGATAAAAGATAATTATTTTGCAGGACTGTAAATTTCAAAACTGAATGTATTTTTGTAACATTAAAACGCGAGCATGAAACAGGGGCCCCCTCACACATTTTGCCCCAGGCCCCCCAACTCACTAGTGGCGGCCCTGAATTTTAATTACTTTATTTTTAAATTTCTTATTAATTTTATATTTTTGCAGTATGATGAAAAAAGTAGTTCATCACTTGGACAGAAAGGGTTTTTTCTGTGCGGTTTTTTTTTTGTTTATTTTTTTTTTTAATAGCTTTTTGTGAGCTCGGCTATGTATTGCTCGTAAAACGAAATTTTTCACTGGAAAAATCCACTTTCCGTCTCAGTGATGAAAACTACTAGTGAAATAGGTTTATTCATCATGTACTAGTACGCTTTCATATTGTAAAGCCGCGTCCGCACTGGGCGAACATTCGCGGCAAACTTGTTTGGCGAACACAAAAAATCAACAAACATTCCTAACGAACAATTACCAGCCATATGATTTACATTCTAAAAGGTTAGCAACGAACAAACAAATGTTCGGAAGAACTTTGTTCGGCAAACATGTTCGGCCAGTGCGGACGCGGCTTAACAAAGAAAACATTAATAAAAACATACAAAAGGGGAAAGAACAACTTGAACTATTTCATAGTAGAATTTATTTACAAATATAAACTAATGTAACATCACATAAAAATTAAAATGTATAAAAAATAAACAAAAATACCATGTTATAAGTTTAATTTGTAAAACTTTAACACTGGCTAAGCTAAGGCTTCCACTTATGTGGAAATTATTACTTTTTAAGGTTTGAACATTTGTTTTTATGCAAACACATTATGATACAAAAATAAATCCGTCAGCATTAGCTGTATTGAAAAGTGAGGATCTTTTAACCCTTCCCAAGCGTTGGATGTGTAAACATTCGGCCAAATCGATCTTTGTGAACGTTGGACAAATGTATATGCTAAACAATCCTCTGCTTATAAATATATTGGATTTTGGAATTTATTTTTTTATTTTTTATAAGGCTTTACTTTAAAATTTAGTTTTTGAATTTTTTTGTTTCTTGTTTTTTTCCACAAACCATTTATTTATACAAGATATAAGTTTTGTTAATATATTTAGATTCTGCAGAAAATCCCAAATCTTACGGTGTATAATACAATATGTTTTGGTAACAAAATATTTTTTTATAACAGTTAACATAAAATGCTGCACAAAGGGCCAAAACTGCCTCGACCTACAGAAACACCATGTGGCAGTTCTAGGGCCACTGGAATGTTAATAATGATAAAGAAACACTTCCACATCTCTAGTTCTGGTCCTTCCCACGAAGGATCAAATTTTTTAATGGGCTATACGTCACTGATTTGTTAGTAGTTGTTGTTAAAGTCACCTACGATATTATAATAGTGTGCTTGTTGCTTGCAATTTAGTATGGATACTTTCGCGGTTTACGCTTCTTTAATGCAATTCGTTAACAGGTGTATCTTCTGTTGTTTAACTTGAAAATCTTTTAACTTCCTTAACAATGTTAATCTAATAGGGAAATATAGAACTTGAAGGTCTTGCAAGGCCCAGGGTTGAATAGACACTAACCAATTTACTTTAGAATCATCTTCATGCTGAGCTCTATCAATGAAACCAAAATTATTTAAATTGGTTGAAAACTGTGAGAGATAAATGAGACAGATTCTAGAATTCTTGGTGGTTGTAATTTTGTTACCAAAAATTGCCACCCACAATGCCAATGTTACAAATAACAATTTACAATTGTTTTAAGACTGAAAACAATTTTTCCTGGGGTTGAGGCTGTTTCTAAACTCATTTTTTCCAAAATACTCTTAAATCCAAATTTTAAACAATCAAAACACTAAATTTTGCGATTGAAATAAAACGTATTGCTACAGACATTCCTCGCATTACAGTATAGGAAAAACCTATGTTTTCAAAAGATATTTGACTCCAACAATTAAATTGTTTGCATACTGTCTAGGATTTTGCCCGATGGCTGCTGCTTAGGAAGGGTTAATGCTCACTCTCCTTGTTTTAATAACATATTGCTGATAATATAATCCTACTGTCTTTAAATGTATAGCTTTTCAAACAATCTGTTTAAAATTTAAAACTAATATAATATAACTTCTGGTATAAACATCCTTCTCACAGATCATCAGCACTTTAATTTACAGATCTTCCAATGATAAAGAAACACACTATTTGAATTTTATTTGTACATTAGATTTTAAAAACATCTAAAGCCACGTCCGCACTGGCCGAACATGTTCGCTGAACAAAGTTCTTCCGAACTTTTGTTTGTTCGTTGCTAACCTTTTAGAATGTAAATCATATGGCCGGTAATTGTTTGTTAAGAATGTTTGTTGATTTTTCGTGTTCGCCGAACAAGTTCGCCACGGATTTTCGGCCAGTGCGGACACGACTTTAAGGCGCATTTTAAACCAGAGTTGAAAACCAATAGTTGCTAACTTTCATTGATATCTCTATACAACTAAGATGGCTACTTTTTTTAAATATCTCTATATAACTAAAGTACACAAAAGTTGCCAACTAAGGTGTAAATGTGCTTTCACATGGATTGGATTTGCAGTTACTCTTGTCCTATTGGCCATCGTTTGAAATGTCTCATTAGTGACAGACTACAATCAAAATTAGTTTATATCACCGCACGCAAAACAGCAATTTTTCATGATGTTATTAGTCCGCAAAGTCAGCATTTGTCGTCATCTTAAAAAGTGCACAGTAAAAACATCACTTCATGTTTTCAGTGTGCTAATCTCAAAAGTTGTGCTGTCTTTAAAAAAAATACATACTAGCCTAATACAAATGAGGATAATTCAAACAAAAAACTTCCTGCAGAGTACATTTTAAATTCATGATTTTGACATTTCATTCTTTTGACCAAAATATCAGCTGTTTGTCAGAATACCTATATATTAATACGCAAGCATGATTTGTTTCCTAATTTTTTCTCAACTTGTTTGCATCGCATTAGAAATCCACGCATGATATTGAAAAGATACCGTAGATCAGGTCCTGTATATGAACAGAATCCCATTATAATTCAAATCAGTCCCCAGGGATACGCCCTACAGCCTTTCCAAGTTTCAGTGTTAGTATGTGGATTTTATAATGGTAACGGCTTGAATCATTGACACCTGTTGCAATAAAAATGTTAGCAAATCAGGAGGAACAGATATTTTAGTTATATTGTTTGAACTAATTGGGATATTAACAGATATTTTGGTAGAATCTTGACCAGTGGATGATCTCTAGTTTAAATTAATATTTAAATTTACATTTATTACATTAATATAACTTAACATTTCCAAGCTTGACTTCACCTCGCTCATAAAAAAAAAAAATTACTGCGCATTACTGTCCTAGTGATGAGAACTACGATTTAAAATTAAATAGTAATATAACTGAGTTTTTGGGAAAATAAATAATGTTTAGGTAGGGATGCCATCACTGAACCAGTTTCCAGTTTTTAAATAACAGTATGTCGCCTATCTAATAGGAAAATCACATTACCACTTAAGCTTTCTCAACAAAACAAAGCTTCTTAATAATATATTTCCATAAAAAAATAATAAAATTAATAGGAAATAAAATAACAAATAAATCTTTTCACACAGTTAAAAAATAAAAAAAAACTAATCAGACTATCTCAATGTATAGATATACACATATATTCATAGGATGTAATTTGTATTTAGGGATGTTACTTTAATAAAAGGAAGTCCTACATGATGTAACACTCACTTTTATCAAATACCCCAAAAAATCACAGCCAAAAAAAACCAAGTCTTGTTCAAGCCTGAGATTTTTTCCTCGCTCTAAATATTACAATTTCATCAGATGAGTATAGTGAATGTTGGTCCCTTAGTGGTACCTTATCATACTCAAAGTGTTTGTTAAAAAGTTCAACGAACAGTTCCCAAGCTTGTTGTTGCTTTTCAGTATCTCGCTCCTCTTGACAAATGATCACTTCAGTCTTGTCTGAAGACAAACGGACCATCGTTTGTATCAGGGGCTCCACAGACTAACAACAAATTACCCTTTTAATGAGAATTTATATATTTTAAGTACACTTATACAGTGGAAACTCTCTTAACCGACTACGGATCAACCGCCTGTCGTATTATCCAACCATTTTCCAGGAATATACAAACTTCCCCCGTGAGAGCCGATGTTGTGATAATGATCTAAAAATAACTCAAGTTTCAACAGGTTGATCCTTCCTTGGAAAGTAAGTCAGTCATTTGCTCTCAATGTTTCTTGCAGGCAGTTTTTACTATTTTGTGTTTGCTAGTTTAGTTTTTAACAGCTTTTCGACTGTATGTTTACTTTATTAACTAATTGACTGTGTTAGGAACAATTCATTGCTTTGGGACACTTTTAAATATTTTTCATTTGTTTTATTGATTTTAACACATTTCCGATATTGTTCAGTTTAACCAACCTTTATCGTCATCCGACAATAGCCCGGCCCTGTAGGGTTCAGTTAAGAGAGCTTGAACTGTACCTTCAAAGAATAAGTTTTCAATTCTCTCCAGTATGTATTTTCGAGGAATATACAAACTTCCCCAGTGAGAGCCGATGTTGTGATAATGATCTAAAAATAACTCATGTTTCAACAGGTTGATCCTTCCTTGGAAAGTAAGTCAGTCATTTGCTCTCAATGTTTCTTGCAGGCAGTTTTTACTATTTTGTGTTTGCTAGTTTAGTTTTTAACATCTTTTCGACTGTATGTTTGCTTTATTAACTAATTGACTGTGTTAATAAACTGAAGATGGTAGGTTTATAATGATAAACCGAAATACACTCTTTTTTAAATATATATATATTGTAACCGGTGAACTTTGCCGTTACCGGCAAGATAAGCCGCCCGGCAGTTAAAGGGTTTGTTGCCCAGCATGGTGGGGTCAATTTTCCCTCCAGGTCAGAGGTTATATCAGGAAGTGGTGACATGGTCTTAGAGAGTTTTCCATAGGGCTTGTGGGAGTGATATATCGACGTCTGTGCATGCCGCCAGGATCTACCGGACTACCGTGAGTTGTTTTAATTTGAGTTTGGTTAAAAAAATCTGTTCATTCCAATTATCATGGAGTTTAAAATTAAATTTTATTTCCTAAAATTCCAAGTGTAAGCAGATCACTGAAGTTTAGATTAAATTTATCAGATGTATGATTCAAGAATTTAAAATTAAATAATTCGCTTGGGACAGGTGTCCCATCGGATTTTTTAAGTCCTGTAACTTTTTTGGTTGATAAATTGGTTAGAATAAATTTTAATCTGGGATTCGTTTGGGAAATGTGTCAGATCGAAAAATTAGTAGCAAATCAAATTATTAGAGTTTATTATCCGCTTGGGGCAAGTGTCTCAGCTGGCTATAATAGAGCCAAGATCCTGTGTTTTCGGGCTTCTGAATATATTTAGAGTGCATGAGGCAAGTGTCTCGGCTCTAGGCTAAATAAATTTAAACTGAGTTTGTCAAAAAGTTTATTAATTGCCTGTGCTCTCTATCGCATAATTCAACAAGATCATACAGCATATTCAAGCCATTTTACAAAACGATGATTAATAGTTGAATTTTTATTTGATGGTTTGATTGGCATTGTTCTCTACTAATTGAGAGCGTTAATTTAGGGTGATTTTTATGTATCTGAGGTCTTTAATTTTAGACTTTTAATTTTATGTATCAAATATGCTTAAACCAATTTTATGCTTACAACCAAAACTTTATACCGAGTCCTCATGGGCTATCTCCCAAGGGAGTTAGGAAATCGCTGATAGCCTAATGTGTTAAAATAGTAGGCTATGTTTTGATCTAGAAATTTTCTAGGTTAGGCTGGTCTATCTTCATTAATATAAATTTACACAGCCGTCCTGGAATTTTTTGAACACCCGATATAAAAAGAGCAGATATTAGCATTTATATCTTAATATATAAAACTATAGTAGCGTACTAAATAACTACATTTTAGGCCTATTTAAAATAGAGTACTATTTAATAGTAATTTAGGGGCATGATATCCCCTGGGTGACATAGAGCTAACAAAGCAAAATCTAAATTGAATTATTTTTCTTGAAATTTTTTTTAACCCTTGGGCACAACAGTGAGAAGCATATCACTGTGTACTCAATGAATTTTCTTAAAAATATGCCAGGTGGAAAACAAATTAGGACCTCTTGTCCGCAGGTTTGAATTTGAGCTATTTATATTTTTAAAATCACCTTTAAATTGTTAACAACAAGGTGCAAGTGCAATTGGTGCCGTTTTTTACAGACACAGTATATATAGTTTCTGTATATAAACAATGAATTTGGTACGGTATCAATTTAAAGCTTATTATTCTATCTTTAGAAAAAAACACTGTTACTTCCCTTGAATCCCATGGCTAATGCAAAACTTGTTTTACCTGCAAATTAGAAGCCTATTTTATAATAAGGTGTCTTTTTGGTCCTGTGATATTAGATTGGTGATACAGTAGTGTCCCCCAAACCCACAGTAAATGTGGACACAGTATTGTGTGATACTGTAATGTGGACTGAAAAATTTCTGGGATTTTGAAAATTCTGAGTTTTCAGGAAAGGAGTAAACATTAGAAAAAATATGAATAGGCCTAGTTTAGATTATTCCTATAATAAACATTTATTTATTGCATATTGTACAATACAAAAACTTAAAGCTAGGTAACCACGTGAGAGTTTTTTTTTTCACTCTCAGAGAGTTTTGTACTCTCAGTAAGTACTCGCAGGGGTGTTTACACAACCAGCGAATTTTCCAAGATAGTAAATCCCAGACAGTTTTCTGCGAGTACTATCAACAACTGTCTGAGATTTCCATGAGAGTAACTAACTACCTAACTCTCCGAGATGAAAAACTCTCACGTGTAAACCTAGCTTAAAATTTGAATCTCATCTATCAATGCAAACTTAAAGAAAATCCAAAGCGGTTCTGTTGGCTCTGACCGATAATGTAGCATGTTGCAAGCATACAAGTTATCCAGAATTCTGGGTTTGTGGGACGCTACTATAGTTTTATTTATTTTTTAATGGGTTCAATGCAACAACAGTTCGTCCTGTAATCCAGCTACTTGGAGGTCACGAATTGTGGATAGTTATAAGCGATGGCTTGTGGATGCGATATTCTCTGGTGAGGATTAATGTCCGCACTAGTGAATACTAGTTCATCCATAAAGATCATCCTCATAATTAGACCAATTCTTATATGTGAGGTCAAATTGTGGTTCGGATCCCACGTTAAACTGTAGGTCCCTAGATACCATTGGCTGTTGGGCTATTAATTAACAGTCCTGTCTAAGGAGAACGTCGGCCTTAGTCAGTAACAAGACTACAAGATCGCGCCACAATCATCCTACACTCATCTCTCATTCATATTCAGGGTAAAATACCCACTATGTGAGGTCCCTGTCTCAAGATAGTGATATAGTGATATAATGGATGGACTTCCATTGTAACATTCACTGGATAGTTCATGGTAAAACTCTAGGTTTCAGGGGAAAACCAGAGAACATCTGCTGAGATTGGTAAAAGTGGGAGTGTAGGCATTTTCTTGGGGAATAATAAAGAAACATCTGTGCTCTTTTGTGACTGAAAACAGATCTGACTGCAAAGCAGCCAATAGAAAACATTCTGCTCTTAATAGAAACACATTGTAGTTCCTTTGTTTACCGTAGGAGTTCAGGAAAAACCTGTTTTTGAAGTAATGTGAGATGGATTTGTGTTTCAGAAAAAAGACCCTCTTGACGGCTCCACTCCATAAGTGACTTGAGGTTCCTTTTCCTAGTCTCCTTTGAGAATTATTTAGAGCCTTTCATCCTAATGAAACTGTTTCACAACTGATTGGGTCTTGTAGAGAAAATAATGAAGTATGCCTATCTAGACATGCAAACAACTGAAAATTTATATTATTGACCCAGATGTTAAATTTTTGTAGGCCCTACTGAAAAATTAACTTTGCCCACATGAGGTCCCTTTTTGCTCTGTGCCTCACATACCTCAATTACTTTCTGCTTTAACCACTGTGGGAATTATGAGTACCGGTACATAGGTTTGTTCGAACTCACCTCCTGATAGTAGACACAGTCCGCAGCGATGAGGACGTCAGGGAGGGGGAGGCCATCAGCGTCCTCCGAGCCCCAGCGGAGTGGCCGTGCGGTTGCGCTTCCCCCGCATGGCTCCCACACTTGCCGGTTGTGCTCCACATTGTTGGTCAAGTTATCCATAACCTCGGGGAGGTCAGTCATAGTTACATTAGCTCTGCAATCACATCGACACAAAATAGTTTTTTTACATAGTTTATGATAATTCATAAAAATAATTGTTGCTGTTCAGTCAATTGAGGCCCATTCATTAGATTTAGATAGATTTAGATAGATTTAGATTCATAGATTTAGATTTTGATCAACATTTTAACTATTGTACTTTTTAGCAACAAATTGTGAATTTTGATGTGTAAACATAGGTACCCTTATGATTAATATACATACATAAAAATTTTGACCCGATGCGATATACATCAATCTTATGGATCGATCCGATGCGATATATCAATCGCATTGATCGATCCGGTGCAATATATTGATCGTATCGATCGATATTTTCATTCTGTAGAAATGTAGGCGCTATATGAAACTGTAGCCTAACCCATTTTTCTTACAATTTTGACGATAGATTATTTATTTATTTATTTATTTACGGCAGTACGCCAATTCACAAAGATGATAATAAATTCAATACATAATTTACATAATTAGACAGTTCATGCTGTGGTATGATGAAATCAACAACAATAAATTAACAATAATATAACTCACAATAACAATAATTAATAGCCTATAACAAAAGAAACAATAAAAATAACAATAATATATAACTCGCAATAACAATAACTAATAGGCCTAGCCTATAACAAAAGAAACAATAGATTAACCATAAAATTAACAATTGCAATACATTAACAATAGCAATAGGTTGACAATAGCAATAGGTTTACAATAGCAATAGGTTAACAATAGCAATAATTGAAAATGGCAATAACTAACAATGCACTTATTTATAATAGCAAAAATTTAACAATAACAATAGCCTAAATTAACAATACAATAAGTTCAACAGACGGATACAATAGTCAACAATACATTTTAATTCTGATAGCCTATATATAACAAAACGAAAAATTTAACAATGATTCAGCAATGTGAACAATAATACGGCAATGACTCGAAAAAAAAAACTTGAAAAATTGTAAAGCAGTTGTCGTCTCTTCTGCAACGGCTCCAATCCAACCAACTCACCGACGACATCCAGAGGGGCAGTCCGGGATTCAAAACCCAGCTTGACTGCAATAATGCGAAGAAACCTGTCTTGAACCGCCTGAAGACGCTGGATATGCCCAATCTGATGAGCAGACCAGACGACACTGCCAAACTCTAGGACGGATCTAACCAGCGCTATGTAAACAGTTTTCATGGCCCCAATACTCAACCCTCTTCTAGAGGTTCTTATGAGGAGGCCTAGAGTTTGTAAAGCCTTAGCTATGATGGCGTCAATATGATCTTCCGGACTGAGGTTAGAAGAGAGGATGATCCCCAGGTCACGAAGAGAACGTCTCACGCTTTAGGGTGAATCCATCCAAGAGTAACTGAAGTGAATAGCCTCATTAGAACGGTGGAAGGAAATAACTGCGCATTTGAATGCGTTTATCTTCATGCAGTTTTGGATACACCACTCCTCAATATTGGCAAGACAGCGCTGGAGTCTCTTACAGTCGTCAGTCGAAGACACTGAAGTATAGATTATGTTTTAAACTCAATCATGTTTGGTGTTTATAATTTTAATTAACTTAATTACCAAACTTATATAATAAAATCTTTAACCCTCCAAGTGCTACGTATATTAGTCCTTAAGTGCTGACCATTTTTTTAGTTTCGCGCAAGCATTTAAGCAAATGTGCATAATTAATAGTTATTAATGATATGAAAAGTATATCATATTGCATATCAATTTGTTCAGAAAAATGTCTACTATTAGAAAATATGATTCATTAGATCTTACTTACCATTTATTTTTTTCCAAATTCCTATATATCAAGGGGTAGTTTTTTTTTGTTACCCTCGTCTTCAGGTTTTTCCATTTCAGGTCATAATTACATACGGTAGTCAAATAAAAAAATCTGAGATAGCCAAAATGTTGAAAATTTTATTACCTTTCCAGTGATATATAATGTTTATATGTTCTTAGCAAAAAAAGATAACATAACCATAACAATTTGCGATGTAGCAGCTGTACTTCAGACGACGAAAAAACAGCTGATGTTGACAAACAAGTTAGCCAACTTTGATTTTCCACTGAAATATGTATTGAACCAAAAGTATTCAGATAGGCCTAGAATGATATTTTCTCTTCAATACTATATAAAATATATGCCGATCCGTCAATAAACAACGGATCTGTGACGATCGTAGTAAACCCTTGTAAATGAATCGCGATCGCGACGATAGCGCTATACGCGTTGCCAAAATGCGTCGCGATCGCGATGTTTAGCGCTTGGAGGGTTAAAACTTTAACTTACACTTAGTAGGCCTATTTATTTTACTCGGATATAGGGTGAGTTACGAACAATATTCATAAAAGATAGGCCTGCGACAATTAATCGTTTGAATACAACCAATAGCCTATATCAATTGAATCGATCGATAATTTTCATTCGATAGTTCCACCGGGCGTCTGCGGAAGTGCAGCACTTAGCATTTCTCAGGAAAAAGACTATCAACTACTGTAACTTATACTGTAAGTTTATATTGTGCCATAGCACTGAAAGGGTTAATTCAGATTAGGTAATGAGAATATGCTACACTCCTCCCTCTAGGTAGTGCTACCCATAAATTGGGTAAAGTAGGCTAAGTTTATCCTAATAATTTGGCATGGTTTCTTGGAAAAACATGATTAGAGAATCACTAGGCCTAGTTTAGATAGCCTAAAGAATGAGAGTAAATTAACCAGGTTAAAATATTATCCAACTGATCTTTAATCCCTTTAGGCCTATACCTTTTTTAACCAATTTAACATAGCCACTCACCCAAAGCATGCTGCCACCAGCCCTGCACAGCCTAAACCAGCTCCGAGTTCAATAACACTTTTATTTCGAAGATATTCTTTATCACTGTTGCACAATATTTCAATATATTTTGAAAGTACTATCGCTGCATCCCATATAACACAACTAACATCACCAACTTCTTTTTGTTGAATTTCGAGGGTCTTGGTCAGTGACTCAATTTCAAAATTTCTAACAAATGTTTGGCACATATCAGGAAGTGGTCTTAAAATGGCCCCTTATAATATTGGTAGATAAAATGTATGGACCAAAGAAATATTAGGCCTAACACTCGCACATTACACAGATATTCTGCATCTAATAATCTAATGTGGTTGATTTTATTTTGGTTAGGTCTAGTCTATCTTGTTGTGTTTGTGTTATTTTTGCTGCCACCGCTGCCAGACGCCTTCAATAAAATTACCCTCTGTCGATGTAAAAATACCCTCAGGCAGGGAAATAGGTTGTAATCATTGAGCGCAGACACTTGAATAGTCAATGCTTTTACCATTGACTATTGATACTACCATTGAATATACATCTAAATTAAACAAATTTAGGTATCCTTAGTCAATGATACTACCATATATATAGGATCCTTAGTCAATGCTTTTACCATTAACTTTACTCTTGGACTACATAAGCTTTTTCCTGTACAGACCTTGTTTTCCAGCAACCTCCTCAATTTGGTGAGATGTTTTAGTGTCAAATCCCAGAGTGCCAAGGCAGTAAAACGTAGAATAGCGTCAAAAGAAAAAAAGGGTTGTCCTTGCCTTAAAAAATCTGTTAGTTTTCTAATAGTGTTAAATTTCATAAATGAATCTTAGCGTCAAACAATTTTTCATATTTTCCCCCAGCGCCAACGTAATTGTCAAATCATCCCATACTGCCAAGGAGTTAATTAATAAGGAATCGTGTCAGAGCGCCATCCTGGTATGTTCACAAAGTGGAAGAGCCGGAGGCGGTGGCGTAAAAAATTGGTTGACCACTCCCAATTGCTATGATTGGACATCGGCTGTTTTGTCTCTTTCTACATTGTCACGCCCACTGAACCGTCAACAAACCTCTTTATTGCTGGGCGATAAGTCACACAAAGGAAGGGAATGCCCATCAATGTCACCCGTCCATCGACCTGCCAAACAAAATGCGCCCGCGTCTAACTGCCGATAATGGACCTTGCCCTTGTTTATAGTTAGGTCACCATTTCAGTAAAAGGGTATTAAAGTGTATACTTAGTGACTATTAATCCTAAACTATACTCTAATACGAGTAAGGTATATTTGTATGCATGTACTGTATCTATATATATTCGCACACGGATCTAAAAAAGGCCTCGAACGATTTTCTCCAAACTTTGCAAATTAGTTTTGGAATAAAATTAATATAAATACAGATCTCTATGCCAACAAAAATCTCGTTTCTTTATAATCTTTAATTGAATATAGCAAATTTTAACATTGGTCTTATGGAGTTAAAGTGCACACCACGTGAACCATAAACCATAAACATGTGGTTTTTCATGACAGCCAGATTATTAAAGTTTAATACTCTATAGTATGAATAATTTAACATTTTTAGGTCGTACTTCATATTGCTGATTATTAACATTTGGATAAATAATACCCCTTTCTTAACGGACCTGCGTGCTTAGCGAATTTCCAAAGCCTGTTATTGTTTAATAAACAAATTACTTGGTTTTTATAAGTGAGTAATATATTAAAGTTACATAAAATACTTTAAATCATATCTTTAAAATCTTGCAATAAAAGACAATTTATTTTCATCACTCCGTATACGAAAGTGACAACTTGCCGTACAGCTGAAACCTTGGAAAGTAGTCATTTCCCAAACTGTCACCGTCAGCTGATTTTACTGACCTGTACGGAAAGTAATGTTTGTAAACATTACTTTCCGTCCAAGGTAAACAAACTTTTCCGTACAGCAACAATCAGCTGGGTTTAAAACAAATTAAATTTTGAATTCCAGCTTTGTTTACTTTGTCCAATGGCGAAGAATTTACAAAAATAATCCTCCTTTTAAAATTCCACATTTATTAATAATTGCGTCGTGATGAAAAGTATCGTTCACAACTCGTCCGGAAAGCCCATTTCCAGGCTCGATAGTGTTTTCCACGCTCGGCTTCGCCTCGCGCGTAAATCACTATCTCGCCCAGAAATGGGTCACTTTCCGGACTAGTGGTGAAATATACTATTTCTGTTTACAATCTGACTTTAAAAATTCATCTGAAGGCAATTAGCTGTCAGGTTACAATTCATATTTTAAATCTTGTAATGAAAGTTGGTCTAAATTTTAAAGTGCCCTCTAGAAAGAAATTAAAGGCTAGGGGGGCGAGGCCCAAAATGAAATCTCCTTTTTAATCACCATTCGCACACGCTCTAGATCATAAGCTTTTTAATTACACCTCAATCTTTGAAATCGGTTAAATGTGACGACACAAATACTGTGACCGCGGACTTTGCTCCGGACCGAACATCTAACCAGACATTACAGCTTGCAGGTAGGTAAATTTACTCCGAACATTTCCCCCAAACAAGACATCAAACCGAGCATCGTAACGGACAAATTCACCGTGCGAGGTAAAGGAAGTTTATAGAGAGAGGGAAAGCGTGACTGAGTGAGAGCTCTAGAGGATGTGGTGGAGAGGGGAGAGGCGTTCCATCACGAGAGTTCGGGGCGATGCTCGGTACGGCGTATGGGGCAAAAATTGACCCTGACACACTACCGTGCGCCGGACTGGACACCCGACCGATGTTTTCTATGATATTTCGTCAGAAAACCGCCTCCAGAGCGCTCGCCCTATGTTCGGTACGGTGTCTGGTACGGCGTCCGGTGCGGTTAACGGGTTCCTTGTCACACTACCGGACTTGTTCTTTCTGTCCGGTATGATGTTCAATCCGATGTACGGTTCGGAGAAAAATCCGGTGGTGTGTCGCCGTCAAGTAGGTCGAGATAAAAAGGGATAGAAACCTTAAAGAGCTAAGAAGATTTATTAACATAGAATATGGAATAACCCGCCACGGGGTAGTAAATTAGTGTACGGCAACTCATATACTCACACCCTCATTGTGTATATCGATACAATCGGTTTAAACTGTAGGAGGAGTCCTTTGTACAAAAAGCCTGTCGCGTATTACATATGTAGTAGAGATCGCCTCCTGGTTGAAATTCAACCAACATATTTTCAATTCATCTGGACTGTATTTAAAAACATCCCATTTAAAAACTAGAAATTTTTAAATGGGGAGGGGTTGCCATATTTATTAAAAATAAAATAAAATTCATCCCATATAAAAATGTAAATAATTTTGAAAAGGACTTTGAACTAACGGGCATAACTATTTTTACTAAAAATAAAGAAAAAATGCTAATTTTGGGCATACAGATCCCCATCGGGCAATTTTGATTAATTATTTTTAAACTTAGAAAAAAAAAACGCTTAAGAAAATTCTTTTTAAACATCTTTATTTTGTTTTGCTTTGGGACTTTAATATTGATGTTTTACAATCTTGGAAGCCAGAAACAAAACAATTAAAAAACCTCTTAAGCTCATTTAACCTCAAGTGGTCCATAAATACACCAACTCGGGTAACAACCACTTCAGCCACTGCGATTGACAACGTCATATCTAATTTGCCGAATTTTGATGTATCTGTTATGTCAACGGCACTTTTAGATCACGATGCTCAATCTGTTACAATTAATGATTGGAAAGCAGACATACGTGCTCAGAAAAACTGTTTAGAAATAGATGTATTTAACGATTTAAATACCTGTGTTCAATTTTTCTCTGAAATTAATCTTAAGGTAAATCTTCAGAAATCAACTTATGTAAATTTTTCGGCTTGCCTATCAGCTAATCATGGTCCAAATGTATTTATAGATGATTATCAATTAAAGGAGGTTGATTGTGTAAAATTTTTGGAAATACATCTTGATAGAGGGTTAACTTGGATTTATCACATAGACTATGTATCCTCTAAAGTGGCATCCAGCATTTATGTTCTCAGACATCTGGCTAAATATTTTGATGACAAAATTCTTTTAACGACTTACTATGGGCTTATATACTCACTTGTCTTATGGAATTGTAATATGGAGCAATTGTGCTGAAATACATTTAAAAAGGTTATTCACTCTTAAAAAAAGCTTTACGGATCATCTTCAAATTAAAACAAAATCAATCCTGTAATAGTAGTTTTCATTACTAGTCTCGAAAGTGACTCATTGCGGGGAGAGATTGCATCTTCGCGTGAGGCGAAGCCGAGCATGGAAAAAGGCTATCGAGCCCCGCAATTGCATTTTTGAAACGAGTATTGAACATTATTTTTCATTACGATATAGAAAAACTTGTAAACAACATGAATAATTTGTTTGTTCAACTTAGTATGAAGAAAAAACCGAACTCATAACGCTGAGTTTCCGTGCTTAAGTCGTGGTACACACGCACCGAAACTAAGCG
The DNA here is from genome assembly GCA_030545055.2 of Neoaliturus tenellus. Classification (NCBI taxonomy): domain Eukaryota; kingdom Metazoa; phylum Arthropoda; class Insecta; order Hemiptera; family Cicadellidae; genus Neoaliturus; species Neoaliturus tenellus. The sequence continues at coordinate 167,535,115 of CM061533.1, read as the reverse complement.
TTGTGCAACAGCTGATCGGCCTAATGCAACAGCTGATTGGACTGCACCGCAAAATCCCATAACGGTTACTTTCCGTTCACCACATACGCACGGAAAGTAAACGTTATGTAATTTTTGCCGTGCAGTAGCGGGAATAACCTATTTTCTTAGCTCATTTTACGTTTAGAAAGTATGTACTTTCGCGTGTAGAGTAATGAAAAGACGTTTGCAAAGGCATGCAACTATACTCACACTTCCCTGCATTTATATTTTAGAAACAGTCCCTTTTTCTCGATATAAATACAAACTACAGAAAGGAAGTGAAATCCATAATTATAATACCAAATTTAATAATTTATTTAGGCCTGAACATCATAGATTCAACATTCATAAAAATTTACCATTTCATGCCGGTGCTAAATTTTTTAATATTTTACCGTTAAATATAAAACAAACAAAAAATTTAAGCCCTTTCAAAAATAAATTAAAATCTTTTCTAATTTCTCAATCATTTTACAGTGTTAGTGAATTTATGGACCACGTTAAAAATTCCACCCAATCAAATGGAAATCATCTGTAAAAAATAAATAAATAAAAATTAACCACATTAAAAGTTAGACTAGGTCTGTACTGTTTATTTTTAATTGTTTTTATATACTTTTACTATTTTATAATTTATGTTTAGACAAAATTTTATGTTTTATATAAATTTCTACCAACAAAGAACATGTTGTATTGGCAATAAATTGAATTGAACTATCTGGATCAAATTAGTTAAAACCGTAGCAGACATCTGCAGACGACATGTCCAAGCCAAGCCAATGACGTCATCTTTGTTACTTTTTGTTTACATTTCGTACAACACTTTAAACTCAACGAAAAGAAGGGGCTTTATTGAGAATATCAACTACATTAACTTAATGTTTACTAACCAAACTCATATTTTTAACAGGACGTTTTCATGAAACTCTGTTTTAATAAATTAAACATACACTGTTTAGACTAATACAAAGTTTTGAATGTAGAAAGTTCAATCATTCAGTCCAGTTAAGTGAGGTGAAATTTGATATTCGTAGATGCATTTCACTGCAAATTTCCTCGAAAGTTATTTTGATCTAAACTCACCAAATGGATAGCATATATACTAATTTTCCGTTAAGCCAAATCATCATTAGGCCTACTGAAAAATATAGCCAATCTAGTGTCTTTAAAATAGTGAGTCTACAGAAACGCTACTTAAGTTGGATCATTAAACATATTCTGTTGTTATATTGGCCTACCTCAAAAAACCAAATTAATAAAACTGATTCAAAGTAACCCAATGATCACCAACTCAATGATGGTTTAAGTAGGCCTAAGCCACAGGCCACAGGATTTGCTTCATTAAACAGCGAAGCCAATTAAGGCTAGATCTAGGGCCTTCATACCTGATATATCAGTAGAAAAAAAATGGTAACTTACAGTGTTAAGTAGAAAAAAACTTAAAAGTAAGGAAAATTGGGTTACTTTGCCTTGTCACAGGGAGTAATATTTTCACATTTTCAATTTTAATTAAAGAAAATTGTTGAATAACGGCATCCTAAACAGGATAATAAAATCCCATGTTTTACCCAAAAGCTGTAGGAATGGCTAACATAACCAACTGCGCTACTAGTCCAAAGGTGAAGATGACGTTTAGGCCACTAGAAACTTTAGTCATACTGTACCTCAAAAACTGATTAATCGAATTTTTGGAAAGAAAACGCACATCATTGTCTTCGACAGAAAAAAAACATTGCCTAATTTCCTTAAAGGTTTTGCTCAGGACAAGCTTGTTTTACCTTAGTTTCAGTAAGATATTATGTTTCTGAATGATTTATAACACAAAACTTATTTTGGGGTGTAATTAATTATTAGGCATACAGTAACAATGCACATTAGTACTATATTGATGTGGTGCCTCCAACAGTGGCCAATGTTAGTTGGGACTTCACCAATTAGTTAAACATTGGCTAAAAAAATGGCTTAAAAATTTGGTTATTTAATAATGATAATAATGCAATAAGATCTTTACCATTCCTCGTACTACAATATACAGAAAACTATTTGCACATGAACAACTAACATTTCTATAAAAACCAAACTTAAAGATCATGCACGACGTCGCATATACCGGGTGCCCCAGACCACCCGTACACCCCTTTTAAAATCTCCAAAATGAATTTTTCACTAAAACAAATTGTGCCACTATAGGTAAACCAGCGGCGATCTATCCATTGATGATAGTTTTAATGTACAGGGTGCACCAGAAGTAACCTATCCAGAACGGAAGTCATTAATTTTAAATCCGAACTCCCACTTTTTATGGTATTTTTGGATTCTAGACATATTTAAGACTACTTTACGATTTAATGTGTACCCGTAATCATAACGGTTTGGAAGATAATGGCGGTGGAAGTTTTGTTTTCCCCACAAGAATAATATAGAGAAAATTTTCATATCCATTATCACTGAAACGTTTACCTTTAACGTAACTGTCTAAGCATAAAAATATCTTATAACCTCATTTTAAATAATATTTTAATACCGATTATCACGTAAATAATTTTAATTTTCTATACTTTTAAAGTAATCTCCACCATATATTGAAAAATTTATGGAAAAATAGAAGAATTTATAAGAAAACTAATAATTTATGATTTTGATGTGTTTAAAAGAAGAAGCTAAGAAATTTTTATGGTAGCCTTTTTATTTTAACGGTAAATTTACAGAGAAAATGGATTAGAAATTTAGCCCGTGTTATTCTTATGGTTAAAAATCAATCTTCTACCTCCATTATCTCCCGAACTGTTAGGATTAGGGGTACACGTTGAATTATAAAGTTGTCTTAGAATTATGTAGAATCCAAAAATATCATAAGAAATGGGCATTCATATTTAAAAATAATAACCTCCAGTCCGGGTAGGTTACAGTAGGCCTACACACTGTACATTGAAATTATCATCAATGGATAGAGCACAACCGGTTTGGCGATAATGGTATTATTTGTTTTTGTGAATAATTAACTGAGTTGATTTTAAAAGAGATGTTCGTGTGGTCTCTGGGACACCCGGTATACTCCTGTTCTTTTGATTTTGTTAATCAAGCTCCGGTATTTTAAAAGTTGTGTTATTTTTTTAAAAGTTGTGTTAGTTGTGCCATTTTTGAAAAAACCAGAAACTATGAAATAATGTATAACCACTAAACAGTGTTATGAATTAATTGTTATTTGATGTTTGAGCTAAACCGTCGTTCTCTCCCTCCCCATCAAAAACGCATAACTCGTTTATGTGAAATAAAAAAAATCTAGGCTTCTTTATTACTATATCTTGATAAAAATTGTTATGTACATTAATTAGGAAGGGTTTAACTTATATTTGCTTATACAAAGGCCAAATGGAGGCAAATCTACATAATCAACCCCAATAGTGTTTATGGGGAAATAGAAATCAAATAAAAAATTTCGTTGGACATTCGCTGAGTACCTACGCAGATCTGCTGCGCTGGGGGTATTTATTTGAGTTTAAAATATTTTTGTTTTAGTTCTATCGCACATTGAAATAAAAACGAAAGTCTGATCACTTAACTACACAAATGTTGCCCGACTGACCAGGGGCCCATTCAACCCCGACCCTTCGAGGGTTGACGGTAATCAGAATAGGAATGTTTTGACCGTGGGCCCGATCGCTTGTGCCCAAAACAGCAATGACCCTGCATAACCCTGGAATCCCCACGACCCCGGTCATAAATCTCAAACAGTCCGTCACCGCTTTTTTGTTTAAAAGGCCAACGAAACAACGCCACTCTACAACTATTACGATCAACATCAACTGTTTTCAAACAGATTAAATAAATTTCTTAAAGAGACTCAAAATTGAAGGAGATTTGGGAAATACAATTTTACTTTTTCATACTCTTATCTTTGTACTTACTAGTATTATTACATCTATACTTATTTAATACGCTAAGGGTATTTTGTCTTGAGAACTCCTCCTACAATTTTCAACCGATTTTCAAGTTTTTGGTGTCGTTGGATAGGGCTTGGTCTGTAGTTGTTTCCGCCAAAAATTGATGAGAATCGGACTGAAAATAAAGGCGCTATCCCACATTGAAATCTCAAAATTTCCCATTAAAATAACATTGGGGACTGAATAAAGCATTTGAAACATCTGTTAATAATCAGCTGTAAATACGTGTAGTTATTGGCGATTAAAGATATTCACATTATTGGATTGGTCGAAAGTCATTGATTTAGAGCTAAAGTAACATTTGTACTGTATTTAAATAAATTGCTCGATTTCGAGCAACACATATACTAGTGAAAATATAATAAATAAATGAGTTCCAGAATTTTCCCTCTGATAGTTTTTTCAAATTACATTTCCATACATTATCGAACTTTCTATGGTCCCACTTAATTTACAAGCAGGGCTTAATGTATTCATTATTCTAAATTCTACACAAGTGCCTGGTTGACCGAGCCTTTATGTTTCACTCGATTGTTTAAGTTTTTTTTAACTTTTTTCCAGTGTAATTTTTTTAACAATATTTATTTCTTTCAACATACAGAGTGTTATACACAGAACATCTAAAATACATAGTTTTAACAGTAATTAACATTGTGGGTCTGAATTAGAGACACCCTGTAACTAAAATAAGTTCATAGAGGGGGGCAACACTTCTTTCAAAGTTATAAAACTGATAATAGCAAATTAGTAATAGATTATTAAAATATGAATAGTATTTAAGGTAAGAAAACTAGAACAAATCTTGAAAAAATTTTGGGCGTAGCCTTCTATTTTGAAGGGGTGATCCAATTTCAAAATGTTGTGCACCTGAGACGTCATTTAGGCGACGCGAGAATTTTAATGTAGACTTACTAATGTAATTAGTTATTGGTTCTACTCCAAGTTCTCGATAAATCTGTGAATTTCGAAAAAAACCATGGTGAATTAACTGCAATTCACAGTACTTTGTTTTGAAATATCTGTATTTTTGAAAGTTTTGTGAAAGAAATTGAAAGGCCCCATACTTGACAGGCATACAAAACTAGTGGCCGGAGGATAGTTTTATAAATTAATATTGCACATGGTGTCTGAATTGTAGATCTTCTATTGATGAGAGGAAAAGGATAGAGAGCAGAGAATATGCTTGATTAAGCATAGAGTTTACATGAAGATTGAAGTTTAACTTTTTGTCCAATAACACTCCTAAATATTTTACTGCTTGGTCAGGTGGATTCCATTATATTCCATTGGATTCCATTTGAATCCCGGTTGTGATTGATATTCGTGAATGATCCCAATATTTGAACTAGTGAACTTAGCCGAAAAACATGTCGTCGTCATCGTGTGCGTGTATGATTTCGATTTGATTGTGTTGGGTTCTTGTTCTTGTTTTGTTTTACGTTTTGTTTGATGAAAGATTCTTAAATTTTTATGTCGGCTGCAATAGAGGTTAGGCCCAGGCTACTTTTGTAAAGCATCGGACCATTGGGAAATTATTGATAATTTTTTTTTAAATTGGATTGGAAAAGGTATGTTACTAAATTAATTCAAATAAAAAATATTTAAACTTAGGCCGTATTAATTAAGCGTGTGTTGTATCTATGGTTTACAAAATTAGGTCTTAGCTTTTGACTTTTTGATAACTTAAATAGCAAACTGTTCCATGATGAAGAGACCAGGAACAGTCAAAAGGACAAGCTGAATGAAATAGTCCTTGCAGCTAGTCTGTGGTGGTAGGCAATCATAGAATAATTCGAATGGCTTTATTTTGCCAGACGATTATTTGATCTAAAATCCCCTTAAAACTGATCCCCAGAGAATGATAGAATAAGATAGGCCTATATGCTGTTCAAACAGACAGTAATAGACCAGCTTAGAATGAGAAATGCTGCTGTAGGCCCTCATCCTTCTGAGGATAAATGAGGGCCTACGGCAGCATTCCTCTTTCTAAGCTGGTCTGCTACGGCCTGTTTGAACAGTTGTTTCCAAACCACCGCCAGGAAACAGACCGACTTTTAAACATGTATACCTTAAAATGGGGTGCAAATGGTAAGGAAAAAATCAATGAATACGGGGTAATTATGCAGTTTAGGTGACACCTCTTAAAAATTGAATTTTTTTGTGTCAAATTATCCCAAATTACCCCCTGATTTTGAAAATGATAACTTTTTTCCGCGGAAAAAGTCGGAAAATGCCGTAAAATCGGAAAAACCGGAAAAACATTTTTTTAGTAAAATGGGGTAAGTGGATATTCAAAATGACCGGAAAATCGAGCTAAACACAATCGTTCAAGAAATATCAAAATCCGTCCATAAATAACGAAGTTATCGCCGGAAAAGCGGTGGAAATTCGGAAACTGGTTAGTGACAATTTTATTCAAAAATACGTCAAGTGGGTACTCAAATTAACTGGGATGTTAAGCTGATCACAAATATGTAAAAATTATTTCGATCCGATTTTAAATAAACCGGAAATTGCAGGAAAAGTGTTGGAAAAGCCATCAGATGAACTATTTTTTTTATGCAGTACTTAAAGTATGCCATGTGGGTACTCAAATGACGCAGAATTTCATGTAGAATACGGACATGTATATATTACTTGAATACAACAATTTAGTAGGGAATAAAGAAAAAAAAAAACATTTAGAAATCAAATAAAACTACCCTGAAACTCATATGCTTCAAACTTAGCGAACTAACTTTAACAGTGGTTATTGATGTAGCCTAAAGTGCTATAGGCCTAGTTAGCCTTATAGGGAGTACTATAGGCATAATTTAAAAACTTATATTTACATATTATAGCCTAGTATAAAATGTGTTATTATAGGGTAGGTAACATAACCTAACTAACCTAACCTAACCAAGGTCTGACGATCATATGAGTCCTATTGAGCAAAGTTTTATGTAAAATACGAATATATACCTAATATGGAATAAAACATACCAAGTTAGTACTCACATGGTTAGGTTATGTTAAGTGAGGTTAGGTTAAGTTAGGTTAGGTTAGGTTAGTTATGTTACCTATAACATAATATTTTATACTAGGCCTATATGTTAATCTAAGTTTAGGCTATACATCAATAACAACCACTTTTACCACAGTTAGTATTTCATTCAAGAATATGAGTTTCAGTGTCCGGTTTTATTTTATTTCTAAATGTTTAATTTCTATTTTTATTCCTTACTAAATTGTTGTATTCAAGTAATATATACATATTCGTATTCTACATGAAATTCCGCGTCAATTGAGTACCCACATGGGATACCTTAAGTACTGTAGTATAAAAAATAGTTCATCTGATGGCTTTTCCAACACTTTTCCTGCAATATCCGGTTTATTTAAAATCGGATCGAAATAATTTTTACATATTTGTGATCAGCTTAACATCCTGGTTAATTTGAGTACCCACTTGATGTATTTTTTGAATAAAATGGTGGCTAACTGGTTTCCGCATTTCCACCGCTTTTCCGGCGATAACTTCGTTATTTATGTACGGATTTCGATAATTCTTGAACATTTGTATTCAGCTCGATTTCCCCGTCATTTTAAGTACCCACTTGACTTATTTGGGCAAAAAAATGTTTTTCCGGTTTTTCCAATTTTCCGGTATTTTCCGACTTTTTCCGCGGAAAAAAACTATCATTTTCAAAATCAGGGTGTAATTTTGGACAGTTTAGAACAAAAAAATTCAATTTTTAAGAGGTGTCACCTAAACTGCATAATTACCGAATACGGGATTAAATATTTTCCCTGCTTGGCTTATTAGATATAAGTTATTTTTCCTACGACTGTCCTTGAAAACAGTTGTTTACGCACTCGATACTCGTTACAAAACAGGTGATTGCCGTATTCATTTTACTTTGCGCACGCTAGATTTACTTTGCGCACTCCAGTGTTTAAACATTAGAACACAAAACAATTTGCATTAGCCAGCAAGGAAACGTTGATTAGTCAGGAATTAAGTTGGCAACACTGGATATAAACATCTGATCTATTGTTGTGGTCGTTTTCGATTGAATCAATATAAACATAACCAAAAAACCAGCTACAGGTGAGCTATAGGTGTAAGTTAGCTGCGCAATGATCATTTATGACGGTGACTTTAGTGATTTAAGTGACTTATTCCCTGAGGATCTTGCTAAGACTGCTAAAACAGTGGCGTTAAATCTTCTGCATGAAAAATCCAATGAATTTTTAACCAAATGTAGAAGTGCATAATACAGGCTATCATAAATATACATCACTATCTGGAGACACGGACCTCAAACAAAGTGGGTACCAACCTGAATATTTAACATTTATACTTATATAAGAAATATTTGGCAGTCGTAGGAAAAATTTAATATGCAACTCGTGCGAAAAGTGCCTTTACTGCACTCGAGAGAAATTATTCCGCACTCGCCTGCGGCTCGTGCATAAACATTTCTCTCGAGTGCAGCAAATCGGCACTTTCCGCACTTGTTGCATAAATAACTATTTCCCCATTACAACAATAAGTTGGGAAACCTATTTTGAAAGGTATGACACAAGAGATGAATAGATGGATGGATCATGTGAGTTGAATCATTATGAGTTTTGTGATTCCTGATTGTCAAAAAAATATCAATGGTAGCATTCGCTTCTCCTGTCTCTACAATGCCATCTATTTCTATAAAATAATCTCCCATCAATATAGGCCTAAAAACAAATTTTTTTAAGGGTCTGTGTAATAATTGGACTGTCAGACTGTGTATTTACAAAGTTTAATTTTTTATATTTATAAAGGCATGCTAAATAAATTGCTATATACAGTTTATAAATGTATTAGGTCATGGAGCTTAAGTGTTTTATACAAAAATATGAATGGGGCAAAATTGGTGAAGAAAGTGAAGCTGCAAAACTAGCCAAAGGAAATGATTTTAACTTCGAGATCGATCAGGCTACACCATATGCTGAGTTGTGGATGGGAACACACCCAAATGGACCATCTCGAATCGCAGCCACTGGTGAGAGTTTGAATGAATGGCTTGAGAAATATCCCCACGTCATTGGTGCAGATGTACAACAAGTGTTTGGTGTACAGTTACCTTTTTTGTTCAAAGTGTTGTCTGTCAACAAAGCACTTTCCATCCAAGTACACCCCTCCAAGGTATGTCTGTAGATAGTTAGGCCTGATATTATACTGATTTTGTAACCAGAGTATGCCATTCCTCAAATTTGTTTTAATAGAAATGGGGGTTTGGTTTGCATTGGAAATGGACCTAGAAAATCTGACCTTTTACTTGGATTATAAATGCGTACGGTGTACAGTAATTTACATTGCCATCATGAACTTCTCTGTGTTATCAAACGATTGTAAATTTAATAAATAAAAGAAAAAATATTGTGACATATTTTCCTAACAGCTAATAGTTTTAAAAAGGTTATGTACCGGTATATAAAAATTTATTTTATATGGGACAGTATTATTGCACATATAACACTTTGAAAAACAATTATGGTGTTAACTACCAGTAGGCCTATCTATAAAAGCTGCCGTACTGTAAAATAATTTTGGACTTAGTAATAGCAATGTGTACAGAATCAAATAATTAGGGACATCAAATATTAAAAATTTTAGTTTTGCTCTCGAAACCCAGAGGAAAGTAAAGCGCTGATGCTAAGATTACTTCTCCTAATTGTCATGGGAAGCTCTCTTACTATCTCTTAAATGTCAAAATGAGCACCAAAAAAAAAAATCAGAACACTAAACAACTTCTGCAAAATTATTCTAGCCTTCTTTTTTCCGTTCAACCACAGAGTAAGGAACCTTTACAGAGTGCTCGCTGCGCTGCGTTTTCGCGTCAGTCATGACGCGCCTCGTAGTGGCGCTACTGACGCGGTGACGCAAAATGGCGCGGACTGACGCGGAGTTGCCAATTCGGACACCGCACAGCACCGTGCCTCGCGTCACCGCGCCGCGCCGGGCCGCCCCAACACAAGCACCGGGCCGTCCGACCACCTTTACTTTACTCCCGATTCCCGAGCGCGATTATTTGGCCAAGTTGCAATGGTGGTCATTTATACAATGTTAGATATTTGACAATAACTAGCAGACTAAAACTGAAATTCCATTATTTGAAAACAAGCTCAAATTAACGATAAAGAAATGTGTGTACTAACAATAAAAATCAGCTAACATTTTAGCAAAATATTTAATCAGTACCGTATTAAATTACCCAAGGAAATACAAATAATGTTATAAACAATTATATACAAGATTTTTATCACACATGATTATACTACACAATAAGTATTAAAAAGCTCTATACAAAAATTATACAACTAGCATACTGTACAGTACAACATTGAAAGAATTTAATCAAATTGTTTTCTTTTATTAAAGTTTGTTTGTAAAATTATGCATCCAATCGAATATTCCATATGGTCTACCAGTCTGTGGGACTTCATAAAAGGATTACTCCAGCAGAAGAATGCAATAAGAATAATGCTCACATTGAAAAAAAATTAATGAGTAAAGAAGTATATTCCTGAACTAGAAATTTAAACAGTTTACGGACTCAATAAAATACATAAAACAGCACTACTATTCTAAAATTAACAGTAGGCCTACTCAGATTTATGACACAAGATAAAATCAAATCACTACAAGAAGTCATCACAATCTAAATTTTTACAGTGAAACAACAACGTACATGGGCCTACGGTTAATACAAATATTACCTAAATGTACGGTAAATTTAGATTAAACCCGTAGTTCATTTTACAAGAAATTCAAATTACATTTTTTAAGTACTATAGACTATTTTATCATCGGATATCCTAAATAAAAAGAAGTACTTCTTTTATGTGGGGTTTAAATTTTGGCCGCCATCTTGGATCCGCAATATTGGAATAACCGGTTTTTTTAAACTTAAAGGTGGGGTTGTGCCGCATCACTTCAAAGTCAGTTGCTTTATGCGTTGAACACGATTCCGGAATCCGTTTTTAATTGTCAGTTTTCGTCCTCAAAATATTTTTAATTTTACAGAAAATTTTAAAAATATCAAAATTTTTATTATCAAATTAAATATCTTTTTTGGGAGTTGCAGATGGATTTCGAAATTAGAAATTTTAGCTGCCATCTTGAATTGTAATGCTTGTTTTAAGTTTAATGTGGTGATACATGATTATGTAAACACGCATCACTATCCAATGTGGCACACCCAAGATGACAGTTAAAAGTTTTAATTACAAAAAAGTTTGGCACCTACCAAAGTGTGATATCTGATTATAAAAAGTGAAAATAAAAAAAGGAAAAAACAAGGAATTAAATTTTTTTTTTCAAAACGGTTAATGTCTCGAGAACGAAAACGGTAATTATAAACCAATTAATTGCGGCATCGTGTTCAATGAAAAAAAAAAACTTTAAAATGATGGGTAACAGCCCTACATTTACATTTAAATATAAAAAATCATTCCAATGTGGCGGATTAGAGATGTCGACCAAAAAATGTAAACCACATCAAAAAGAAGTTTGAGATAATCAATTATGTTCGGTGGTGTTTAGGAGTCGATTTATTAAGAAATGCACAAAAATTAGAGAGGGGCCTTTAAAAGTTGCCTTATACAGGGTGTTTCAGAACTCCCTGGCAATATTTTAGGACATTGTTCCTGGGTCAGAAAAATATCTAAATATCATATTTAAATTGTCCGGAAGTCATTAGTTACTCCACAGCCGCCATTTTGGTTTTTTCATTAAATAATTGTTATTTCCTTAACGGATGGTTGTATTCGGATCATATTTGGTATAAATCTTTATGATACCAATGTACATTTCGACGAAAAAAATTAATTTATTGCAATGTATATAGTCAAAATGGCGGCCATTTAAAATTTTCAAACTAAAATATCTCAAAATCGGTAAATTTTATAAAAATTTTACTAGACACAAAAAGTTGACAAATTAAATTATCTAACCAATGGTACCAAGTTTATAAGGATCTGACCACAAACAACGGAGTTATTGGAATTTTTCTTCATAAAAACATTGATTTTGCTGTTAGAATGGCCTTATCTTATCTTATACTCTAAAACAAGCTATGTTTGTACGGGCAAAGTTTTTTTTCGCTCAAAGGATTTTTGATTGAATATGAGGGTTTTGGCCACCAGAAATCGATTAGTAATGGTTGAGTTTGTTAATTGAACAGAAATCAGCTGATAACTGTAGATATAAACCAATGTGTTACAGCTTTAACCTGTAGTTTTAGAAAATTATACCAAAGAGCAGCACCCTACAGCCTGGCGAGTGAGCGAAGCAAACGAGCTCGTCTTAAAAATGGAAGAGGGAAGTGAGAGGAGCGAACGAGCTTTGTGATGTGAGAACGAAAGTAATAATTTTACCGAGCTTAAGCTCGATCCCCCTGGTACTTTGCATTAATTTCAATGCAAAATCAATGTTTTTATGAAGAAAAATCACAATAACTCTGTTACTTGTTGTCATATCCTTATAAACTTGGTACCATTGGTTTTACCGATTTTGAGATATTTTAGTTTGAAATTTTAAATGGCCGCCATTTTGAAAATATCCAGTGAAAAAAATTAATTTTTTTCCTCGAAATGTACATTGGTATAATAAATATTCATACCAAATATGGACCGAATACAACCATCCGTTACGGAAATAAACATTATTTAGCGAAAAAGACAAAATGGCAGCTGTGTGAGTAACTAAAGACTTCCGGACAATTTAAATATGATATTTAGATATGTTTCTAACCCAGGAACAATGCCCTAAAATATTGTCAGGGAGTTCTGAAACACCCTGTATATTATTCACTGACAAATTACATTAGAGATGTCCCCTTAAGGAAGTCTTGAGAAAAAATTAACCTACTACATAATTTGATATACATTTTTAAATTTCTTAGTATTCTGAGAAATGTTCCCCAAACCCAACCTTAAAAGTTATAGCTTACCGTATATCGAAAGTTTTTGATTTGTCATGTTTTTTAATATTAATTCAATGCAAAGTTTGATCATCTGCCATTGTTTACTCGGTTATCCTTTTTAAAGGTCAGATTCCACGTCACTGTTCTTTATTAGCCTGTAATCATGACCTTTAAATTTATTTTCATTTTGTCCTGTACTAATACTTAAGATTTTCTTATTAACTATTGACCGTCCCCATGGAGAGTAAAAAATACTATACTTGTATAAAAAAAGATTTCAAATTCATTATGTCCACTAAATTATTTAAAAAATTACTAAGACGTACAGGGACTTTTTAACACAGTGTGTGGGTATATAATTATTTATAATTTGAAATACTTTGCGTATTTAGTTTTCCAAACGGGTAGGGCCTAAATAACTTTCCTATTCTTCTAAAATATAAATATATTTTGTAACTATTTAGTTTGTATTAAAATAAATTGCTCGATTTCGAGATATACGTATATTATAGGCCGTTTTAAAAACCTGATCCTTTGAGGGAGAGATGGTGGAGGGGATTTGTTTATCCTGCCATCATCCCATTGGCTGGAGGCTTTTGGTTTTTTGTTGTTTTTGTTTTATTTCACTGTTGCATACCAGCTGATAATGTCACATAACAACATATTGTGCATCAGTTTTACAATACTATTAGCAACAGTTGTTTTTTTTATCAGTTTACTTTAGAACTGTTACTTTATAACAAAGTATACATTTTGCTTTAAAACATAACAGCTGACTAGGAGTTACTGAAATGTATTATAAGTTATAAAAAAATTATTGAAATAAATCAGCTACTCGAACATCTTTGTCACAAGTTTAAATGTATTGTTTACCGTTAAAATTTTTTTACAATTTAAATCTTTCCCCCACCCCAATTTTCTCGATAAGGATCAGGTTTAAAAAACGGACTATAGTAAGTATATGATTCATCAATTTAATAACTATAAATTTCAATTCTATTCAAATAACAAAATTAAAAAACTGTTATAATTTATAGGACAATCGTAATTTGTTATATTATTCGGCAAGGTAACATTAGTGCCACATTGTGTTAAAGCAAGACAGTTCTTCCAGTTAATCTATACTAGTCCACTTATTACTCAAAATGAGCAATTTATTTTAATACAATACAAAAGTAACATTTAAATATAAATCAATGACATCCGACCAATCCAATATTAAAAATATCAGTAAAAAAAAAAAAAAAAAAAAAAAAAAAAAAAAAAAAAAATACCCGTATTTACAGCTCTACATTAACAGATGTTTAAAATGTTCAACCCAAACCCAATGTTATTCTAATGGGAAAATTTCAAATTTAGCTTGTGTATAGCCATTGTTTTATGTCCGATTTTCATCAATTTTGGCGGAAACAACCACGGACCAAGCCCTATCCATCGCCATCAAAAACTTGAATAACGGTTGAAAATTGTAGGAGGAGTTCCCAACACAAAAAAAACCCTTAGCGTATGAAATAAGTATAGATTTATAAAAGAAGAAGATGTTTTTACGGTATCTATATTTGTGTATATATATATATATATGTATATTTATAATCGATAAACTCGGAGACCAATGAACCGTTTGCCATGAAACTCGGTACGTGTTATGGAAATTTCAAGAAGATTTGTATAAGTCACACCACATAAGTTGACGAATAGCCAAAAAGAGCTGGGTAGGGCGAGGGAGGAGAGGGGGTACTTTTCCAAAAACATCTAGCTTACGTTACATGCAATTTTTTTATAGAACAGCTGATTATCCAATCATTTTAACGGAATAGTAGTGAAAATTCATTCGTCAAGTTACGTGGCGAGGGTTATAAGCCTTTTTTATAGCCCTCAGGGCTTATCCCCAGGACCGTCATAAACGTGACTATTTCAGCGTTTAATTTTTTCAGCTGTGGTCATGGAAACAATCAAACCAATTTTTAAACCGATTTACACTTACTCAAAATATTGATCCAAAAATAAACTGCCCCTGATATTAATAGAACGTCAAACTGCACAATCGTTTAAAAGAAATATTAAAAATACATCCTGCAAAAAGCTGTTTACCCATATGATGAGTTTTTTGTTATATTAACCCTATATCTGGCATGTACTGATTTCTCTCAGTGGCAGAGATTTTTCGTGCACTTGTTAGTGGTAACGCATTATCCACAACAAAAAATTATTTCTGAATATAATTATATATGTATGGATATTTTCTTTTTCAGAAAAAACTGTACAATACAATGATGTAAAAACTTTATTTTTGTTACCAAAGCAATTGGGTGCAGTAGCAAAAGGTTTGTGAATTTTTAGTTTAGGCAAATGACAATTTTTTAAGCAATCCGCAATAAAGCTAAAAAAATTCTTACACATTTTATTTAAATGTGAAAAATGTAGACAATTTATTCCTCTACATGGAAATGTCAAAAAAATTTGAAATCCTCCAAAAAAATGTAAAAGTTAGACCTTTTCTCCTAAAACCTTAAACTTTCCCTGAAAATACAGCTTTTTTCCTCGAAATACCTAAAGATATAAACATGTTCCAGATATAAACAAACATGATACTTTCTAAAAGTAAATTACATTTTCTTTCATAAAATATATATTTTTCTTCCAAATATTAGTCTTCTTCCAAATTCACTTAACTATCAACGTCAGAAAATGAAACTAAAAATCGTTGTTAATGAGAAGATAATCTTTTGGCCATTTTAAAAAATGCATAAAATTTTTATTAGGTAAATAGGCCTATCCTATAAAAATTCCAAGATATACAAATTCATAGAATTTTATTGTAGTTTTCAAAAAAGTGCCAGAGATCTATTTTTGTTTACTATCTGGCTTTTAAAATTCATCTGAAGGTAATCAGCTGTTACATTACAATTCACATTAAAGAACTTGCAATAAAAGTTGGTCAACATTTTAAGTCTCTAGAAATAAATCAAAGGCGAGGGGGGCGTAGACCGAAACGATATGACCTTTTTAATTATGATTCGCCACTGCGCTATAGCCTAAGCTTTAAGATGACACCTCAATCTAAAAAATCGGTTCAGTAGGTCGAGAGAAAAAGGGGCGTAACAGACAAAACCCTTATAGAAATAAGAAGATAGATAGCAGAAAATATACAACAAAAAAGTTTTACAAGTGAATATACGATAAAGCGTACTGATTTCACGGACCCGACAACAGGGGCATCATAGGCCTAGGCACTTTTTCACAATAATATTATTACTATTTTGGTGTCTTGTACCAATACAGTACTTTTAAATAGTATCAACATTACAATAAAATAAAACTTTCAAAATAACTTAATTGTAACTTACAACAGTAACAAAGTGAAAAGGCCAATGGGATCGGTGTTGATCACGAAATCTGGGCTGAATTCAAAAGTTTCGCAAAACTAAATTTTCCATCACACAGGATAGCAGCTGCAACTGAGTTGCAGAAGAATTCTTCTTCTTTCTTTTGGTATAAATATTACCCGGAGAAACATAAATTATACAGAAAAAATTTTATTTTCTGTTGGTCCTTCCCAGGACCATTTGTCACAATAGAAAACGACATTAAGTCACAAAACATACATTTATGTGAAACGAATTCCCGAAATGTGATCACCAGAAAACTTTCATGAAATTCCGGTTGGTAAAGCTGGCATTTCTGTAGGATTCTTAGTTATTTTTCTATTAGTCGACAAAACTCCTCAATTCTGTCTCGTGCCAGAACATGAGTTCAAATTATTTGTTTTTATAATACTGTGCGTGATGAATAATAGTCGCTAGCTAATGTTTTATGTATGAAAATGAATCCTCCGAATCTCTCGAATGAGTATTGTAGCGCTTACGGCCGTTTTCTGCCTTAAATCTGTAAAAGAAGGAGACATGTCAAAGAGGTCCGTGCACGGACCATGCCATCTCGCAGTTGAAAAATAGTGGTCCGTACAAAGACCTTTGCCAGATAGAGGGTTAAAAAGGTTGGTATAAAGTCTATTTTTTATTGTTGAAAAAGATTTAATTTTGTGTTTATTTTATATTTTGTGATACTATGTTTTAAAAAGCACAAAAAACATTGACGTTTTAATTGATTACAGCTGTAATAATGTGCACTAAATAAGGAAATTTAAAAATTCAAAGAATTTGTAAAAAATAATGCGCGAGAACTCGTGCAGCCACTACAACGGTCATACGACGGCGCAGCGGAGCCAGCGACAGCGAGCTAGCATGATGTGGCCCGTGCGCGTGCGAGGCGGGCGATGCAGAGTGGCAACACTGGATCGTGGCGGGGACGGGAAATGCCGAATCCAGCCCGCTCGAGACTGCCGCGCCAGCTAGCGGCATTCTGGCGGAACTAAGGGCGAACACTCTGTAAAGCTTTGTACTCTGTGGTTCAACCAATCAGCATTCTTAATGATACTGTATCTTTAAAGAGCAGCTTTCCTACTTCTCCATAAGGATATCCCCATTTATTCGGTTCTGTTTACATTGGTGATAGTTCACATAAAAAGTTTGCCATCTAAGGGGTTGGAGGCCTCCTCAAGTTTTCAAACAGGACTTATTTTTAAAAAAATCTTGTTTTAATGTATAGGGGAGAGTAGGGTAATCGTTCGCGGCGGGTAAAGGTGCGCATCGTAATTTCTTATGAATGAAATAAGTTAAAAAGCTCCAGTATGTGCTGCAGCCTAGCGGGGGACTCAACAACTAATACCCGACCTCATGGTTTTCGATACTGAAATTTTTGAGGTTATGAGAGGCCAAAATCTAAAGTTGTGTGTGTCATGTTATTTTTGCGCCTCAGAAAATAGTAATGTTAGGGCAGATCTTTAGATAACTTAAGATTTAGATCTTTAGATTACTTTAGTATTACAATGAATGGTAGTCTTTGCTTTATCGTTTGAACCAATTAATTTATGGTTTCATCTCTTCTTAAGATAGTGAGAAAATAAAATACTTTCGAATGCAATATCGGGTAATGGTGCGCGGCAGTGGGCACCATGTAGTTATAGGTAAGAAAAAAAATTACTTCCCCTTTTCACATTCTTGTTTACAGATGCTCATAAACTGTTCGTCCTGGAGTCATGCAGACAGCTCAGGTACAGACACAGCAGAAAATTAGCCTACGTGTGTTAATTTTGCATTAACCCTTAAACAATTTTTTAATTTTAATTAAAACTTTTGTTAAGTGTATTGTAAAGCTCAAAGAAAGTATTGTTTAGCTTTAAGACATTCCATACGTTATATTGATATTGAATTTACATTAATGAAACACATTTATTCTAATTATTTCAACCCATACGTCCCTGCGCACCATTACCCACCCCCATGCGCACAATTACCCGATGGGTAGGAAATCGTGTGCAAATGCATATTCTTATATAATGGTGTATATTTAATCAATGTTAATATATATGATATGATAATTTTTTATAAGAAACTACATTAAATACCAAAGAGTTTGACACGTGTATTGGTAATTTTTGCCCTCATATTTTCTGGGAAGAATTTTTTCCCCTTAGGTGCGCACCATTACCCTTCTTTCCTCTTTGCTAGAAAAATGGAAAGTGCAATTCACAAGGAAATGGCATAAATATTTAAAAACTTAACCACCAAAAACTAAATGCTCGCTTAAAGTATTTAGCTTGTCAAAATAATAAACATTTCTTAATTATAATAACTTATATTTCAGCAAAGTGATGCCTAATTCTTTGTGTTTAGACTATGTTTTTGTCTTTCAGGTCCATAGTATTATAAAGAAACAGCATTACATAATATACAGTATTCATAATACAGTATTATAAAGAGAAGTATGGCTTAGAAAATATAAACAATATTGGAATACTAATTGGAGCCATTGGAAGCATGATGCCAAAATCATTTGTAACATTTTGCAAACGATTTGGACTCTCAATCAAAATGATCTTCCAAATTTCAAGTAGTGTTCTGAAAGATTCTGTTAAAATTGTGAGACATCATCTATATTCCAATGTTTAGTGGCTAGATTAAGTACTCAAATATTTAAATTTTTCAACTTTATCAATTGAAAAAAATTACTAGTATTCTTTGTTTCTAATGGCAACCCTAAATGACAATAGACAATCCTTTATTCCACTAAATATACATTAGTATACAATAGGATACGTCAATAACTATAAAAACTAACTTAAATATAATTGCACACAACAAAAAAACCATGCAACAAAAATGGGGTACCGGTACTGGCCAAAAATGTAGGGAAGTATGTTATTCTTTGTTGAATAAAGATATATATATATATATATATATATATATATATATATATATTAAAATTTGATATATATATATTTATCAAATTAAAATTTGATTTAAATTTGGTAATTTTCAGCAAGAAGCAGAGGAGTTGCATCAAAAGTTCCCGGACATATACAAGGACCCCAACCACAAACCTGAAATGGCAGTGGCTCTGACTGACTTTGAAGCACTCTGTGGTTTCAGACCACTAGATGAAATCAAGCAGTTCTTGAATTGTATGTTTAAAATGTTAAAAAGGCTGAATACAGTTATATCTAAGATAAGATGTATTGGGATGACATTCCATAGTTGGACGACGCAACCTTGGACTTTTCTAAAAGTTGCACACCCCAAAAGTTGCAGTTGGATAGTGTCCAATTTGGACACTTTTAAAACGGAGTTTGGGAGAAGTGAGGGGCGGGGCGGTGTTAATCTTGGTCCATTTTTATTAGGTCAAAGGTTGGTGGGTGTATCAGGAATCAAGCTTCGACGCTTTTTAAATGATTCAAGAACTTGCTAAGGTGCATTAAATGATAAAATTGGACGATATTAATTTTTGGAAAGGCTTTATTACTCCTCATAAATTATGGTCTATTAGGTGGCCTAAAAATAGAACCATGGGTGACGGATTTTTAAATAGGTCCAACGTTGTCGACTGATGAACCCGACATATCTGGACCGGTTTAAAAAGGTCCACGCTTGACGCCTGACGCACCCACCAAAGTTTCTCCAATTTAATATTGAAAATTAGTTTGACTTCTCTTTAAAGTATAGTTTTTATAAGATTTTTGTCGTAAATTAAATAATCACTTGTCAAAATTATAATAATGTACATTTAAGCTTGCAGAAGATTTTGCCTTGTCATTAAGTTTCAAGGTAAGTAGGTTGGTTGCCTGAATCTAGGGGCCCGGACTTTGTAATTGCACAGGGGCCCGAGAATCTTGTCGCCGGGCCTGGCGTTAATAAATCCCCCCTAAGAAGTGTGACTGCTTTTTTTTTGTCTTGCGGAACGTAGGGACTATTTAATTGTGATAGATTTGATTTGTGTGTGTGTGTATGTTGTGTTTGGGGACTTATCATCTAATGAAGGATCTTCGCATAATACATATTGTGGTGTTTGTAGGCCAATAAATGGTAAAAAAAACTACTATTATTATGTGTGTATAGTTAGTAGAATTGGTCATAACTTGCAGATAGAAACTATCGTATTGAAATAAATCTAAAATTGTCGACTATTGTGTCTAATTCTATCGCGGCTGGGGCGGGCGACACCGGCTACAGCTGCTCAGTTTGATAACACTTGTACTCACAATTTTACATGCACACACACTATTCTATCATATGGGTTGCCTAGGCCAGTTCCGTGGGAGCTATGCGCTCGGCCCCAACCAGTGCTGCCACAATCAGTTATGTTTTCCGTACCTGTAAATACCCTTGATTCTCAGTATTTATGTTTGTACACTAAACCATCTGACCTGCCAATTAAATGTTAACTCTCATTTGTTTGTGTCGTATGTGTTAATCGTTTTGTTTGTGTATGTGAGAAGCGTTTTGCGGGCCCTACAAAAACTTGTAAGTTATACTATGTCTGATCTGTTAACAAACTATTTAACTTCCAAATAAATATTGTTCATGCATTGTTTTTGTTAAGCACTTTATTAGAATGATACGTGTTGTTTGTAATCAGAAATCGAAAGCAAACATCTACAACACTCAAAAATGTATTTACACTTATACTGCAAAGAATACAGACAGTAAATATATCAAAACATGGATAATGGCAATCGATTTCGACCGGACACACCGATCATCATCAGGCTCAAAGAGAGAACCAATTTTGCAGTCTGTGGATTCTGTGGGCCTGATGATGATCGGTGTGTCCGGTCGAAATCGATTGTCATTATCCATCTTTTGATATATTTACCGTCTGTATTCTTTGCAGTATAATTGTAAATATATTTTTGTGTTGTAGACGTTTGTTTTTCATTTCTGTTTATGTTAAGCACATTTCCGGCTCTCTAGCGAATTTGTTTAATTTGGTAGGCCAAATATATGTGGAATCGTGGGGTTACTAGTTGTAGTGACTATGGTGGAATACTTTGTTATTGAAGTGTTTTTAGTAAACTCGTTGAGGTCTCAGGTCATTGCTTGTGATTTTAGACAAAAATCAGACACTAAGCATAGCGAGAATCAAGATAAATAGAAATACAGAACAATGAATTGCTTTACAATACACTCTTTAAGAGCGACTCTACTTAAATCAGTTGATATAATGGTCGGTCAGAGCTTCAAGTGTGTGCTAAATTAGTATGCATATACAACTGTTGTAATTTGAAGATAATATGATGTTTAAGAGTCATCTTCACCCCTGGGCCAGTAGCCCATTGTTGCGCAGTCGGCAATGTTAACTATATGGCTTTTAATGTAAAACATGGTATTTGATTCCCCTGTTTCGGACTCCGTTTTTCTTCAGATTTTCTTTAAACTTGGTAAGTGTTTAGTTGAATAGTTATATTAGGTCCTTCATACCTTGAAATTTAAAAAATTTTGCTAAATTTTGAAATATTACTAAGGAAAATTGAGTTAATTTGCGACGTCACAGAGAGTAATATTTGTTAAACTTTCAAAATTGTTAGGTATGTAAGGCCTAATAGAACTATTCAACTTAACACTTACCAAGTTTAAAGAAAACCGGTTGAAAAACGGCGTCCGAAACAGGGGAATAAAATGCCATGTTTTGCGTTACAAGCAGTATGGTTGACATTGCCGAATGCGCAACAATGGGCTACTGGCTCAGGGGTGAAGATGACTCTTAAGTGTTAATAATATCTGCCCTCCCACAGTCGCTACTCACCAGCCGCCTCTGATAGTGTCGGTGTGCTCTTTGTCCAGTGGTCCCGGAGCTGAGGAGCTGCATGGGTGCCGACAATGTGGATGCACTGATGACTTGCAGCGAGGACCAACAGCAGGAAGCGCTCAACAACTGCTTCCACTCACTCATGACCACGCCGGATAACGAGATGCAGTCTGCACTCGCTTCACTTTTCAACAAACTTGCCTCTCTTGGTTAGTAAATTATTAATTTTTTGATAGCTATTTGGAAAGTTAAGGATGTTAACACATTTGCCACACAGACTCTCGATAGCTCCATTCTTACCCAAGTTAATGATCATTGTGCGATCACACATCTTCAATCTGTGGTAATTGAAAAAGGCAGTACCTATATAAAATCCCACTAATCACCTCTAGTCATATTGGATCCTCCTGAATGGTTTGCAAAAAATAATGAAAGCAATGATATAAAATTTCTTAGAAATTACATGAGCCACATGTAGCGCAAATGTTTGAGCTACCTGCTTTACATGTTTATGTAATATGTTTGTGCGTGTTGTAAATTTAATTTTCTTTAAATAAAGGTGATTCAGAGGTTACAATTTTTAAGTTCATATCACTATTCTCTTATGCTAGATAAAAAGCTGATGTTTTGTTATTTGGCATTGTTTTTTACTGACATTTATTGTTATGGATAGTTATTAAAATGAATAAAGAGTTTTAATCGATAAATTGTTTTTTTAAGTGGGGTAAATTTTACGAACACGATTTGAGCACTGCGAATTAATTTAGGTAACCATAACTGTACATTAGTAAGATAATTAAAAAATTATTGAATGCCGCATTTGGGAACTTGAAAACCTCTTTTCATGTGAAACAAGTTCTTTAAAAACTGGTAACTGTTTGGTGTGGATTTTAGGTTGGGAGGGTGATTGGCTCATCTTTTTTAAAATGCCTGTGGCGATGCAGTCACATACAGCTTGAGAAGCCATGCGGTTGATGCACAAAATGCACCCTATGCTTGTAATATCTTGTTTTAATCAACGTTGGCCAGCAAGATCATGTGACTTCACACCACTGAATTATCTTGTTGGGGTTAATTTAAGCAGAAGGTAAAATCAAACAAGCCCAACTGATGTAAAGATGAGATTCGCAGAGTTATCCTTCAAATTATACAACAATTGATCTAGAAAGAGGTTTAAAATATCATAAAAAAGACGGATGTCTATAGGGCTGCTCTTGATGGTCATTTGATGGATATAGTTTCTCATGTTTAATGTCATTCTTTAACAAATGTGTTTAAATAAGAATATATAAAGTAGGCAAACTACAATGAGTAGTATTTAATTTTGAAATTTTAACCTCTAACTAAATCACCCTTTACTTTGAATGTTCCCCCATGTGCAGATTAGCCTTTCTTTACTTTTTCTACTGTCATTGAAAATTTAAGCTATATTTATTTTTGGGTTATCCCTCTAAGTACCTGCTTAGTTAAGCTTTTTTTGTTTGAAAATAAAACTTCAGCTTCATTATTGACTCAGGCAGTTGGCCAGGGTGTTGATGTGTGGATGTTCACAGACGAGTCGTCCAGGGATACTCACCTGGCCGACCTGGTGGAGAGACTGCAGGCTCAGTTCCCTGGGGACGTGGGAGTATTTGGTCCGTATCTGTTCAACTATGTCAAGCTGCAGCCTGGAGAAGCTTTGTACCTTGCTGCAAACGAGATACACGCTTACCTATATGGAGGTAAGCACAAATGTTGCACTACAAAATTTTGACAATATTCTGAAGTATAAAAATGAAAATAATTAAGGTGTAAGGTATAATTAAAATAATCAATAATGAAATTGAGGGCCAACTTAACAATGCAAATATCCTCTAGTTAAAATTCCTAAGCTCATTACTTGAACAAACGACTCAGAAGCAACTGCATCATAACTCAAATGAGAGATTTTAACTAGTGCTACTACATAAAAATTGTCTAAGCCATCTCTATATACTTGAGATTTTGTGTTCATTCTATTAATCTTTTTATTTATTATTATTAGCATTATAATGCTTTATTATTGAGCTGAACAACGCTTTTATAACCTATGGTAGCATCGTATGATATTTTGATTTAAAAACTAATGTCATTCCTTTACCTTGAAAGGTGATGTTGTTCACGTCCGCAGCATTCTATTAAAGCTGCACGTACTCCCCGGGTGGTGCTAAACGAACAATAATTTTTGGCAGCTGAAGTATTATGCAAGTGATCTCTCAGCTATGCCAGCTGCCAGACCAAATTCAAACGGCCTTTTCCAGGGCCACTTTTATGTACTGACGCAGGTGCTTTGCACTGTAGAACATTTTTATCTATTTTATTATTGTTATTTAAGTTGGTAGCTGGCTATGATAGCCATACGATATATATATATATATATTTACCTTGGGTTGAGAGTGAAATTTAGTTAAGTCTTATGAGTTTCACAAAGTACATAGATTTGTATTAGAAGTAAATGAATAGAAGGAGGTTTTTCCTGGTATGGTTGACAGACTGTGTAGAGTGCATGGCGTGCTCGGACAACACCGTGCGGGCCGGCCTGACACCCAAGCTCAAGGACGTGCCGACGCTCACCCGTCTGCTCTCCTACATCTGTGAACCTGCCGAGTGTAAGCTGTTCCCAGGACACGTCCAAGACCAGTTCACCACTGTCTTCCGACCCCCCGTGCCTGACTTTGCGGTCGCCAAGACTCACGTAAGTTAAACACTACATCCAGTCAATGTACGAGTTAAGGTTAGCCAGTGGATTGTCACCTTTCGCTACTGACACCACCTTATGTTTCAAGTCCCCGTTTTCATTACGTGTTGATGAATTTTTTTTTCCTTTGTGAGTTAACAATGACCCACAACTGGCTATGGATGGCTCAGAATAGCTTTTCATTATTTGGCATCAGCAAATTAGAAATAAAAGAATAAATATGTCCTGATGCTACAAAAAGAAATAAATCATATTATTAAAGAATGGCAAGTCTATTTTGTTGACTTATTTATATTTAAAGCATCAAAGTACTTCAATAGTTTACAATAGTGCAGAGTGCCCAGGTGACTCTATTGACTTGTTCAGACGTATCACACTCAAAAAGACATACTAAATTATTATCGCGGTTCATAATATTTTCCGGCTGTCTTTTGTTTTCAAGTTTTAAAATTAATTGTCTCAAGGGTACCTAATCCTTTCCTTAGCTCAATGTATTTCATGGGGCCCGATGCACTCACGGAAATTGAATACATATACATATAGATTATATTCCTAAAACAGACCCATTATATTATTCCACCAATTCCTACAGTATTCAGCTCATTTTTTCAGGTGTAACAGTCTATTCATATTCATACCTAGATCAGGGCTTGTAACAGGCTAATATTTTTAATTTTTTGGTATTTTTTTGCTCTTGGTTATTTTTTTGGGAATTTGGTTATTTTTGTTATTTTTTTGGTGATTTTGGTTATTTTTTTATGGCAATTAGGTTTTTATCGCTCTATTTGTATGAAGCTCGTAAAACTAAATAGGGAAACTAAAAAAAAGAAAAAAATAGAAAAAAGTAAGAGATAGATCAGAGAGGGTTTTTTCCTATTAAAAAAATTGTTTACTATTATTATTGCTTTAGTAGATGATCACTTACTGAGTTCAAAACCATCCTACATCATTTTTATTGCCTACATATTTTTAATATCCTGATAAAACGCCGGTTTTTGGGATTTTTAGTGTCATTTTGAGTTTATTCAAGGTTATTTTTTGGTTATTTTTTAATCATTTTGGTTATTTTTTATATTTTTAATGTCCTCAAGAACTGTTACAAGCCCTGCTAGATGTATCTCGTTCACCAACTACCAAAACAGGGCCTTTGACCAAACAGATGTATTAAACCTTTATTAGCACCACATGAACTCCCTAAAGCTGCTCTAGAATGTCTACAGTGCAGAATTGATTTCCGTGGTACAGGTTCCGGGGGGAGAGAGCTATTCGCTGGTTCCCCATATCTCTGCATCCATCTGTCTGGTGGTCTCTGGCTCTGCTAGTGCCACAGTCGACGGCTGTGACATAGCCTCGCTCCAATCTCAACCCAGAAACCTCACCCTGTGTCGAGGCTCCGTCGTCTTCCTGGCCACTCAACAGACACTGCAACTCTCCGTCACCTCGAGTGAACACTTGCTACTCTTTCAGGCAATGGCCAACTTCTAAAGGATATGGCCAGACATCACTGCAGGGGTAATTAGTTAGGCCAAATTTGTGTAAGTCAAGTTGAAATGAGACATCAAATGTATAAGTGCACAATATTTTTATACACAATGTTTTTGCGAAGAGTTTCCAGAGACACTTAGAACTATATATTTCTTAAAGTATAATGACATCCCATCCTATTATTTTTTATCTAAGGGTATGAAATATTTCAGATTGTGACTTAAGATGTGAAATGTAGTAAATTAAAGAAACAGTAGTTTTTTTAAGGATAGCTTACTTTTGAATAGTAATACTTTTTTGTGTTTGTTTGTAAGATAAACTAAAAACACACACACTTTAAATTTAACATTATTCCAAATGAAGAGAAATAAATTTAAAATATTTACCCGACTATAGTGACACAACTTCCACAGAACTTATACCCTTGGAAATGTATTTGCAAAGAAAAGGAGGGTATGGCAAATAGTAAAGATTAAAGGGATTATATTCCTTTATAATGTTCAAAATTCATATTAAGTAGGCTTTATTTTTTTGATATTTTATAGTTAAATATTATATTCGACTTTAAAATTAAATTCCACTGCATTTAAAATGTTTTAATGTGACTAAAAACTTTACTTCTTTAATTAAAGAACAACTTCAACAATTATAATGGTGATACCCAAATTATGTGAAATGTTATTGCTTAGTAAATTATTGCATTTTCCTTCACCGATTCTCCGCCATAATTTACTAAAAATCACCAACAATGAACTTTAAATTAAGAATTCTATGAAATTGTATTACAAAAACAATGTTACTGTAATTTGAATTTTTTGTATTCTTTAGATGTGAATTTATCGTGGTTTCTTTGCAATGGTGCAAAATCTATTACTGTTTTTGAATTTAATTAATGACTAAACTAAAGATTGACAATAACCTCGATGATTTTAAACAAATTGGCTGTCACCCTAATTTGAAATAAGTTCAACAATTCATAAGCGTTATTCTTAACAATTTAAACTGTGTGTAAACTGCAATATGCAACTGTGGCTCTCACTTAAGAAATTGTATTGCCAACTTCTGTTTGAGCACATTGCATTTTAAAGCTTTTGCAACAAACATTTTTTGCACGGTTTACATTTTACTAAAACATTTAGGTAAATTTAAAAGCGACTTTGGTAAAATTAGAATTTTCATCTTGGCATCAGATATTATTCCTTTTATGATGGAATCCAATCTAGTCAGTGAAATATAACTAAAGAAAACTACCAAAGACTTTAATGCTGACTATGCTATAAGCCTGGGAGTCTGTTTAACACGATAATTTAAGTAAAATAGAATGCAAACACCAAATCCTTCATTTAAGTTTCATTTTTTTTCATATAAAATTTTCAGTTCCATTTGAATTATTTCTACCAACCCTACTGCATTCTTAATACTTTACAGTTAGAAATAACAAATAAATATTCATTTTGGTTGAATGAATTAGTTTATGTCGCTGGAAGGGTTAGTGCCCAGTGTTCAGCAAGTTAAATTATTGAAATAATGTTTTTATCAAGTAAGATAAAACTTACAGAGACGTTTGAACAGCGTAGTGACTATTAAAAATGAGTTTGTCAAAGTGAAATACAAATGGAATGAATTTTTCCTGGAGACAGTTGTTAGGACCAAGTAAAGAAATGTTGTAATTAATAAAAAATACTTTTTATAGATTTTTAGTAAATATAAAAAATACATTAAATTGTCAATATTTATGATATATAATTTTTTAAATAGCCTGGTTCAAGCATTTTTATAAATTTGATTTTTTAGGATTATCACTAAGATTTTGCAAAACATTCCACAATTTTGAGCCACCCTCACTGTGATAATTTATATTCCTAAAAGTGGCATTTAAAGCATTTATTTATTGTTATTTAGTATTTTCTAGATAATTGTAAGGTAGTTACCGGCACAGGGACTAAATTCAGAATATTTTCTGGTATTATAAAGATGTATACGATTTTGTTGGTTAACTTATTTAATTGTGGTTATAATAGAACAAATAAATATATTTAATACTTTGTTACTTACTTATTTTATTTTGTTATGTCTCCTAATTTTAAGGTTGTCATCTTACAACAGTATAATGGTTGTTGTACATAAATCTGAAAAATACTCTGGCCATAAAAACAAACCAAATATTCTTGGGATAACAAGACCTGCACAAGTTAAACATTTTCTACGATTATAGATGGAGCAATAATATTTACAAAGAATACTACAAAATAAAGAAGGTTACTCATAGCAAAAAGGCATAGAAAGTTTGGTTTGTCATAGTAATATGCACACACGAGTCAGATTACATTCTGACTTTGGTGCTCAAACGGCGCCCCTAGGCACACAAATCAGATGCTCCTCCCTGCGGAAATACCTTTCACAAAATGTAAATAAAATCATGATTATTTTTTCCAACGTGTATTTTCAAAATGACGGCCATGTTAAATTTTTAAATTAAAATATCTCACAACCTCTAAATTTTATCAAAATTTTACATGAGACAAAATTTTGACAAATTTATCAAACTATCCAACCAACGATACCAATCTAACAAACGATACACACAACAACGATAAGCACAAGTCTATGCGATACTGAAATTCGTCTTAGACCTTAGCAAGCATGTTATGAGTGATGGATTTGATGGTTGCTCTGATTTGGTTCTTGAGTTCAACCAATGTTGTTAGAAGGGGAGGCATATAAACAGTGTCTTTTACAAACCCGAACACAAAAGAAACCACAAACAGTAATGTCTGGTGACCTTGGCAGCCAGTGATTAACGTGGAGTCGCCAGGTTCAGTATGGCTGATCCATTTTTGAGAAACCCTAACCTTTTAAAAGCGTTCACATGATTTCTTTTTGTGTGGGTTTGTAAAAGACACTGTTTATATTCCTACCCTTCCAACAACATTGATTGAACTGAAGGACCGCATCAGAGCAGCCATAGAATCCATTATTCAAGACATGCTAGGTAAGCTGTGGGGCCAATTTGAGTATTGCCTAGACTTGTGTTGTGCATCTAAAGGGAGCCATATTGAGCACCTGTAAATGGCATGTAAAAAAACTTCATTAATTATCCTTTAGTATGAAAATAACCCTAAATGATGAGTATGAAAATGACCATATGGTCATTACGATTTAAAATACCACCAATATTTTGTAATAATTTTTTATATTTGTGAGGCATTTCGATATCAAGGATATCATCCTCAGACATTTCACAAACTGAAAGGTGACATTTCACAAACTCTGTGAAAGTTTTTTCACAGAGTTTCACAGTTTTGTCTCAAGGTGACATTTCACAAACTCTGTTAAAGTTTGTGAAATGTCTGAGGATGATATCCTTGATATCGAAAGGCCTCACAAATATAAAAAATTATTACAAAATATTGGTGGTATTAATTTTAAATTGTATTTAATCCAATATTACAGCTCTTACGTTATTTAAACCATATGATCATTACTTTTGAATTTATAAACCTAAAAAATTTTATGATTCTTTTTGATACACAACACCTGTACCTTTTTGATACCTGTAGTTCAACAAGTAGGCCTAAGTTAACAATAGAATGAAGCCTTCTATAAGCTTTACTCGAAGAGAAGTGGGCAGAACAAACAAGCTTACCTTAAGGTTTTAACAAATCTTTTTATTTAAACTTTTTATTGGTGATTATAAAGAATGAGATTGTCAAAGTGAATTCCAAAGAAATGTATTTTTCCTGGAGACAGTCACTAAGTCTGTACATCACAATACAACACAAAGTCCATAAAATTAAGAATACATACTATAATATAATAAAAATAATAAGCAAAGAGATGGTTAAATTGCTTTTTTTTATTTCATAAATTCTGAAAAGTAGTGTGAAGGTGTCTTCAAGTAAGAGAGACTGTGTAATAAAATGTTGTACCAACAAACATTTATGACAATAAAAGCTCTGCTGGCAGATGACCTCAGCTGATAAACCGAGCTGTTTAATCATCTAGTGTTTTAGACAGTTTGCAATAGTTGTTTGGCGGATATGGCTCAGAATCCTAACTCACTGAGAATTGAAGAGAAGGTACTTCACGTTCCCCCTCTTGAGGAAGTTGCTCAGGGTAAGTTGAAATTCTACAGTCCCAAGTTTAAACTTCAAATATTTCAACGTTGGGTGGTTATTTTGTGAGGTTTTCCAATATAATTGAATTATAAGTATGAAAGCTGGTCCTAAATGGGAGACACTGTCCCTGATTATTAATTTACCTTACTTTTGTATTTATTGACGACTTAACAAACCTCAATGTCTTATAAATAAAGTGATTTTAATTGATTTATTGATTGGATTCATAAAAAAATTTTGAACTTATAATTACGGCTCTATAAATTTTTGTGTGGCTTTATAATTTATGCAAAATTTTATAACATTTATTTTCAATGGTCTTGAGTTTGTAATTAATACAAAACGGTAGACATGTATTGCGTCTCATGGTATAAGAGTTTATGTTCATACATAACTGGTTACAAGTCAATTACAACACATTGTTGGTTTTTTTTTAATTGTTCTTTAAAACATAAGTCTATGATACAAGTGTCAAAATCCATGAAAAATTTTTCCACAAAAAATACATAAACAATAATAATAACATTACATACGATTCATTGATGGAGGCCTTTCATGTTCACAGATCCTAAAAACCAGTCTTGAATGAACAAAGTAAGACTTAAAACCACAAGGATCAACACAATTTAATTGTCTAATGAATTATAAATAAATAAAATTTAAGTTTACTACATTCCAGTGTCAAATTGCAGTACCAAGCAAAATTATTATTTACAATCCTCAGTTACAAGAATTAAAAATACGTTCTTATCGCTTTTGGATGAGCATCATTAGCATGACTGCGGAGGAAAACCAATAAAAAGGAAGGGCTGTTTCATTTCTTTGATGTTTCAAAATGCCACTTTTAATTCAGGCCGGTGACGTATCCATCTGAAGTCCATTAGAGTATCATGCACCAGCTGTTTTTTTATTGTCAGGCTAGTGACGTATCGGGTATCAAGAATACATCGATTTACCAGCTAATGAGATTGCCCTTGTTTATTACATTAGAACAGTTTTCCCCAGTCCTGATCAGGAATTGATTGTGACTAATGTGTCCGTAACATAACCGAGCCACAACTTGACAGCAGGGATCTTTAACTACACCAGCCGTCACGAGAGATGTCCGTTGAGGGCGGGGCTTAGCGGCCACGTGATATTCTGCCAACGAATAAGATTCAAGCGATGTTGCCGTACTGTCTATGCCTCTATCCTACTTGCATTAATCACCTGTTTTAAATAATTGAATTTCCATGTGTAAACATTGCATGTAAACAGACAAAAATAAAGCATTCTATGTGGCAACACGGCGCTTATTTTCTATTGGTTGCGGATCAACGGACATCTCTCGTGGCGGCTGGTATAGTTTATATTTTTCTTGGTGTTTTACTGCCTGTATGATCAATCAATTACCCTCTATAGTCTGAAAACATTGTTTAATGAGTTCATCATCAGTACATAATTTAATTTAATAAATCAACTTTTTTTAACTATATCTAATTAAAATTCTTGGTTAAATAACTGTAATTACCAATATGATATTACAATTATATTCCATCACTTATCTCAATAAACAACAGTTTTGTTTCGCAACGTGTCCACTCGATCCAGCAATTCAAACCGATACAATTACAATTGTTGCAACTATCCACTATAAAAAGATTGTTAATTTCAGCTCTCAAAAATAGACTGGGGTCATATTTTGAAACAGCGATAGTTGAAGTAGTTGACAGTCCAGACCTGACCAAGTCACCTTACTGTTTGGCAGCTACTGGTAAGCAAAAATTGATTACTTTATATGACAGTATTAGAAAATGTCCCCTAACAGGTTCACATATACATTTTCAGCCTCCTTCTCCTTGCTTCATTAAAGCAGCACACATTTAACTACAAGTGCTATTCAGAAAGTAAGGAACGTTTTGAAATGTAAAAAAACCAAGTACAAGAAACTAATTTGATTATATACAGTTTGAAGAGCAACTAAAATACTACTATTCTACATAGTCCCCCATGAGATTAAGGCATTTGTCACAACCAGTGAACAAGCTTTGCGATTCCCTCTTCGTAGAAATCTGCCGCCTTTCAATAGGCTATTCAAAATCTGTAACAAACCTGTCCAAAATTTCAACCTCTGCAAAATCCATAACAATTTCAAACAACAAAGTCTGTGAAACTTGAGGGAAAGATAATGGAAGCTCCGTTATGGTGAAGCGGTGGTTTTCACGGATCTTCTCGTCATATTTAGTGACCAGTTCATCAGTCACAATTCTCGGGTGACCACTCTTCTGCTCATCATGAACTTTGGTTTGGCCATTTCTAAACTGAATACACCACTTACGCACAGAACTTTCATTCATGACATTTTCCCCATACACCTCGCACACTTGTCGATAAATCTCTATCAGGTTTAAGATTTTTGCCAACAAAAACTGAACTACCGATCGCATTTCGCAACTGGTGGGATTTTGTATAGGAGCGGCCATTTTGAATTTAAATATAAAGAAACCAGGCGGCGTGACAATACTCTTAGTGTCACAGCTGGATAGCCACTGAGGCCCCGAGCGCTCTCATACCCAAATATAGGCGATACGCGCGCGCCTAGCGGCGTAAGACGGAAACGTTCCTTACTTTCTGAATAGCCCTCGTATTTTGTCTAAAATTTATTTTTGTAACTAGAGACTGTGATAAGTATGGTACGCTACAGTTCAGAGACCTGATCTCTGATCTAATTAAGTTCAGCAAATGAACATTTGAATTTGAATTTTATTTTACCCTTCAAGAACACCCTTTCCAACTGAAAATTTTCCTTATCAAATAAGTAGTATTATATGTACACTCCAGGAAATGACAAAGCCTTTCCCATTATTGGAGAGTTTTACACTTGTAGACGATTATAGGATCGAAATTTGATACACCAATAATTTAAATGTAAAGTAGAAGCTCTCTTAACCGACCCCTACGGGACCGGACTATAGTCAGCTAACGAAAAAGGTCAGTTAAACCGAATAATACCAGAAATATTATGATCAAATAAAACAAGTGAAAAATATTAAAAATTGTTGCAACACAATCAATTGATTGTTCCTAAAGCAATAAATTAGTTAATGAAGTAAACGGACAGTTATGGTTTGAAAAACTATTAGCAAGTAACAAAATTAGATAAGAGAACATAGTAAAAACTGTCTGCGCAAAATATTGAGAGCATCTAACAGAATTTGACTTATAGTTTTAGATCATTATCGCAACATCGGCTAGCACGGCGAGAGTACGTATATTCCTGGAAAACGGTCGGTTAATCTGATAGGCAGTT
Organism: Neoaliturus tenellus; assembly: GCA_030545055.2. Lineage (NCBI taxonomy): Eukaryota > Metazoa > Arthropoda > Insecta > Hemiptera > Cicadellidae > Neoaliturus > Neoaliturus tenellus. The sequence goes on along the minus strand of CM061533.1, from coordinate 167,501,453 downwards.
GATCCTAGGTCGGTTAAGACGACTACACTTTGAAACTTAACGGATAGCATATAGGACTTCAGTTTGAACACGATTCAACTTACTTGCTTTGTATTTACAACCACCCTCAAAAACTAATTTGATTTTAGTTTTATTACTAATAGTTTTAGTTTTTGTTTAATTTTCAAAACACTATTTGAAATTGTATTTTATTCTGCGAGTAATACAAACTTAAATAGTTGTAATTTTGACTCGTGCTTACTTACACTGTCTCTCACCCCATTCTAGTCGAGATGGCTGTGTTGGGCAGGTTTGGGCGGCAGTGCACGCGTGGTGGAGGTAGGAGGGGTGTCGCACTTCATGCCGCTGTATCAGCCAGACAAGGTCTACGATCTGAGTCACTTCCCCCGCCTGCTGGGAGTTGAGCCCGTGGCTGTCATAGGCACTGGCGCAGGGCCGTTCACTCAGGGACATCAGTGCTGCGAGGTAAGCTATTTATTTTGCTGATATTTATTCTTATGAATTTATTGCATAAGTTAGTTAATTGAAGAAAAATTGCATAATCTTGCATTATTACTTGTTCTCAACAGGTAATGATATCGTCCCTGGAAGCCTCGACTCTTCATGTGCAACTTAAGCACAATATTGTAATAGAGTACAGTATTTTTTAATTTGTTTGGTATATTGTTTTCTTGCAATGTGAAAGCTCTGATCTACAGGCTGTCAAAATGAAAACTGATTTTTAAAACCCAAAAGGGTGAGTTTTCATTTTTTTACCTTATTAATAAAAGAAATACTGTATGTTAATGTTAATATGCAGGGATGATAATGGCACCATTCCACTGCTGGTGTTTAGTATATAAAACATAAATTTATTAAATTACAAATAAATTATAATTTTAATTATGATAAATCTGCCTAAGGGATTAATTTTCATTAAATATTAATAATTAACCACCTCATTAAGTACAAAACCGATTTATTTGTTTTCAGCTGTTAGCCAATGCATATATATCTAAAAGTGGAGTCAAAAGTCTTAACCGAATAGCCAAAGTTACTGATGAAAATGAAAGAGGATATATCAGTGAGTTTCTTCCCAAAGATGAGACAAAGTTTGTCTTAATGGCCAATCTTTTTGTTTCTCAAGGAAAACCAGGAAAGGTAACAAAAATAATTTTCCTCTGATATCTAAAAGTAAATTACATACAGTAGGTCTACTCATGTTACCGGTTGCCATTTAAAAACCCTTTTATATACTACGGTTAAACTGTTCTACACTAGGTTGTGTAAAAGAGTCATGTTATATAAATATAAAAATAAAATGTCTATTAAGTTTTTTTCATACTTTTTCAACAACAAAACCTAAGTGATAATCAAATTTCATTTCTCGTTGGTTGCAACAGACTTTATACAGATTTCTGTTTTTACTTGTCAAATCACTGATGTTAAATCATAAGACTAAGGCCTGCGGTTTATGTAACACTTGACAGTTTAACACAAGCATTCACAACATATCAATGACAGAACTATTTTTATTGAGTTAACCTTCTTCAGATTGTTATTAAGAGTACCCGCTGCATTTTAAAGTAAAATGTAATCAATCAAATGTAAGTTTTACTTACATTCAGACTTTATTTTTAAGGACAATTTTTAAAAGGTAATATGTGATTAGTTTTAAGATTGTGTGGAAAAAACAAACTGACAAAGAAAGACAACGATCACGAACCAACACGCAGGACGCAGCCAATGGCAGTGATGAATCATGAGTGAGACCGAGAATGGGGAGGATTCCGTTGGCGAACGATTTAAAATATTTACTTTCGCTTGCGCCCCTAACAAACCTAAAACCTCTTGCACTCCTGTGTCAGGGCCCACCTTACAAAATTGGTCCTGTAAAGACTATTTCAAGCCATTAAAAAAACTTCTGGCCCTACGTAATTTTGAAAATGCATAACATCCGCAATTTAATAGTAAACTAGTGTACTTGTTGTTCGAAACCGAGCAATTTAGTTTGTATACTTTTTACTGTTTAGGATTATTTAATGCAGTTTGTTATCCATTATCCACTATGGTTTAACATAACTTCTTTGGTATGAATAGACAGATGATCTCGCTAGTGTGCTGTGTTTACTCGTTACAGCTGTTGAGAATCTTTTAATTTTCTTATTAATGTTAGTCTAATGGGGAAATATAGAACTTTAAGGACTTGCAAGGCCCTTCCGTTTAGATGAATATTCACCAATTTTCTTTAGAAACAACTTCACGCTGAGCTCTATCCAATGACACCAAAATAATTAAAATCGGTTGAAAATTGTGTAAAAAGATCCTTGTAAAAAAAAAAAAAACATGTGTATTCAATATGTATATAGATAGATATAAGTTAGTAATTCAATAGTTATATTACTAAATTAGTAAATATTGTAATATAGTAATTATATTATCACATATTTATATGGATAAAATCTAATTATTTTCAGGTTCTGAAAATTCACTGCAAAAAGAGATTAAAAGATGATGATTTTCCAGCTGCAGTGAGAAAATGCTTGGCTGAGGAATATGAAGGACAACATTTAGGTGAGTAAAAAATCTAATAATATGCTACAATGTTCTAAAATATGTAATAGCTTACGATGGTTTGAAACTTTAAGATTGCTGGTACCACTTTTTTTACCTGGCTTTTTATTACATGACCAATAACTTTTGCTTTAGGCTGATGATTTTTTCCTAGCTCGACTGTGGTTAGATCTGTGAATCATGTTGAAAACAATACTTTCACAGGAAAAATAATTACGTAACTGCAGTATATAATTAAATGGCATAGTTTTGATTAAAAAATGTTCCTATCTCATAATAAGAAGGATGCATAATGGCATGTGATTATGAATTTATAGCTAAGATTTGTATGTTTACAAATCATACTTAAGTATTATAAGCAGAAACATTTCAATTTTGAAAATAACTGTAAATAAGAATGATTGATAAACGCCTTCATGCCTTCAAGCATGTAAGGTTGTTAGTCTCAACTACGTCACTAGCAATTAGGTTTCTTTAGAAACTTAAATGCAAGCTAAAAACTTCTTAAAATGGAAGTAAACTAAATATTACACTAACTTTATTGAATTCCAAAAAATAACACTTTATCAATTTAGAGGTTGCCCGGTGGGACAAAGAATAATGTACAAAAGAAAAGATTAGGTTACAAAAAATTTAAAAGATCATAGAGTAACAGCTGAATCATGATCCAGATCAACTACAATAAAAACATTCCAAGCTCACACTAAAGTGACTAATGTGTAATCAATGGAAAAATTCTATATTTTAATCCAAAGCTCATTTATGCAATGTACATATAAAGTACACATAAAAAAACTCCTTGTATCAAAAATGTTTTTCTTCCAAATCTTTTAATAAGCGTGTAAATGTTCAGGACTGGGTGGAGTTTTTGTTGTGGAAGGTAGCAAAGTCCGGCAGCACATTCCACCCCTGCACTTCTCTTCAGTACCGATTACAACACCAGAGCAGCTGAATAACTGGTTGCGGTTTTTTGACATGAATCCACCTCTGGTATTTGTGGGAACCATTCTCACTGATAATATGGTGAGTACGGTAATCACTGGAGAATTTATAACTACTTCACAACAGTCAAAAATACCTACCAAACTTGAGTTTTTAAAACAGGAGTAACCCTAGTACAGTGAAACACTACAAACTCAAAGTGACTTGGGCACTGTTGAGTTTGGTTACAGTCAAGTTTGTTGAAGCTGATATTACTCCCGTCCTAAATATTTTTTTAAACCAGTAAGATAGATGAACCAAACTGGAAACACAGCTATTGGACATACAAAAACTACTTTTAGCCGTTCTCAATGAGCCGCTACCTCCTCAGGGGGGGCAGCCTACCAGGAGTCAGATGAAATTCTTAAATGTAAGCATAGGTCAATATGCACATAAAGTTAAAGGTTGTAATTATTTGAATTTAATGGCGCAAACCCGAACTCAAAAGGGCAATCGAGGTGAAAAGACAGTCATTCAAAGATAGCTTGAATTTCAATTTTTATTTCTCTGTAAATAACAACAGTGGCGGGCCTAGGGCGAGAAAATATTGTGGAGCCTCTAGGTAGTTGGGGTTGGGGGGTGGTAGGCTGAAGTAATGTAATGTTTCTCAGGGTTGAAAATGTTCATGGTACAGTTACTGTGACTTTTTATTAATTTAGGCCTATTTCTGACCAGTTAAATACCAGGTTGACTTACTAGTCCAATGTTTCATTTGGTTTGCTTGGCAGGGGATGGACATGATTCTGCAGCATTTCCACTCGTTCAGTGACCACGGGGAGGGAGGCCACTACCATCACGACACCAGCCCGCACTCTGTGGAGTACCTAGCGTACTTCAACTTGGCGCAGCGAGCCATCCACGTGGACCGGCCGACCTGCACGTCCAATCTCTCCGTCGACCACATCACACCCACCGACACCCAGCATTAGACAACACTTTTATCTTAACCAAGTTTGGTCACCTAAGATCTGTTTATAGTTGTAAAAATATGTCATACCATTATTTTAGACGTTCTAAAATAAATCTTTAGTTTCTTAACTTAGTTTTTATAAACAAAACCCATATCTGCTTGAGCTGAGGAAGAAACCTTCCTCAAACAAAGCCTTCAGGCAAACGCCTGAGGGCTGCAGTTGATTGGTATAGAAGAGGAAAACACATAACAAAAGAATTTGATGTTTTAAATGTCGCTTCTGATAAAAATATGTGACAAAATCAATCTGATGTCCATAAGAGTAATATGCACCTCCTGTTTTTTTTCTGACTACTGACATTGTGGTACATCTTGAAGCAGCATGAGGCAGCCTTGCTTATTACACCACTATTACTCTCCGATCCTGGAAGAGATACACTTTGTCCGATGAAAACTAGATGCATTATGAGCCCCACACATTGAACTCAAGTTGATATCAACATGCAGATATCTTTTAAAGCGATGTATAATAATTTACAAATAATAATTTACAATAATAATTTTACAAAACTAAAATATATTATAATCATTTATATTACAAAATATCTTGTTGACTAAAGAATAACAGCCATTGAAAATTTGCTGAGTACAGATCTGGTGTGACAGGGGTTTTTCCTGAATCTTAATTGATATAAGTCGCCAAGTCGGATTATATTACATTCTTCAAGTAATGTAAATTCCAGCTTTTATACTTATGAAGTCTGACTGAATTTGCACAACACTTTAAGGGCCGTCAGACGGGGTTTGGCACAGTGTCTGACAGCCAGGAAGACATCTTTTGAGAGTGTCCCGGGTAACATACATAATTTCAGCTTTTATACTATGACGAAATGTTTGTGCAATTTTCACACCTTTCACACCTCATAACTCTGAAAGTAACTGTTATCCAAATTCTGTAGTAGAGGATTGTTTATATCTCCATTAGAGTTACACGCAGGCAAACTTTCAAGCTATAATTTTTTTCTATTATCTTGTATGGGTTAGTAATAATAATTTTACAAAACTAAAATATATTATACTCATTTATATTACAAAATATCTTGTTGACTAAAGAATAACAGCCATTGAAAATTTGCTGAGTACAGATCTGGTGTGACAGGGGTTTTTCCTGTCTCTTAACCAATTTTGAGTATTTCATCTTATTGAAAATGTTTCATAACATAATTGTGTTTCGTAGAGAATATTAGATTATGAAATCCAGCAAAGCAAGATTTTTACCCAATTAACTTAAATTGGTTGTGATGAAAATTTTACTTTGACATCATGAGGTCCCTTTTTGCTTTTTGCCTTTCATATAATCAATGTGGTCTTGTAATAAAGTCAGGACGGCATATTTATCCCAGTGTGTTTTGCAAGTAAGCCCCAGCAGATCATATTTCAATTGCATTTAGTTTTGCCATATGATGCCCTGATGTTTCATATCAGTGTGAGAGTTTCCTTTGCTCAACATGGACTAGTAAAGTTATAATTTTTCAATTCCAATCAACTCTATACCATGAAGCAATATCTTTTTGGAAATCATCATGATCGTCTTCACAAAGATAAAAAATGGCCACTTTGATCCAGCAATTTTGTTGATCGTCTGAGAGGTATATTAGAATGATCAGACCTCTAAATTCATAAATCTATTAAGCTATCTATTCAAATTTTCATTACCATCATGCATAAACTCATTTTCATAAACTCTTGTACAGTTTTCTAGGTAACAACCATATTCTCCTCTATGTTCATAAAAAGTTTATGACTTTAAGATGCCAACACTACCAGGGCCTATTTTAAGGCGAAAATGAATGAAGGATGAGTGTATAATGGGTGTAATCGTAATGCCTAGTGCAGCTTTGATACTGTCTAAGATCAGCTGGTTCTTTAGACAGAGTTAGTAAATTAAAGCCAAACAACCAATGGAAGCTGGGTTCAGTTTTGAACCATTAAAAAGCTTCTAACTTTTCTCAGGATCGTACTGGCAATCTTCAGGTTGAAAGGCGAGCACTATAACCACTCAGCTACACAGCCGACCGATAATTACTAATATTGGTATTAAATAAGTGAACGCTACAACAAATAAAATAACATTTTTAATATAAAATTAATACATAAAAAAAATACTGAATGGTTCTCAAAATTGAGCAAGACAATTCTGATGGAAAACAATCAATTGTCTAAATCATATTTGTAAAAAAAGTGCAGTATGCTTTTAAATTACTCCAAAAAAATTCACAATTCACTTATTTAATATGAAAATAAAGAATAGTACATAAATTTCTGTATATAAAATATATTTAAAATCATCCTAAAGATAATCTTTACTTCCAAAAGCATTAAATACTTTGGTAGTAAAATATTTCTAATGAAAATGATTGGCACATTGACTGTCAATATTCTATGTTTATTCTCTCGCTAACAGATTTAGGAAAAATCAAGTAGGCCTACTGAGCGATTAGGATGACATTTACGAAAGACATAGAGTTCAATAGAGGTTAAATTCAATAAATTTAACAGCTCTGAGAAAAGTTTCACATTTTTCACCTTTATAATCCATGAGAGGACATATTAGGCGAATAACATTCACTGTTTTGTATCATCAAGTAAAGCAATCTTCTTAGATAGATATGAGAAAATAAAAAAATATGATAGTTGATTTTCCCCCTAAAACTGACTGAAATCTTTAGGTAGTAAGTTAGTTATATAAGTTTTAAATACCATTTGCCTCATTTGGTGAGATAAAGACACTTTCAAAATGCAAAAGATGTTGATTTGTTGTCTTTCTAAATAATGTTTTACAAACAATCAATCCATTTATAACAATATGCAAGTAAAAGATATTAATAGAGATCAGGTTTGATAAAATGTTTAAACTAATTGTTACCATTAATATAAGAAGTTAAAATATCTTGATTGTCAAATACAGTAGACTCCCAATCGCCCGGACACCGATTATTGCCGACTATTATTGATTCCGCCATTAACCCTTTGGGTGCCAAGAGCCGACTAGATCGGCATTTTATTACATCGCGAGAACTGCCAGCTGCCGATGTGATCGGCATCGCCTATCGCCGCGAGAAATGCCAGCCGCCGACGACATCGGCGCCTATCGTCTGCGCGAGAAATGCCCGCTGCCGATCTAATCGGCATCTCGCAAATTCTTTGTAGCGGACGCAAATTTAGCAGTAAACGTTTATACTTCAACTCAAATTAAAGCTAAAGAGTTGCAGTATTTGATAAATATGCTTTGTTAAAAGAAAAACAAGCGATTCAATTACGTATAACACCATGATTGTTGAGGTTATACAGGCATTGGGCCCCACGCCGGCCGTCTGCCGCTCCCAGACTGCAGGTTTTTACAGAAAGAAGAAACCAAATGATGTACATATATGTAAATAGTAGTTACTGTATTCAAGAAACTTTTTAATTGATTTCATATTTTATCTTTGTGAATTCATTTTTATCAAGATTTAAAACTAGCCTCCCTCAAGAGTTTCTGAAATTTCTAAGTAGGCCTACCGTAAAATACTTTTTTCATATTATGTTTGTTTGCTGAATTTTTATTTTTTACTTACTGTCTATTATATTTCTGTAAAAATATATAAATAAAATATTTGCAATACTATTTACAATTAATTTTTAATAAAATATTGATTTGATAATTATTTTAGAGTGTAATTCAAAATAGTAGATTTTTGCTATATAACTACATTTTTATATATATATATTTTTGTTTTATACTATTTATTTGCAAAAGTTGATGAAAATTGGTGCACTATGTCAAGAAAACATGCTAAATCCAATTATCATGTTAGTTTTTGAGTAAAATGTAATTTTGACAAATGTTTATGGTTTGAAAATACAATATAAACTTTTTTTATATAAAAATTTATATTTATTTTTAGTTTTTTACTGAAAATATGCACTTGTATTCATGTATTTATACATCGGTATTTAGAGCATATATTTACCTTCAAAACAAAAAAAAGTATAAGGTTCTAACTGTATTATGAAAAAAGTTATGATTTTTAAAGAAAAACATTGTAAAATCACATGTTTTGGCCCTGGCAATTCCGGGTTGTCATATGGCTAATAGAGCTGACAATTGAAGGTTACACACTGGTGAACTCAGCTGGCAGTTGTCGCATAGAAGACATCAAAAGGGCTTGGCAGCCAAAGGGTTAACACGTTCGCTACCGTCATGTAAATAAAAAGCCTTAACCACAGACCAGTGTCAACAATAGTTGACGTGCAAGTTTTCGCCACAGACCGGCGTCAACTATAGTTGTCGCTGGGGATGAATCCAGTGGACCTATGTCAACTATGTATGGTTGACACAAACACCAACTTTATTTAACCCCTCATAAGAAACAGTTTATTTTATCGACTAGATTGTTAGATGTCGGTCTACAGGGATACCTATAACCCTCGCCACGCAAATTGACGAATGAATTTGCACTACTGTTCAGTTAAAATTATTGGATAATCAGCTGTTCCATGAAAATTAGCATGTAACGTAAGCTCGATGTTTTTGGAAATGTACCCCCTCCACCCCCCTTGTCCATCCCAGCTGTTTTTGGCCATTCGTCAACTATGTGGCGGGACTTATGATAAATTATGCTGGAGTTTTGGTGTCCACATGGGTATATATATTTTTTGTAAATTTGGCAGCATTTCTGTTTTCAAAAATTCGTCTGTGGATAAGTTTAATTCAATAAGCTTGGTCTCAGGAGAACATCAGGTCTGTAGGGTTGGGCTATTAAAGAAAATCTTGCATCAACTATAGTTGACGATCGGTAGCGAACTTGTTAATACATAATACAAATAGAGACTAAAATAATCTAAAAAGAGTAAAATATCTAAATTTAAAAAAAATCAATTGCTAAATGAGCAAAACAATCACCTAAATGATCCCTGAATGACAAAAATATGTCACTAAATGGAAAAAGTAATAAATAAGAAAAATCTGTAATAAATTAAAAATTAGGCCAGCCCCATTACACTGCTCTCCAATTATCGGGAGTCTACTGTCATCCCCCTTACATTGCAGTAAGGGCCTCAGGTTTTTACACTCTTAGGCGACATTATCAAGCCTTTTGGCGTAAAACCTTGTAGGTACGACTAAAGGCTTGCTTGATAATGACATTGTGAACAATATAAAGTTGTTTAAATTATAAATACATAAGACTTAACAAATATAACAGCTAATTCAGTCAAAATGATTCAATATTCCATTGATCTTAAGGATTCCTTGACAATTAAGTTAAAAAAACCTCTGATATTAATTTTAATAGTAGCTTATCCCAGATGCATACAAAAGAAATAATGTGACAGTTCGGAAAATAAATATCAATATCTTTATTGATCTTTATCTTCAAAAAGTCCTAAACAAGTTATTTATACACCTTGACAATATTCAGCGTTATGTGTGGGAAAGTATACTCTGTAATTGACCGTCATGGAAGGGTATGTACTTATTTTAGCAAGTAACATTGAAGAATTTAAGTGTAAAACAAGGACATTAAGTTCTAGTATCAGTTCAGGAATAAAACGTTACATAAATTGTTTCAGGGTTTTTTTTATTTTTAGGAATTGCATGATAAGAGAACAGCATACAGTAGACTCTACTGCGTTTGCGGGACTCTACTGTAACTATATTTAAGAGTCTGCAGTACCTCCGCCATCTTGATTTTTAGTCCCATAAGAACAATGTTAATTATAGGTGTCTTTGAAACACTTGCATCAGATTCGCATGCAACTTGAATGTGTTCACCAAAATGGTATTGCGGTTCATATGACGTGGATAATTTTTTAATAAACCTCCTAAAAATAGTTTAACATGGGTGTTAATACACATAGTTTTTTTATTAGTTATTCGAGTGGATGATTTTTTAAATTAATTTTCTATTGCGTCAAATGAAGGACACTATGGTAAAATTTAATATGACATCAAGTTTGTAATTTTCAGACGAAAAAAAAAACTCACAGTAATGTTTCAAATTTAACATTGTTCTTATGGGACAAAATACCGAAATGGCGTAGGTACTGCAGACTCTTAAAGATCTTTGCTTCTACATATCACATCTGTTTAGTTACTAGCCAATGAAATCGGTATGAAATTTTCTTCAATAAGGAAATATAGAAACAGTTATGATTTAAAACACAAATGTTCTTTGAAAGGCATAATTTTTTTTCAGAGCTCTCTGGTGATAATATTAGTAAAAAACTATGGACAGAGATCATTGACAATACCTATACATGACACACTGGAAAAAGGATAGGCCTAGTTAACATTTATTTGTGCACTTTAAGAACTTTTCCTTACTGAACTAAAACCAAATGATAAATTAGTTTTATAAGTCTTCACATAAAAAAACACATAAAAATATAAGAGATGAAATTCATTTTAGAGAAAGTTTGAGTAAATTCATTAAAATTTTGAACGGTACAATTAATTATACCGTAGGTAATGAATAGAATGACAGTCTATAGACAGAAATTTGGAATAGTTAGTAACTTTCAAGGGAAGGCAGAATAGTTTTCTACAATCAGGTACAGACTTTGACAACATTTGGAGGAGGTAGTCTTAACATTAGTTTACAATAGTTTCACATTACTCATAAGAATACGCTCGACTGATTTCTAATAAATCAAATTCATATCTATCAGTTTTCCTATATTATCCTATTGGCTAAAGATTAACTTATGTGCAATATGCATGCCTACACAATAAAAGTTGATGTGCTTGGAAAATATGGCTACAATAGACAATTTTAACAATAATTTTTTTAATAATAGTTAATTTTCAAACAAACAAAAACATGATAAAATTATTAGAAACTATAAATATTTTCTATTTAAATAATTCTTGTATTTTATAATACTTATAGAGGGATAAATTTCCAAAAATAGGAAACAATTTTATTACATTTTGAAACTGTTCATTAGTTTGATAAATCTTGACATAAACCATCTCTGGACACTACCATCACATCAGAAGCAAGACACCCGGTCCATTTGTTGCAGACATTAAATAAATAAATAAACAAAATTATAATAAAATAAACAAACCAAAACTGTACAGTATATACTTACAAAAAAATTACACAAATAATAAAAATAAAAACAGTGAACACATGTGCGATCAGACAACTGTTAAGAACACAATGCTTGGAAATCGGCTGATGAACCAACTGCTTGACATTAATACAGACTCGTTTTCTTCATGATACGTAGAAACTCGTCTTGGCTGATCTCTCCATCACCGTCACGATCTGCCTCCTCAATCATTTCCTAAATGGAAGAACAAAACACAAATTTTTTCCAGGAATGATAAAAAAAGTTGAGTTCAGGTTAAGAATCTAAAAAGTCTAGAAAAACGATTTGTTAATCAAGTTTTTTGTAACTGAAAACGGAAATTTAACGCAACACTCCACCAAATTCAGTGGCGGTTGATAGGTAGGGATGGTGTGACGGCTCTTAGTTACTTTAATAAAAAAAAAAAAAAAAAAAAAAAAAAAAACTGTGAAAACAGAATTAATATCAAAAATATTCCATACTTTTTTTTTATTTAATAAGATTATTTAAATTTTATTCTTGACTTATGTTAGACTCATAATGTCGTGCTGATTTTTAAGCCAATTAAAAATCAATTTCAAATAAAAATATACACGTGCGTATAAAATGATGATAAATATAATGGCAACAAACCGTAATACAGTTATTTTAGTGAACTGGTACAAGCTAACTCCAAGTAATGTAAAGTTGGAAAACATTTTATGGACCGTAGACAAACTAAGCATAAAGTAGCCACAGTTAAAAAGTACAATTTACGGGTAAGCTGTTCTACTTAAAGGAGCCATACTCTTTTGTGTAAATCTTTATTATGCTGGGTGGCACTCAACATTGTATACTGTTATACAATGTTGAGTAACAGTATACAACACTCAACATGTATGTATACTGTAATATTACAGAATTTGTTCCTATAATGATATAGCCTATACCAATGTTAAATTCAATGAAACTAGGACACCGCCACACAAAATTTCAAGTTTTGCTTATTATAAAAATAAAAAACTCGCATCATTTGATAAATATGTCTTCATTCTAATATTTAAATTATGTAATCTCATTAAATTTTGTGAAACAACAAAATTCCTTCAATTTATTAATTTCTCTTAGACTTCTTGCGTTGAATATATTTATTTATAATTAAGCTTCACTTGCAATTTTTTCATAAGTAAAGCAAAATTTACTGATGAACCTGGCCATAGAGCAGAAGCAACGTATAGTTTACACAAATAAATTAATTGTGCCACAAAAACCCATAAAGAGTTCTTAATTTTTCTGTACACTTATTTACTTATAAACTGCCAACACACTAGAGAGGCAAGACTAGTTAAAACAAGATAATAAATTACGGTACTATAGTGAAAAGATGTAAATCATTATTATTTAACATAAAACTTACGACTCACCCGTAATTCTTCATCTGTTAGATTTTCCCCAAGTTCTTTTGCAACACGTTTCAGGTTTTTAAATGAAATCTTGCCCGTTTCATCATCATCAAACAACCTAAATGCTTTCATAATTTCTTCTTTAGAGTCTTTTTCAGTCATTTTTTGTGTCATTAGGTACAAAAACTCTTCATATGATATCATACCTTACAAGAAATTAAAACAAACAAATCAGAAAAAAACTCAAATTTTGTTAATATTAAATTAATTTTAATGAGCAGACATTTGAATTTTTGATGCAACTAAGTCGACTGGAGGACAAACTGAAGAGAAAATAAAGGCTTTAGTGTCCTTCATTACTGCAATGGTGCTCAAATGTAAGACCTCTAAACTCAGTTCTCTAACAAACATGCTAACACATTTGTTCACACTCAATCGTAACTGACCGATGTGACACCGACTATCAAATCAAACATCTAAGTTTGTATTTATTTAGGCCTATCACAACATTTTCTACTACTATGACTGGCGGCTCAGATATGAGACAGTGATGCTAAGCGACTAAATTGCCATTCGTGAGATACCAGTTAATATCAGAGCCTTGAGAGTTTCGTAGCGTTACATAGGGAAACTGCCACTGTGTGCTTCGTCTCTAGGGGTTTCTTGACAAATATGGTAATTTCAGTGTTGTAATGTTGGTACTATGAGATAACAACAGCTGACTTGCATCAGACTCAGTGGCACTCCTATAGTAAGATGCACGAAAATAGTCCGATGGAAATTTAAACAGCTGTGTCCCCCTCACCCCTCTCGCCCTGCAATGTTGTCATTTGTGGTTATGTTTACCATGTGTTATACAGTATAAAACGGTGTTTCAGAATAAATGTGGCAACAATGTATCGACTCTCGTCGGACTATTTCCGTGAATCCTACTATAGTTTAATCAGAACCCCCTTACTAAAGTGTGTAAACATTCACAACTTCATTCTTCCATTAAATAAGACCATCCTTCCAAGTATCTAGGGTATTTGTAATCTCGGCTCATACATTACACACCTTAAAAATAATCTAATTATATAAAAACGTCCTGTCGCAGCACCTGCGTACTCAGCGAATTTCAATTGGAATTTTGGTATATTTTCTATTTCCCTATCAAAACAATGGGAGTGAAAAATCTCTGTAGGTTTGCTGTCATATGGGCTTTGTAAGCAAATATAAGTTAAACTCTTCCTAATTAGTGTACATACCAAATTTTATCATGATATGTCAATAATGAAGCTAAATAGGTTTTCTTGATTTCCCATAAGAATAACATGGAAACCCTTTTTGGGTTTTCTTCATAACTATTTAAGCTAAGTACAAAATTCAAATAATAGATTGTTTTTTAAGCTCTTTTAAATGGTTTGAGTTAAAATTTTTGAATTAAAAGAATTAAGGTAAAAAAGCCAAAAACCCACTTTTGACCCTTTTAAAACCCCATAAAACCCCGTTCCCATGGTCCAGTCATTCTGGATCGAGAACTCATTCAAGTAGATGCTGACTTACACCTCTGCATCAAATTTCATCAAAATTCCATTCAAAAGTTATCGTGTTAACGACAAATGTACACATAGATATACAGGGTGTTTTTTTTATTTATTTACACCTTAATTTATTCATAAACTAAAATAAATATTACTTCTCAGTTTGCTGGAAACGTCTATCAACGTTTGGGGGACTTCATATCCTCATCAACCCCTTCTCACCCCAACCCCTTGGGTACTCAAAATTTCAAATTCGGACCCCCAATTTTTACGTGATTTTTTGATTATACGCAATTTAAAGACTTTTTTGGTAATGTGACATTTTTCTCTAAACTTAACAGTTAGAGAGATACAGGCAAATAAAGTTCATTTTTTAGTCCCATAAGAATAGCATGGGGCAAACTTCAATTGCCTATTCTCCCAAACAATTCGGTCAAATAAAAAAATACTCAAGTATAAAAATGTCTTAAAATAATATATTAAGATCATAATAACATGAAATTTTTACAAATTTTATTATTTGTCCACCCTATTGGGAAAAAGTTCATTTATGCATAAAATGACAATTTTTATGATAATTTTCACTCTGTCACCCATTGTTCTGTTTTGAGGGAGATATGTACTGACCTGATTCTTCTTTGTCTATTTCACTAAGCATTTTCTTGATTTCTTCTTTTTTAGGCTCAAATCCGAGGGCACGAATTGCGATCTGAAAGTAAAATGTAATCTGATTATAATTTTTCGGTGCAATTTTTCTGCAGTTATTTAAGTTATTGCCTTAACCCTTGACGCTCTGTAGACATTCTGCGCGTTCACAAGCATCCACCGCAAAGAGGTTTGTTTACGTTTTTGCCTATCACATTACAAATTCCACACATAAAGTGTCTAAAATTCGTCACGTGATAGGCAAAAGCGTAAACAAACTCTTTGTGGTGTATGCTTGTGAACACACTCATTAAAACACAATGTATTCATGCAAAAACCTTCTTTGATCATTTATTTAATTCCTGTAGAATGGAGGTTACCACTGATAACGACTTCCAATATATTTTTTTGTTATTGTATTTCTTTGCCATTAGTTTAGATGACAAACGTAAGAAGTTTTTGTACTATTATCGGTATGCTCACTCCACTTTGATAAAAACTTGAATAAGCATAAAATAAGTTTTTGTCAAAAAATATTTTTGTTGAAATTAATGGGTGTATACTTTTATGAACAAATTAAAAATACTACTAAATTTGCTAGAAAAAAAATTTGGTTAGTACCTGATGTATAAGTGAATTACAAGGAGAAAATTATAATAAAACATGAACGAGAAGTTTGCACATTCCGTGCTAAGTTGAAAGTGCTACTCCTGAAAAAAGAGTATTACAGTGTGCAAGACGATTTTAAAGACAACCTGTGCTAGATGGCTTACATTTTATTTTAAGTTTATTTGAGAACTATGTTTTTGAGGTGTTTTATTTTGTATTAAACCACTGTTACAATTATATTTATCTGAATATGACCTGTTGTCAATGCTATGTAAATAGTCCGATGACAATAAATGATTTGACCAATTTGATTTGATTGATTGATTAGCCTAATTACTAATTAGGCCTACTAAATAATAGACCTAATGGCTAACTACAATCATGATTACTGAATTGGTGAAAATAGCTATAAGAATAGTACAAATATGATAGTGACCTTGAGTTCCTTTGTTTCAATTTTTCCATTCCCTTCCTTGTCAAAGAGATCAAATGCTTCTTTAATGTCAGCTTTTTGTTCTTCAGACAACTCATATTTTGGTCCTGATGATTTTTTTCTCGTCCCAGAAGCTGTGGCTTTTCGTAAGGAAGCGGCCTTGAAAAAAATCACAACACATGGGGTAAAAACTTGCAGGACTAGGTTAACTTTTTCAATTTAGTGAGATCAAAGTTATGAAGGATAATGTAGAATATGTATTTGTGTTACCCCCAAGCAGCATTTCAATATATACAGGCTGTTTTTTTGGTAAGAGTAACAAGCTTCACCAGTTGATTCTTCACACAAAGACAAGAATGAAATGTCATTTGAACATAGGTCCGAAAATTATTTGTTTTAAATTTACAGTCAAAATTGAATGTTTTAAATTTTAAGTAAGTTATAAAAAAAAATTAAGTTATGTTATAATAGGTAGTTTAAATTAATCACTTTAACTTAAATTTCTAAATTTTATTAATATTATGGTAGATATCAATTGTTATTATTATATAAGGACCAGCATGATGATAACCTAAATCAGCTTCTTGGAGGACATGTGTTCGTCATCTGATAAAAAAAAAATCCTAAACCGTATGCTAAATTTATGACATGTGGAAGAAATGGTACGAAAATTACTACACAGAGAAAAAGAGGAAATAGGTAGATCTTAGGGTCATTTCCTGCAGGCTGAAGTTGTTTATAGGAGAAATTACTGAAAATAATCCTGTACCCTAAATTCATATAATTTTATTAAACCATTACCCAATTTAAAATCTTGTTAAATCAAATTATTATTACACAGTTTTACAAACTGGTGTATTTTTTGGAATCACTTTATATATTGTACTTAACTTTACATTCAAATATTGTGGATGTTACAATAAGTGGACATAAATAAAAATGGACGACGAAAGAAGTGGTTATGTAAGTGGTGGACCTAAAAAATGGACATTTATTTATTCTTCCAACGTCAAAAAGAAACCAGACTCATGTTGCTCGATTTGCATTCCCAAGAATGATTCAAGGGACCCTACCGTGATCTTGAACTCAGATGTCAATAAATATAAGAACAATTTAACAACACTCTGTGATGACCCTGCTATTATGAGACCATCATCATTGTAGATTGATACTATCAGTTTGCCTTCCTTACGTTTCCGAGTGTAAATGCATGGGTCAGCGGCTGAACATGTGAATCCATTTGCTTCCATGAATGAATGGAACTTGTTGTTCCAACACCAGGGAGATTGCTTGAGCCCATAGAGAGATCTTTTTAAACAGCAGACACGACCAGACCCATCATCATAACTTTGTGGTTGAGTCATATATATATCAGTATCGATATCGACGTAAAGAAACGCAGCCTTGACGTCGAATTGTCCAAGAACAAGGTTCTCTTCAGCCGCGGTCGCAATAAGGGTTCGGATTGAGTCATAGCGAGGTACAGGGCTAAATGTTTCATCACAGTCAATTCCTGCTTTCTGCAACATTCTACGAGCGACTAACCGAGCGCAATATCGATCAACTGAACCGACAGGTTTGTATTTCACTCGGAGTACCCACCAGTTGTCAATAGCACGCGTGCCTGGAGGTAATGAAACCAAATCCCACCATCATTCTCTCTGAATGCGTCCATTTCTTCTTTCATTGAACACAACCACTTGTCTGATTGGGGACTTTTCAAGACTTCACTGAAGTTGGTTGGCTCTAAATCTTCAAAGACAGCGTTTGACAAAAATGCTGAGGCACTATTTGCCTCAAAGCGACGAGTTTGATGGCCCACTTCGTAGTCCCTGAATTTTGCAGGTAGACGAATTTCATGAGGTGGATTAGGTGCTGGGGTCTGTATTGGTTCTGGTTCTGCTACTAGGATGATATCATTGATGCCTTCATTATTGGTGTAATTGGCTCATTTAGTATCTTCATCTTCATCCTTGTAATGGCAGTCTTGATTTTCTAATTCAATATTGATTGTATATTTGATGTACAGAGTTTCTCTGGACGAAAATCAACATCACGTGATTTCATTACACGATTCTTTGATGGTATCCATACCTTATAGCCATCTTTGTCATTGACGTAACCAACAAAGTAACCAAGAACAGCTTTACGATCGAATTTTCTCCTCAACTGTTTCAGTATGTTTACATAGCACTCTGAACCAAACTCAGACGGCGCTTTGTCTGGAACACTGGAACACGCGACTTGCCTGTACGGTTGATTAAGAATGTTGCTGTATCACAAGCATGAGCCCAAAATGCTCTTGTTAAATTTGAGACTGAAAGCATCGATCGTGCAAGTTTGACGACGTAACAATTTGATTCGACACCATTCTGTTCTGGCGTACATGGACATGACGGATGAAACTCTAGGCTACTTTCTTGTAACAATGTCATTACAGCACGTCATTCGAATTCAGTACCACAGTCCGAACGAAAACCATTGACTTTAGGTCCCTTGGACTCACTCTCATAAAAAAATGTTTGGATGTTGAGCTACTTCTGATTTGTGCTTCATGAGAAATATACGAACGAACTGAGAAAAGTCATCCTTGAAAACAACATAATATTAGAAGCCATTTATCGAGTCGACTGACATTGGACCATTCACATCAGCATGGATCAGCTCTCCGACGGCTTTTGGGCGATTATGACAGGGATGAAACGGTTTACGATGTGATTTCCCAAGTACACAACTGTCAAAAAATGCTGAGGTATTTGAGTATTTGCAAGATATACCTACGTGAGATAAAACTTCACGCACATGTCATTTATCTTGATGACCAAGTCTCTCATACCATCCTTGTAGTATGTCAGACGACATGGCTATGTTAGTTTGCACACTCACTTCTGGTGTACAAACGCGCATGTTCATGACATATACCGAACATACAAGTTCACCAGTCGTAACAAGTTTAATTTCATGATGAATTTTCACACCATCACTATCAAATGTAATCTCATTTCCACGATTAGCAGCGTCTTCTTGCGAACGTAAATGGCAGCTTCCTCTTCAAGTGCAGTACCAATAATACGAGCTGGAAGAGCGTTGTCTCGTTGCCATCGATGATACTACTCGGACGGTTTGGTGTTTGCCTCTGATGCCGCTGGACACAACCATGTACCATCGATTATTGTTTTCAAACACAGTTCAATTTGCCACTTTCACGTTTCCCACTGTGATTCGTTTCCGAGTTTTCTAATGTTTAAAAGTGTGGTATCATCTTGTCCAGTCATATTAACGAATACTCTTTTTCTAAAGATACCGAGCTTCACACACAAAAATTACTGAAAATCGACCGCTTGTACATTTTTAATGCTTGTCTGGGCCCATAACCTAAGATGGTAAACGAGATTTACAGTAATTAATAGATGAAATGTGTGTGAAACGAAAGTAATTTTTATTAAATAAACGATTACCACTTGTGTAAAAGAAAACTGTAGAAAAAACCTTAGAACCCAGAACATTGTAAACAAACAAAACATTATAGATTGTCATGATCAGCTGGTTGGTATAATACGTAATCAGGATCAGTTTATACTTTAACCGTAGGTTTCACGATTAGGCCTAAACCTTAGGCTAATCAATATTCAATATATTTTTTATAACCTAAAAGAAGTTGGTTCCAAAACTCTGCTGTTGGCAAAATTTGAAATAAAAGTTAAATTTTTTATGCCTTTTTAGGCCTAATATCCTGATCGACATTTAATTTAAAACATAGTACAGGTAAGGGCAGTAACTTAGGCCTAAGTTATATTGTAAAGATAGATATTAAACACAAAATTCAAAATATCTGTAACAGTGATGGAGTGTTAGTAATGGTGAAACTTCGTTATCCTACTCCACCGTTATTACCAATGTTAAAATTTCGATTCTGCGATTGACGTTGTGTGATGAAAACAATCGAATCAACAACACTAACTTATTGAGGTAATAAACGTATTAAGTTATAATAATAATCTAACCTAACAATCTAACCGTAAACCTCCGTCACTTTTATGGACAGCGATGTTTATAACAAAATCAATGGTTTTTGGAAACTTTCAAAACTCTCAGTCCCTCAATACAATATGGAAAAATACCATTCTAATTCATATTTGGCAGCATTTGTGTGACCCCATTTAAGGTCAAATGTAGGCTAGCCTAAGTCTGCAACTTCTCACAACTAATATACACCTACAAAATAAACTTGGGTAGGCCTAGTTTATTTTGTGTTGTGTTGGATAATTTTATAGGCTGCGATACAAGTTAAATTTGTACCGTAGGCTACTTGTTTTTATTATTTTCAGTTACTTGTTTGCAATAGGACTATTTGTTTTATTGACAAAATGTATTTTAATTATCTTAGAACAAAACTAAATCAGGTGATAAAATCGCAATCGTATCATGCAATATTGTAACAAATTATACACAATTATACACAAGTTATACACAGTAACACAATTGTATTGTAAGTAAACGAGTCACTTCTCAGCAAATGACCTGCTCCTGAATGCCCAACACGGTTTCAGAAGTGGACGATCTACCACCACCACTGCACTTTTGAGTTTGGCCGAACTCATCACCAAAGCATTTGAAAACAACGAAGCTGTCCACCTAAACTTAATTGACCTTAGCAAAGCCTTCGACGTCGTTTCACACGACATCCTCTTAGCCAAACTCAGGAGGTATGGAATCAATGGTACTGTCCTCGAAACCCTATCCAACTATCTTGCCAATAGGAAACAGTATGTAACCTTAGAGGGAGCCTCTTCCAGCACTAGAACCTTACCGCACGGAGTTCCGCAGGGCTCGGTGATGGGTCCTCTACTTTTTACAGTAATGGTGAATGACCTGAGCCTGAACAACAGCAGCCTGCTTTTTGCTGACGATACCACCTTACTGTCCAGAGGCCTCGACATCCCTAAGCTGCAAGCTGATGCTAACAATCTCCTGGACCTTGCCAAAGCCTGGTTTATTTCAAACAGATTTAAGATTAATGAAGAAAAGGGGTAGAGTTTCATATAGCGCCTACATTTCTACTGATGGAAAATATCGATCGATACGATCGATATATCGCATCGGATCATTCAATGCGATTGATATATCGCATCAGATCGATCGATACGATTGATATATCGCATCGGGTCAAAATTTCTATGTATATATATATCTAATCATATAGGTAACTATGTTTGCACATCAAAATTCACAATTTGGTATATTGTTGCTAAAAAGTACCATAGTTAAAATGTTGATCAAAATCTAAACCTAAATCTCTCAAAAAACTTATTAGTCAATATAAGTTATAACTTATTATGGTTGATTTTTCTTTTTTAACATGAAAACTGAACACTAACACTACTATACCTATCTATTTTCATTTTCATCCCCTCACCAGTGCACCACACTGCTCACACATTTTCTTTGGTAGGTATCAGTTCATTATCTTGTAAAAATCGATCGCATTGCTCATATCTATGACCCAACTATCTAGTATTTAAACCTTCTATTATAAATAGGTTAGTAGAAAGTTTTCTGAAATTCATGAGACTAATCAAAATAACTAAACTATCCATACTGAATATGAAATCACCTAGTAAGATCTTGGTTTAAATGTTAGATAAACCAACAATAATATTTAGTAAATAAATATAAAAAATCCTCAAAAACATATGTTTAAAATATTTCATCCGATGCGATATATCGATATTTCATCCGATGTGGCGTATCGATATTTTATCCGATGCGATATCGATCGTATCGATTGATATTTTCATTCGGTAGAAATGTAGGCGCTACCGGTATATGAAACTCTACCCAAGAAAAGACTCAGTCCCTAGTGTGCACCATTCGAAGGTGTGTGGCGGCTAGCGAACCAGTCAAACTTCTGGGTGGATAGTAGACTGGGCTGGAAACATCACATTGGGCAGGTTTGCGTGAAGCTGGTGAGAGTCCTGTATCTACTTAGGAAGTTGCGTGCTCTGATCACTCCCGACTATTTATTTATTTATTTATTTATTTATTTATTTATTTATTTACGGCAAAACGCCAATTCACAGAGATGATAATAAATTCAATTCATAATTTCATAATTAGTCAGTTCATGCTGTAGTGTGATGAAATCAACAACAATAAATTAACAATAATAACTCACAATAACAATAATTAATAGCCTATAACAAAAGAAACAATAAATTAACAATAATATAGCTCGCAATAACAATAACTAATAGCCTATAACAAAAGAAACAATAGATTAACCATTATCTACCACTATCTTAAGACTGTGTACTTCACGCTCTATTCCACAGTCACTTAATGTATGGTCTGGTCTTGTGGGGGCACTCGTCGGCGACTCATGACATATGCTGCTACAGAAAAAGGCGGTAAGGATAATTACATCTTCTAAGTACAATGAGCACTGCAGACCCCTATTCAAGGAATTAGGCATCCTTACCGTCTATAGTCAGTATGTGCTCAACATCCTAGTCCTCCTTAAGGAACACGAAGCTGACTTTGTAAGGAGAGATGAGCAGCATGGTTATGGGACCCGCCATGGGCACAACCTGGATATGCCAAGATGTAGGCTATCTAGTACTCTCAAGAGCTATCCACGGTATGCAATCAGGCTTTTCAACACCTTGCCTGTCAACGTGCGAGAGATGAGCCCCCCAGCGTTCAAGACAGTACTCCGGGACCGACTAATAAGCCTAGATAGGCCTCTTTATACCTTGGAGGAGCTCAAAGACCGACCAATTTTTGAAAACACATCCGCCTAGCAAAGCCACATCCCAGGTGTACAGTGAAATTGTGTAAATATTTGTTTGTATTTTTTTTTTTTTTTTTTTTTATTGGTGGATAAGGAGACCCCGGCCGAACCGTTGAGCACGTCTGCCTCTAATGGGCATTTTACGCAAGCCCCTGGAAGATATGTTTGTATATAAGTTAGTATGTTTAAAAAATTTTGACGCAATCTATCCGACTTGTCGGTCAAAGATAAAGCACACAAGTATACAAGTATTGTATCATCGATAAAATTATATTATTATTCCAAAATCAAAATTCTAACATTGATTATGACAGTGGAGTAGGATAACAAAGTTTCACCGTGTTAACAAAATAATAACAAATGTCTGGTATAGACCTATTTTTTTCAATAAAATATTAGGGACATAGCCTAAGAAAAAAAAAGGATCTTTCATTGTGGTGCCTAGCACCACAAGTTGCTTTTAAGACTTAAGCCTTGAACTACTGAACTAATATAAAAATGAAATCTATCCCAGTTAGGTACGCCTACTTGGGCCAATTAAGTGACTAATTTTAAAAATATAATATTACTTACCATATTGAGATAATCTTATCTAGCAGAACCACACTAAGAACCCCCCTTAGATGAAATAATCAAGTCAACACTCAGTACCGTGCTAAGGACAACCCAAAGTATTAATCCACTAAAAGATGAAGTCTTAAACAGTCAACAATTAAAGCTGTTTCATTTATCTATTGTACTTTATATTTTTAGAAATTATGATATTGTAAATTGGTCAAACAGAAGTGCTAGGTTTACTTTTGAGACCTACCAGCAGTGAGATAAGAATAAGATAACAAAGAGTATCTAAAGTGTCAGTGTGTGGTGGGATAGTGCTGGTTTCACCGCATCCCAGTTAGTCATTCGGTAGTCGTTGTAGAGTATCAAATTGAATGTGTAGAGTATCGAACTGAATGTCAGCGTATCGACATCGTTTCGGTTACGTCGTTGTCTGCTGCTGCTCACTGCTCAGACCAGACCAGACCTCTTTCACTTGTGATATTCTGTTTGCTCTCTTTAACCAGAATAAATAATCATATCAGAATTTAACAGAATAATTACATTACATCTGACATGTCCGAAACGTGATTTTAAAAGACGTTAAAATACGCAATTGTATAAATTGTGCTGCTAAAGACTTAGTATGTAATTATACGTTGAGTTGTTGGGTTTTCTACACAACTTTTGTCTTACTTGGGATAGGCCTAAATTTGTTATAACTTAGTCGTTTACTTGTAGAGTTGCTAGAGCTAGAAGCAATTAATAGCTCAATTATTTCGCTCATCATTTTAATATATTCCAATAAGGTATGAAGTAACTTTGCCTCACTTTATAAAGAACTGTCCATTTTGGGAATTGTTCAGATTTATTCTTACTCTGTTAAAATGGTTATATCCTTTGGTGATCAAATAAATAAAGTAAAATAAAGAAACACAAATTTTGGAAAACTTAGGCAGACCTAAGTATTTAGGGCCTTTGCCTATCTTGCTGAACAACCTAGTATTAGTGACGCAGAGTCTTTGGTTTTGCCTGATAATAGGCTAGTATCACCATTGTATCACATTTAACGATAGCCACTTATCCGTTAGCACTATTCGTTTCATTGGGTAAACACAATCTAGACGCTTTGTCCTTACAACATCCATATAACTTAAAGCTTAAAAAAGCCTATGAGGGTATAAACAGTTGTTTAATTCTCATGTTGTATTTGACTACTGTACCACAACTTTTCTTTTAGTAGTTAAATCAAGTAAAAATGATTCGTATTTTTCTTCACCTTTGACGAAACCAGAAAAACAACCATTACTATCAATTTTAAATGATTCTAAGTGACGATCACATAAACATCCTCAATTTTGCAGCATTGAAATTGGATTTTTGTGTTCGAGTCCGAGTTCAAATTCATATTCGATATGAATGATACTTCGATACTCTGTAGTTTCGGTTGGCTACTACCGAATGACTAACTGGGATGTGATGTGGTGAAACCAGCACTATCCGTGGTTACTAGGTGAGCACTAGTGATGGGAACCATCCGATGAAAACAAACGATTCATCCGGTTGTTGCGCGCCAATCTATTCATCCGATGGGAGCTGAGAATTTCATCTGGATGGTTCATCCATTCATTTCAACAGGTGAACTATCCGTTCGTTCCTCTACTAGATGGAACAATCAGATGAAAATATTTTCATCTGTTAGAAAAATCCATTCGTTTTCAGATTAACTATCTGTTTGTTTCTATTCTGGATGAACCCTCTGATGGAATTTTGTCATCTATTTGGAAAACCATCTGGCCACCAGATAAATTATTTCGATCGAGGCATTTGCTTAGAATAAATCAACCATTCGCAGTATACACTTTTTTATACGGTTTGTATAAAAAACACCCAGACCCAGTTTGAAGGATTATTTTTTGAACAGTATTTGTTCGCTAGTATTGATGAGTCGTTTTAATTTATGGGTTTTATGAATTTCCAACAAAAAACCTAATATTGGCTATTATTAATAACAATTATTCATAACTCCCCCCAAAAATTTGATTACCTTACTTAATTAGCGATCAAGTACGAACACTTATGCTAATTAAACAACCTATACAGGTTAAACAACCTATACACAATCCATCTTTTGTATGACATCTTACGGTTTACTTACATAGGCCTAGACAGAAAAAATATACAGAGTTTTATGTTTTGACTAATATTTCTTAAATCCACAGTAAGCTATTATGCTCTACCTTTGTATCCATAATCATGTTAAAGAAACGAAAGGACATTTAAGTAACTATAAATCCCCAAAATTATTTTATTCCTAAAATTATTGTGGAAATTGTATTAACCACAAAACAAATTAAAATTATGTTTTTACTTTGTTGTTTATTTTTATTCCGTGACCATTATTTGCTAAATATAGGTCACATTGCGATTATTGTAATCTTAAAAATGCAATAATAATCCAATGTTCAGGCATGAACATTGGATGAACCACTCGTAATACGCTCTTAGAAACCATCTGATGCCCGCGGAACCATCTGATGATGTTTCTTTCATCTGTTCAGAACAATTCATTTACTTCATCCACACGGCAAGCGCTCCCCACTCCTGGACTAAAACCATCGGAGGAATCATCCATCTGAAAACCATCCGATGGAAGCTAAAACCATCGGATGAATCATCGGATGGTTGAAACCAGTCGTTTGTCCCATCACTAGTGAGCACTTTTTCATACAAACAGGACGGCGACTATCGGTTATCGATATCGATT
Organism: Neoaliturus tenellus; assembly: GCA_030545055.2. Classification (NCBI taxonomy): domain Eukaryota; kingdom Metazoa; phylum Arthropoda; class Insecta; order Hemiptera; family Cicadellidae; genus Neoaliturus; species Neoaliturus tenellus. The sequence goes on along the minus strand of CM061533.1, from coordinate 167,475,204 downwards.
CGAATCATCGACATCGCGTCGAATATCGGTTATCGACATCGATATATTCATACTTGTGTTGTGTATGTTCGTTGCTGTCTATAAAATGGAAGTTGGAAGGATGTTGATGTAATACAAATTGTTTAAGCATTCCCAGAAGTAAAAACCCCCTCAACCATATTCTTGATTGAAAGCTCTTAACGTGAAAACTCTAGAAAGATCACCTTTTCCAACCGTTTAAGAAATAGGCCTAGAGACCTCTGGCTGGGTAGCTGAGTGGTTAAAGAGCTCGCCTTTGAATCTGAAGGTAGCCGGTTCGATCCTGAGAAAAGTTAGTGCTTTTTGATGGTTCGATACTGGACCCAGCTGCCTTTGGTCATTGGGCTATTAATTAATGATCCTGACAAATAAAACAGCTGATATTTGTCAGTAACAAAGCTACACCTCATCTGATCCATCACAATCATCACACTCACCCCTTCAGTCATACTCACCTTAAAATACGCACCACAGAGTGCGTCGGTGTTTCAAATAAAGTATCTAAAGTATCTAAAAATTGCTGTGGTTCCATCTTCAGCTTTTGCAGCCTTAGGGTCTTAAGGATTTATCTGATCTGAAATCTTGTGGAAAATAGTTAATGTGGAATTAGATTATCTACAACTTTTGCATATGAGGTTTTGCTCTATCTTTTACTTTTTTCGCACTAAAACTCTTTAAAGTTGGGTTTGGAATGTAGCTTGTAACACAAGTTGTTTAAGCATTCCTAAAAGTTAAAACCCCCACAGTTATACTTGATTGACAACTTCAACCTTTTAAAGGGCTCCTTTTATAGGGGTCTTCATAGTTACAATGTTATTGTTATGGAAGCAACATTTTCATAAATTATTAATACCGAACCTAAAATTAAATGTTGAACTCTGAGATCAGTTTACCACTCACACTCAAACTCATTCCAATTCGATACGACTGGTTGGTAGCTAGTTGGGGATAACCGACAGTGCGTCAGTCGCCAAATGTTTCGATGTCGATAACCGATAGTCGCCGTCCTGTTTGTATGAAAAAGTGCCCACCTGGTTACTATGGTGAATCTGAATCAGCTGATTGATCAATAAGAAGGTTTGGCCACGGCCATCAGAAGAAGAATTGGAAGATTTTTGGTGCCCGTGGTTTGGTCCATAAAGCCATTGTCTAAGGATAGTCAATGATAAAGCCATATAAAACATTTACAATAATTTATACTGGTTCGTAGTCTCCTCCACCATGGTTGGTAATGACATTGACTCAACGAGATTAATAGATATAGAGTGCAACACAAATGGGGAAAATTGCCCACTGTTGATCAACACTGTTGAAGTGTTGACACCATTTTACCCAAAGTTCCCACAGTTTCCCTGGTAACCAGGCCTCTGTTTACACTTTCCCGCCAGTTATTTACCATTTTACAAACACCCATCTTACGTTTTTATGCTAACCAACTTCAATAGCTTGCTCGCAGGCCATCAGATCTAATTAATTTAAAAACAAACATCAAATAAATTATATGTTTTAAAAGTATTATCTGTAATTTTTTAAGCTTGTATCGACTAATCAGAATAGCTCAAACTATTAACCAAAAAAACAAGGGTAAAGTGTGGGATGGTTGCCAAGGAAACGGCGGAAATTATAAGTAAAATGGCACAAATCAAATGGGGACGAAAAATTTACATTTGTTGAGCACTCAGTATCTATATAACCTCGTTGCATTTACTTTACATAGTTAATAAGTATGTAAAGCCAATCAATGGTAATGGATACCTAGCGTTAAGTTTATAGTCATAGTCAATGGTTATAAGTTTAAGATCCATAGTCAATGGTTTACAACTAAGTTTTACCTAACATCGGAATAATAGTTTTGATGTCCGAGACTTGTCCCCAAAGGGCCAACTAGGAGGTATTGCCAATCCATATCTCAAAATAGATTCAACATAGAAATGATAGACTACTTTCATATTCTCCATTGGTACACAGTTCCTTAAGTGGAGGAATACATATGACATGGATCTATTTTTTTTTTTTTTTTTAATAGACTCCACATGAACATTCCAGGTTTTAATTTCATTATAATAAGTACACCTAAGAATTTTTGTAACTAATCCAAATTTGGAAAATAATTTACATTATTTTGTTTCGTGCTGAAAATTTGATCAGTTATATTTTATCTAGATTAAGTTTTGACTATATAGACATTCAAAGCATTGACTCAATGTATCAATGAATTTATTCAGCCGTTAAACCTAAACAGTAATTAGCTAAGTCAAAATATTTTCATCACACTACATCGATTATCACCTGTTTTCGACCCTCGTTTCTACCGTCGAAACACCTGTTTTGCCGGCCTAGGCCGGCAAAATTTTCCGGCCTAGGCCTGCAAAATCAGCTGGCCTAGACCTTACATAAAAACATTCACATCAACACGTTGTATCACAAAAACATGTGACTGCAACAATGAAATGGTAGTAAGATTGGTAACAGTAAGATTGAACAGTAAGATTGAACAGTAAGATTGGTTGCCTAGCAACCGGAAACTCAAGCAGTACATCTCGCTAGGTTAGTTGATGTTATGTTTTGTTTGTTATGAACGAAAAAGTAATGTTTTCACTTGTTTAGAATTTATTGAATTGTGTAGAGTGATGAAAAATATCGTTCGTACCTCGGGCCGAAAGTGTTTTGCCAACCCTCGATCGTTTCAAGTTCTTGACTTCGTCTCGAACTTGAAACAGGATCTCGGGGCCGGCAAAACGCCACTTTCGGCCCTTGTGACGAAATATACTATTACAAAACAAAGTCAGGCAGTCCTCTTTGCTCACAAAAACAAGCACTAGGAAAACGCATCAAACCGTGCAAGGCCATATATCAAAACAAAACCCATGCACAAAATAAGTCCATGCACAAAACCATGCAGTCACGCAAACCAAGCAAAAAAAAGATCATAAAATAAATCATTTACAGATGGCACATTTCCGAGAGGTTATAGCTTCATAGAACCCAGACAAGCTGTAAAGCGGATTTTCCAAAAGACATGCTTTGATCGTCTTCCCAAATTTGCGTGCTGGCAGCCGTCTCACTTGGATTGGCACCTTATTAAAAAGCCTTACGCCTGTAAAAGGGAAACATTTCAGTACTTTACTTAATATCAATGTTATGGTGTTGTTTCTGACAGCCTCCTGAGGTCCGAGATGCCTGAGGAAACCACTTTGGTTGGGTACACCGATGACGTTGCAGCTCTCATTGCTGCACGCAACGTTGAGCTGGCCCAACTGAAGTTGAACCGAGTTATGCGGGTGGTCAACACCTGGATGTCAGATCACGGTCTCTCGCTTGCTCTCAGTAAGACGGAGATTGTGATTCTCACGAAGAAGAGGATCGACACCGTCGTCCCACTCCGAGTGGAAAGGGAGGTGGTCACATCAACTCGTGCCGCTAAGTACCTCGGGGTTATGGTGGACATCAAGTTAAGCTGGAGGGATCAGATCTTCCGTACGGCGGACAAGGCCGCTAAGGTAGTCACTTACCTTTAGTAGGCTGATGGCCAATGTCGGGGGTCCCCGATCCAGCAGAAGACGTCTGTTGATGTCCGCGGTCCAGTCCGTGCTCCTTTACGGGGCAGAGGTGTGGGCAGGCGCTCTAGATAAGGAGTGCTACAGGTTGCGACTCGCCCGGGTTCAGCGTCAAGCTGCGCTTCGGGTGTGTTCCGCCTACCGGACAGTGTCCGAGCCTGCCGTCCTGGTGGTCGCCGGAGTCATCCCTGTCAAGCTCTTGGCAGGGGAAAGGAAAGCGATTTATCAGAGACAAGGCGAGATCGGCAAGGACACGGCAAGAACAGAAGAGCGCTCCCGAACCTTCCAGCAGTGGCAACACAGCTGGGAGCACGACACCCGAGGACGATGGACTGCGCGACTTATCAAGCAGGTCCAACCATGGGTGGAACGGCGGCATGGGGAGGTGGACTACTACCTCACGCAGTTCCTGACAGGTCACGGCTATTTCAAGTCGTACCTGAACCGGATGGGCAAGACCGGTTCACCGGATTGCATCTACTGCCCGGGCGTTCCCGATGACGCGGAACACACCTTCTTCTGCTGTTCGCGTTGGGAAAGGCCCCGCCTGGAGGCCACAAGAAAACTCGGTGTTTTTTCGGTGGACACGGCCTGCCAAAAGATTATGGAGGATGAGGGCAACTGGGATTGTTTGTCACAGTTCGTCCGGGGCATCCTCCCGGAAAAGAAAACCGATTTGGACCACGAAGTGGCCCAGATCCCTTGACCGAACGGCTGGATAAGGAGCGAGCCCCATGGGCGTAAGCCAAATTTAGGCCTAGCCTGACGTAATGTGATAAACAATTCCAGGTTAGAATCCTAAAGAGTAGAGGAGGTTTTTTAGTGGGTAAACCCGTTTTTTTAGGGGAGTCCCACACTACAGGCTGGCCACCTGTGTGCGTAATGCATTTTTCCTCCTCTCCCTCAAAAAAAAAAAAAAAAAAAAAAAAAAAAATATGTATGGTGTTGTTTCTGGTATTGTGAGTGTGAACGGCAGAATTTAGTGTATACCCTCGTCATGCTTTATTGCCATCAAACATTGATAGACATACACACTAATGACTGTTAAAACCTGACAATGCTTGAAAAGGGGCCTAAAATGTTCAAGCCAGAGTGGGTTCCCTCAGAGCCCTTTTCTGCAACAGCAAAATCCTATCAACTCTTGAAGAATGTCCCCACAGTCTTGTACCATAGAGGATGTGAGACTGGAAAAAGGAAAAAAATACCAGTCTCACAAAATCAAAAGGTGTGTCCTGCTTGAGATGTCTCAAAAAGTAACTAAGCTTCACACACAGCCCTTCAATATGACTTGACCAAGAAAGCTGAGGGTCCAGCATGAAGCCCAACAGCTTCACAGGTTCGTTCCCATCTAGTTCTCTGCTTAGACTAAACACTATTTCTTGGGGTTTGGCTTCATTCAAAGACAATTTTGGTTTGATCTGAACCACAGGGATGCTGCCTCCAGAAGGTCGCGGACCAAGGAAGGTCGCAAAGTCGTGATTTGAGTGACTTATTGAGAATAATGTCGTGTCATCGGCATAAAAGAGAACATTTCCTGACACGCTGTAATAAAGATCGTTAATTGATATGATAAAAAGAGATGGGCCAAGTATGAAGCCCTGAGGAACTCCATACCTGACTTCCAGTGGCTGTGAGATACTACCATATATTCCAGTCCTCGACCTGCCTTCTTCGACAGAGATAACACTTCATCAGGCTCAGGGCGGAACCTCTGACTCCATTCTCAAGCTTTTAAATTAACAGATCGTGAGACAGCAGTCAAAAGCACGAGATAAATCGCAAAGGAGTGCAGTTGTGGAATTCTTATCCTCGAAAGAGCCCAGTATAGCCTGGAGAATCGAGTCCACAGCAGTGGTTGACCTGTCCCTCCTGAAACCATACTGTGCGTCAACCAGGAGACGACAAGTCTAAAAAATACTCTTGCATCTGCTCCAAAATGAGTGACTCAATGACCTTAGCAAAAACCGGGATGAGAGATATATGGGTCTGTAGCTAGCTACACTATTTCTAGGACCCTTTTTTATACATTTTATTAACTGGCTGTTTAGCTGAGTGGTTATAGTGCTCGCCTTTGAATCCAAAGGTTGCCGGTTCGATCCTGAGGAAAGTTAGTAGCTTTTTAAAGGATCGATTCCGGACCCAGTTACCATTTGTCATTGGGCTATTAATTAATGATGCTTTCTAACAACTGGTCGATGTTAGATAGTAACAAGACTGGGGTTTGGACCGTTCCCCGTCAAAACGTTAAAAAATGCCTCTGGCGTAGACACACACAAAATAAAAAAAATACACTGGTACTGTTCTACATATTTTCAGAACTTCGGGAAAAATTCTCTGACTAAAACATAGTTTTATGAGATTAATAATAAAAGGGGCCACAGCAGGTATTATTTTCTTTAAAAAAAATCGACTGACAAGTTTAAGTAATCCCTGTTCTTAGATGACTTAAAACTATATGTACACAGTTATAGTCGTGGTCAGGCTTATTGGCGGGTGGGTGACCAGCTGTTGCAACCTATTACCTCAGTAAGCTGTTTCCAGAAGGTAACAGTAACTGTTTTTATTGGAATCATAACGTAACCGTTTGTAACTTTAATCTTTCACTGTTATTTTCTTGTACACATTTTGCCTAGTGATCGATTAATTTGATTAATTTCTTGTTTATCGAGTGAAACAGATAGAATGATTACATAAGGGCAGATTAATAGTAAATAATTATCTTACCGCGAACAAACTGTTAAGGAAAACATTAATGTAGGCTATAGAAAACGTAAAATCGAGAGGAAACGTATTATTATATAAATGAAGGAAATGTATAAAACCTTAAAATATCCTAACCTAAAACCTATAACCTAACCTTAAAAAAATTTTTGTAATTTTAATTTTTTAGGAAAACTGACAACATTAGACCACAACAATAACACGAAGATCCTATAGTTTAAGTGTGTGGCGTGAAGGAGATCTATACACTATGGATTTTACATTTTATCACTGTAAAAACGTTTTCCCAAATCACTATCCAAACTCAACTCTGGTTTTCAAAAACAGTATATTTCTCGTCAGTGTAATTTTTAGTAGCTCTTCTATAAATCATATTAGATATTATTCGTAGGCAAGGTGTAAATAGAATAGAAAATCATGAGGCTTAGTCACACTTCTCGTCGAGCCTACATGCAGTGACTTCCTCTTTCATCTATGTATGATGTACTAGGTGCAACATTAAAGATCAACTAACTAAAACACGTTAGTAAAGTTAAATGTTGTTGATAAGCTATATAACTTTAAAAGATATTGCTTGTAAAATTTATGAAATAGTTATTTATGCAACAAGTGCGGAAAGTGCCGATTTGCTGCACTCGAGAGAAATGTTTATGCACGAGCCGCAGGCGAGTGCGGAATAATTTCTCTCGAGTGCAGTGAAAGCACTTTTCGCACGAGTTGCATATTAATTTTTTCCTACGACTGCCAAATATTTCTTATAAGTATAAACGTTTAATATTCACGTTAAATACCCACTATGTGAGGTCCCTGTCTCAAGATAGTGATATTAATGATATCCTGTATTATGCACTTCCTACATTCAGTAAAAATTTATTGGATTTTTCATGCAGAAAATTTAACGCCACTGTTTTAGCAGTTTTAGCAAGATCGTCAGGGAATAAGTCACTTAAATCACTAAAGTCTCTGTCATAGTTGATCATTGCGCACCTAACTTAGACCTGCACCTAACTACTCTACACCTGTAGCTCACCCAGCTCACCTGTAGCTGGTTTGTAGGTTATGCTTATGTTGATTCAATCGTAAACGACAACAATGACAATAGATCAGATGTTTATATCCAGTGTTGCCAACTTAATTCCTGACTAATCAACATTTCCTTGCTGGCTAATGCAAATTGTTTTGTGTTCTAATGTTTAAACACTGGAGTGCGCAAAGTAAATCTAGCGTGCGCAAAGTAAATCTAGCGTGCGCAAAGTAAAATGAATACAACAATCACCTGTTTTGCGACGAGTATCGAGTGCGTAAACAACTGTTTTCACGGACAGTCGTAGGAAAACATGTTTAATTTTATAACAACACGTTGGAAAAAAAGTTTGTATTTTCATACGTAACAGCTGACATTAAAATTCAATGATATGTTTGTAACTATTACTTTTTGATCCTGGTTGAAGAAGCTACTGTTACCTTCTAGAAACAGTTAACAAAGGAAACAGGTTGTAACAGCTGATCGGCCACCCGCCAATAAGCCTGTCCAGGACTATAGTTGACAACATCAGTGATGCTCACAGCGGTAATTGTTTACTAACTGCCTCAGCTCCGATATCTTCCATACTTATGATACTTATAACTATTTGGGTCCCAAATATGAATAAACAATAGTATATTTCGTCACAAGGGCCGAAAGTGGCCAACCCTCGATCGTTTCAAGTTCTCGACTTCGTCTCGAACTTGAAACACGATCTCGGGGCCGGCAAAACGCTTTCGGCCCGAGTTATGAACGATATTTTTCATCACACTACACAATTCAATAAATTCTAAACAAGTGAAAAATTACTTTTTCGTTCATAACAAACAAAACATAACCTCGACTTCAACTAACATAGCGAGATGTACTGCTTGAGTTTCTGGTTGCTAGGCAACCACTTCACATCAGCTAAGGCCACCAAAACTAATATTCTAACGGTAAGTGACTACAGCTGATTCCAAGAGAAAATCATTATTTTCCCATCTACGTCATACATATTTAACAGTTGCTATCAGCTGAACTACTAACTACGTCACTGATTTGTTATTTGTTGTTGTTGTTGTTAAATACCTTCTAATATTCTAGATTTCTCTTCTACCGTTTCCATTACCGCCCTAGGCCGGAAAATTTTGCCGGCCTAGGCCAGCAAAACAGGTGTTTCGTTGGTAGAAGTGAGGGTCGAAAACAGGTGATATCGATGTAGTGTGATGAAAACCATATTAAAGGCCGCTCAGCCTAAACTAAATAGTTAACAATGTAATTAAGGTTACCGTAATAATCAGAGTGAGAGTCGCCACTGCTGTGCCATCAGTAGCAATTTCGGGCTAGTCGCTTGTTTTTCGGGATCGCACTACGATCATATAATAATTTAAGTTAGATTTCGTTAGATAAGGTTAGGTTTTGTTTTTTCCGTTAGGTTTCCGATTGGTAAAGCACAATAAAGGAAAACAATTAAAATAAACTTGAGTCTAATGTTATATTGTGTTAAGTTACATTATGTATTTGTTATATTCGTTGGGTTTCGTAATGTTATATGTTACGTTAGGTTTTGTTATTTCCGTTGGGTTCCCAATTGGAAAAAATCTTTAAAGGAAAAATATAAAATTCACAGCCATCTCGAACTACCAATGGTCCTTCCGCACAATTAGCCATCACTATCAGGAACGACAACACCAGCGTTATCAGTTTGAACTTTACCCACTTCCTTATCAGTAATGTCTATTATTTCCTCAAAAAGGGTGAGCGGGCTTTAATATTGCTTGCTTATTCATATTAAAGACCCGAATAGTTAGTAACAGAAGTATGGAAGATTTTTGAGCTGAGGCAGTTAATGTAAACAATTACCCTCACAGCTCTCCAATCAGAGGAAAACAGAACAGGAGGGAGAAGCTCATCAGGATTTCCTGGTGGGGTATGTGGCAAAACTGAGCAGTCGCGTACTATTTTATCACCTGACTCAAGGAAATATCCATTGAAATCATCAGCAGTTGCAAATTCCTTGTTGTGGGAGAAGTTTGATCTTTAAAAATATTAATTTGATTGCATGCAGCTTTACATGGGTTCGGTGCCTCTGCGAAAGCCGCCGCCACTGCCGTCTGCTTGGCCTCCTTCAACTTGACACGATACTCTCCCCTGTCCTGAGCTGACTTTGACTAACCAAAATCAATGTTCAAAGACAGACTCTTTAGGTTAGGTTATGACATTGATCATAAATACTTCAGTATTTATAGTCAATATGCATGTTCATATAATTTATATATAAAATCAATACCAATATATATTTTTTTAAATTGAACTGCACGTGCTAAAACAGCTGGTTGGCATCACAGCTGATTTAAGCCCACTACAAAAAAAAAAAACTACGGCGGCCATGGTGATAAAAAAACTGTAAAGTTCGTAGTTTGAGGTTAGGTATATTAAAAATTGGATAATAATTAATTGTTTTGTTATAACTGTGCGTTTGATTATTTTTATTTCTAGATATGACAAAATTGAATTTGATAAACTATTTAAGAAAGTATGTTTCAGAAACTAATAAGTTTCATCACTTCTTCGATTTTAAAACCTTTAGTTCTTCTGCAGTAAGTATTTTTGCAGCTTTTCGTAGGCTACATAATGAAAACTAAGAATTTGATGCCTTTTTCAATAGTTGATCAACTTCTCTAGAAAAGACACAGTAGTCTTGGACTAGGCTAAATATTTTTTCCCCGCGAAACTTCGTTAGTCTTGGCCTATCCTACTCCACCGTAATTAATGATGTCTAAATTTTGATATTGCGATAAATTAGTATCTTGCTATTATATCGATGATACAATTACACAATACGATTGATTACATTTTTATCACCTGATTTAGTTTTGTTCTAATAATTAAACATACTGGTACCTTTTTACAATAAAACAAAGCTAGGCCTATATTGTAAACAAGTAACTGAAAATAACAAAAACAAGTACAAATTTAAGCTAATGTAACCTGTAACATTATCAAAGAACAACACAAAATAAACTACCCAAGTTTATTGTGTAGTTGTATCTTAACTGTAAGAAGAAGCAGACTTCGTTAGAGATCTAAAATTGCGTCACTCAAGTTCTGCCAAATAAAAATCAAAAAGGTATTTTTTTGCTATTGTATTGAGGGAATATATGCATTTTAAATGTTTTCCAAACTCATTGATTTTATTGTTCAGCCATTTTTAAGTAACGGAGGTTACAAGCGTACAACTATATTTTTAAAAAAATAAGTGAAACAACTTAAATATTCTAAAACAAAATATGTCACAAGTTTAAGTTTGGTTTGTATAAAAATTCAAGAGTAAAACAATATCATTTCATTAAGTAGTATTCAAAATATCACCTTTAGAAGACGGTAATGGAGGTTACTCACACGCATGGCTAAGTCATGACCCCTTAACTATTTCTTTAATTTTCTGTGAATTATCATCCCAACCAAATTTGATTTCATCGTAATCAAATTCTTCAAGAGTTATGCTAGGCCTATTTATTTTCAGTACGGTACTCTTGTTAATAATTAATGGAGTATAGTAACAAATTAAATGAAAAAAAGTATCTGAGGTTACCTGTAAATTTCAAGATGTGATTTTGGCTCATATTAAAGTAGTTGTGAATATAGGAATAGTAAATTAAATTGTAGGGATTGTATAAAAATGTAATATAGTTGTGATTGGAAAAAAATATGTTTTTATTAGCAAAAACATTTAGTCTAAATTGCTAAAGCTAAATTACAGTACTTTGACTTTTTAGTTGAAAATTAAACTGAAAATGACATTAATTTTATAGTGGAGGATAAGTTACTGTGAGGAAGAACAAGTGGTGTGATCTGGTAGGATGTGGCACTTTGAAGTCTACCAACGGCAGAAGACCAGGACTGTCGATCAGTTTGAAAAGGAATTGATGTCAGCCTTCCTTCTTAGCTCCAAACTTTCAAGGTTAAGAAACTCAGCAATGGTACATAAGGGTGTCTCGTGGTATCCAAGTTTGTAACCGACTAGTCTCAAGAACTGACGTTGAATGGCCTCCAGTCTTTCATTGTGACACTGATAGTGAGGAGCCCACACAGTCAAACAGTACTCCAAAGATTGCCGCAATAGTGAACAGATATAATAATCGTTTAGAAGAGTACTGATGGAAAAAGGGTCTCTGAAAATTTTAGATATCAAACCTAGGTTTCTTGGTGCTTCCATAAAAATAGTGTTTATTTAATTTTCGTGAAAGATATCATTTGAAAACTGCACACCTAAGTCTCGTATAGAGCTTTCCACCATCAGTGGAGTCCCATGTATCACCAAACTGCAGCTTCGATGGTAAAGCATCTTGTTTATTTTTAAATAGCGAAGATGGCCCCAAAATGCTGTGAGTAGTGTAAAATTGCGGCCGCTGGCCCAGTTCAAGGTCACCTGAGGGATGACGTCATCGAGGTCAATGACCTCACCGATGACGTCATCGATGACGTCATCGATGACGCAATCGATGACGTCATCACTAATGACGTCATTTCGATGACGTCACACCCATGACGTCACAGAAATGACGTGCTGATGACGTCATCACCCCTTACGTCATCAAAACGACGTCACCGACGCCACTAAGGTCAAGGTCACGCAGAAACTTAAAATTTTTTAGCACTTTTGCCGTTTCTCGCACTACGCTCCGAGTTTCAGTCAGAGTCCCCGTGACCTTGACCACTTGGAGCGAATTTTCGACAAGAAACGGCAAAAGTGCCAAGTTAAACTCGAGTTTCTGACATGACTCTGCCTAAATGGGCAATCGGTTATCCCTCAGGTGACCTTGAACCAGTACAACGCCCGCAATTTCATGTTACTGTGACCTTGAACACTTAACAACGGAGCGCCGACACCGATGCGCACCCCACGACAGCCATCGAGTGACTGACTGTCAGGCTCTGTGTATGCTAGGTATATGGGGAAGTGGAGGGGGAAATGTCAAGGTCATCCAAATGGAGTTTTAAAAAAGTTGAAGAGTAGAAAGACTACTCTTGTGCTTCCTGGGCGACCTCATCAATTTCCAACGGATCTGTAAACCAATCCGATCTGTAGCGGCAGGAGTCCAGAAAACAGGTGCACCACCCATCAGGTTGTCCGTAGCACTTCCGACAATTGGTAAGATTGGAGAAGTGAAATTTAATACACCGCTGCGGACAACAAGTATAAAAGTATTTGGATTTGTAGATTTTGAAAGTTTGTAGTACCGGTGGTGGCAGCTGTTGGTTCTTGCATCTACACCTGCAACATCCGAAGCATTCACATTGCCGGCAGGCCAGCCCATCCACTTGCCACTTTGGTAAGAGGAAACACTTATCCTCACAGCAATAGGTTGTCCCCGTCTCTTCCTCCCAACGCTTCTTTGCACAATATGTGACGCCTTGTATCTCCAAACACCTATGCTCGCAACATGAGATGCGCTTACTTTCCATAGTTGATGTTGCTTTGACGAGGGAGCACGATGAAGTGATGCTGTGGTCAGTGGGAATGGGGTTTATATAAACTAAGGTGGGTGGAGGGGGAAAGGTCAAGGTCATCCAAATGGAGTTTTAAAAAAGAAAAGAGTAGAAAGACTACTCTTGTGTATCTATAGCGATTTCATTGATAGTGAGTGCTTCTGTATGCCAAGTTGATCTGTACTGACAGGCTCCTAAATAATGTTTGCAAAAACCTGCAAAATGATTGTTGCACAATTTGCAGCCAGTTAGCTGTTTTAATGTGAATTCAATGCAACGTTCAGGGCAACAAGTGTACTTATGCCCTCTCATCTGGTACACATGGAATGTCTTCAACTCCGGTTTCGGCTTCTTCCAAGACTTGCACTTACACATGCATTGACCAAAAGCTTCACATTTTCTACACGCCAGGCCATCCGCAACATCAATGTCATTCGGCCATGAAAAACATTTCCGTTCGCAACAGTAGTTGAGTTGACTCTCCATGTTGCTGTGGTGAAGGTGCGCGATGAAATGATGCTGCAGTCATTGAGAGTGCACCTTAAATAAACTCAGTGGAGGGGGAAAGGTCAAGGCCATCCAAACGGAGTTTTAAAAAAGATAACTAGTCGTCCTCCTCCTCCTCCTCATCCGTTGTACTTAGAGAGCTGTCAGACGAAGAGCCCCGTGCAGGTGCTCCCCAGATGAAAAACAAATCAATTTTAAAACGAAGACCAGGATCTTGCATCATCAATTCCTTTAATTTGTCACATACTAAGTCGACCTTGTGTAAGGTGTCAACAACAAGCTTCCAATTCGTTGGTTCAATATAACTTGTAGTAGAGTCTGCCTCGCTGATAACCACATCCTCCGGCCGTATTGGAGTGTAAAGATGTGTAAAGTTCTTCGGCTGTAGCTGAGGTTCAGGCTGGCTGGAAGTGGAAGGTTGAGTGTGGACCCCTGTCGCATCGAAATCCATAGTCATTCTACATTCAATGTTGGGGTTTTCGTTTAATACATACACCAATTTCTCATGCAACATATCCACTTCTGCCGAGTCTTGCAGATGAACATTCCAGGAAAATGGCCATTCTTCATCCGTAGTGGAGTCAACTCGAGAAAGAGTGCTGTCCGCCATGATAGCTAAGCAAGGAATGATGTGAGCTACAGACTGTGGTAACAGTATTGAAAAGTAGAGGGGGTAAACCAAAAGTACGTGGAGTGGGGTATTTTCAAGGTCATTTAATTTGGGTTTTAAAAAAAGGAAATAGTGGAGGGGGAATTCTCAAGGTCATCCAATTTAGGTTTTAAAAAAAAGGAATGAAGCTTACTCCTCTTCAGCCTCGTTGTCCCCTGCATCTTCATCAGCCTCATCTTCATTGACGTCAGACTCGCCGTAAGGATAGATCGGGGACATGGGCGAATATTGTGGAGATTGTTGACCGTTGTTGTCGTCCCCTTGCATTCTAACTTGGGACCAATCATAATTTAAATTCATTTGTATTATGATCCCAGGGTTGTCCCGCAGTATTTCCTTCATACGTTCGCAAATTGACTCCAAATAGTGTACACTATCGATCGACAGTGTCCAACCCGTACTTGTACCGACATCAGTAGTGGAGTCAGCTTGGCTGATGGTGTTGTTGTCTGCCATGGTTGCTTGTCGGACAAGGAATGACGGTTGATGTGATGCTCATGCAGGAACATGGTGAAGTGGTGGGGGGTGTGGTGGAGTAGTGGGGGAATTTTCAAGGTCATCCAAACGGAGTTTTAAAAAAAGGAAAACTTACAAAGTAACATTGAAACTTTCCAATTGATGGTGGCGAGCGTTTTCTTCTGCAACCTTGCCGACACATGTGACTATGCCATACAGTATGAAAAGTACAACCATAATAAGGCCGAACAATAAAAGATAGCCGTTGACTATCATGATATTTTCTGAGTGGATCTGTTTTCTTCTTATCGCCCTCTCCTGCATCCTCTTCTCCAACTCGTGGACGAAGTCACAACATGCGTGAGGACATCTTTCATATGTTGGTAGGTTTGCCATTGTTGATGTTGTCGGTGTGGCTGTTAAAGATGGAATGAGGTTTCCAATTGCGATGTGCCATGTACACCAATAGTCAAGTGGTGGGGGTAACAAAGCAGTGGAGGGGGAAGTTTCAAGGTCATCCAAATTGTGTTTTAAAAAAACCTATCTTGTTACTGAGCTTATATGTCAGTAACAAGATAGGTGTTTTTGCTCTTTTACTTCTTTAATATAATGAAAAAATATACATATTCTACAATGGTTAGGACAAGAAATACAACTGCTAGTCAGCTGAAGTAGTCCAAGTTGTCTGGCTCGGTCTTCATGGACGCTGGTGAGGAAGCCGTCGAGGAGTGTCCAGGCTCTTCCTTTGACTGCCGGGTGTTCCGTATATTGCAAGCGTAAACTTGCACATTTATACGGTAGCCTCGTGCCACCATCAGCTGCAACTCCTTGTATAAGTCGTTTAGCTCCTGCTGAGTCTTGATGCTCACCTCCTCGTAACTTGCGCAACTGACGTTGAGGGACATCCTGATGTTGCTAGGTTGGCTGCTGGAGTAGAAATGAAGCCGAGGCACAGCGTTTGGAGGTACATGGAAAAGTGGTGGGGGTGATGGTGGTGGGGGTATGGAAGATGCAATTAAACACTTCTAAACTTTTTCCATTGATACAAAGGGATGGAACAAATAGCACAGGTGTCCTTGTAGTTTTCAAATCTAAACATTGGTGCTAGAAATCCAAACTGTTTTCTACCACCTTCCTGTACGAACCGTCGAAGGTCTCTGACGGCAGCATTGCCACAAGGCCTACAAAACTTTTCCCCGTCTTGGAACCTATACC